>JAUDYJ010000002.1:127548891-128259891 GCA_030761175.1 Masticophis lateralis
GCCAGATGCATGCATTACCTCCATCCTGCTTCTGCCAGAGATCATCCAAAAGTGCAACCAATGTCATTACTGTCACAAGTCCAGGCCTGAATCCAGACTGAAAGGACTCCAAATAATCAATTTTATTCAGAATCAACTGAAGCTGCTGTGCAACCACCTTTTCCACAACCTTCCCTAAAAGAAGCAAGGTTGGACCTTGCTGAAAATTTTCCAGTATAGGGGGATCTAGCCAGTGGTAGGATTCAAATAATTTAACAACCTGTTCTATGCCCTAATGATTTATTCCAATAACCAGTTCACCAAACTGCTCAGAAAGTTAACAATCAGTTCTCCTCAAGTGGTGTGAACTGGCTGAATCCTACCACTGGATCTAACTCTTGAGGAGCAAATAGACCAATGCCTCCTTAGGCAGTGAAGGCACAACCCCCTCTCTCAAGGAGAATCCACCACCATTAGAGCACACCCACATGTCACCCCAAGGACAGCCTTTGCCAACAAGGAGTGACGGGGTCTAAAGCAGGTGGTGAAGCTCATAGTCATAAAGTCCCTCAGGCCCAACAGGTTCAAACAGTTCCCAGAGAATAGAACAAGAATGTGCTCCAGGCATTTCTACAGGAACTGAATCAAGATTGGACTCTAATTGGAAATGAATCTGACTGATAGATACTTTGAAAATCACTTTCTACAGCCTTGTAGGGGAATCTCTGGTCATCCCAGCCCAAGAGGGCTCAGGTCTCCAAGAATAAGGTCAATGGGTTGCAATCTGCAAATGCAATAAGAGCAGAGAAGAAATCCGAAACTTTGCAAGACATAATCATTGCTACCTTAACTGCTTCATAAACTCATAATCAAAAAGTTGCAGCTGAAAGGATTTTTGGACCATTGCTGCTCCAAAGGTAAACAACTTCTTATTCGGATCATGTAGAAACCAAACCTACAAGCAAGCAAATTACACAATGGCCGAATTTCCCAGAAAGTGCTTGAAACTAGAGATAGTAGTAGCTGCTTGCCTTGTTTGCTCAAAGTCACTGTTTCTGGACTAAGTGAAGGGAGAGTTGCAACCTACAGCATTGCTGTAAATGAAAGTGCTTGTTTTTCCCTCTATCTATTGTGCTTCTGGAGGAAAAAATCCTATTAAATATATTCCACCTCTGTTGTACACAAATGGAGAAGAAAAACCTGCAATTGGACAAAGGGGGCAGTTTCTGTTATAACCTTTGTATTCTCAGATCAGATTAAATTTAATCCTCTGTCTGAGATCAAGCAAAAGCAGGAGTTGCTCATCTATGGCTTATTCACCAACCACTCCTTGGATAAGCCAATCTTCCAAGTTCAAGAAACAGATGGAACCTTATATATGTGTGTGTGTGTGTGTGTGTGTAATAAATCACTTGTGAGTGTGAGAAAACCCTCACCATCCTGATCATGTGGAGTATTAGAAAAATCACATTTATTACTAACACAAAGTATACTAATCATAGCTCACCATGTGATACTTGTACAACATGTTAAAAGAGGTGTGTATCCACTCTGATGAAGTCTCGTGAGTCATGCAATTTAGGATCTGCCCCCATTTCTCCACCCCTTCCCTTTTCTGTCTTGTTCTGGATGCCTGAAATTGCTGTTTAGCACAAATACATGTCGACATTTTCCATACATCCTTTAAATCCTTCCTTCAGGTCCATTTATCTGTGACAATTGTGGCATACACTGCTAGTTTCCCCATGTTGTGTTGCAATGCAGCGCATAACCGAGCCTCTGCAGATACAATTGAAACAATTCGAGATTTCCCCCAAATTTGTTCTTTCCATTCCCCCCCCCCTTTTAAAAAACATTTTGAAATGTATGTGTAAATGTCTTGGGCCAAGGCACCATCATCAATCTCAGCATTTCCCAACCTTATTGGGGATTGATTTGATTTGATATGGCTACCTGATACCAACAGTTCTAGGGAACTGTTACATGTGTCAGTCTCAGCTCCCCAAACTCCCCAGCCAGCAAAGCCATCGCTGAGAATTCAGGTAGTTGATCTCCACATATTTGGAAACTACTAAGACAGGAGTGTCAAACTCGCATTGTCACGACAGCATCACATGACGTATCATGACTGTTTCCCCATTCGCTAAACTGAGCATGGGCGTGGCCAGCGTGTGACACTGGCCTGTGAGCCGCAAGTTTGACAGAACCAGAAAACACAAATATTAAATGTAAAACATGGCTAAACTAGCAATCTTCAAAATATCTTAGATGCACCTCTCAGATCACAATGGCGTTCCATTTTCCCCAATAAAGCTATCAAATTCCAAATGAAAGCTGTCAGGAAAAAGAAATTTTCTTGATCTGGCCTAACTTTTTCCCTACGTAACTGAAAACAGGAACACTGAAAGACTGAAAGGTTTTCCCTCTGGTCCGTTGTTTGTGCGGGAAAAATACTCAAACATGATTGGTTGAACTCCCTGACAGCTCCCTATATAAGGGCAAGCTGCCAGAGAGGCAAACTGCTGGATTGTACATAGTTGCTGAATAAAGAACTGTTGTCTGAAGCCTGTCTCGAGTCTCTTCAATCATCCAACGTAACAACTGGGATATTTAGCTAGATGTTCTGACCAAAATGATTACATGTTATTTAGATGCCCTCTTCCCACAAAAGGGACAAATGTTTTTCCAGTTTAAGAGAGCTTTCTCTTAAGTATTAACATTCCTGCTAGGTCAAAGGTTCAGGCTCTTCACGGAAGTGGCCAACTTATCTGCTGTCCTTCATTGCTTTTAAAATCCATGCAACCTGATGTAGTCCCACAACAGTTTGATATATCATTAATGATATGAATTACACAAGAAGTGCTTTGAAGCTGGCACAAGTAATGAATACTTGTAATCATCAAAGCAGCCCAGTCTTTTCCACACTGTTGTGAGAACGTGAAAACCAGGTGCTGCAGCTTTAAGAACCATAGTGGCTTAATGAATGGGTGCCTTAAAGCAGCGGCATCTTTTTTTGTTCAGGCTTTCATGGAAGCCAGGCTGTTTTAATGAATAGCAGAGATCTCCTGTCTTCATGCAAGGTTTGAAGCACTTCTGAAAATCTCAAAGAGTGCACAGTCCTACTCTGTACTTGTTCATTTTTTAATAACAGCACTTCAGCAAGATAGTAGCTAGAAAAGAGCATTCCTTTCTTAAGTAACACTTTCTGGATAGGGTAAAAGGCTGTGATTTATATCAAGATTGCAGAGAAAACCTGCTCAAATCAGCATTATTTAAGTGTGAGAAATGGCATTAGCTGAAAAATTAAGGCAACAACAACAAAAAAACTCCTTGAAGACTCTTTTAGGTAAGGATTGTTTTTCTCACATTTGGTTTTCATTTTTTTTTTTTTGGTTAATGAATTAATTCTAGTTAAACAAATGCCTTTTTGAAACAAAATACTAAATCTAGTTAATATTTCATCTCTCTCTTTAATACAGTAAATTTATGCTGTAACTTTTGCATGCTTCTAACTTTTTTACTTGTTTTAGTTTTAGTCTGCACTGAGGCAAAACACAGCAGATGCCACCCAGCAACAATATTTTGTATATAAAAAAGGAAAAACAGTGAATATAATGATTAAGGGGCAGCCTTTAGTAGGTGCTGTCACCATGGCTAGTGGTAGAGGTGTCAAGTCACCTCCTGAAGATATTCACAGGGAGATTACAAAGGCTAAGCCAAAATGTAGAGCCGGATGTTTGACCCTTCAGCAACCAAGAACGTGGCACCATCTCAAAAGTGTCCCATCCAGCCTTTTTGTGGATAAATGATTTAGACAGTTGTATTAAAATGCAAATTTCTGTCTTGCTTCCTAGTTTATCATCGGACTCGTTACACAATTTGCCAGTTATAGATGAAAAATTATCATAATGGGTCCCTTGGGAACAATTATAGAAAGGATATCAAATGTTACTTAGCATCCCATTCTGCTGTAGTTACCTACCACTTTTGTTCTTTATCGGTTGGAAGTGGGGGGGAAATAGACAATGGCATCCATATAGCTATATATAAATGGAGCAATAGTCAGGCTGAATTCCTGTTTAGTCTATCTCTCTTCTCCCCTCCCTCCCACTGCTCCAGAGAAGCTCTATTCCATCATTGTCCTGTCTCCTTTGTTTTCCACTCAGCAGTCCTTTAAAGCAGGAGTTCTAATTGCCAGGAAACCTTATCAAAGTCTGCTCCTTTTTAAAGAACCCATCAGGGAAAAAAAGGGGGGAAAAATCCCACCCCACATAGCTTTAATGTTTTCACTTCAAAAAGGAGAATGGGAAGGAATGAAGTATAGCAGTGAAATAAGAATTTTTTGTGGCATTAGGGACAGGATCGAAAAAAATTCTTTCCTTCTAGCTCCACGGGAATAATTCAACTTGGACATCATGAATTCCAGCAAACAATTGTCCTGTTGCTCCAAGGCCTTTTTTTTTGCCTGTGTGGTACTTCTAGAAATGTGTCAATAGAAAACAAGAATAAAATAATGTGTTTATAAAGTACCATGGAAGTTATAGCCATAATTGTCAGATGGTGAGATTTCTTAACTTTTCCTTAAAATATTTTTAATTTAGTAAACTTATTTGGAAAAATTATGATTGGCACCCCTTTGAAAGAAAAATAAAAGTTACAGGAAAATCTAGATTTATTTCTAAGCAATTCGATATAAAATTGCTGTTTGCTAAACATGGCATACACAGCAGACACTGTTGGACATTTACAACTGGTGTGTTGTAAATACATAGGTGTGTTCTTCAAAGTTGCTCTGTTTGGAAGGCAAAAATCAATCTTGTGATTGAAGAAACATCAAACCCAAAGACCCACTGAGCTTATACCAGCCAGGGCAGAAGTGTGTATGTTTGTGAATATGGGGGTAGACAATCCTTAATAGCTTTTATTTTTTCTATCACTGATTTGCTTTTGAAGAGAGAAAGATTACACCAGTTTTCTCCTTCTCTCTTATACCCTAGGGAGTTGTGGGAAGCCAATCTGAGTCTCATTTTAATATTTACCTACCTCTCTGGATTTCATGCTTTTGTGCCTGCTGTTGTCTTATCAGCTTCTGGATGGCTTTTCCAAAGTAATCTCCATGACTCCCTATCATGTATACACAAATTAGATGCCTTTAAATAGCTGTTCCCCTTGTACCCAACCGCTCCTGGCCTCTATTGCAAAATCAGGCTGTGGCTTCACAAGGAGCTGTGCTCCTGTGGAGAAAAAGCACCTGAAATCACATTAGCCACCCAGCCTCTTCCCCGCATGGGAAAGATCAAAGCCCAGAATAAGCAGGTGGGCCAAGGTGATGCCACCCCATATAGAAGCAAAAGAAATGTCTCAGCAGGATAAATCTAGAGCTAGCATGGAGAACTTTGGCAGCTCTTTATAATCCCTTTTGAATATTACAGTCCTGGATAGTTGAGAATCATCTAAACATTTGTTATGTTTAACTCTAGATAAGATATTAAGAAATAATTATTGTTAAAAACCTTCTGATTCCAACCTCTTCTGTCGCTACCTCCTACCTCCATCCATGGAGATAATTTTGTAATTCTTCTGTTTTTGTTTTTGTTTTTAAACCTAATTGGCAATCCATCAAGGGACAGATCCTTGCATCCTATAACCACTATGTTTACTCAAGTGTCTTTGAAGAGGAACATTGTCCAAAGCTTTTTGAAAGTATATAAAGCCAACAAGACCATCTGTTAACACTCCTAAAAACATTGAAATGGTGGTAAGGCAGGATTTCTGTTTATAGAATCCATGTGAGACTTGAATTTATTTTTATTCTTTTTATTCTTTAATAACTTACCTGGAATAGGCATTAAGCTGACCAACTGTTTTGCCAAGTATCAGGGCAGTGATCAAGTGTTCATGCAATTGATTCTTTTGAATCTGGAGGCAATAAGCACACAGGTAAATGAAGGGATTTTAATTTTTATTATTAGCTAAAAGCATAACATAAAAAGCCTACATACCAGGTGTGATAATACCCAAATCTCCTATAAGGTGCCAGGAGCTCTTTAATAACAACAGCAGAATTAACCCAAGGGTGGCCAATTTCCAAAGTCTCAAGTACATATCTCCATGCAGAAGATGCCAACAACAACCCCAAAGTTTTTTTTAATCAAAACTTTATCAAAATTCACGGTCCTGTTATGGTCAGGAGACTGCAAGACCTGACCTTGGCTGGCTGGCTTATATCTTCAGGATGGGAATCAAAAGTCAGGCGTTTTCATAGCTCTGAAGGTATTTGAAGTTTCTATCTCCCCCGCTTCTCAAATATTCCATAAATAAGAGCAGAAAAGCCAAGCAGAATCAGAATCAGCATTAAAATAATTCAAAGGAGAAATCAAAATATGTCACTAAACTCCTCAAAATAACAATGGTCTTCCACTTTGCTACTACACCAGTGGGGGAATTCAGCGGTTCTATCCGGTTTGGGAGAATCAGTAGCGGTGGCTGTGGGAGGCTCCGCCCACCCACCTGGACGTCATCACGTCCTGTTTTTTATCCTCTGCACATGTGTGGAAGGTGAACACGCACGCTCACATTTGCGAACTGGTAGCAAAGGTAAGTGAATACTACCCCTGCACTACACCAGCCCATAATCTACCATCTCTCCCTTGGATCCCTTTTTAAAGGCTGGTATTATATTGATTATTTTTGGCACTGGACCAAATCTGAATTTAAAAAGTCCCACAATTTTTCAAAGCGGTCAAAATGTCCACATTTGAACATTTTGGGAATTTGCAGGTGGATTTGTTCCTGTAGAGTCTCTCAACAGGTCCTAGAACATTGTTTGTTACCTCAGTTTGCTTTTGTTGTCCCACTTCTGTCCTTGAGAAAATCAATAGAAGCTTGGGTATCTGTCCCATCTTTTCCATAATAAAGACAGATGCAAATAGTTCTAAGCACTTGCTGCTTCCTTGCTGAGTTTATTTAAAGAAGCTCCTCATATTCGTTTTTTTGTAGTTGATATGACCTCTTCATACTTTTTCTCTAAGAGTTTGTGCTCTTTTTTGGTTCTCCTTAGAAAGACAGGATGGACTCTACTAGAAAGCCATGTTGTTCTTTTCTTGGACTTTGGTTGATCTTTTTTTAACATTGTAGCATACATTCTAGCTAAGTTCAATAATTCTGTTTTTAAATAATTTCTTGATTTTGTGAAGAATGTTGGCAATAGTTTTGTTGCAGTTTCTTTTTCAATAGAAGACAATATATGTAGCTCAGAGATGAACTGTCAGATCCTTGAGTTTGCTCTTTGAGTTTGTTTTTGTTTGCAGACATTTCATTACCCAACTAGTTGACATCATCAGTGATAGTTAATGAGGGGTTTGCTCCCGTTTTTATACAATAGTTTGTTCTGCCAGTGTTGTTAGCAGTGTGGATTTTCCCCCTGGCAGTTCCTTGATTGTTTGTTTGATGTTAATCCTTGCTTATCTGGGTGTTGGCTGCAGGAGAGGATGTGTTTTTGGTCTTTTTGTTTCCTTCTTAGCCTTTTTAATTGTCTGCTTTGAATGGTGTGTAAATGTGATTTATTCTCTGTGTCTATTGGCAGCTGATTTGTTTGAATGTCAAGCATTCAGGAATTATCTAGCATCTTTGGATTTGGCTTGATCTAGGATGCTCAGTTTCCTGGTTGAAATTATGGTTGAGTCTGTCTATGTATTGTAAGAGTAAGTCTCAGTTTTCACAAATCCTCTGAATATTTCTTTTAGAAATTTCCCTATTTGCAAACAAACGTGACTGTGTTACTGGGCACTGTGGACATTTTCCAGTTTGCATGTAAACTAAATATAATGGCATTATATTCACTGTTTCCTACTGATAACAACACATCTATATCTTGCACCAAATCATTATCACCTTTTAGGATTAAATCTAGGGCTGCTTCCCCACTTCCTCAGTTCAAAGACTAACTGTTTCCAAGGCATAGTTATGTAGAGTACTTAGAAATGTGGTTTCCTTGTGTGGCCTGAACATGAACGTGCCCTGTCTATGAAGGTACATAGGTGAAGTTCCTATTATTACAACTTCTCCTTTTCTTATTTCCCTGATTTGGGTCATCATTTCAAGAATTCTGCATTTTGAACATATGCCTACATCAAATTGACATTTGAGATCAGATACTGAGTTGTGGTGGCACAGTGGTTAGAATGCAGTACTGCAGGCTACTTCTGCTGCCTGCAGCTGCCTGCAATTTGGTAGTTCAAATCTCACTAGCTCAGGGTTGACTCAGCCTTCCATCCTTCCAAAGTGGGTAAAATGAGGATCCAGATTGTTGGGGGCAATATACTGACTCTGTAAACCGCTTAGAGAGGGTTGTAAAGCACTGTGAAGCGGTATATAAGTCGAAGTGCTATTGCTATTGCTATCAAGATTTTGTGGAGAAATCAATAAATTATATTGTGTTTGTCAATGTTTTCTAATAGATTAGATGTTACACCAGCCACCTGGATATAAAGGGCAATTGCTTGCTTGGTATGTCCTTCCTCATCCTGTCTATAAGGATTGTGTGCAGGAATCACCATATCCAACTGATAACTCTGTTCTACCAAGTTTCTGGTTTAGCTGCAACATCTACATTCTTAGTCAAAACCATTCTCCAATTTTGCTCAGTGATTTTACCACTTGAATTGTAGTACCTATATACCATACATTTCCCCCCCAAATACTGTCGGTATGATCCTTTTTTCACAACCTATTCTAACTGTTATATCTGCCCATTAAACCTAGCTCTTATGGCATTTACTGAAGCATCAACCCTGTCCCAACCAAATGCAGCCTACTGCTTGTCCATTTGTGACAGGGCTCCATGGAAAATGTGCTTCACTTTTTTTCCCCTTTGATGTTACCCATCAGCAATCTGGTTCTACTTGATTCAGATACAGCTTTGGTGTCCCACACTCCAAATTCCTTTGTTCCTACCAAATCTCTTCCACTCATTAAAACCTCTGAGCTCTGCCTGTCTAGCTGTCTTCCTTGGTGGTCCTGAGCTTTATTCTCATCTGACTGTCTACATTTGGCTTCCAGGATTGGCCAATCTCATTGTCCAATATCCTTGGTGCTTAGCTTCTTCCCTGGCATTACCCAACAATTTATCTAAATGGCACATGATGTCTGCAACCTTTGCACCAGGCAGGGAAGCTACCATGAAAGCTACCCATCCATTGCAAACCCATCTGCATGTAGTCCTAATGCTTGAATTACATTGAAAAAAAACCTGCCCACCCTCTGGAGGACTCTCCTTGTTATCAGAAGAAAAAGGTCTATCCTCCAAGAAGTGGGTTCCTCCTGGAGAAACATCCTTTTAGAGTCTTGTTTTCTCTAGTAGAAAAGGTGCTGACATCCAGGAAGGAGGATGAAACTATCACATTTCTGCAGATTCATCTACATAGATAATTCTTGATTTATGACTGGTTACTTAAGGATCTTCAAAGTTACAACAAACTCCCAAATAGGTATTTATGAGCTGGGTTCTAAGCTCTAACAACCAGCCACCTCTCCTCCCCCTGCAATCACATGATGGCATTTTAGGCACTGGGCAACTAACCTGCATTCACACCAGTGGTGAAATCTAATTTTTTTTTACTATCTGTTCTGTAGATGAGGCTTGGTGGGCATGGTGTGGCTTGGTGGACGTGGCTTGGTGGGCATGGCAGGGGAAGGATATTGCAAAATCTCCATTCCCACCCCACTCCTGGAGGAAGGATATTGCAAAATCTCCATTCCTACCCCATTCTGGGGCCAGCCAAAGGTGGTATTTGCTGGTTCTCCGAACTACTCAAAATTTCCGCTACTGGTTCTCCAGAACCTGTCAGAACCTGCTGGATTTCACCCCTGATTTACAGTCATTTGTAGCATCCTACAGTCACATGATCGTGATTTACAATGTTTTTTTTCAGGAAACTGGTGTTTACTTCCAGTTTCCAGCAAAAAACTACATATAGTGAAAGTTGAGTTTGTTTAATGACTGTGGCATCACTTACAGCCACTGTGTTAGCTTTATATGCCATGTTTACTTAACGACCACCGCAAAAAAGGTTGTAAACTCAGGCATACTCACATGATAACTTGCTTAATGACTGGCGTGACTTGCAACCATAATTGCAGGTTCAATGGTCGTAAATTGAAAACTACCTGTTCCTATCATTCTGCTTAGCTACTGTAGCTTCAAGAGAACAGACTTGTTCTCTGATAGTCAGCAGATCATTGCATCAAGCAGAAACTAATAACTTAAGTCCAATAGGCAAGTAGTCATATATTTGACACTGTATACAATAAAGAACAACAGCTGAGTCAGGACAGGAATTTACAGTTTGTTCAATATGCAGCTTAGCAGTCCTGCACACTTTTAGGCAGAGAAACTACAGACTAAAAATTTTTATATACAGGTAGTCCTCAATTTATGACCACAACTGGGAGTAGAATTTCCCAGTGAGCTGTGCCCAATTTAAGTGAATCCGGCTTCCCACTGCTTGCCTGAAGCCAGAAGGTCCTAAATGGTGATCATATGACCCTGGGATGCTACAATTCTCATAATTACATGCTGGAAACCAAGCGCCTGAATATTGATCACATGACCTTGGCAATGCTGTGACAGTCCTAAGTGCAATAACCCATTGTCACTTTGTTCAATGGTGTTGTAACTTTGAATGGTCACTACACAAATGGTTGTGAGTCAAGGACTGCCTGAATACTGTAATACATTTGGGAGCTGGACTTTTCCCCTTTAGGATTTTAGGAGCGGGATTGAAAAGAGCCGTGATGACACAGTGTTTAGAATGCAATATTCCAGGCTAACTCTGCTCATTGCCAGGAGTTCGATCCTGACCAATTCAGGACTGACTCCGCCTTTCATCCTTTTGAAGTCAGTAAAATGGAGACCCAGATTGTTGGGGGCAATATGCTTACTCTGTAAACCATTTACAGAGGGCTATATAGCACTATGAAGTGGTATATACCATATTTTTCAGTATATAAAATGTACTTCCCCGCCCCAAAGTGGGTGGAAATAGCTGTGATCTTATATAGTGAATGTTGCCAAAGCCCCACCCACCGGCCCCCACTCTTCGGCCTCTGCCTCCCAGCAATTTACCTCCTTGTAGCAAACAGCAAACAGCCTGGTCAGCTTCAGCACAGCCTGATTTAGCACAAGCAGCTGATTGGAGGTTGGATCGGCTTCCCGGAATACTGCCTACCAGCTGTTCCAGGCTGCAGGGATTGCCGCAGTCATTGCCGCCCACTGCTGCTGCCAACCATCACTGCCTCTGCACACCCCATTTTTGGTCTCGGTGCACCCTGTTTTCAGCCTCCATGAGTTGGGAGTTGGACATTTTTCACCTGTTCCAGGCAGCAGGGAATGCCACTGCCACTACCTATCCCCGCCACCTGGAATGGGCTGAAAATGGAATGCACGGAGTGGCAATGGGCAGTGGCGATCCCTGCAGCCTGGAACAGTTGATCGTCGGTATTCCGGGAGGCCGATCCAACCGCCAAGCAGCTGCTCATACTAAATCAGGCTATGCTGAAGCTGACCAGGATGTTTGCTGTTTGCTGCAAGGAGGCAAAATGCTGGGAGGTAGAGGCAGAGCCAGACTTTTCCCCCCTTGTTTTCCTCCCCAAAAGCTAGGTGTGTCTTATAGCCTGGAGCATCTTATAGTCCAAAAAATACGGTAAATCTAAGTGTTATTGCTATTGAATAACAGAATAAGTCCTAGTCCAACCCCCTAATCAAGCAGGGGACCCTATACATTCAGCAACAATATTTTATCAAGCAGTCGACATATTAGTGAATATCATGAAGAAATAGGAACCCAGGGGAATGTAAAATGGAACTCTGGATATGTTTGGGTAATGAAAAACACAGCTACCCATCCAAACATAGATCCGGGAATGAGAAGATAGGAATAGGCTGTTCATAGAAAGGTGTTAATTCTCCATGACACTGGATCACAACCAATTGCTCTTCCGGAAAGAGCCTTTTAACAATACCCAGTTTAACTTCAAGTAGGAGTTCACTGACATCGTTCTACAGGCTCTCCTATAAAGGACTACATCAGGACTGCCTCAGTGATACCTGCTGACCTTTAAAAAGCAATAAATCTCCAACGCATTCTCCTTTCTGAGACTGGACAGTGCGTTGATATTCGAAACGCCCTTCCTGCCTAGCCACCAACCACCCCCTTGCGTTACACTGCGAGTGTTGCAGACTCAGTGCCAAGGATTTATAACCTAAAGCCAAGGCAATAAATCTGCTTTCAATTGCCTGTTACTCTGGGTCATTTCTTCCCAGCTGCACAGAATGTGATACAATATCCCCGGAAGCGAGCTGTGACTGTGCAGAATAGTTGCTAATCGTGTTATCTATGCAGCAGGCACCATGTACTTAATGTAATCATAACACTGGCACAAATTAATCCTTTGAGATTCCCCCCCAAGAAAGTAGATAAATCCTAGTAACCCCATTTCACAGATGGGGAAACTATACTGACTTGCCTAAGGGTGAATCGTCTGTCACAACGCTCCTTCGCTCCCTTTCTTCATTACAGTTGCTACTCCTCCCCAGATAGTCCAATACTGAATGGGAAATTGTGGCTGAGCATTTCTGAGCATTCCAGCTAATACAAACTCTCTCATGTTGGTATTTCAAATGTAATTTTACTGCAGACGATATGGAAGGATGAGCCATTAAACCAGGTCAGCCTCTGTCCCCAATGAATCCCACATACAGACAGAGATGTTTAAGCCTAGCTTTGTTTAATCTGCAGGAGGATTTGGGCATTTCAGCTGCACAGGTATTGAACTGGATGAATTTCTTCTTCTTCTCCCAGTTCATATCTGTTTGTTCTGTTTTCATGGAGTTTTCCCCCCTGTGACTGGGAGTGTGCAGGTTTCCTTCTTTTAGAAGGGTACACTCCGGTGGTGAAATTCAATTTTTTTTTACTACCAGTTCTATGGGCGTGGCTTGATGGGCGTGGCAGTGGAAGGATTCTGCAAAATCCCAGTACAGGGGAAGGATACTGCAAAATCCCCATTCCTTCCCCACTCCTGGGGGAAAGATATTGCAAAATCTCCATTCCCTCCCCATTCTGGGGCCAGCCAGGAGTGGTATTTGCCGGTTCTCCAAATTACTCAAAATTTCCACTACCGGTTCTCCAGAACCTGTCAGAACCTGCTGAATTTCCTCCCTGGTACATTCACATAATATTTCCAGCTGCAGATGAAAATGCGGGGGGAAAATCTATTTTTTTTTAAATGTAATTAAAGAAGGCAACCGGTTTGGTTTAGTGGTTAAAGCACCAGTCTAGAAACCAGGAGACTGTGAATATAGCAGTCTTCCAATATCCGAAGAGCTGTCACAGGGAAAAGGACATTGATTTATTCTCCATAGCTTCTAAGGGTAAGACAAGCAGCAATGGGTGGAAGCTCATCAGAGGGAGATTCAACCTGGAACTAAGGAAGAATTTGCTGACAGTAAAAATGATTACTCAATGGAACACTTGTCTCCTGGAGTTGTGAGTGCTCAGATGCTGGATGTTTTCAAGAAAAGATTGGACAACCTTTGTCCGGGATGGTATAAGGACTCCTGCCTTGGGCAGGGGGTTGGAATAGAAGACCTCCAAGGTCCCTTCTATGAGTTCTAATGTTGCCTTAGGTGCAAAGCTAGCTGGGTGACCTTGGGCAAATCACTCTCTATCTGCCAGGAAGAAGGCAATAACAAACCACTTTTGAAAATCTTGCCCAGAAAACTGCAGAGTGTAATCCACACAATCTCCAGGTGTCAAAAACTGATTTGAAGGCAGTAAGGAAAAAGAAGAAAGAAAGAAAGAAAGAAAGAAAGAAAGAAAGAAAGAAAGAAAGAAAGAAAGAAAGAGAAAAAGAAAGAAGGATTTATATGTCCACCCAACTCAGCATTGTGATTCCAGGCAGCATGAAATAAATAAATAAATAAAATCTGAGGAAAAAGCCATGTTTTATTGCCTTTCTGAATAGCAATAGCACTTAGACTTATATACTGCTTCATAGTGCTTTACAACCCTCTCTAAGTGGTTCACAGAGAGTTAGCATATTGCCCCCAACAATCTGGGTCCTCATTTTACCCACCTCAGAAGGATGGAAGGCTGAGTCAACCTTGAGCCTGATGAGATTCAGGCTGAAGCAGCCTGCAGTACTGCACTCTAACCACTGCGGCACCTTGGCTCTTAATCCAGATGTGTTGACATCTCAGAGAGGGGCAGATCATTCTGAAAGACTGAATATGCTCTTTTAGTCAGAGGAAGACTCCTAGCTCAAAGGTTTTATGTCACTCTTCCATCTTTTTCTCCTTCATGGGTCTTTTGTGAGAAGAAAAAGGATACAAGCAGTGAAAAAACCCAAGGCAGTTCAAAATAGAATAGGTTACTGGACAACCCTTTCCCCACCAAGCCCACCAACATCAAGTGCATCTCATGTGATTATTTCTACTTGAAAGATAGACGAAATGTTCCACAGTGAACCAAGTTTGGGTCTTGTTGCTTTTCCCTAACCTTTACAAAAGATTATGTGAAAAAGAGAACGTTGCAGTTCTAAGGCACAAATGGACAAAACTTTCAGCCCTGTGATCTGCATTTGTTGTCTAAACACAACTCAGAGGCTGAAGATCTAAGCATGCCATATTTATATCCACAGCTCCCCCCTACACACTCACACACAGACTATTTCCTGAACAATGGTGCTGGGTGGAAACCAGTAGTGCGTTTCACTTACCTTCGCTACTGTTTCGGAACTGTGAGCACATGAGTGCATGTGCTTGCTTTGCTCATGTGAGGAGCTTTTGCATATGCGCAGAATGTCTGTGATGACATCCGGGTGGGTGGGCAAAGCCTCCCACCACTGCCGTTACCTGTTCGAACGAAACAGGTGAACCGGTAGAAAGCCACCACTGGTGGAAACCCCATTGTTACACTGTTTTTCCCCAACCTGCTCTCCCTCCTTTTTTGCAAACTCCTCTGTTACTCATGGCAGTTGACAACAAATAACCTGAGATCTTGAGCCAGATCATTTCCTCCTTTGTCCCAATGACCCACTTGAAATTGCTGAATTTTGCTACTGTTAGAAGAAGGAAGTCAGTAATCTTCTCTTTGCCTTTCTTGACAGCAGGCAGTCATCTTATTATGGAGTGTCTCTACATCATAGCATTTCTTGGTAGCCAACCAATCAACTGGTCATCTGATTTCCAAGGAGAATGCATGTTGAACCTTAAAGGAAACTTTTGAGGGCAATTGTTGGCCAGCCTTGCTCTAAGAAAAGGAATCCAGATTGATATCTGGCTACATCACTATCAAATTCCGCCAGAACATACTGAGGGCTAATTTGTGTTCAGCTGCACAAAGCATGTACATCGTTCGCTAATGAAGTCTTTCTCTATCCAAAATATAATCACCTCATTCCCCCTCTTCTACTTTTGTTCCCCTGTAGGTTCCTTCTTTCCTGGTTTTTTTTTATTATAATTATTATCTAGCTAGAACAGGAGGGGGAAGCAAAGGCAAAAAGCTATGAAAAGTGAAGCATACAAAAATGTACATTAGCTGCAGCAACATGAACTCAAGATCCTAAATGTGCAGATGCAGTGACCTCCAGTTCCCTGATGTGGCCACATCAACACTGCTAGGCCACTCTCATTAAGATATTTTAATTAAGGATCCCTTTATTATGTATTTTTAATGTAAGATTTGCATTCAGGTTCATGAGTCAAGCGGCTTAGATGATAGAGAAAGAAAAGAGAGGGAAATGAGGATCTGACAATGCTATGCCTGTCATGGGAGCGAAGATTTCCCCTGCCTACCCTGCTTCCTTTGGACTGATTCATATTTGATGAAAGGTTTTACAGAGGAATATCTCAGGTTGACCTGATACAACCTCCCAGCCTTGTAGCCTTGCACTCCACAAATCAAATAATTCATCAAATAGACAGATGATTTGAGGGGTCCTTGGTGCTCCGTGTTTTCTTGGTTGTTTTGTGGCTGACATTTCAGTACTACTGATGGTGTTATCTAGTTTGGGTAATGAAACAATTAGCCAAATATTTGTATTTCTACAAATATGGTATTCTCCTCTATCAGACAGATGATATATTGTACCTAGAAGGTACAATGGCAAAACACTTCTGTATTGCTGCTCAGAAAAATCACCTATCCATGCCCCTTTCCATGTCATCTTCAGAAGTCACAGGGAGCTTAAACATTACTTTTGAAAGGTACAGCTAAATGTAGAATTATGTATGATAAATCCATTACACGACAAGCTTTGGATCTTCTGTAGCAGTATGGCCATCCTCATTCATGTCTCCTTTCTGCTTTCAGGAGCCAAGCTTCTCATGAATCTTTCTATACAGCAGAGGGAAGATTCTATGATAAAAAGGAAGACTTATCCCCATTTGGTCATTATGAAGAGTATTGTGAGTGCTGGTAAATGAGCTTTCAGCACTGGGGCAATATGCTAGGATCCTCCATTCACTCATTTGGCAGCAACTCCACAGGCCTTAATGGGGTTCACTCCAGATTAATTGCATCTAGGTTGATGATGTAAATGTGAGTTGACTGGTGAATATGTATAAATAAAACCTAGGATAGCGGTAGCATTGAAAAGAAGTTTTGCAGACTGCCTATTCAATATGGTAACTGCCTGGTGCTGCCAAAAAATACAAATTGATTACAGGCATTTCATATATTACACTATTAATATGCATCTTTAAGCATAGAGTATGTACATTAACTGTAGAGTGTAATGTATGCCCTCGCTGATTTACAGATTCAGTTCTGCACAATTTCCAATATTATTTGAGCAAGTTAAGCAGGCAAGGTCTGAAATTCATGCTGTTTTTTGCGCGTGGTTCACTCTTTCGTGGACTATGTCCAATAGCTACTCTTCATGTACAGCTTCACCATTCATAACCCAGCAATATAGTGCATGATTTACATTCAGAAGGTCCCAATTCAATTCCTTGACATCTCAAAATAGGGCTGGGAATGATGCCTTTTGGAAATTGATAGCATAAACAATATGAGCTAAAATAGGCCTGTGCTCAGATCTGGTATCTTCTTACGTTCCTATTCAGCTCTTTGGTTCTTATGTTCTGCAGCCATCTGCAAACATTTGACTTTCTTTTAAAATCCCCTTTTCTGTTACGTTGGCATATATAATTCCCAACCAAGGTGATCAAAAATCACATAATGTGAGTCAGATGATATTGGATTTTGATCCAACCATCTGGTGACACCAGTTTGGTGGGGGCCAATATAGCATGGTGCATTTAGAACCTCTTTTTGTAAGCACTTCTATTTGTCTAGTTGCACACAAGTAGAAGCAGGCATCCATTTTTCCATCCAGTTGGGTCCACAGAGGTTTTGACTTGTGATACATCATCTGACAGTGTGCTCACGAAAAGGGGGACAGTTAAACAAATCCATCACTACAACATACCATTGATAGAAAAAAAGAAACTCCATTGTGCTGCCAGTCTTTGCTAGATTTATTTGCATAAGTTTCTGCACTTCGGGTTACTTCATTTTCCAAATGGTATCTGGGCTGTACTTTGCAAGCGAAAGCATCAGTGAGAGCTGACTCATAAGGCCTTGATTACATTGGCTCTTATCCAACATAAGCTTTATAAGTGGTAGTTTCTTCTGCCTTTAAGCATTGTCCGCTATGGTTAGTCGATAGTGTCTTTCTGTTATTTCTTTTAACATTTTATGGTGCAGAGAAGGAAGAAGCTACAGAAAAGCAGGCAGGAGACCGGGGGGCTATACTGATGAGTTAATATCGGTAATATAAAGAGAGAGGTATTTTCAACAATAGACTGCTTAATTCAAGTAACACTTGAGTAACTAACTCTATAGCTCCATTCAGGCACTTATCATCTGCAGTGCTCAACGTATGAGAATTCTGGATAATAACTGCATGCACATCTCTCTGATGTCACTGCTGCAGGTATTCAGACATTCAGCAAGAATATCTGCAGCCGTGAAGCTAAGATAGGGTCCACATGGGCTAAGATCTACCTAATGCAAGGTCTTGGCTCACGCAGAAGCTGTATGTACAATGCTTCCCTGTGCAGATGTTCACAGTCCTCACATGAATGCTTGCAACAGATGACATCATTAAAGCAACATCAATGGGGGGAATGTATCTGGAGCTTCATGCTTAGAGCCTTCTGGATAATGGATGTCTGAATGGGGCTTCCGTCTCTTGTTTATATGGTCAATGGTAAAAATGGAGTTCACCCTCCACACTGCATATTTGGCAATAATTTGATCTTGGCGGTGATTGTAAGACCCGTTAAAAACACTGCCCCCATTCTCATTCGCAACTTTTCCTAATATCTGGAATTTCCAAAAAACAAGAATGAGGAAGAGAGATTAAACAGAAAAGAGAGAATGGAATGGTAAAACAAGAAAGAAAATATGGACACAAGTCTTGTGGAGAGAAAGAAAGATTAAAACATAGAGGGTAATGAGGGATCCAAGCAGTGGTAGGTTTCACAGTATGTTACTACTGGTTCGTGTGTTTGCCTGCCTTCAGCGCATGTGCTTTGCTCTCATACGTGCCTCCCGCACATGCGCCCAGCCTCAAAAATGTGCCTAAATAGGATGGCATAGAGCTGGGGCTGGTAGGCAGGCCCACCCGTGATTTCCGCTACGGGTTCAGTTGAACCCGTCTGAACCAGCTGAATACCATCTCTGGATCCAAGCTTATGGTGGATTCTTAGCAGGCAGTAAGGAAGAGAAAGAGACCCATTCTTTGCTACCCTGACTGCAGCAGGAGAAATTGCAATCTCTATCCTTGAATGGAATAGCCTCAAGGAGAACAGCAGATTATCAGGGATGTGGGAAGAACTGATAAAATTCGATCCTTAGTTTGATAAGACAATTTTTCAGGACATCTCCCAAACAGGATACCTCCTATAAATTGGTTTCAGACAAGTTTGTTGCCAAATCTTTTACTGCTTTGGGGGTGATGCAGTGGTGGGTTGCTCCCGGTTCGCACCGGTTCTCAAGAACTGGTAGTAAAAAAAAAAATAGTTTGGAGAACTGATAATAAGATTGGCTGGCCACACCCCTGAACCGGTTCTCAGCCTGGTCACCATTTGCTTACCCTGCCCACTCCCAATCTATTGCTGCCTCCTGAGTCCCAGCCGATGACTAGAGGGAAAAAAAATGTTTAAACTCTTGGCAGGGGCTTCAAAGGGCCGCCCTACAGCTGATCAGTGGTAAAAGAAAACAAATGAGTAGAGCAGTGCCTGCATAAATAGAAAAAACAGCTCCTTTCAGCTTCAGCATAGGTTAATTAGCACAAGTTGATTAGATCGGCATCCTGACTCTCAGATGATTTGCTCTCAGCTGTTTTGCACAGGGCTCTGTTGGTAGAGTGCAAAGAGTGCTGGAGCAGATTTTTTCCCCCTAGCTATGCTGAAAAAGCAAAACTGAAAGTAAAGCAGGGTCTTTGCTGCAATGTGACAAAATGAGGCAGAGAGAGATTTCTTTTTCTTTTTCCTCACCAAAAAAGGTAGGTGCAAACAATGGGAAATTTAGGGCAAAAGAGGAGAGTTCACATTTTAAAACACAAAAGAAAAAAAACTCAATTTAACTAGGGAATTGTAATAATTGAGATACTATTAATTGTATATTGTGTTGAAAGCAGAAATGATTAAGTTGTAGTTTGGAGGAATATATGGGGGAAATTATTTGGTTTATTATTATTGGTAAATATAATTAATTGATTTGTAAGAAATTGGATTGCATGGAAATAATTGGAATATTCATTGTTCAAATTGATTAATATACAAAAAAGATAGTTATATAACTAATTGATTTATATTAAAATGTTGAATTTGTATTAAACAACTGTAATGTTACATAATTAACCAATGTGAGGATGGATATAAAAATAGATGACAATGGGAAGCGGTATAATATAGAATAGAAGGGAAAAATTGAATATGATTAAGATTAGAGATGAGGATGAAGGGTAATATTGTTTTTTTAAAAAAATAGATGAGGAATAAATATGGCAAAAAGGAAATATAGAAATTGTAAATTTAATTGAAATGACTAAACACTGTTTAAATTTGTGAACCGGCCAAATACTCTGTTCAAAGAAAAGACATTGTATGTTTGTATGTGTGTTTCTAATTATTGCTATTTATTTATATTTGTTCTCTTTTATTCTTTAAAGTTCAACAATTCATTCTTTATCTTAATAGCTTTATATTTGTTTGGAGTTGCCTTTCTTCCCTTTCATCTTTTTTATTGTACAGCAATCTTGTATCCTTTTGTGCATATGGGCTGCACAAAACTTGAACTTATGACTGCTGTCACATTTTATGTTTTTGCCCTATCTTGTCACCATGGTGAAGAGAAGTAGTTGTGAAATGAGTGACATGGTTGTTAAGAATGCTGCATGGGCATAAATGTGAGGATGCTCATAAGTGTGAGGACCAGTCAAAAGTGTGAGGACCTGTCAGAAATGACTTTGTTCAGCCCTCTGAGTAGTCCCTATACATATAGCCATGGCCACCTGGTCACATGACCAGCTAGCCACACCACCAAGTCACATGACCTCTAAGCCACACCCACAAAATAAGCCATGCCCACAGAACTCGTAATAAAAAAATTTAGAACCCATCCCTGGGTTGATGGATTCTGAAGGACCGCTTCCTTCCCTTCTTGAGCATCTAAGGAACAAAGAAGTGGAAGCTCCTGGCATGAGCAGCTTTGAAGTAATTATTTGCCTTAGAGGCACAACAGCCATACAAATATACAGACAAACATGGGACTAATTTTAAGCAAATCTAAACCACTGAAATGAGATAACATGGTTTGCTTGAAGCTGGATGTTTCTCTTCTCTCTTGGAAAGTAGGGCAATCTCCTTAAAAGTACAATATATTTCAAAAGCTCAATATACCATCCACATCTCTTCCCTCATTCAGCGACATTGTTTCTGCCACAAAATTTAGTATGGGTGGCTTAATTTCTCCTTCTGGACTAGGCCTCCCATATACTTTTCCTCAAGTTTTCCAAGCTTCAGTTGTTTCTCCCAGCCAATAACTAGGCAATTTCCTCTCTGATAACACTGCCAATCTCATTGTTTCCCCATTGATAAAGCTGCCAAGTGATATTCTGGAAGTCTCTGCATCCTACCAGCTGCTCCTTCCCAGGGTTAGTTACAAAGAGTGGAATCCCAGGAAGACAAAGCACTGCGGGCAGAAACACTCTGTGTTTTCTCAAATTATCCCTCATTACCAGTGGTGGGTTGATACCGATTCGCCCCGGATTGGGTGAACCAGTAGTGGCCATGGCAGGAGGCTGCACCTACCACCCGGACGTCTCTGTGCATGTGCAGAAGCGTCATGCACATGTGTGAGCGCCCGCGTGCCCACAAGCAAACCGGTAGCAACCAAAATTGAAACCCACTACTGCTCATTACTCAGTAATCTTACTGCCTTCAGCAAGAACCATTCCGTTGGTTCCCAATGCCTTGTTTTTCTTTTTTCCTTCTCTCCTTCACTTCACTACACTCCTCGACTTACAACAGTTCATTTAGTGACCGTTCGAAGTCACAATGGCACTGAAAAAAGTGACTTATGACTGTTTTTCACACTTACAACCATTGTGGAATCTCCACGGTCATGTGATCAACGTTAAGATGCTTGGCAACTAACTCATATTCATGATGGTTGCAGTGTCCTGGAGACATATGATCTCCTTTTGTGACCGTCCGACAAGCAAAGTCAACGAGGAAGCCATATTCACTTAACAAACGGTTACTAATTTAAGAACCGCAGTGATTCACTTAACAAATTTCTCACTTGGCAACATAAATTTTGGGCTCGATTGTGGTCCTATGTTGAAGACTACCTGTACTCCTTCCTTGGGTTTTTAGATATTTTCTGAGCCAACTCTGCTTCTTTCCTAACTAGTTTCACACCCCTCCATTCACTATCTAACCTTTGGAGGCCAATCAATTTATAAATCTCGATGCCCAAACTTCTAATCACCATCACAATCTACTTATTTTTTGCACCTTCATCACACTTTAACCTTTGCTTGCTTGCATTGACTTCCTGGACCTACTTTCACAAAGCTTTTTCCTAATCCATAATGAATCTGGGTGCAGCCTGTTATTCTTAAATTTGGCTAAGCCCAGCCTGCAAACAGTGTTTAAGTTCCAGCTTCCAAAGCACATCTCCAGACTTTGCTAAATGAGGACTTGACAGAGAGCCTCGCTCTGTTTCTCAGCCCCATCATAAGCTGTAAAGACTTAGTAAGTGGCAGCAGTAGCTCTGCCTCCGTATAATTTACTGCAAGGCTATAGTCCATCAGGGGCAGAAAATCATCTTTATCTGTTTAGCAACACGTTCATTAAATAAACACCTTCCTGGCAGCAAGCAATTTCCTCAAGTGTTTCTATGAAAAATGCCTTCAACCAGATTATGATGGGACATTTTTCACTGGCGGCATCCAGGGGGAAAGACAAAGCTGGAACAGAAACTCGTTCATCTAGCTTAGCTGAAATGCAATTTTAAATGCTTGGTATATCACAGACTCTCGTTGGAGAGACAGCCTGGGTCAGCAGGCCCCAAATCTGATTTACCTTGTTTATTATTTTGTCTGCTCCCGTAGTATGAACTGGATGGGTGATTTGCTGTCTCTGCCATTCTTCCCCTGCCCTGTTCCAAGGGCTTAGAAATCGCCTGACACAGCCAGTTCAGTTCTCAAACCTGGTTAGACTATCTAAGCTTGGTCAAGTTTCTTTTGTTTATCAGCTGCTGCTGGAAACATAAGAAAGCTGCCTGATAACCATCTTAGTCTGTACAATTGAATACTGGCTAGAACAGGCCCTTCTCCAGCTTTTCAGACAAGAGTTTTGTCCTTGATATAGTAGTTGAAAATGTTAGGAATTTGGAATCTTTCATGTGAAATGTTCATCCGTCCGTTTGTCTGTCTGTCTGTCTATTTGCTATCATTTATCCAGTCCATCAGAGGAACACGGTGGCTCAGTGGCTAAGATGCTGAGCTTGTCGGTTGGCAGTTCAGCAGTTCGAACCCCTAGTGCCGCCTAATGGGGTGAGCTCCCGTTACTTGTCCCAGCTTCTCCAACCTAGCAGTTCAAAAGCATGTAAAAGTGCAAGTAGAAAAATAGGGACCACCTTTGGTGGAAAGGTAACAGCGTTCCGTGCACTTTTAGTGTTTTGTCATGCTGGCCACATGACCACGGAGATGTTTTTAGACAGCGCTGACTCTTCGGCTTTGAAACGGAGATGAGCACCGCCCCCTAGAGTCAGGAACGACTAGCACATATGTGCAAGGGGAACCTTTACCTTTACTTTTATCCAATCCATATGTCAGAAAAGAAATAGTAAGTCAAATAAATTAAAGACATGACCTAAGAAAAAGAAATATAACTAAATTAATTTTCCACTGCCTCCATTCACAGTACTTCTGTACTTACAAACCACCCTTGCTTCTACTGTAACTATCGCTTCAGAAATCCGTATTTCTTCCTTAAATTTGTCACAACTTCCCTTTTAAGGAACCCAGCAACTCCATCCATCATTATTTTTAAGTTTCCTCTTTCCAAAGGATTTATACATTCCCTATAGCCATCTGGTTGTTAGCGTTCTTTCTGAGAGTTGCAAAGAATATAAATCCTTCCATTACCCACCATCCAGTCAGAGCTGAAGAAGCTTCTTGGATGAGAAGCGAAACATCTTCAAAGAAAAACAAGGAAAGTCCAGTTGCCTCCTGAAAAGCACCTTTGGGATTTCCTCCTCCCATTTTCATGTCTTCAGAAAACGTTCATACTCTTACAGCATACTACTCAACTATCTTTTCAATGTTATCTGCTCATCTTACATTTCCCCTGTTTTCATTTCTTTTGTAAGTCTGCTGTCATCATACACAAATTGATTTACCCATTTTGTAACCCTTGCAATTATTCCTTCTACTTTTCTTGTCAAATACCACGTGTGGTCTACGTTAATGTTAATGTTCAGATCCATATCTATGTTGCATTGCATAATATGTTTAACAGTTGCTGCAAATTGTTCTCAGCCAACAGTACAGCCTCATTGGCATTCAGAACTTCAGATCTCCAACCAATACATCTCTAATATCCCCACAATCATTAATTTTGTATGCATCCATAAATAAACAACCAAGGGAAAACACATATCCTTGTCGTACTCCCAGCTCAATACTGAACCATTTATTAAGCATCCCATTGATTTTCATGCATCCTTTACTTCCTTCATATATCTCTGTCATCACATTCAATCACTTTCATATTTGTACAATAATTCCAGCCTGTATGTTTTATCATGTCTTCTCTACATTAACAAGTGTACAATAAACCTCACAGTTATATACTTCTCAGTCACCTGCTTTGATGATTGGCATAAAGCCACACTGCATTTCACAGATACTGCTCATGGTCCTCTCTTGTACTTTTTCAATTAAAATTCTGCAAAGCATCTTTCCAGGCACACGTAACAAAGCCTGTAGGTTTTTTTTTTTTGCATTCGCTTACCCTCCCTATTTTCTCTCTGCAAAGGGGAACTGTAACAGCATTCTTCCAATTATCATGCACAGGTTTAGTCTTCACATATATATTGGACGAGTTTCACAGTCATTTTATAAATAAGCCACATCCATAAGGAAACCAAGATTTCTTTGGTTGCACCATCTAAACCTGCAAACCTACAATTTTCCAATATTCTCAAATCGTATTTATGGCTTCCTTTTCATCATTTTTTTTCTTAGACTGCTATACTTTCTACCATTTGTTTCTGTTTGACACTTTGACATATTCATATGTACCTTTAAAAAACTCTTTTCAGCTTTCTCTCACTTGAGAAATATGTTATATATGTTTGTTATATCAATATATATTGTTGACCTCTCACAAGCCGACAGCCTACATAGGGTTAAAGCCAAGCCAAGCAGAACATGATAACAGAATAACAGAGTTCTAACTCTGTCAGGAAATGTCTCCTTAGTTCTAGGTTGCTTCTCTCCCTGATTAGTTTCCATCCATTGCTTCTTATTCTGCCTTCAGGTGCTTTGTAGAATAAATTGACACCCTCTTCTTCATGGCAATCCTTTAGAGAAGAATAAAAAAGTAATGGTGAGTGAAGATAAACCCAACTCCAATCCGAAAGGGGAAAAAAAAATGCTGTATACTGGTAGGCTCACTCAACTTCCAAACCCTATGCTGAAAGGAACAACCATGTTTTTAAGGACTTCTAAAATGCTTGTTGGGTTGGGGGCTCTATGATCTTTATAGGCTCATCCATTTTCATTTCATCAGTTTAATCTTTAATTCCAGCTACTTTTCCAGGGGCTCCTTGTTTAGCCCCCTTCACCCACTTTCAAAAATGTTTTTATTTCCACCAAAAAAAAAAAAAAAAGAGAAAAGTTTTTATTTCTGCATTTTCTCTCCCTTCTTGTTTAATCTTAAGTAGTCTTTATTTTCTTTGATTACATTTTTGCAACTATCTTTTTTCTTTCTAGATATTACACGATATCACTTTTGCAGGAATCTTTTTCTTATGTGTATTTTATCTTTATTCATACCCTTTTTTTTACTTCTGATACTTCATAGCATAACTACATTAGCATAGCTTTTCATTATTATAATTCCACACATTTCTGTATTCAGAAATTCAGATACATGGCAACTGATTCATATTTAAGATGATTGCAGTATCCCAGGGTCATGTGATCCCTTTTTGCAATCTTCTGAGAAGCAAAGTCAATGGGGAAGCCAGATTCACTTAACAACCAGGTTACTAACTTAACAACTGCAGTGATTCATTTAACAAGTGTGGCAAGAAAGGTCTTGAAATGGGAGAAAATTCACTTAACAAATGTCTCACAACAGAAATTTTGGGGTCAGTTGTGACAATAAGTTCAGGACTACCTGTATTGTTCTATTGTTACTCTAGGATCTTTCACTTTTCTTTTGTGTCCAGATTTCCCTGAGATCCACACCTCATGCCAGGTTCATAGGTAACTCAAAAGTCTTGGGGAGCTGGCCCAAGAAATGGATATATGTACAGCAGAGGTGGGTTTCAGCAGGTTCTGACCAGTTCTGGAGAACCAGTAGCAGAAATTGTGAGTAGTTTGGAGAACTGGTAAATACCACTTCTGACTGGCCACATCCCCATCTATTCTCTCCCTCCCGAGTCCCAGCTGATCGGGAGGAAATGGGGATTTTGCAGTAACCTTCCCCTGGAGTAGGGATGGAATGGAGATTTTACAGTATCCTTCCCCTGCCACGCCCATCAAGCCATGCCCACCAAGTCATGCCCTGCCCACCAAACCACGCTCACAGAACTGGTAGTAAAAATATTTGAATCCCACCACTGATGTACAGTATGTGCTTGTTCAGCTATATTAACCAGACATGTTTTAAGTGATCATTATAAACTTTTATTAAACCTGTATCTTGGTAGATATGTTGTAAGTTATGCTCATTAACCATTCTAGTTGCTCTGAATTATCTTGTGGCAATTAACAAAAAGATAAAACATCACTAAAAGCGAAATCAATACACTAAAATAAACAACCCTATTACCAGTATGCATGATGATTGGATAGTTCTCTAGTTATATGAGAGTTCTACTGTGCCTCATCAATTTTTTTCCAAGGGTCTAAGCAAATATTGTAATAATAATAATTTATCCATCACAAATATACAAATACTGAAAACAAAGACATAATGGTCCATTATTACCAATCAAGTCCAGGAAAGAAAAGAATGCACCTGTTCTGGAAAGAACAACATCCAGAATCAGAATAACAGAACAAGCTACCAGTTCAACATCAGTTTATAATAGAAAATAAAATATTCACAGAGGCAAAATTGGAAGAACTGAAAAGATCTACCCACCAGAATGTAGAAAGAAACCAGGAAGAGACAGCAGTAGAAGAAGCCAGCATAGCTACTGAATTTTTTTTCATTCTCAAACTAGGCATCCTCTCCTCTACTTTCTCCTCAGAAAGAACAAAGCCCTCTAACTAAAAAAAAGAAGATGAATTGAAACAAAGAATAACCGAGGATCTGGAATCTCACAAAACAGCAGAATAAGGTTGCCTACATTGATGCTTGTTCCAAAGAAACAGCTAGCACAAGTATTAAAAGATATCAATACTGTAATATCAAATATAAGTGCCAGCTCACTGCAAGAAACAAACCAACTAATGTATAGCATGGCTGCAATTATAAGTAAATATTTGCAAAATCAGAAAAGAAGAAATCCTGCAATTATACCTTTAACACCATCAAACTACAACATCTGCCTATCCCAGGACTCTGGAAAGGACTTTATAGGTGGATTTCAAGTGTAAAATCCAATTAAAATTCTGTTTGACTGTGTGACCACCCATAACAACATTCCTGTTTTTAGAAGAAGTTACTCTCCAGTCAACTGAATGCTTGTGACTGCATTCAAAGTTCATTGCATAGAAACATTGGGATAGTTTTCTGTCTGTGCCATAGAATGTTGAGTATCTTCATACATTTCAGTTTAACTCTTCCCTGGATGTTTAAATATTCTGGTTCTTGTGGACACATGTAGAACGTTATGTGGATCTACCAAAAATCTTCTTTTTTTAAAAAAACCCCATAACTTTATTAAGTTTCAAAAAGAGATAAAATATAAAATAATAACAATAAGAAAATCAGATTAGAAGAGCAGTGATCAAGGGAAAAGGAAAGTTAACAGTGACCAAACATTTTTAAAAATGGAAAAATGAAATACCAAAAATCTGACTTCTGACTTTTTTCAATACAGATAGAAACCTATAATAAACCAATCTCTTGCTCTAAGATAAAACAAAAACGCAAAAACCTAATATAAGAAATATACAAATGAAACAATGAAATTAATACCATAATTATATATTAAAATAATCTCTTCTAAGTTTAAACCTAAACATATACAAATATAAGATATGCATATCTAATAACAACAAAGATACATAATATTTCTATAATCATGTTAGGTCCAAAAGTGGTCACTAAGTAGAAACAAAGCTAAATAATTTTTTGCTTTCATTAAAGTGGTCAACTTTGCTATTTCTGTGAGTTCCATTAATTTTACAATCCACTTCTTCAGTTGTGGGAATTTGTATATCTTTTCACCACTGTGCATACAAAAGTCTCACTGCTATTGTCATGTATAGAAACAAAGTCCTATGTTTTCTTTCAATCTTCTTATCTATAATATCTAAAAGAAAAGCTTCTGATTTTAATTGTGCATCCATTTTTAATTCTTCTGAATCAAACAGCATGCCTGGTCCCAATACTTCTTGGCATTCTTACATGTCCTTCAAAGATGATAAAAAGTACCTTCATATTGATTACATTCTCAACATTTGTTTTATATTTTTTGCTTTATACATCTTTGACGATCTCTCAGGAGTTAAATACTAATGACACATCTTTTTATTAAAAATATTCTTTCAAATTCAGTGAAAATTTCAGTCTATTAATCCACATATTTTCCCATTGATCGAGCATAATACTATATCCCAAGTTTTTTGCTCATCATACAATCTTTAACGTATTCATCCTCCTGGTTCATTTTCAACAACAGTTTATATACAGCACCTTGGCAATAATATGTTCATCATTAGTACATAAATCCCTTTCAAAGTATTTTCTTTAATTTACAAAAGCAACATTATTTTTATCCAATTTAAAACTTTCTATCAGTTGTACATAGGCATACCATTGGCAAATAAGTTATTTTTCCAACTCTTGTTTTTAATCTAAGTTCTCTTTCAGTAAAGGTCAGTAAATCAGCATAGGTCAAATAAGTTTGTGTAACTGTCATTCCTTTTCTAAAAAAGGCTTCCTGGGATGACAGCCATAAAGGGATTTTAGGAGACAAACTTGCTTTATGTCTGTTCCAAACTCTCAATATGGCACATCTAACAAAATGCTTTTAAAAATCTATATTAACTTTAACTTTGTCATTCCACAGAGAGCTGCCAAAAACATTCCTTAGTTCATTCATAGTTCTCTCAAAAGTTATTGGTTCCATGTACAATTTTTTCTAATATTGATTACTATTTATTTATGCAAAGCATGTAGTTTCTTGAAGCACTTTATAAATAATAAATGCTATTATGTTTATCCATATTTTCCAGATCGGTCTCCATATTAAAAAAAGTCATGCACAAATTAAAATGCAACTGAAAGAGTTGCATAAAAAATCAAGAGGATTAAACAAACAAATAGCACAGCCAAAGAATAACTAGCAACCATACTTTTTTTTACTATAGTCCCTTAAAGCTTTTTTTTTTTAAGAGTTCATTTTAGCAAAAGATTGTGGCACTTTTTCTTATCAATTGGAAACAGTTGTTTTCTGTTTAAATGATTAGTCCAAACTTTTGATGCCATTGGTCAGGATTCCTTACCAACTTTCAGGATCTCAGATATTTATATAGCAGCTCTTAAAGATTCTACTTTATTTAGAATTGGATCCAGGGCAGTGGTGGTTTGCTACCAGTTCACCCTGGATCAGGTGAACTGGTAGCGGTGGTGGCGAGAGGCTCCACCTACCTGCTCAGACACTTCTGTGCATGCGCAGAAATGTTGTGTGTGAGTGTGAGTGTGCATGTGCAGATTAGGTTTATCGTTCTACCTGTATAAAATGTTTTAAAAGTTCAAGAGACATTGGGAGCTGTAGAGCATTTAGGTCAGTAAAATTATCCTGTTTCCCCCAAAATAAGACATCCCCTGATAATAAGCCCAATCGGGCTTTTGAGTGCATGGCAATAAGACCAAGTGCTTATTACAGGGTTCAAAAAAAATATAAGACAGGGTCTTATTTTGGGGGAAACACGGTATATACTTGATAATATTCACATGTCACCCCAATCAGAGTCTTCCAGGCAACTTACAGTTATATACATTCAAATTCCGCAACCAGTGAAAATAAATTTCAACAAAAACCATATAACCCCCAAATGCCTCCAAAAGATAAAAACAAACAATTAACCCAGGAATGAGGCTGAAGCTCTATATATCACTTTTTTTTTTTTTAGTTAACAGTGCCTGAACTAGTTCCCAAAAAATTAATGGAGAGGGGCCTGCCTGAGCTTGGGTGACAATCTGATCCATAGGGCTGAAATAGCCATTAAGAAGACTGTTGTGGAATTCCTATTCCTATAAATTTACATGGGGAGAACAATCTTCAGCATACCTTCTTGACTTAACATAAAGAATGCCCAGACTTTACACAAAGAAGATGATTCTGCAGGTGACACCAATGTCAACTATAAAAATCTTTATAGATGGCGCACCTTGAACTGCCAGTGCAGGTTCCAGAATTGGGTAATTAGCCTTGTGGAACAGCTTTTACCTGTCATCCATTTGCATTTGCGGGCAACTACATTTTGAAGAGCTAGAGTTTCTGAGTCATGTTAAGGACAGCCTCGTGTAGAACAAATTCTCCCCCACCTCCACCTCTTTCCTCCCATCCTTGGTACAGAAGGAAAGTATACATGGCCATCTTTCAGAAGAAGACATGCTGTTGTGTGATTCATTTGTAGACACAGAGGTGACTCTGTAGTCCAGGGGTGGGTTCTACTTACCCACCGGTTCTACTTATTACCGGTTCGCAACAGGATCATGTGTGCTTGCTTGCTTTGCTCACATGCATGCCTTGTTTCTGTGCATGCACAGAAGCTTCTGCGCGTGCACAGATTGCCGATGGCGACATCCGGGGTGGTGAGTGGGGCCTCCCGATGGTTTTACTACTGGTTCTTGCGAACCGGTCCTACTACAATGGAGGCACTGAAAGTCCACTGTTGTCGTAACTCTGGGTGTTATTCTGTGATGCTGCTTATGGTTTTGTATCATTTTTTGGGTGGCAGATCAAGCCAGTGGAAGCTTCACAACACAGGGATTGCCAGCAGCTACAGCTTTGAATTCCCTTTAGTATAAATCTTTTCACCATATTCTATACATTACAAAGGACTGAAAATGTTGCCCTTGATTTCACTGCCAAAATCATGTGCCACTCTCAGATTCATATAGTTGTACATTTCGGGATACCATTTGATGCAAGAAGTGGTACCTTGAGTTTACACTCACAGGTAATTGTTACAAATATCACAACGTGGCTTCCTTGCTTTCACATAGAGTAGGGGGGGTCAAACTGTTGGACCAGGGGCTGGATGCTTTATCTGCAGGCCATGCCACCCAGCTCCGCAAATGGGAAAATTTTGCGAAACATCACATGATGGCAATGTTTGAGTTTGACACCTATGACATAGAGCAGGGGTGTCAAACACAAGGCCCGGAGGCTGGATCCGGCCCACGGGGTGCTTAAATCTGGCCTTCAGGACTGACCTGGAAACAGTGAAGGACCAGTCCGCGGTACCTCTGCAAGCAAAAACGTAGCTCATGAGGACCACGGGTGCAGTAAGCCATTGCAGCTGAAAACAGAGCTTGGAGCCTGTTTTCGCTTGCAGAGTGCTTGGGCCACCACAGGTGCCCCTGACCCAAATGACATTGAGCTGGCCAAGCCCACCCTGGCCTCCCAAGGTCAAATACAACCCTGATGCGGCCCTCAATGAAATTGTGTTTGACACCTGTGACATAGAGTACAAGAATGGGGCGATAGAAAAAGGGCAATATTTATCCTGAAATAGTGTTCCATGCAAAAGTCTAATGGCTATATTGATTTTACATTGTAGACTGTGGAACCAATACAAGATCCCCAGATAAACAGGGACCCAGATATAGACAACTCAACTGAGAGCTTCTCAAGAGAACAACCAGTCTGGGAGCGCTATCAGGTCAGAGCCACTTCTATGATATCTTTTCCTCTGGACCAACCATACTACTGGAGCTAAATATGACAACATTCCCCTTCATCAGAGTTCCAAAGCAGATCTGTAATGTTAATCAGAAGAACCTTGGTATTCTGTAGGAGTCTGAGCCTGGAAGCAGGTATGAAAAAAAATACCCTTGCTTTCAACTGCTTTCATTCTGCTTTGAGGTTAATAGAAGGCTAATTTGAAAGCATTCGGTTAATGAGAAAGCTAAAAATACACCTCCCTGTTCAGACCTTCCCTCTTGGTGCCTGTCATGGCAGCAACAGCTGCAAAGCATTTGTAAGTGGATGCATCATAATGCTTTTGGAAGAATAAGTGTTATAAATCACATGGGGGTAGTGGGGGGCAAAGCATCTGTTCCCCCATCAGTTCTAATAGTTCTCACATGCTGGAAATGCAAAGGGCCCATTAGTGATTTAACTGTTGCTGTAAAGTTGCTAGAAGGCATGCAGGGAATAGAGGCTATGTATACAAACATGGCAAAGAACACGATAAGCTTCCTCCTGCAGCTTCAAACTCAAATCCAGATATGCAGAGCATAAAGTGAACCTCTCCTTCTGCATCAGCACCGTAGGCTCTTCGGTGTTTCAGATTTGGAGGTTTAGAAAGGGCTTCAGAGCATGCAGGGTTCTCAGCTGGCACAACGGTAACTTAAACCAAAGGTATATTTTACCTTTGCAGCTGCAGAGGGTAGCCAGACAATTCTGAGAACAGAGTCAGCTGTTTTAAAGAGTTGCAGGCAGGTGCAACCCTGGGCGTTCCACCTGCTCTAAAGCACCCCCCCTTTTGTACCTTCAAACCTGAAGCCTTACATATTTTACTGATTTCATTCTCAGATTAACGGTTTGGTCCATTGGATGGGACTGTAAAGCCCCATATGGTGACTTAGCTCTGCATCTATTACAGCTTGACTTTTATTCTGAGATTTATTGGAACAGCAGAGACATGCTATTCTGTTTAGTCCCTCATTCTGCAAGCTCAGCCTCTTTCTCTAGTCCCTTCTTGTCTCTCTAAATTGGACTTTGTTGCAACCTGTTGCTAAAGTGAAGTTTATGCTCAGTAATCAAGATTAGTGAGCAATTTTACTGTAAGATATAATTTAAGGGATTGTGTCCTCTTTATGCAGGCTTTTAAAAATTGCATTTTTTCCAAGTTATTAAGCTTAAAATAAAAGATGTTGGGTCACACAAGACAAAAGTACCAAGACTGAGTGACTCTTCAGATGGGTGATTTGATTAAAGGAGACCCAGTCAATTTACTTTTTTCAATACACTTCTTTCAATTTTCTGCTACTTTTTAGCAGAATGATGTGAGGAAAACAGTGTCTTGAATCCCTTTGGAGACAGCAACATCCCAGACATTGTTACAGATTTTATTCATTTGTTTGTGCAATTGATATAGCTGTCCTTCTCATAAACATGTCACTCATAAATATGTCACTCTACAACAAAGATAAAACAATAATACTTAAAATCATCATCAACATCATCATCATCATCATCATCAAAAGCATAAAAAACTTATAAAAAACAAGAAGTAATGGGTGTTAATAATAGCAGAGCTACCTCACTACTTTCATCAGCCTATGTGGATAAAGTTGGGAAATATGATTAGGTTTCTGATATTGGCAGGAATATCTAGTTATTGAGTTTTATCACCTCTACAATCCCTGCCTATTAAAGTACCTGAAGCAGTATTGCTGTATTGTTTACATCTCATATCTTTAGGCAGATTCACTGGGAGGGAGCGGAAGACATATTCAGTTTTTCTGATTATGTGAGTGTATCTGAACTAAATACTTGTTGTTAGTGAATATATTAACTCTATATTAAACAGTATATTTCCTTATACCAGAATAAATTATATAGGCCATTTGCTGGACAGTTGGAAGATTGTAATGCTTTCCATTTCTCATTGCTATGATTTCTCTCTTAAAAGAGTAAAGGGGAAACATTTCAAAAACTTTGCTATGAAACCCTTGAAATATCGGGTCAATACATTGCTAGATTATTATCCTTTAAAGAATATATTCTTTAAATCCCATTCTTGGGGGGGCGGAGGGGGAGAACTATAGCTGAATTTTGTTTTGGATCTTGAATCAGTTTGAATCTAATCCTATGGCCCTGAATCTCGAAAAAGGTTTTTGCTAATTCACACAACTGAATAACCTACCATTCGTAACTAAAGTGTGAACATCAGCTCTTGACCTCTGCCCAGGATGGTCTACTCCGTGAACTTCTGCCATAGAGCATCTTAGTTCACTAAAGAACATCTTCATCTCAGCTACACACTTCTCAGGGCGATAAAAGTCTTGAATGAGAAGCAGTAGCTATAGTATAAACAATACCTGTTTCTGGATCAAATTGACCCCTTAACTTGAATGGTCTCCACTGAAGGCTTTATATTTTTCATGCACCTGAAATGAGCTGAGCTGAGGTGATGCAGTGGTTAGAGTGCAGTACTGCAGGCTACTTCAGCTGAGTGCTAGCTGTAGTTCAGCTGTTCAAATCTCACCAGGCCAGGGGTAAAATCCAGCATATTCTGACAGGTTCTGGAAAAACGGTAGCAGAAATTTTGAGCAGTTCGAAGAACCAGCAAATACCACCTCTGGCTGGCCCCAGAGTGGGGTGGGAATGGAGATTTTGCAATATCCTTCCCCCACAGGAATGGGGTGGGAATGGAGATTTTGCAGTATCCTTCCCCTGTCATGCCCATCAAGCCACACCCACCAAGCCATGCCCACAGAGCCGGTAATAAAAAAAAAGTGGATTTCACCACTGCACCAAACTCAAGATTGACTCAGCTTTCCATTCTTCCTAGGTGGATAAAATGAGGACCCAGATTGTTGGGGGAAATATGCTGACTCTGTAAACCACTTAGAGAGGGCTTTAAAGCACTGTGAAGCGGTATATAAGTCTAAGTGCTATTGGAAACTTGTTACATTTCTCAAGGTGTGCCCATCTCTTATTCTTTCAAATGTGCAAAAACCCTGTATCCACTGTCACCCATTAAATAAAATATTGCCCTGATAGACTGAGACAGTGACAATAGTTTCAACTACTGCCCACTTTGGAGGAAGCCCCTGTTGGGTGCCAAAACCATATGTAAAATATAATTTTACTGTCAGCCTTCCTTCCCACACTTCCCAGCCTGATAGAACAAGAGATTCATAACTCATTATAGATGGCTAAACTCTATCAAAAGAATAATCTGAGACTGTCATTATCACTCAGTTTCCATCCATTCTTGAGTCCTTGAAAGAAAGAAAAAATGAGCAATTGATTTACCATTTACTTTTTATATCAGGTGTTCCCTCCATACCACATGTTCGCAGGAACACGTCATAAATATGCCTTTCCTAATTCTCTCTCTTCTCATCTCCAGCCTCTCTCTTTGGCATATGCATATCATTCCTAATTTACTTCCATCAAGGGAATATCCTGTTTTATGACATAAAACTTTATAATGTGAAGCTAATGGTCCGTGGACAGTAATATTGCTCCATGGAAACGCAGTGAGGTACTTTTAACTATTCTGAGATGCTGTGTGGCATACTTTGGTATCGACACCTGCTGCCATTTGGGGCCAGGTAAACAGGGGTTGCAAAATAGCCATATTTTAATTTATCAGCCAAATTGGCTTCTTCATACCTATTTTGTATTTCATGAGAAAGGACTGGTGGAAGTTTCCATTAATGTAATCTTAGAATCTTTGTAGAGGGCATGAGGGAAAACAATCTTGTCCTTTTCCAGAATGGATCAACTTCTGGAATATCGTTTATATGCAAAAGCATTATTCTTTTTCAGCGTTCTAAACCTAAGAGTCACTTGACTAAAACAGTGGATTGTGTGGTGAGGAAGTCTTGTTGGAAATGTTACTATCTTGTTTTACTTTCTATATATGCTAAACAATTGGACGACTGATGTAGTATTCACAAAGCTATCTGTCATCTAAAAGACAGCTCAGGAATCTTTAACTGGAACCAATTCTTCTCCAGCCCACAAACGAGTGGGCTAGGGCAGCTTTACTTCTGTCTTTAAGAATTCTGATAGGCCAAATTCATACAAACACTATTTGGTTTGGCACCTTCAGGCATTGTGGTTTGTAAAATTTTGTGTTGTATAGACCAATCTAGTATGGGACTATTCAAAGACCACAATGAAACAAACCATAATTTTGCATAATGTGTGAATCCAGTCATAAGCTGCCTTGAGCAGGGGAAAAGAGATGCTTTAAATAAAATAAATGTAATGCGGTCACTTCCTGTTCAAGAACTTGTTCAAGCAGATAAATATGGAGGTAAATTCAGAAGGTAGACACCTATCACAAATCAGATTGATAGGTTTGTAGCACATCAATCTTGGCTAAACATGGAGGCAACAACAATATTTAGTTCTGTAGTCAATAAATAGGTAAGTATAAGTAGTAGTCAAGTCCAAAAAAAGAAGTCCTCTGCGGATTTTACTCCACTAGTCATTGCTGACTCTAGGGGGTGGAGCTCATCTCCATTTCAAAGCCATTGAGCCAGTGCTGTCCAAAGACATTTCCATGAGCTAGGGCGAGGATGGAGCTCATGCCATCACATGGAGCTTGGGTCTCAAACCCTGGTTGCTGGCTTTCCAGCCGACAAGCCAAATTATCTTAATTGCTGAGCCATGGCACCACTCAAGTTCAACAAAATGTATACAAAAATCTTAATCAAATGGCCCTGATCAACTTGGGTAATGAGGGAACAGCAGCAAATAGCAACATTGTTCCAGTTTGACTAGTTATCATCAATCATCATCTTCATCTTCTGTACTATTATTATAGTACCACCACTACTAGTAGTAATAATTCTTAATGAGAGAACAAAACCAACCTAGACTCTAATATTGTTAGGGATATGTACATTTTTAAAATGATTCAGAAGAATTGCTTCAAACCCCAGGTGAGCAGTTTAATTAATTGAAACATTAAAGAAGCATATTTTAAATACAACATTTAAGCCAATGGCATATTTATTGCAGGCTTTTGGAGAAGCTGGGAAAAAAGAAGTGTATGCTTTCATCAATAGCAGAGATGTTCTCTACCTGTTTGAGATCCACAGCAGAGCCCTAAATATTTATTTACTTGGTATCCAGAACAGCTTGTCAGGAACATAGACTTATTCCAAAGTAGAGTTCCCATCCCTGAGCACTTCTTTCCTTGCAATCAAGAACTCTCTCAGCCTTCTGGCTCTGGATCCCCAGTTATCTGCTCTCTTAAGGACTTGTTGGGACTCAATCTCTGGATCAATCTCTTATAGATCCTTCAGGATTTAGAGATTAACTTTGGTATAGCCTCCTTTGTAAGAATATGGGCCTATGCTTTGGATAAAGAATTTTCAGAGGATTAAGCAATATCAACAATACTGTAGGTTCATTGTTTTTTCAGGTAAAAGTTTTTTCAATGTCACGAGAGATAGCTCTACTAATCTTTTATCTCTTAGACTCCACTAGAGTGGACTACAAGCTCACTTAGGATTTCCATCTGCTCTTATTGGCCAACCAAGTATCCATTAAAAGCCCAATACCAATCCTGACATCCGTTCAGGGTTCCAAGTAACACCCCCAATGAAATAAACATCCGAGGCTTGAGTTTCCTCAAAATTACACTTTATTAGAGATGCCATATTGGCACAACTGGGAAAACCCAAATCTGAAAGTTTCCAGGTTTTCCCCACCCAAAGAAAAGTTCAAGGCCCTCATGCTGGCCTAGGATATTATCCAGTGTGCAATATTGAGTATCAACAACATGAAGAATCTGCTCAGCCACACATCAGGTTTTCAAAGGAATGTAGGATGCTGTCTTATGCAAAGGCAGACCATTGACCAATTAAATTCAGTAGATCCTCTTAAAGACTGTGTCAGAGTTTGTTGCGGACATTAAATCCAGAAAGCACACACAGGCAGACTGATGCAGCAGGATTCATTAACTTCTTTATATACATAATAATACATGAAGTAAATTTGGAATACCAATAGCAGATATCTTCCAACATAGCAGCTACAAACAAAACACAAGCAGGAGAGAACAGTTAGTTTCATTTCAGCAGAGCAGACAAGCCCAGGCTTGTTTTATTTCAGAGCTGAGCACAGAGCTTAATACAAAGAGAGCCTCCTCTATACAAGGCAGTTAAGCTTCTGCACTCAGTTGCTAAGCCATGCCCAGACTTCTAGCTTAAGTTTCTGTTTCTACACAGTCTTCATTGGCTGAGCCTGTTACCATGTCTCCATTCAGCCCCATTGGCTAATCTATTCCAGTCCATGAATATTCATACTCTGACAGACTGGCAATGGTTTTCTAAGATTTCATGTAGGGTTATTTCTGCCCCCCTCCATTTGCTGCCTCCATGATTGGTGCACGGATCAAAAAAAGGTAAATTATGGTCACAGTAGAGTGATTGAAGCTCTTCCCTTTGTATGTGTGTGTTCTGTTGATACCCTTATAAAGGGCCAAGCTTCATCTGCTTTGTTGTAACCACCATCTTGCTCTTTCTTACTCTTCCTGCAAATGCCATCAATACTAGAGGGCAGGGACCTTCTGCATACCAAGGGGATACTGCCTTTTTCAACCATATATGATCAGGCATATTGATAGGCATATTGATATTGATAGGCATATTGTCAGTACAAGATAAACCAGACTTAAGAAACTCATTTTGCTCCATTTCTGAAATGTAGGAACTAAAAAAGGGGAAGATATTAATTTAATATTAAAAAAAATTAAAAGCTTTAATAAAACATAGATTTATATAGTTCTAGTCCAGTACCGGGCCAGGTTAATGGCAGAGATATTTCTGATCAACAAGTCATTCTGTGTGCAAGTTGGTTCCATAGGGCATTGTAAAAAAATTAATAGTTGTTTGAATAGTGCCACAATCACATTCGAACGAAGAAACTAATGCCATATAAGTTAAGACTAATTTCATTGTAAATGAGAGAATTTTGCAAATCTGAACATATCTCCCTCATTTTATCTTTGTGTTAACTAGGGAGGGGCTAGTCCGAGATTTTTCAGTTTATTTTTTGGCCTGGGTTCAAGTCTCTCTCTTATCTGATCATGGTCTTGGTAGCAGCTCTTTCTCCTTTCCTCCAAGGCCATTCCCTATACCCTCTGCATATATTCTTCATCAATTAATGAAATCATTATTCAACTTTTCCCATCTTCTGTCTTTCTAAGGTGCCAGAACCACAAAACCTGCAATGACCAGTCAACTATTGTCCAGGCTGGCTGGGAATTCTGAGAGCTCAAAATGCCAGGCTGGCAGATTGCAAATTTATTCCATGAGAAATGACATAGAGTTGTACCTGAAAAAGCAAAGTCATTCCTCTGTGCAGGTGTAAGGTGGAAGAGATGCTGTGTGCTGCCACCAAGCCTTCTTTCCTTTATCAGAGGTGGTTGGAGACCAGAGATACTCCATTACTACTGGCAGTAGCATTCTGAGCAATAAACAGTAGAATAGAATTAGAATTGTTAGAGTTAGAGTTAGTTAGAGTTAGAATGAAATAGAATAGAATAGAATAGAATAGAATAGAATAGAATAGAATAGAATAGAATAGAATAGAATAGAATAGAATTCTTTATTGACTAAGTGTGATCGGACAGTGCATGAGCTCATACCTTATACAGCTCATATAAACAGCAAGTAATAGGTCATTTCCTAGGCTTTTAAAGGGCAGTGATTTGAGTATACCATCCAACTGTGTACAGCAATAAATAAGAGCAGCCTTTGAGTGCCTATCAAATGAGTCTTTGAGCAGTCTGCAGTTTCCTCAGCAAAGCTGCCTTTTCACGCCTTTGACTCTGGAGATATTACACGTATGGCATCTCTCCCTTCCCTCTCCTTTTTTCTCTAGTATCTCTCTTCTCTCCCTTTCCCTAATCTCTGGCTCTGATCTCTCTCTCTCTCTCTGTATCCTGTCCCATGGGCAAATGAGAGCCAAACAGTTTCATTGGCCACCACAGTCAAAGCTCAGGAGACAATTGCGGCTCAGGCTTTGAAGTGCCTAGCTGAAAATCAATTGGATTTATTTATAAATGGAAGGGACATGCTGACAGAAGGATTCAGCTGTTATTACAAAGGAGCATGGCTGGTCAAAGATGTATTACCATCTGAGGTAGAGTAGCAAATGGGACAATCCATAAAACATAGATGTAAGCACTATGTATTGATACCACAAAGATTATTTTTCAATTTTTTAAAAAAATATTATTTCTATTTACCCTGTCTTTTTTGTTGGTCTGCTCAAAGTGGCATGTATTTATGGCAAACTCCTGCTTCCTATTTTCCTTACTACTACAAACCTGTGAAGTGGGTTTGGCTGAGAGTCACTAGGTTGCAATACTCTAGATAATTACTAGGTGACAGCAAAGAGTTATCCGAAAGTCCTTGTTACTCTCTGGTGGCCATTTGGATTGCGGCAGCCCAGATCTGGTAACCTTATCTATGACCAGGAACTGTCCCAGTTGAGGGATGGAGAGTTTTGGGTTTTTTTTTTTTTTTTTTACAAATGATCTGATGAATGCATCTGTATACTGACAAAAAGAGGAGAGGCATTAAGCAATGTATTTTATTTCCCATTTATGTGAAGTGGTACAGCAGAAATTTTTGCTTGTTCCAGGTGCACTGGTTAGCTCACAGCAAGGGCTGAAACAAGCCCTTTGACTGGAATGGTGCAGCCATTTGTCTGAAATGGCATAGACTCTCCTGCTCAAGCAGGAGGTTGGAGTAGATGATCTCCAAGGCAAAGATGAAATCCAGCAGGTTCTGGAGAACGGGTAGCAGAAATTTTGAGCAGTTTGGAGAACTGGCAAATACCATCTCTGGCTGGCTCCAGAGTGGGGTGGGAATGGAGATTTTGCAATATCCTTTCCCCAGGAGTGGGAAGGGAATAGGGATTTTGCAGTATCCTTCCCCTGGAGTGGGATGGAAATGGAGATTTTGCAGTATCCTTCCCCTGCCACGCCCACCAAGCCACGCCCACAGAACCGGTAGTAAAAAATGTGGATTTCACCACTGCTTCAAGGAACCTCCCAACTCTGTTATTCTATGTTCTAAGTTCTTGCTCTCATCAAGTAGTCAGCACGGATGTGTTCCTAGTGTTCACAGGGTTTCAAAGCCAGGAGAAACAAAGATGATTGCAAGTTACTTCAGACTGTATGTGGGGGACTAGGGAATGGGAATGGAACAATAAAGCTTTTATGTACTTGCTCTCAATGCAAGGTGCTTCTGGAAAGCCACACTTCAGGGGAAAAGAGTCAAGACCAGAAAGAAGAGGTAGTTGATCAATTTTGAAATATAGATTCTGTCAATTCTGTCTAAAAGAGTCTTGCAAGAATATCTTCCTATAGAAAAGAACCGGTAGCTAAGGGTTGAAATGCTGGGTTCTTGAGCTTGGTTCTTTGCTTGCAAACATTTTATTACCAGGCTAGGTAACATCATCAGTGTGGAGAATAGGCTGTTTATTTATAGCCAGTTCTCCTGCCATTCTTGGTGAGAGTGTAGCTTACTTTCTGATGGATCCTTCCTTAGGGTATTGTTTCCTCCCTAATTGTACTGTATATCCTGTGCTGTTTCCTGCTTCTCTGGATGTTGACTACTGGAGGAGATGTGCTCTAAGCTGTTTCCTTCCTTCCTACATTTTTGTGCCTTTTTACCCTGATGAATATTTAAGAGAAGTCAATGTATGCTTTATTGATTATGGCCTTCAGTTGTGATGATCGTGTCAAATTATGGAACACGCTTAAGAAAATGGGAATCTCATTGTCCCAGTGGTGAAATCTAATTTTTTTTACTACCGGTTCTGTGGGCGTGGCTTCGTGGGCATGGTAGGGAAAGGATACTGCAACATCTCCATTCCCACCCTATTCCAGGGGAAGGATACTGCAAAATCCCCATTCTCACCCTATTCCAAGGGAAGGATACTGCAAAATCCCCATTCTCACCTCACTCTGGGGCCAGCTAGAGGTAGTATTTGCCAGTTCTCCAAACTATTCAAAATTTCCACTACTGGTTCTCTGAACTGCTCAAAATTTTTGCTACTGTCTCTCCAGAACCTGTCAGAACCTGCTGAATTTCACCCCTGCATTGTTCTCATGTAAAATCTATACACAGGTAAGTATCTATGTAGAACAGGAAGCTATAGTCTGGAAGGAAGATGGTGAAACAGACTGGTACCAGAAAGGCTTTTTCAATATATTTATCCATTCTTATTTATTCAGCTTACATATTGTATATATATATTGAGGGAGGCTAAACTGGAAGAAAATGAGCATAGTTTTAAAACTGGAGAAAGAAATATTAATAACCCGCATATGCCGATGACACTATTCTGATAACTGAAAATGCAAATGATCTGGAAGCGCTAAGTAATGAAAGTCAAGGAGCACAGTTAAAAAAAAAAGTGGGACTGTGATTAAATGTTAAAAAAAAAAATCCCAAGCTAATGACAACTGATTCTACAACCAGTTTTAGAATTGTCAATGAAGATACTGAGGGATGGATAGCTTCTGTTTTTTTGGCTCAATTATCAACAGTGTGGAATCAACAATCAAGAAATACGCTACAGGCTAGCACTTGGTAGGATAGTAATGAAAGTCTTGGAAATCATAGTTAGATTATTGCATAGCTACAAGATCAGAATTACACCAGCAATCTAATGGTGAAACTGGATTTTGTTTTTTTTTAAATAGTAATTTTGTGAAAGATTACAATTATAATAGGAAAAACTAATACAAACTAACAAAGAAAAGAATAAAAAAAGGTGCAGAAAGGAAAAAGAGAAAGAGAAAAATAAAAAGAAATAGAAATGAAAGAAAGAAAGATAGTAATGAAAAAGAAAAGAAATATATTAGGAAGTTACTCCCCCCTTTATCACAACAAGTATAAACAATTTAATACTCCTTTTAAAAGTCCATTAAGGCTTTCCAAAGATAATAGCAACATTTATTTTAACCTTGATCAAATAGACCAATTTTGTACTTCTTACAATCTTGATCTTTTGTCCCTTCAAATAATGTCATAGAATTTGAGTTTGCCTTCACAGCTTCAACCAGCCTCTTCTATAAATCCAATATAGCTATGAATTGTACAACTTTATGATTAGTATACATTATACAGGCCACTCTCTTATTTTGTTATTTATATACAGGTAGTCCTCAACTTATGATCACAATTGAACCCAAAATTTATGCCGCTAAGTGAGAAATTTGTTAAATGACTTTTGCCCCATTTTACAACTTTTCTGGCCACAGTTGTTAAGTGAATCTGGTTTTCCCCTTGAGTTTGCTTGTCCCAAGGTTGCAAAAGGTGATCACATAATAATTCCCTCAACACTGTCAAACTATTTACTAAGTCTGCACTACTATTAATCTTTTCATCATTCCCACCACCCATCTCCTTCCATTTATGACTATTTGACTGTAACATTGTTGCTTGTATCCTTACAATTTATATTGATATTGTTTCCTGATTGCTTATTTGTACCCTATGACTATCATTAAGTGTTGTACCTTATAATTCTTGATGAACGTTATCTTTTCTTTTATGTACACTGAAAGCATGTGCAACAAGACAAATTCCTTGTGTGTCCAATCACACTTGGCCAATAAAAAATTATATTCTATTCTACTCTAGAATAGGGTTCTGGGGCACTGCAACTGTCATAAATATGAGTCAGTTGTCAGGCATCCAAATGTATATCATATGACCATGGGGATACTGCAATGATCATAAGTGTGAAAAATGGTCACAATTCACTTTTTTCAGTGATGTTTTAACTTCAAATGGTCAGTAAGTGAACAGTTGTAAGTTGAGGACTGTCTGTATCCTTTTTAATTATTAAGACATCAGTCTTTTTTTTTAAAAAAATCCAGTATAACATCTTTTTCCATGTCATTCTTGCAGCTTGTCATTTAAAAATTTAATGTCATTTTTCCAGGCAAACTGATCTATGTTTGTCAGGTAGACTTTTCCATAACATCTTTTAAATGCAGTCTATGTACAGAGGCAGATGCTATTAAAATTTACCTCTCAGTCAGTTGTTCATAAATTTCCTTCAATACTGTAAATTACTTTGCTTTATTCTGTAATTATAAATTGAGTTTAAGTGTTCTTCTCTTCTAATTCTAATCTTTAATTTCCTGTAGTTCCCTCTAGTGTCCAATTTCTAAACTGTTATTGTATGTGTGTGTGTGTGTGTGCGTGTGTGTGTACAAACACACAAAGTATTTTCCCGTGGGAAGTTATTTATAATTAATTCCAAAATCTTATTTCAAATATATCTGGACCCTTAGTCCACATCTGGACTCTTAGTCCATAAAACTTTCTAAAGTTGAAGTTTTAATCATCCTTTTGCTGTTTATTCCCATTTGAGTTATTTGACTTGTAGCTGAAATTTCTTTCGCTAAGGATTGAAGGGAACTCATTCAGTGCTGTCAAACTTGTCAATCCAAAGGTTCCTAATAGCTAAAAAAGCAGTTAGCAAGCAATTTCTGAAAGTGATTAGAAAAGAAAGTATGCAAACTTAGTGTGTGTTCAAAGGGACTGACTGCAGTTTGAGCAAGGTGGTTATTTCCTTATTTCCCAAAGCTCTAAGCCAGGGGTGTTAAACTTGCGTCGTCACATGATGTATCCCCCCCTTCGCTAAACTGGGTGGGAGCGGAACCAGCACGTGATGCATCTAGCCTACGAGTTGCAAGTTTGACACCCATGTTTTAAAACCACTGGAGACTGTTGTCTTGCAAACACCTCATGAGAAGCAGCTGTCTGAAGGTGATCTCTGAAAGTCCTCTCCTTTTCTTCCAAGGCATTATGAAGACCCGCTCTATTCACAGGCTCTTTATTCTGTCATCTCTGCTTTTTGCAGAGGTCTCTTCAGTCTAACACTTCTTCCCCAGAAGTACTGCTGGTGAAATTAGAGAGGTCCTTGTTGTTCTCTGAGCTGGACTGAACTACAAATATTCTCCTTTGTCGGTGAAATTAGATTTTGAAAAATCAAGTTTGCAACAACATTGATGCTTTTGAATTCTGTTTTTGGAAGCGAGTCTTGACTATACCCCCTGATAGCTACAAAAACAAATGCATCATACAAGAATCTAATGCAGAATTTGTACCTGGCAGACACAAATGACCAGGGTCAAATGATCATAATTTTCACACATTGTGCAAATAGTGAGACCTTTGAAAAGTCCATAATGCCAAGAAAGTTGGAAGTAGAGAGGAGACACCCAGTGGCAAAGTGAATGGAGTTCAATATAGCGATGATAGATGACCTTTGGAGGACCTGAAGGGATTAGTTTGGTTCATCTATGTGGTCCCCAAGAGTCAACATCAGAGTGATAATACATAATAAATAGGAAGCTCAGTGGCATCTTGTACTTGGAAAGTTGCATCCACACTTGAGTTACTGTTGTTTTTTCCATGGTTACCTTATCGGTACTTTTCCATATTAGTTAAAGTTTTTGAGGACTTAGGACTGTCTCCTGAATCATTAAGTCATTTTCATATAAAGTGAAAGAAATCAGATAGACTTGAATTTCCTGTTTTTGTAAATCTGTAGAACCTTACCTTGTATAATGAATTTACTATAACAGCACATTTTATTTTGCATATATTGAATAGAACAGAGAATTTTTAATATAAATTAGCTACAATGATGCTACTATTGGCAATGCAATTCAGGAACGGAAATGTTAACACATATAGTTTGGGTTTGTCCTACTACTGTTGGGGTTTGTCCTACTACTGTAAACTTTTGGCCTGACCTTTAACGGGTAGAATAATTACTATATAAGGGATGCATATGTTTTTCTGAGTTATCACCTCAATATTTGGAATTTTCCATAAAGAGAATTTTCACACATGGGGAAAGGTCATAGGAGGAGACATTGACACTTGATTTTTAGCAATGAATTGCTGGTATGTGAAATTTGTCAACATTTGAATTGGGTATTTGTGTGTGTGTGTGTATGTGTGTATGTGTGTTTTCCCAGAAAAGGGCAGGGAAGAATTTGGAAGAATGTGTGGGGAGGATTGTTTTGTTTATGATGTACACCTCCAGGCCTTCTTTCTTTTCCTATATCATGTTATTTTCACAATGAAATGTAATATTATCATGATTTCTTTGCTGTTTGAACTTTTTTTTTAAAAGTGCAAGTTCAAAGGGTTAAATTCCCATAGATGATAATACTGCATTTCAGTAGCATCCCTAAAGAATGTCTTCTTACATGTTGCAGTTTAGTTTGAACTGTGCAAAAATGGCAGCTACTGATTGCCCAGTATTTTCAATGCAGAGGAAAATTGCAGGTGCCTTGCACATTAAATGAAGTTTACCTCAGTACTAGACAATGAAACTTACAATGAAGTCAGTTGGGGCTGGGGATGGCTTGGCATACAGTTAATATTCTACATTTGTAGAATATTCGACAGTAATATTCTACATTTGCCTGGGTGCTACTATTGAAAGGATTCATTAACAGTCCATGCCCAAATTAGCAGTATTAGATAGAGCACATTAGTCTCTCTCTCTCTCTCTCCCCCCTCCTCCTCCCTCCCTCTTCAAAGTACATATACACTTTGGGAAGCTGATTACCTTAAAATGCAAAGAGGAAAAGAGTAAAAAGATTAAAGCAAATTTATTGGGTGGGGGGGATGAGAAACAAAAATAAAGACAGGAGGAGAGTACAGGACAAAACAACGTACATTACAAACGTCCACAGTATAATTGGATATGCAGCTCAAGGTGTGCGCAGGCAACTTGCAAGTTCAATTGATTACATCTGATGCCTTTTTATTTCACACCAATGTTCACAGCCAGTCCTGGGTTAGGAAGGAAAAAACATACAAGAAAGTTGCAGGAAATAAAAAGGGGTTTGGGGAGAGTTATGAAAAGAAGATAGTGGACTGAATGCGAACAGGAGCAAAGGAAAGCAGGGGGTTTCTGGCTGTATGTGGCCAGAGCAATTTCAGCGAAAGATGCTAACATTTTATCTCTGGTATCCCTTGACCTTTCTGACTAATTTTGGCAGGAGACATGAATCATCCACAGACTCTGGATTAAAAAGAAAAAAGAAAGAAAGAAAGAAAACACCAGTCACTTAATGGTGAGTGGAGCCCTGGAATGACTTCTGGTTAACAGTAATGGGATGCCTGTAGGTTTTAAGAAATGAAAAGTGGGGCGGGGGTAGAATGCAATGTCGGAGGGAAGGAAGAGAGAACTACTGTCGCCACCGGGAATTCATTCACATCATCTTTTTTTGTGCTTCAGAAAATAGATTGATGGCGTCTAGGTGGCTCCCATCTGAGGCACTACTTGATTGCTTCTGCAGTAGCAGCCTCACATAATTAACAAACACATATTAAGATGAAGACAAAACAACCATCAAAAAGAAGGCTGGGGGGAGGAACTTTTTATTTTCCTCCACACATATCAGTAATTTCACTTGGAGGAGGCTTCATCACCAAAGGAGAAAGAGACCATCATTTCCCGCCCTGAAGTTCCTCTAACTTACTGCTATGACCTTCAGCAATGGCATCTCTGTTATGCTAACTTCTCATCTTTCCTTTGTCTGCTCTGATTCTAAGAAACAACTGATGTTATTGGTGGTTCCTTCTAGTATTGTTGAAATTAGGGTTGGACCATGGCCCCATAACTCAGAGAAGCCCCATTAATGACCATCAGAAAAGTAGCAAATGTTGAGCAAATAAGCTGTTTGCCCAATATGGGTTGCCTTGGACGTTCTGAATTCCATCAGGATTGGTCCTCTTCATCATAACAAAACCCTTCTTGTAACATTTAATCCAAATTTAAATTAGCAAGAGTGGGATGAAAGCTAGTTGGAACCAAGCCTGGCTCCTATTTCTCCTTCCACAGAAAAAATGTGCAGGAGGGTGATTGTAGTCTACTGAAACATTGAGGTAATATTGCCAACTATTTATTTACCACCCATTTCAAAAGACTGAGAATAAAGGCATGAATAATAATGAGCTGGGTGAACCAATGGGGGAAAGAGCTCTTTATATCCCTAGATCTATTCACAGGTCTGAGTAAATTTATAGATTAGCTTTAGTGCAACCACTGAACTATTGCAGAAGATACCACATTCTGATCAGACCTGTGAATGGGTCTAGGGATATAAGGAAGTTTTTCCCCCATTGGTCCACCTGGTTCATTATTATTCATGTCTTTATTCCCAGTCTTTGGAAATGGATGGTAGATAAAATAATTGGCATTAATACCTCAAGGTGTCAGTTAAGAATCTTTTCCTGTTTTATGAGGAAATAGGAAAACTTGCACCATCCTTTAAGCAAGGCCTATTCACTACCACCCATTACTAATAGGTGAAATAATTTTATATATATATTTTAATGGGCTTTTGAGAGAACTGCAAAGAAACAAGGTTTATTTTTGTCTTTGGCATTTGGCAACAAGAAGACTATTTCCTGACAGCCCTGTGCTGCAGATACACAATTCTTTAGTGAACTTCTCTCAGCAACCTTCCTCTTTCAACATGAGCTGCCTTCCAAATATCTTCAGCTACAATCACCTTCATTCCTATGCAGCGTAACTGACAGTTAGACTTGATAGAATTTATGGGAAACGTATGTACAGAAGGCTTCAACATGTGATAGAAAAAATAATCGTGGTATGAATAGCCTATTTCTCTAACAATGGGTAAGTGTAACTATTGCATTCAGATCCTTCTCCAACTTGATGTTCCAGGATTCTAAAATTTCAGAAAGTGGATACCAAGATCAATATAAATCTTGTCTGTACAATGTTGGGTTCATATTTGGACAGCCATTAAGAATATGGGAGTCCCTCTGCTTATCTCTGCAGCTTAGACATGAAAGAAATACTGTGTGTTTGTGCTTCCATTCTTAAAATGCTCTTTAAAGAATGATTTGGTTATTATATGCATTATAATAGTTCCATGCCTTGGAGCAATTTTATATATCACCTAAAACTTAGTAGATAAATCTAATGCCCTTTTCCAAATAAATAAATAAACAAACAAACAAACAAACAAACAAACTTGGACTGAAGTGTAGCTTCTGAACCGCTCCAGTGGCCTCACATCTACATTTCCCCCATCATCTAATTTGCTTCACTGCTGTAAGTGTATATTTATTAGCTTTTGTAGCTATCCCCCACCCTCCCTTGTTCTACTAAATAATGAATATTTGAGGCAAACAAATGTTTTGTCTTTCATTCACAAGCCATCCACGACTGTTGAGGCTCAAGAGTTAAGAGTTAAGAGCATTACTTTTGCCCATTAAGGTATTATCTCAGCCATTTAGAGTCGTTCTTCGCTAACCTACAGTAATAAATAATGCACAGCTGAGCAGCCTTTAGCTCTCCTAATGTTTTTCATGTGCATGTTTTTCTTTGTTAACAATGTTCCTGTTGACCAGACCCTTTCCTCCCATTGGGTTAGCTTTTGGATAGGAGAGAGAGACGAAAACAAATAAAGGGAAGAAAGATGCTCCCTTCTACATTCGTGAATGACAACCTCAATTTGTGTTTCTTGATCTTTGCCTTGCAATTTCTCAGAAGGTTGGTAAACGGGCTGTAAGAGAGGTTTTGGATTGTGTAGCTTATTGTTGGGCTGCTTACACAAACACACATCTTTCAAATTTCTTTTGCTGGTTTAGTTGAGATTCTTTCTGGGGAAATGGCAGAAGGTGGTCCCCCCCCCCCCCCCCGCTTCACATTTCTCTCTTTCTTCTCTTGAAGCTTGCCAGGCTGCCCATGTTTCTCAGTCTGAAAGTGGTCCAGAAGAGGAGTTCCTTTATGACATTTTCTCTGGGGTTTCCTCAAACCGGTCTGAATCGGTAGAATACCACCCTGCTCATAACATACCACCACACTTCACTTGTAATAATAGCTGAAATGTTCTTCTCCTTAGAAAAGACATTTAGAAAGGATGTTCCCTGTTATCAAAGGATTGAGTCTGGTTTGGAAAAATGCAAGAGAAATGTTCTCCATGACCCTAATCTGAGTTGGACTGCGAAATAGATGCTCTTCTTGGTTCTATGGTTAATGGAGATACAGTTCCAGAAACCTCGACTCCTTTCTTCTTTTAATTAATTCACCTTTAGGGTTATTAAATGCAGAGGAAGAGTTTACCTCTTGATCCTCTCTTTGCATTTGCTCTGAAATTCCTGACTAGAAAAACTGATATTCCTAGATACCCACTTTCAATCTGTTTTCCAACAATCTTCCCCTTCACCCCTCACCCAATATTTTCTTTTACCTCTTTTCTTTTCCCCATCTAAGAACTAACCAAATCCAATCCTGCTTGGCTTCCAAGGTCAGCTACATGCTGCAACCAGCTTAAATTGGAAGAATTTACAATTTTCCATGAGTTTAAGCTTATAACAATGTATCATGAAGAGCATTAAAGGATGGCTAAACTTCCTTGGGATTTATCTTTATATTTGCTCCTGTGTACCAGAGTCGTATAACCTTTCTCAGGCCAAGAGCCTCATCTGACTTTTGAATTATACACTAAGTGCCATACTACACTATAAAATGTGGTCAGAACTGTAGATTTGTTGCATTTTGGAAACTCAGAGTGATCTTTTGTTTAACTCTCTAGAGTTTTTACTGGCATTCTGTAATTGATTGTTTCTGTTCAATCTGACTACATCTGATTTCCCATCTTGTAAATGTATTAAGATACAACAGAAATGGTACTGAGTATTAATCAGGAACCTAGGAGCTCCTTTTCTGACTAACAAATTGTATTAAGACTGTAACCTTTTGTGATATCAAATGCATATGAGTTACAACTCAGGAAAGCTCATGCCTTTTAATACAATTTGTTAGTTAGAAATAGTGTTACTAGACTGCAGATTTTTTTTTCTTGCCCCCATACACCAACTTAGATCTCCTCTTACAAAGTCTATGGAGAATTAAAAAACTGTTGAGCTGAAATAGGCCAATGGTAAGAAGCTGTGGAGTTGACCTTGGAGAAGCCATTAAGACAGCAACAGGTGCAGAAGCATGTACTGAGCTCAAGGAGACAGGAAAGTATTAGAAAGGGACTTAGCATAACTTTCGCCTGATCCCTGAGGTATAAGCAAAGAGAAGGAAAACACAAGATTTTAACACCAGGTCTCTGAGAGAAACCAGATCAGGAAACTGATTCCATAGGAAAATTAAAAATATTGAGTTATGCTGTAGTAACAAAATCTTGCAAATCTGCCTGTGTTTTCTCTTCTCTGCCTGCTAGACCCTCATGTAATTAAGGGGGAGCCAGTCACTTTCTGATACTTTCTCACTTTCCTAGGCTTAATGCATTCTTCTGCACTTGTCACTGTCTTAAGGTTTATGTATAGTTTCTTCAAGGTCATATCCATGGCACTCTATAAGCATATGAGTGAGTTTTTATTACAAAACTCTGAAAATAAAGTCCTAACTTTTGAATTATTGAAGAACAAGTGAATGGGCTGATTTATATAATAGATTTGTTCGTTTCCTTGGCTTTATCTCGAGCCACTTCCCCCCACTGCAGGGAGATGGAACCAACCAAGTGGTTCTGTCCCAGGCGCCTGATGGACCCTGAGAGGTTCCTGACAGAGCTTGGGCCATTTCCTGAGACTCTGGCTCATGACTCGACTGAGGACCTGGTGGCTGCCTGAGATAGGGCAGCCGCCGGGGCTTTGGACCACGTTGTGCCTTTGCGGCCTCTGACCTGATGCCGATCTCAACTGGCTCCTTGGTTTTCCGAGGAGCTGAGAGAGATGAAGCGTTGGAAAAGATGCCTGGAGAGCGATTGGGGGATTCTGGGTAGGCTTAGCGCTGTCACATGTTTATAGGACCCATGTCCCTCCTGGTTGGTGCTGGCCTCCCGGGAAGTTACACAAGGCTGGCTCCAAGGGATTATAAATGCTTCTCTGAGTGAGGGTGTCTTTCCCACTGCCTTGAAAGAGGTGGTGATGAAGCCCCTCCTCAAGAAGCCTTCTCTGGACCCGGCTGTATTAGCAAATTATCGTCCCGTCTCCAACCTCTGCTTTGTTGTGAAGGTTGTTGAGAGTGTGGTGGCGTGACAACTACCCCAGTACCTGGATGAAGCTGCCTATCTGGATCCATACCATCCGGGCTTCAAGCCGGGATACAGCACGGAAATGGCATTGGTCGCATTGGTCGATGATCTCTGGAGGGCTCGGGACAAGGGTTGTTCCTCTGTCCTGTTCCTATTAGATCTCTCAGCGGCTTTTGATACCATCAACCATGGTATCATGCTGCAGTGGCTGGAAGGGTTAGGAATAGGGGGGCACTGTGCTGCATTGGTTCTTCTCCTTCCTCTCCAGCCATTCACAGTTTGTGTTGGCAGGGAGGCAGAGGTTGACCTCAAGGCACCTTGTTTGTGGGGTGCTGCAAGGGTCAGTCCTCTCGCCCCTTCTGTTCAACATTTATGTGAAACCGCTGGTGAGATCATCCATGGTTTCAGGGTGAGGGTATATCAGTACGCTGACAACACGCAGCTGTACATCTCCACCCCAGACTACCTCAATGATGCCCTTAACGTGATGTCCCAATGCCTGGAGGCCGTACGGATCTGGATGGGGAGAAACAAGCTCAGACTCAACCCCTCCAAGACCGAATGGCTGTGGCTTCCGGTGTCCCAGTATAGTCAGCTGGTGCCATCACTGACTATTGGGGATGAGACCTTGCCCCCCACAGAGAGGGCTCGCAATTTGGGTGTCCCCCTGGATTCACGGCTGTCTTTAGAAGATCATATGATGGCCATGGCCGGGGGGGGGGGACTTTTATCAGGTTCGCCTGATCTGCCAGTTGCGTCCCTTTCTGGACTGGAATGCCTTGCGCATGGTCACTCATGCCCTCATCATCTCCTGTCTGGACTACGGTAATGCTGTCTACATGGGGCTCCCCTTGAAGAGCACCCGGAGGCTCCAACTGGTTCAGAATGTGGCCACACAGGTGATTATGGGCGCAGCTCATTGTGCCCATGTAACACCTCTCCTGCGCGAGCTACACTGGCTCCCAGTAGTCTTCCGGGTGCAATTCAAGGTGTTGGTCACCATCTTTAAAGCGCTCCATGGCTTAGAACCTGGGTATCTATGAGACCGTCTTCTGCCACCAATAGCCTCCCACCAACCAGTTCGCTCTCACAGAGAGGGACTTCTCAGGGTGCCATCAGTCAAATTATGTCAACTGGTGATCCCCAGGGGGAGGGCCTTGTCTGTGAAGGCCCCAGTCCTTTGGAATGAATTGCCCCCGGAGATACGTAACATCCCCGACCTTCATACTTTCCACTGTGCTCTCAAGTCCTTGATATTCCAACAGGCGGGGCTAAACATTTAAACAATTTTTAAATTTTTTATTTTAATTCTGGGTTTTATTCAAGTGGGCCAAACTGTGTAATAATTTTAAATTACAATTTTATGATGTTTGTGTGTTTGTGTTTTTATCTTGGCTGTACACTGCCCTGAGTCCTATGGGAGGAGGGCAGTATAGAAATATAATTAATAAAATAAATAATAAATAAAATAAATTGGATTCAGTGCTCTATTATTGTATGGATTTGGAATGACTTATGGGTTATCTCCAAATATTCAGTCGGAACTATGCCTCTTTCTAAGGAATTTAGTCATGATTATTTGAAGACCTCCGAATCTTAAAAAATGCTTAATGTTTTTGACGGGTTCTTCTTTTTCTTACATGTCATTTGTTTGTGATGACATGAATCCTGATACAGATACATGAGAGAAGTAAGTAAAGCCAGAATGCCAGATATGGTCTCATGGAGGGCTGACCTGTGGCATTTTCAGCATGACATTACTGGAACTGTATAGTCTATGAATGACTGCAGACTACTTGATCTGGGATTGCTTTGTCAAGGAATCTTTGGGGGAAAGCATGAGTGCTCGAATCAATTTATTTGCGTCTTTAAATCTATCTTGTCATTTAATTACTTCATTTTGAGACACATGAATTTGATTTCTTTGTTTATTACAGTGGCTATATTCTCAAAATAGGCAGAACTTCATTAATAGCAAAACATGCTGCACTATTTGCCAAGGCTGGATTCCTAGTAGACTAGAATGTCATCTAGACCTATCCAGCCATCACTGAGGCAATATAAAACCAGTTCTTAATACTATTATTTCAGAAAAGTGTTGGTTCTGTGACTAGAAGGTGCCGGAGATCACTAATGATGATCTTACCCAGGGGTGGGTTGCTACCAGTTCGCCCCGGATTGAGCAAACCGGTAGCAGCAGTGGGAGGCTCCACCCACCCGCCCGGATGCTTTTGCGCATGTGCAGAAGCATTGTGCACACATGTGAGTGAACCGGTAGCGATGAGTTTTGAAACCCGTCTCTGATCGTACTTAAATCATGAAGAGATTTCAGGTTTTTCAGACCTAATTCATCATATGGTAACTGAAAGGATGGACCTTGAAACATTCTTATTTGACGATCATTATAGATTTTTCCTCCCTAGTTTTAGGTTTGTTGTTATTTTTTAAATAATATCTCAAACACGGGCAGTAGATTCTAATTGTGGGATTGGGATTGGGATGCTTGTTTTATTTTCCCATTGTTTAAATTAGAATCTCTTCTATTACTGAACTCAGCTTTTTCAGTTGGGTTGTGAATTAGGTTAGTCGAACTGTATCAGATTTGGTTTCTTTTTTTCTTTCTGATTGGATTGTAGATTTTGGGAGGTGTACACATTTTAAATCAATATTCAATAAAAGGCTAATAATCCCACATTAGAAGCTATTGAATCTTCCTGAGAACTTATTTCCAAGAGCTAGGATGTGAGCATGGTACAGTACAATGTTTTATCTCATAGACAGATAATTGTAAATGTTGATCAGAGAATACACAGAATACACCCACACCCACACACCCACATACTGACATAAAGGTTAAGATGGATAAAATCCATCTTATCTATCCGGTGAAGCTATTTGCTAAATTTGCTAAATTCCTATTGGATTTTCTCTTTTTCTTTGTCAAAGCAAACACCTCAGAGACTTTAATAACCATAGAAGGATGTTGTAAAGCAAACAAATATATCTATCATTTTTATTCAGTCATGCCTGATAAAAAGTAAGTTTAGGCAATAAATCTTACGACCTTGAAAATTTAAAAATAGAACACTACAGCAATGACTTCTCTCTCAAAACAGCTCCTCTTTCAGCCTCTTCTATGGGAGTTTAGAAACTTCCTTCTGTTGAAGTATTACAGTTAAATATTATGTACCTTAAACAGGAAGGCATGGAACGTCCAGGAAAGAGATTTCTTTTTTCTTATGACCAAAACTCCAGTTGTTAAGAAGACAACACCACCAGTATTGCATAGAAAACCTTTCCAACTTTTTATTTATTTATTTATTTATTTATTTTAATTTGATCTATATGCCGCCCTTCTCCGGAGACTCAGGGAAGCTTACAGTGTGTTAAGCAATAGCCTTCATACTTCTGTATATTTATACAAAGTCAGCTTATTGCCCCCACAAACTGGGTCTTCAATTTACCCACCTTAGAAAGGATGGAAGGCTGAGTCGACCTTGAGCCTGGCTAGGATTGAACTCGCAGAAATTGCAGGCAGCTGGATCTTAATTGCTGCCTTTAGTAGGAGGCATTAGCCCCCTATGCTATTCAGGCTCTTAACTTAGTCCTTCCCAGATGAGTTACAGTAGGTTACAGCTTCCTTCATCCCCTAGCACATGGGTGTCAAACCCAATTTCCTTGAGAGCCGCATCAGGGTTGTGTTTGACCTTGGGGGGCTGTGTGGGCATGGCCAGCTCGACATTACTCGTGTCGGGGTGCCTGTGGTGGCCCGAGTGCTCTGCCAGCAAAAATGGGCTCCCAAGCTCTGTTTTTGGCTGTGTTGGCCTCCTGCAACGCTCTGCCAGAAAAAATGGAGCTTGGGAGTGCCACACAGAGCCTCCAGAGTTCTGTTTTCACTGGCAGAGGCACTGCAGGCCAGTCCTTCAGTGTTTCCAAGGTGGTCCCACAGGCCAGATCTAAGCACCCCACAGTCCAGATCCGGCCTCCGGACCTTGAGTTTGACACCCCTGCCCTAGCATGATCTTGGGTTCAAGGGCTTAGCATTAAAGTGAATTTTGATTCAGATCTTGTCTTGACCTTTGAAGCTATGACTATTTTCCACGTTCATGGAAATATTTAAAATATGCTCAATGTTTAAAAAGTGTGTGGATTTGGATGAAACACAGAGAACAGTTTTTTTAATGAATAAAAATTATGACTTAAAATGTTTTCGGTTGATGTGCACTACAGCAGCAGAAGGTATGTCAAGCTTTGGAAGGAGGGTAAAGGGTCATGGGCCCCAGTGGTATTCTCATCAATACTTATTATGGAAGGCAAAAGTCCACCAAGAGAAAGAGGACAAAATCAGTTGACCTTCTGGTTGCAATGTTGGTGCCAACAACAGAAATTTGGATTTTTTCAACAAAAGTAGAAGCGTGGACAAACTGCTTTGCAGAGATAGAATTCATCTAAAGAGGAAAAGTATATATTTGCATGGTGGCTGGCTTACTTGGTTAGGAGGCTTTAAAGCAGTGGTTCCCAAATGTTTTTTGGCCATGCCCCATCTAAGCATCTCTAAAATCCTGATGCCTCCCTGTGACCTATAATTCTTACGTTCACTCAAAAAGTGAACTCTACTCATGTGAAGAAGCCTAAAAGGCCATTAACTTGGTTTAAACAAGGTTCAAATTGCCCCCATTAAAAATCAAATTGTCCCCCTGTGGGGCGTAGGCCCCACGTTGGGAACCACTGCTTTAAGGAGAAGGTGGCAGGAAAGTGGTCATATGACCATTAAAAGGTAAAGGTAAAGGTTTCCCTCGCACATATGTGCTAGTTGTTCCCAACTCGAAGGGGCGGTGCTCATCTCTGTCAAGAGCCAGCACTGTCTGAAGTAGTCTCTGTGGTCATGTGACTGGCATGACTAAATACCAAAGGCACACGGAACGCTGTTACCTTTCTACCAAAGGTGGTCGCTATTTTTCTACTTGCATTTTTTACGTGCTTTTGAACTGCTACGTTGGCAGAAGCTGGGACAAGTAACAGGAGCTCACCCCATTACACGGCACTAGGAATTCGAACCACTAAGATGTCAACCATTCGATCGACAAGCTCAGCGTCTTAGCCACTGAGCCACTGCGTCCCTTCATATGACCATTGGTAAGTATTAAAATGGAAAGTATTGGACTGTATATAGCAGCAAAATGTTTTGGAAATTAATTTCCTTTAATAAGGAAATAAAAAATACATGCATAGAGGAAAAGGGATACTGAACCCAGAATGTCTAACCTATTATCTTAAATGCCTCTATCCTATTTCACAAAGTAAAGGAAACAAGTACGATGAGTTAGATTTCATGAGGCACAAGGACATGTAAAGTATACAGGTAGTCCTCGAGTTACAATCACAATTGAGCATTTGAATTTTGATCACATGATCATGAGGCTGCTACAAAGATAATAAGTGTTAAAAATGGTCATAAGTCACTTTTTTCACTGCCGTTTGTGGGAAGAAATATCCATCTGGTTGAGTTCCAAGCCAGGAGAAAGGCCCTGGAGACAAAATGGAGGCTGGAGGCTGATTGGAAAGAGGGTCCATTTATTGATGAAGAGGACTACATGTTTGTGAATCTGATGCAGATGACAAAATGGAGTTGAGAGTGAGGGGTTTTTATACCTTCTTTGGGCTTTGCATTTGAACTTCCTGTTCCTGTGCAAGAACATGTATTCTATTGGCTGTTGTCAGACTCCCATTGGATTATGTGGGGTTATGTACAGGTCATAGCTGGCTCTGTAGGCAAAGTACAAATCCTAGGTGTTTGTCTGAGCTGAGTTTAGTTGAAGTTTGGACTGCTCTGAGGATGATGCAATAATTCCTATTGTGGCTTAATGGTTTTTTCCTGTATTGGACCTTGGGTGGTGGTTGCTTCTAATCCTACCATTCTGCCTTTGTTGCAAAATATCCTATCTTGAATGGATTACCAAATCTGCATTTCTAAAAGCTGGCCTCAGCATCTGCTGGGGCTATTAAGAAAGACTTGGAGGCTACTTTCTGTCTCCAAGAGCATATTTCTCCATTTCGGAATAGCAGTTGTTGGTGAGAAATTGAAATGGAAAAAAGCTTTTACTTTTGTGCCCAATTTACAGGTATCACCTTGGCCATGGAGGGAACCGCATCGATCTGTTATAGCACAAATCTCCTGATTTTTTTCAAATTTCAAATTTTCACACACTGGGAAAGGAGAAGGAAAACAACATGGAGACTTTGGTTTGTTCATGTGCCAGTGTTCCTGAACTGCTTCCTTTGGTTTCTCTGCTAGGAAGGGAGTCACAATGGGTTTGAGCTGGGAAAGCATACTATGAAGCACGGGGAAGCATTGATCACCACTGCTCCTGGATCACGTTATTTTGACAGTTTTGCCAAATTGCAGAAATTAAGGCTCCTGTAGTGTTGATAGAAAATGAAATGACAGGGAACTGCTCACAGCTCATTCCCCATTCTGTCTACCAATAACTGAATTTGCATCCACTTAGTAATGAAGCCAGGCAGCCTGTCTCTTGGGGATGAACCTTGCCTGCACAGTTTTGTTTGCAGCTTCTTCTCCTTCTCCTTCTTGCTTTCTGGTGGGTTTTTTTTGCAAATTGTTTGCTTCCTCGGTGAACCAGGCTCAGACAAAATAATACCATTTTGTTGTGAAATTGACATGGCTGCCTGTAATTTCAGGTGGTTACTAGGAGGGAATAGGGAGAGAGCAGTTGATTGTTCCAAATTGCTGATGCTTCCCAACACTTTGGAGATGCCTAAATGAGCCCCCACGACCCTATTTGATCAAGAGAAGAAAATGCTACAGAGGAAGAGCCCTGGCCCCAATGCTTTAAAAGCAAACCAGTGGGCTAAATGTTATACAAATAAACGAGGCAATGCACCCATCTGGTAAAGAAAATCTTGCATAAGCAGGTATTGGTTTAGACAGCTTTAAAATAATAAGCAAAACTGTTACCAGCATGCCTAATAACCTCAGTGTGTGCGCTGGGTAACCCTCTGTGACAATCCGAGAAAGGAGGCTGCATGGTGTGGTGTTTTGCCTGCTAATAATTCCTTATGGAAAATGAGTAAGGACGGTTTTATTATTGCTTGGGGTATGACTCCCCCCTACCCACCCAAACAACAACCAGGAAGTGCCCCATTAGAGCTGATTGCTTAGTAAGACAGCTGCCAGCCATTCAACCATCACCACCGTCATCACCACCAAAAAGAGAAAAGGCATTATAGTGCTACAAATGACCTTGCTGCTTAACTCAAGCAATTTGGCAAGAGCTGTTGAAGGAGCTTTACCAGTTGAATCAGTCTCTGCTCCAGACAGATTATGGGCTGAATAATGCAGAGCATGGAAATCACTTGTGAATGGCTGTAGAGTTTCAATTAGGCGGAATCAAACTGAAACTCTGAAGTCATTCACATGTGCTGTCCAGATTCTTAACGCAACTAAGTAAGATTGTGAAAGGGCCCAATGCTAACTGTTATCTCCTTTTAATGACCCCATAATCCCTGGCGGGGTGGAGTCTGGGCAACTGAATGGAGCAGAGTGTTTACTGGCCGGATGCCCTTCCTGTTGCCAATGTGGAGCATTTTACAGCAGATATAATCTCATTGTGCCCAGGGAGAGAAATATCTGCCTCTACCTAGGATCGAACTCACAGCCTCCTGATTGTGAAGTGAAAACTCCACCTCTAGGCTACCGCACCACTCCCAATGCCAACTACTATATATACACCAGGAAATGCTGCAAGTTTGAAACACAGTTAAGTCAACAGCACAAAGAAGATGCAATCTGTCCCAAGGAACTGATGGTAATAAGTAAAATAAACCTAGGTATCTGCAGCAAACTGAGTTTATGTCAAAATGATGACAAGCCTACAGTGATGTCATGACATTGACGACTTGTGTCTGACAAATTAGCAAGTACCTAAACCGCAGTTTCTTCATCATGATGTCACAAGATGCGTAAGGAAGTGAGCAAGAAAAGAAAACTACTTTGAGAGTAATAGTACCAGAATGGCAAGTTGGAGAGTGTCATCTAATTCAGACATGAGGTACAATCAAATGTTTATGTAGTTCTGTGTTTAGACTTAGATTAGAGAGTGCTAAGGCCTCACTCAGCCATGGATGATCTCAGGTTATAGGGAGAAAGGTCGGCAGTTCAGCAGTTCGAATCCCTAGTGCCGCATAACAGAGTGAGCTCCCATTACTTGTCCCAGCTTCTGTCAACCTAGCAGTTCGAAAGCATGTAAAAAATGCTTTGGACAGCATTGGCTCTTCAGCTTTGAAACGGAGATGAGCTCCTCCCCCTAGAGTCGGGAATAACTAGGACATATGTGTGAGGGGAACCTTTACCTTTAACTATGGGACATACTTTGAGTTCCTGAAGGAAAGGAATGATATAAATATAACAGCAGCTTCAACAACATTTCCATTTAAATGTGGAATGTTGTCAAACATCCAGCTCTATTAATTTCCTTTCCTACATGCATTTTTTAGGTTCAGAGAATTCTTATCAGACCATGTATCAGAGACTGTTCTTGATCATTTATATTGTCTACTGTGGAGATGATCAATTCAGGATAATCACTCTGAGTATAATCTGAATCCCTGCAATGAAGACAGCTACTTATCTTTGTGAATAAATATTTCAGTGAACATGATGCTCCAAATAATTTAAGGAAATCTTACTCACAGCTATTAAGGGAATCGTTATATGCAAATTACTGCAGAATCCTGCAAGGCCCTCAGAATTTTTCTAACGTTAACATAAATGCTGTGGAAGCCCATAACTAACTGCTCCCACTGCCCCATAAGATTTTCTATCTAAGAGAAGTATAGTTCTAAGAAATCCCTCCTTAATTGATCTGTCCAAAATATGTTGGTATTGTTAATCCCATATTTCCTCTTTCCTCCAAAAAATTATTAAGGTTCAGAAATAATATCACATATCAAAAAGGAATTAAAAAGAAAGAGGGAAGGGTAGGAAAAAAAAACAAATTGGGGAGTGCAGACAAAAATGGGAAAAATGAAAAAAAAAAGTAACTTCTGACTGTCTTTGGTACAGATAAAAACCTAAAAAAATCAACGACCCTTTGAAGAGGAATAAACCGTAACAAACAGTGCATCATAAAACAAGTTTAAACATCAAAACCCACAATTAGAATTTCATCCCTTTTAGTTTCAAGCAAAAATGTCCAAAAGTGGTTTCCAAGTAGAAATGAAGTTAGATAAAATCTTTTCTTTAATCAAAGCAGTCGATCTCTGCCAACTCCATTAATTTCACCATCGATTCCTTCATTGTGCATATATATGAATCCTTCCAACTCTGTGTGTAGAGGAGCTTTGCTGCTGTTGTCATATATAAGAATAAAGTTTCACTTTTTTTCCCCCAATCTGCCCATCAAATCTAAAAGAAAATCCTCTGGTTTCATAGTACATTCAGTTTAAGAATTCTCTGTGCTAGAATACATGTCTAATTCCAGTATGTCTTAGCTCTTTTAAACGTCCGCTAGAGGTGATAAAAAATACCATCAGATTGCTTACATTTCCAACATACATTTGGCACACCTTCATACATCTTTGACAATTTATCAAGTGTTGAAATACCAACAGTACATCATCTAATAAAAGCTCCTTTTCATAATTCAATGTAAATTTTAGCTCTTTGCTCCACGTATTCTTCCACTTATTAAGCATTGTGTTATAATCATCTGCATTTGATCATGCAATCTTTAACATATTCATCCTCCATACTCATTTACACCAATAATTAATACATTTTAGCAAATGGATGTTTGTCATCAGTACATAAATCTAACTCAAAATCAGTGTTCTGTCCCCGTCCCACACACACACACTCAGACAGACAGCCGGGGGTTAAATAAACTGGCAGGCAACCAATTAGTCCGATAAAATGCTTGGCAGCAATCCCAGCAGCTGCTTGCCAAGACCTTTTATCTACACAGAAGAAAATACACACTACAACAATTGTCCAGGAATAAATCTGAAGCCGAGATGCAAGTGACTCCAAGGAATTAGTTTTGTCCATCACAGAGTCTGAATGATTAACTCACCCCCTTTTATAGCCTGTGGGGTGTGGTCCAGTGAGTCAGCTAATCACGGGCATGCCTTTTCTTCTGTTGCGCGCACCTGTCTCTGTGATGCTGACGAGGGTCCAGCCAAGACTCATTATCCTCATCACTGTCCACCTGTGGCTGCGGGGACGTGCTTGGCTATGGGCCTATCTCTTGCCCTTTGGTGTCCTCCGGAGGCATTGCCAGACAGGAGGGTCCTGGAGAGGGAGGCTTTGCCAACTCCTCTCCCTCACTCTCAGAGTCCTCTCCTGCTGATGACACAGACTCAGGCAACGAGCCACAACAATCAGTTTTCTCTTTGGTAAAATCAAAATCTTTGTCATCCAGTTTAAATCTTTCTGTTAACTTAGCATAGGCGAAGCATTGACAAATATGATCTTCCCTTTGCAATTCTCTGGTTTTTGAGGGTTCCTTGATGCTTTCTGATTGTTTTCTTGCAGATGTTTCATTACCCAAATGATGCAACATCATCAGTGCCAGTAGGGAGTGGGGTTTGATTGAGGTATTGTTTACTTCTTGATTGGTGTTAATGTCAAGCCACTAGAATATCAATTCAGAGCAAACCCCGTTCTCTACTAGCACTAGTGTTGTTACCTAGTTTGGGTAATGAAACCTCTGCATGAAGACAACCAAGCTCAGAGAGCAGCAAGGACACCTCATTTTTACCCTGAGCTACAAATATTCTCTCCATTGGTCTCTGATTTTTAATCTAGGATCTCCTTCAGAGAAATTCAGTAAATCAGCATATGTCAATCAAGTTTGTATAGTTACCATTTTTCTTCTAAAAATGCCTCTTGGGATGACAACCATAAAGGAATCTTGGGAGTCAATCTAATTTTACATCTATTCCAAACTTTCAGATTGGCATGCCTAACAAAACGAATTTGCAAATCTATATTAACTTTATCTTTGTCATAGCATAAATAGCCATGCCATCCAAAGCTCAAATTGTGTCCTTCTAACTCCAATAACCTCCTATTCCTCAGAGTCACCCGGTCTTTCATCCATACCAGACAACAAACACCTAAGTACAATTTTAAATAGGACAGAGCTAGTTCACCTTTTTTTTTTAGCATCTTGTACCAATTTGCATTTAATTCTGGTTCCCACCCCCTTCATACAAGCTTAGAAATGTCTTTTTGCCATTGTTTAAAAGGTGCATCCGTAGTCAATATCAGTACTGTCTGGAATAAGAATAACATCCTGGATAACACATTCATCTTAATCACTGAAATTCTACCTAGCAATGACAATTGAAGTTTATCCCACCTCAATAAATCCTGTTTAATGTCCTTCCGTACCTTGACATAGTAATTCTGAAACAACATATAATTCATATTAGTCAATGTAACCTCCAAAGTATTTAACCTTCTTTTCAGTTTTGAAACCCATCCTTTTCATCAAGATCTCTTCATCTTGAACATTCCTATTTTTAACCAACATTTTTTTTGGTTTTTGTTTACTTATTTTAAGTCCAGTTAATATACCAATGTCCTTTTGTTTCTTCTTAAAGTGTTCTGTCTTATTCTGGGGTCCTTGTAGAATCAAAACTTAGTCTCATCAGCAAAACCTCTCAGTTTATACTTTTCTTTCCTAATTTTCATGGTCCCATAATTTCCAATCAGAATGGGATTTGTAGCTCCAATTCATTTAGAGCATATCCAGTGAGGTAAAGGCACCCCCAAACTTTTATTTTATTCAAAGATCTGTCTCAATTGCTAAACTGATCTGGAGTATAAATCTAGCTTTAAAGCCAGATTACTTCCTTGATAGATGTTATACACATGCTCCTTCCTCATCCTGATTATTACTGTTCTTTTTGTTATTTATGAAATTTATATGCTGCCCAACTCCCAGCAACTTTTTATTCAGAACTCAATTATTTAAGCATGAAAATGAAGACAATAAAAACAACAAGAAACAAAACAGAATAGAGATAGAAGACTAACAAAGTGTTGTGGCCCGCCAGCAGCCTGCACATATCGTGGCTGATCCCAACGACGAGGAGGCTGGTGTGGGGTCCCGCCAGCAGCCTGTGCAGCTAGCGCTTGCATCTGACAGTGAGGAGGCTGAAGAAGATGTGGTGCCAGAAGCAGAGACTCAGCCAGGGCTTTTAGAACCTCCAGAGGATCGTTCAAGTGGAGAGAGCGAAGTGGAGGAGCCTCTCCTCAATGCTCAAGCACGCAGGGCTGCCAAGGCAGGAATGGCTACTCAGGAGGAGGAGGTCTCCTCGAGAGTAAGGTTTGAGGATAATTGACCACTCCCTTAACCTATTTAAGTCACACACAGTTTGTAATTTCTTGCTGGAAACAATGTATAACTATTAAATTGCATTTTTGAAGAGTGAGTATCTTACTGTATCTTGTCTTCTGGGCTGGTTGCCAACCTTTGCCGGACTTTGTTTATTCTTGGTACGTTATAACTTTGATAAGGACTGTTGGTGTGCGTCACAATCCTTGGGAATCTGGAGCTGGGGCAGAACACAAATTGGGTGGAAAAAAACATAAAGCAATCTAGTTAAAACAGGGGAGTCAAACTTGTGGTGTCATGGCGGTGTCACGTGATGTATCAGAACTTTCCCCCTTCGCTAAACTGGGCAGGGGCGGGGCCAACACGTGAAGCATCTGGCTTACAGGCCACGAGTTTGGCACTCCTGAGTTAAAAGGAAGCTCCAAGCATCCCCACAAAAGGCCTGGGCAAAGAGCCAGATCTTTGGGCCTCCCCAAAACAGTTCAAAGGTGGGAACCATTTGGATCTTGGGGGAAATTACATTCCATAGCGTATGTGCTGTGATAGAGAAGGTACAGTTCTGAGGATACCAATCAATGGTATTGCTTAAGATCAAATTGGCTATGCAGATACAATGCAAGATTGGTGGTCCTCCAAGAACCACACCTGATGCCACGTAGGGCTTTATAGGTAACAAGCAGAACCTTGAATCATACCCAGAACAAACTGACAACCAGTGCAAGTCACAAAGCAGCAATATAACATGGATATATTGAGGAAGGCCTATTACTGCCTGTGATGCTGCATTCTGGACCAGTGGAAGATTCTGGGTGGTCTTCACAGACATTTCTATGTACAGCACATTGCAGTAATCAAGCCATGAAGTGACTAGAGAATGAATGCCTCACAATCTAGGAAAGAGCACAACTGGTGCACCAGATGAGCTGGGCAAAGGCCTTCCTGGCCACAGCTACCACCTGTTCACTGACTAGGAGGTCTGAATCCAGGAAGATCCCCAGGTTGCGCATCACCCTGGAATACTATAGATCCGTCTGTTCTTTAGTAACAGAGTATTGATGGACTGGTTTTCTATTCCATTACAGATGAAGGACTTTTTCTTCCAAACTGACCAGCCCAGCTTTCTGCTCAACTATTTTTTCACAAGTAATTCTGGGCGATGTCATCAACATTTAGTGGACAGAGTTTAATGAGTAAGTGAGAAAAAGAAAGGCCATTGCCATGCTAGCTTTTTTCTTATGTGAAATAGATAAAATGATTTTTTTTTCCTTTTCCCTGCCAGTTTCCTCCTATTTTGCGAAGTGTCAGGGCAGTGATCAAGTACCCAGGCAATTGGTTCCCTTGGATCAGGGTGAAATGCTCCCAGTTCGGACCGGATCACTCAATCCGGTAGTGGGTGGTTTGGAGAACCGGTAGCAAAAGTCCCTGTGCACCCCCCCACACACACACCATGCCCAGCTGAGCCACACAATCATCAGAGGCTTTAAAAAAAAAATTTTTTTAAAAGCATTTTTTCTACAACCTCTTCCGATGAAAAAATGCTTTTAAAAGTAAAAGTTCAGCTGGGATCATCAGAGGCTTTACAAAGCATTTTTTTTCTGCAACCTCTTGGCCGAAGAGGTGGTTAAAAAAATGCTTTGAAAAGTTTCTGACGATCCCAGCTAAGTTCCCTGATTGGCAGAGAGGCATTTTTTAAAAGAGCCTCTTTGACAATCCCAGCTGAGTTCCTAATCAGCAGAGAGGCTTTTCAAAGCATTAAAAAAATGCTTTGAAAAGTTTTTTTAAAAAAACAAGTTGGCAGGGGTGAAATGTAAAATCTGTTACTACTGGTTCTGTGGGTATGGCTTGGGGGGGTAATGCCCACCCAGTCACATTAACCCCCCCAAGCCACGCCCACAGAACTGGTAATAACAGATTTTACATTTCACCCCTGCCTTGGATCCAGAGACAATAAGCACACCAGTGAATAAAAAAACCTTTAAATTTTCTTATAAATTCAAGCAAACAGATTTAAAAGCGTAACATAAAAAACATACATCCCAAGCAAAATGGTACTCAAATCTCTTAAAAGCTGTCAGGAGCTCCCTAGTAGCAATAGCAGAGATACCCCAAGGGCAACCAATTTCCACAGTACACAATGCTAAGTACGATGCAGAATCTCCCAAGAATAACAATAAGTTCAAGTTTTTATCAAAACCTGGCACCATGACTTCATGTTCCTGCTTCTATGCACATGAGCCTGTAAGACTTGACCTTCCCTGGATGGCATATGACTCTGGGATGGGAACCAAAAGTCGGAGGCTTTCACAGATTTGCTGCGATGTGAAGATTCCCCCTCCCCCCCTCTTTTAATTCAGCAATCAAGAGCGAAAAGCAAGCAGGTTAACTCTGAATGTGCTTTAAACTTTTTTTTTAATATGAAGAAGAAATCAAAATGTGTCACTAAATTCCTTGAAATAACTATACTTTTCCGCATTCCAATATACCCCCTCAAATGCCTTCCTCTGATCAGCCTAACTGACTAAATCAACTAAAGATCATGAGACCTTTGACTGGGTGCTGAAGAAAACCCACAGTAGGCAATTGACATAAGTGGTCACCCAAGGACAACCTGCATTTGTCCCTCTCATCTTGTACTGAAATTAAGAGACAGCGAATGTTTTGTGGCCATTCTAGAACACGAGCGGTCACCATAAATAAATGTCCTGGCCAATGACTTCCCTGACCTTAGCTATTATGGAATGTTGTGCTGATCTACCAAGGTATCATCATTAACTTTTTCTCTCTTATTTTGTAGTAGCCACTGGAAGACTTGTAATATAGATTAGCACTTATTTTGATGCTGTGGTATCATACTGTTGGACACAAGGAACCAGATCCATATGTGTAAAGTTCAAGCTAAAGTTCAACTTTATTATATTCTGCCTAATACACAGGAATCTCCCCAATCTGCTTGCCTTTTCTTGGGAACAGAAAGATAAGGCTTTATGGTGCTTGGTGTGTATGTATGTGCGCGTCAGTACTGAATTTGTTGAGGTTGCACAAGATTTATTTATTTAGCGTAAGGCTGGTCACACACAGTATTAAAACATTTCATTTTTACAGGTTAAAACATTTAAAACAATAAAAAAAGCAGTAAGAAAACCTAAGAGAAAAACAGAAATAACATTTCAGAGTTTAATGTTGAGTTTGGAGATCCAGTCAGTAGTTGCCAATTATTATGCAGAGGAAGTCCCTAGAATCTCCTGGATACTTTCTGTTAGAGCATTCCCTCACTATATGTTGGATAGTCTGTCGGGGGGCCCCACAATCACATTGTGCTGAAGGTGTCTTTCCCCATTTATACAAGGAGTCGGCACACACCCCATGAGTCGTTCTAATTCTGTTATATGTCACCCATATGTGTCGGGGTAGGTTAAATCCTGGAGGTATACTATTACTATATGCTCAGAGATATCTTGGGAGGAATAGCTACTCCACATTTCCATCCACTTTTGTGTGGTGTTCTGATAATCGGCCATCAATTTAAGTGCTGTCAAGAGTGGTGGGTTGTTTACTTTAATCGGCAGCTTAAGAGATCAGGAATGTATTCATGAATGGGTAGAGAGGAGTTTAACAGGATCTTACTATACTCCCGAATGAGAGCTTCTTGTCGTTGTAAGTGTGGGGGAAGTATGTGACTAAGAACTGGTAACCAGTAACTAGGTGTAGATTTCATACACCCAGTAATTAGCCTCATCATATGGTGCACAAGAATTCAAAGCTAATCCCCCTGTTCAAGTCTTCCTCTCTGCTTGGCTGGATGTTTTCCAACATACACTGGCAATGGTGCACGAAATGCTTATTAGAGAATAAGACCACTATCTATCCTTATGGCGAAACGTTCTTGAGAAACATACAAACAAGAAGCAATCATTTAATTCATTTCCTCCTTTCCATGTCCTATATTGGGTTTCCCATCAATACCTTTTGGGCAATTCTGAACTAGTAGATCTTTGGTTTGTTCAATCAATTGTTAAGGGCCTCCAGGAGACAAGATAAATGGAGCTTCTGCAACTTGGGCTGTTTTTCTGTACTGGGTGAGATTCCATGTTTAAGTCCCATGGGTTGTAGAATTCAGTCTGGCTGATTAATTTACGGTTGAGTGTATTTTACAAATCCAGAAAATTGATTCCATTCAATTAATCATTCAATTAATCTTATTTAAGCTAAGTATGGGTAATCATATCATGCAAACATAGCAATTTAGGTCATTGAAAAGTCTCACAAGGGAGGCCAGCAGTTAGATATTTGCTGTCTCAAAACAGTAAGGTTTTCTGGTCAGATCTCAGATAACTACAGTATACCTGAAATCATTTTCTTTGTCTGAATGATGTTGAAATAAGCAAATCATGATAGGTTTTCTTTGATTTTAGGAAGTCTTTGATATTAGAAAAAAAATAATAATAGCAATAACAGATAAAACCTCCACATTCAGAATTCTCCCTCAAGTCCACATTTTTCTTTAAAAAAAAACCTTGCCAAACTCAGAACTATTTAGTATTTGGTATTTATTAGTTTGTCAAACATGTGCAAGATATCAGGTATAAATATAAACATGGATATGACTTCTTAGGAATGGGGTAAGGTCCATGGTAGACAGTTTAAGGTTGAAGCTGTGAGGATTGGAGGATTAACAACGGACTCAGGTAGAACATTCCAGGCATTGATCACTTTGTTGCTGAAGTCGTATTTTCTGCAATCGAGTTTGGAGCAGTTTATCTTGAGTTTGTACTGATTGTTTGCCCATGTATTATTCTGGTTGAAGCTGAAGAAGTAGTTGACAGGTAACACGTTGTAGCAGATAATTTTGTGTACTGTGTTTAGATCATACCATAGGCAGCACAGTTCCAGATTGTCCAAGCCCAAAATTTCAAGTCTGGTGGCATAGAGAATTCTATTGTGGGTAGAGGAATTGACTACTCTTCTCATGAAGTACCTCTGGACCCATTCAATCATATTAATGTCTGATATACAATGTGGATTCCAGACAGATGAACTGTATTTGAGAATTGGTCTGGCAAAGGTTTTGTATGCCCTAGTTAGCAATACAATGTTACCAGAGAAATAGCTTTGCAAAATTAGCTTAACAACTCTTAGTGCCTTTTTGGCAATGCTGTTACAAGAGGCTTTATGGCTTAGATCGTTTGAGGTGAGTACTCCTAGGTCCTTGACAGATATTTCAAGATGTGCCTAATTTTCTAGCTTATAAATGAAGGTTGGTGCTCTTGCCAGTTGTTAAAAAGTAAACCAAAGAGGCAAGCGGTTTCAAATGAAGCCCCTCCCCACATGAAAGTCCTTAACTTCTAAAATGGCAGGCACAAGGCCAGGTGCCAATAAAGCTCCAGGATCTCCAGCACAGGAGATAACTAGGCAATAACCTCTAAACAACACTACTAAAAATTCCAGCCCTTTCTTTTTACCTAAGTGGGAATGTCCAAGCATCATGATATTTTATACCGAATTACAAAATGAGGATCCTAAACTTGCCTTACATTTTCATACAGGAGGATTATCTCTGTATGTGAGAGAGATATTCCTTCTTTTGAGTGACCTGTTTTTGTTTGGGTATTATACTGTAATGGGGGCAGCACTGGGTTCACTGGTTAAAGACACTAAGCTTGTCAATTGGAAAGCTGACAATCCAGGTTTGAGATCTGAACAATGTGCGATGGTGTGAGCTCCCATTTCTTGCCCCAGCTCCTGCCCACCAATAAATTGAAAACATGAAAATGCAAATAGATAAATGGGCACCAATTTGGTGGCACAGAAACAGTGTTCTGTGCACCTTAGCATACAGTCATGCTGGCCACATGACCACAGAAGCATCTTTGGACAACTTTGGCTCCCTTGACTAGGAAAGGGAGATGAGCACACCCCCTAGAGTCGAACATGACTGGATGGGGTGTTGGGAGAAATATCCATCTGGTTCAGTTCCAAGCTGGAAGAAAGACACTGGAAACATGAAGCTGATTGGAAAGATGGTTTAATGGTGAAGCAGAACCACCAAGTACATAATTCTCTGGTGCAACTGAACACATGGAGTTGAGAGTGTGTTTGTGGGGGGGTTGTTATATCTTCTCTTGGGCTTTGAACTTGAACTTCCTGTTCCTGTGCAAGAACACGTCTTCTATTGGCTGTTGTCAGATTCCTATGGGGTCATGTTTGTCTGAGCTCCCAGGTTTGGTTGAAGTTTGCTGAGTGATGCAATGTCCTTAGGAGATTGTGCAATGCAATGAGCTGTGTGTCTTCTGCTAAATGGTCCTATTATGTCTTGAAGGGTCAAGTCTTAATCCCATCACTCTGAAGGTCTTTTGTTTTGTAGATATATTGGCCCAGTTCTGCTGGGGCTATTAAGAAAGGTGGGGGCTGCTTTCCAAGAGCATGTTTCTCCTTTAGGGAAATATAATATTCTGCCTTTTTAATATTTGTCAAAATATTTCATTCTTCTAGGAGAGGGGTGGGTACTAACTTTCTACAGGGGAAACATTACATTACTGTAATAAACCAAAATTGCTATTATCTCTTGCACGGTTCACTTTTTAGGTCTCTCTCTTCACATTCCAGTTTTTTGTTTTTTTTTTACTGAAGGTGGGCACAGCCCACAAGAGTTTGGCCACATCTTATTTCGACTGACTTCTTCTAATTGATGCAGAAGCACCTTCTCCATTGGACTCAGGATTTGAACCTTTATCTCCATATTCTGGAGATACTATCATCAGAAAGCAGGAATTGCTATTGTTTTCCAATTTTCAGAAAGTAATGTCATTTTTTAAAGAAATGATAATCCTTCAGAGAGGATTATAAAATATTAAAGTTCAGGCAAACAGGTACAGCTAATTTAACATTGCAGAGTTTTCACTTTGTTTATTTTAGAAATAAATCAATGTTTTAGCTCTTGGTGGAATTAGATGAAATTTTCAAAGTTTGAGTCATCCAAGGAGATTGAGTTTCTCTGTTTTTTTAATGAATGGATTCAAGGATTTTATTTTATTATTTTTTTTGCTCTTCAGAGCTTCATGAAAAAACTTAACATTTTACTTTTTTTAAGTGAGAAATTGCTGTGAGAATATTAATATACAACGGAAATGTGTAATAAAACAGCATAAATTCTGAAGGATTATTTCAGTGATTATAGCTGCCTTCATTATTAATATAAGCATAGCCACTGATAAGACAAAAGACAAAAGCATTATTCCTCAAACCCTTTGATGGTTGCCAGTCTCAGGTCTTTCTTTAGCAGCTACATGACCTGAAGATTTCAACAAGTGTCTTTTTTTTTTTAATAATCTCTTTTCCATGAAAAAGCCAGCTTTGTTCTTAGCTGTAGATTGGCAAGCAAATGTTAATGACACATAACTTTTTTTCCATGAAGGGCATTGTCTTTCTTATTCATCCTTGCATTTTCTCCCCCGCTACTGGCTATGACATTCGGGATCTTGGAAGTTTGACCTTTAGTCATGTACCTTCTCAAAGAACCTCCTTCATTCCTCCTTCATTTCAGGAAGTTTTGAGTTGCCAGTGTTGGCACCTCTGTGCTGCTTTCTCTAACCTCAAGAGTGGTTGCATGTAAACAGCAATAGCAGCCATCAAATATTATTTGGACAGAGACAGTTTGCCCCCTATTTACAAGAGATTGGAAATAATAGGGACCGTAGCTACAGACAAGCAGGGCAGCATGAATAAATATGAGGGGAAAATCAACCTATCACTTTAATAAGGAAATAATTTCATTAGCCTGAATTTTCTTGTCACCTGCTTTTATTAAACACAGGCAAAACCATGCTATTAGCTACACTGAACAAATCTGATGCCGAGAAAATCATCCCTCCTGCATCTCTGTCCAGCTGAGCTGGTTAAGCAGATTACAAGAAAAGCAAAAAGAGGAGGGGAAAAAAATATTCAAACACAATGAACAGAGCAGGGAAAATAAATTACAATGCCGTCCAGCAGTTCCTGCTCAAATCTATGGGCAAAGAGCAGGGTTGGAAGGATTTACACCCCTGCAAAAATCTTTTCACTATTTAGCACAATATCAGTTTGGCCATCTCTGGTCCAAATAAATTATGAACACTTTGTTGCTTTTTTCCAAGTCCAACATTCGCATTTTTGTTGATGGATTACATGCAGCTGGGGAATTCTGGAAGCTGGAATTCAGTACAATGATGGGCATTTGGATGGGGAGGCTAGCTTAATTCGCTTATTCCTGACTTCCCACCAGCCAGAAGCCATTTTCCAAACTCCTAGGCAGAGAGTGGACTTTTTTATCAGCAGATATTAATGGCTGGCCATGCCAGGGTCTGAACCTAAGATAGATCACATGTAAAAATTGAGCTCTAACACTGAACTGAAGGTACTCTTTTCATGTAATACATTTATTCAACTCAGTTCAGACAAAATCAGCATCTATTGAGGACTCCAGTGTCAAAATGGTTTAGCTCCTTCTTTTAAAGGGGCTGATCTTGGGCTAACGTGTTGATAAATATAAATATTCCCAGGATATATTTCAAGTCCAACACCATCAACGCAGTTTGCTATAACTTTGAAAGGGATGCAGTGTTTTTTTGTATATCTTTCCCAATGAGCATCATCTCATTTTATCTCACAGAATTCTTGACACTGGACACTGGAAGCCACTCATAATTTGAAGGGTGTCCAAGTTGGAGAAGGCTGCTGTAGATAGCCATATCCTACAGTTAGTCAAGGTTTTTCCCTCCAATAATTCTACCGAGGAGTCATTGGTTTTAAAAGAAAGTGAAGTTTGCAGCCATGGCAAATTCTCTGCTGGCTCTATGCAGTAGGTGAAGCTCTTCCTGAAATGGAGGGAAGTATATTGAATCTGCCTATTGTGTAATTCTTAAAAAAGGACTAACCCATGAGTAGGAAAAGATGGTGAACCCAATTCAAACTTTCAGCCTGTGTAATGAAGGCATGAGCAGCTAAAGCAACTCGGGAGTAGGGCCAAGAGATGACTTGCCCCTCCCATTAAAAGACCAGCAATGGCTTTTGGGCTCTTTGTTGGAAAACGATGCTGATAGTACTGCTGCACTTATCTCTTGTTGGTGTCTTCTGCTTTTGAACTTTGGCAAGAGAAGCCTTTGGCAGTTTGCCTAATTATACCAAGGTTGGTGATTAGACTGAAGAATTTGTGTTATGAAGAGTTTGTTTTAATTTAGTTTGGACTATGCTGAGAATGAGTTAATTCTTAGCTGTTCTAATAAAGTCTGTTTGTTTTGGTTTGCATCGATTACTACCTACTTGGGCCTGGGTCACAAAACACAAATCCAGATGTGTAGATTTCAAATCCTAGAATTTTCAACAATGGGCAAGCTGGCTAGAATTTCTGAGAACTGAGATCTATGTATCTAGAATGTGTCCAGATTAGAAAAGATGATTGCTCTAGTTTCATATGTTAATATCAAGATTTTATGGAGGAGGAGGAGAAATATTCCTCCATAAGGAGGAATAGATGGACAAATCTCTGGCAACATTTTTCATGTTCATAGTTTTTGAAAATTGCAAGCTCCTTTTGAAGATATTTATATATTTTGTTTTTATTTTTCTAAGGGATGAATGAATATTTCATCCATTTTACATATATCAGCTGAAAGAACTGCCCTAGTAAAACAAGTAGGTCATTTACTACTGGAGAGAATCAAGATATTTTTTTTCCAGCACTGTTTAATTTTGCTGATGGACATACTGGATCTCCTCTTTGTATATTATTACTGCCTTTGTAAAAACAAAACAAAACAAAAAACCCTCTACTCTTCTTTTGTAATGTATGCACCCCAGATTGTTACTGTATGTCAGAATGCATGATCCTTTGGTGGGTTTGTTTTCAAAAGTGTCTTGGAAGTATAGCCATATACTGTTGGTAGAATTAAGGCTGTTGTTTCACAGTGAATCATTAATGGCCACAAACTATACTTTTGAAAGATATTGTTTGTGACTGAAGAGATGAAAAGTAAACATTTGTGTTTCTAACAGTTGTTTTGAGGAGTAGAAAGGAACAATCCGTTTTTTCTATAGTTAAACAACAAAGAGCGCATTAAAAACAAATGTATTATGAACGTGCTTTGAGCTTCGTAGCCCCTAGATATAAGATATTTTTCCCAAAGAGCTACCTGGAACCTAGACTACAATTTTATCTTTAATTATCTCACATGTTTATAGTTTTAATAACAATTGGTTTAATATATATATTTTATTAAGTACTGTATGCCACCCAGAGTAAATCTCTTGTGAGAGCATATAAATATGATTAATTATTTTGTGACATGCTATCATGTGATGTTTTGCTTTACTTTTAAAATGGTTTGCTTCTGTATTGATTTTATTTATATTTGTACTATGTTACCTTTGAGAGGTTTTGTTTTGGAACAATCTGTAATTTTTAGAAATGAAATCGGTGAAAAATCATTTTTTAAAAAAACATGGCCCATTTTTTAAAAAACCTTTGGGATAAATCACATGAATTAAGGTTTGCTTTATCTGATATAAAATAAGGCAGGAGTCCTTTCTTATTAATAGCTGCCTAAGACAATTGTGTCAAGAGTTGCTTTAATCTCATATTGCTGAAGTTGTAAAAGATGCTTTTGGTTCTCTGAACTTCACTCTAAGAGTGAAATCTGGCGCTTCCCCTCCTAAGAGGACTAAGGTTGATGGGAAGAAGCTGAGACTAAGCAATAAGATTTTGCCACCTATAAGAGATGTACAACAGCTATATAGGCTACCTAAAAAAGAAGTATAGATTTTTTTTCAGGGTGTATTTTTTCCCAAAGAAAAGAATAATCTATAATCTTTTTTTATGAGCTGCTATCAATGGAGTCTTATGGATACAGTTCCATTAGATTAGAAGATAGGTCATTCAATTATCTACTTTCTTTCTCATGTTTTCCACCTTGGTATTTTATAAAGAAACAAATGCATACCTGTATTCAATTCTGATTAGTTTGGAGAGAAAGAGCTATGGATTTCCTCCCAAAAACCAGCATAAAAACTGAGGTAATTTTTTTATCAATAAACGCATGGAGTTTAATCACTCAGTGATTTCATTCTTCGCCTTCAACTATAGTTGAATTGGGGTGAGAAAAGGGGCATTTTTTTCTCACCTTGGGAATCCTTGCCCCAACTTCTGGACCCAGCATAGGATTTCACCCTCTCCTGCAATGCCAATTTAATTATCATCTGATAGATATAAAAATCCTAATGGAAATTAACCTTGACTGTTCTTTGGAAGAACAGATACTGAAGGTGAAGCTCAAATGCATTGATCATCAGATGAGAAGAAGGAACTCATTGGAAAAGACCCTCATTGTCCCAAAGGTGCTTTTTCAGGAGGCAACTGGACTGTCTTGTTTTTTTCCTTGAAGGCGTTTCACTTCTCATACAAGAAGCTTCTTCAACTCTGATAGGATAGTGAGGAATGGAAGAATTTCTATTTCCTGCAGATGGCTGGTCAATTGCATCCTTTCAGAGGGTCATTGAAGGACTTGGAGGTTTATCTGTGTCCTCAGGGTCATCTGAGTAGTGTTCCTGTAGACTGCAATTTTTTTCTCTGGAAATCCATTCCTACTCTCACACCATTCAAAGGTGTTCATCCCAAATCGTATAGCTAAAAGTCTGTAGAAATTATCAGTCATCCAGATCATGACTGAGACCCTGATGTTGGGAAAGATGGAAGACAAAAAGAGGCTGGGATGGCAGAAGGTGAGATGGTTAGAAAGCATCATCAACACAATGAACATTAATTTTGGCAAACTTGGGGAGAAGGTGGAGGACAAGGGTGCTATAAACCACTGGGTTGCAAAGAATCAGACATGACTTAGCAATTGAATAACACAACAACAACACAACAACAAAGAAATCCGAAGGTAGTGGTCCTAGAGGAAGTTGACAAAAATGATTGTGATGGGGGCAAAATAAAAGAAACCTGAATGTGGCAGCTGGCATTAAAATAAATACAACTCATTTCAGACCTGCAGCCTGTGCATTTTCTTCTTTTATAAACAGTGAGGTTACTTCAGGTTAAGCATCTATTGCTACACTCCAATTGTTGATATTTAATTAGCTCTAAAATTAAAGCCTCCTTTCATTGTTGTTAGAAAACATCCAATTTCTAATTGATTGAGATGAAATGCCTCCTAGAGATTTCAGTGTTGGTTTGTCAGGATGGGGTGGACCATGCAGAGAAAGAAGGTCTTTGGGGAAACAATGGGTTTTTTTTTTCAAGGAAAGCAATTAAAAACACAAAGGAACTGTGATTTTTTTTCCCTGTTCCCTTGTGATGATGGTGATATTTGATACCTGAATTCTACAAGAAGATATATCGGGGATCAGCCCGTACAAAAGAAGGAAGGTTTTTGTATTAAATTGTAGAAGTGGATTCAATGATCTATAGAAGAGGAATTCTGATACAGTAGTGATTTGCATATATTTATTTGAGTCTTGCAGCATTACTGACCTCACTCTGATGCCAAGCCAAAGTTATCCCATTGTTCTAGGGATTGAAGATTAGAAGATGTAAAAAAAAAACGCTCAATCAATAAGATATTGGTTAGATTAAAGGACAGTACTGTCAAGGAACTGCATTTACAAGCAAATACCTATTTGCTGAATTGTGAGTTATGAAGAGATGCCAGTAAATTGGCCAGCCTGGATATACAGCCAGTCCCAAAGCACTTCTACCCCAAAGGGGAATGATCAATATCTTCCTTCTAAAGTCTCTTGGCTTGCTCCTACCCTGAATCCATCTTTAATGTCTTGGGATCTTTCCTCTACTCTTTATTCAAAATCTACAACTGCCTTCCGGTTTCTCATTTCTTTCCATTCTGGTCATGTAACCAGGGGTGGGTTCTACTTACCTTTACTACTGGTTTGCAGCGGGGCTCGTGTGCATACACACTCTTCTGCACAAGCGCAGAAGCATTTTGATGATGTTGGGATTGGTGGGTGGAGCCTCCCGTCAATTTTACTACTGGTTCTATAGAACCAGTGAGAACCGGGGGCAACTCACCACTGCATGTAACCCATTTCTAGATCAAAGACTAACCCAAAATTGGTTGGATTTCCAGGACTGCTTATTATAATGGTTTCTTAGCAGCTATTGTATCTTATTCATAGAGGGATGGTCTATAATCTAAGGCCTAGAGTGGCAGTCCCCATAATCCCAGTCCCAAAATGGGCTGTCAGTTTAGGGAACTATTTATTTACTGCATTTATATGACTACCCAAAAGTTGGGACTCTGGATGGAGAGTACATCAATGAAAAATAAAAACTGATATAAATACATACATGCACGCACACACACGCGCGCACACACACATACAAAACCAATATTAACAAAAAATCATGATCAACACATAACTAAGGTTAAGTATAACAGTCATCAACACAATCTTAATTAGATGTCATTAATTCATTTGACATTACCTTGAATTGGATTAAAACAACGAGCAAGGGGTTGGACTAGAAGATCTCCAAGGCCCCTTTCACTTCTATTATTCTGTTATTTATTGAAATTTAGATTTAATTGCCTGTCTTATATCATTGGTCTGATCCCTCCTTCTTCTTTGTGGGGAGGAGTATAACATTCATTGGGCAACTCTCTAGACAGAAATGGACATTTCTGCCCTCCTCCCCCTCCAAAATAGCATAGAGGGATCCTAGGTTATTAGGGAATTTGGACAGCTGTTTATTGTGGAGAGAGAAAATATGATAGGCTAGAATTAAAAGTGAAAGGGGAGGAGAGATTGAGAAAGGAAAGAGGTATAGTAATAGATCCATAGCCTGAGGCAAAAGAAATAAGGGAATGGATGAGACGATGAATTAAGTTACCACTTTCTTACTGTGAGTAATGATATCCATCTGTTTATATAAAGGTATTCCCATTTTCCACTGGATTTTCGAAGGAAATGCCTATTTTTCCTGTGTGTTTCTTATGCTAATCCTTGCTCTGGTTGCATTTGTGTATTGGGTTGTACTGTAGAGTTTCGATGACCTCAGAACAATTGAAAGAGAGGTGTCAAAGTATGTCACAGTTCTTCACTACGGAAAAAGATTGGTGATCAATTGGTACTAAACATTAAATTAAATAAATACAATCTAAAAATGGCAATTATGACCGAAACCTTGTATGAAGTATCTTTCATCCTCTCCACATCAATTTCTTCTTCCTTTTAAGAATGAAAAGGAAGTGCACAGATGATTATCTTTAAAAAAAAAAAATCACAAGGCCTCTCAAAAAGGAATTGAATTTAGTGATCATCATTCTGCATTCCATTTTTGGACTTTCACTCTTGCCATTCTTTTTTCATTGTTCTTTTTTGCTTTTTCCTGAAATTAATTACTGCAAAGGTAGAGAAGAATCAGTAAGGATGGCTTCTCTCATTTTCCATATCCTTTGGAGGATTTCAGTCTTCGTCCCTTTGTCATTATAAACTATTGACCTCTCTTGTTTCAAATTTCAATAAAAGTTTACACATTTCAGAAATTATATTTCTGAATATAATGTTCATTCTCTGTACAAGTTCTATTTCAAACTCAGTTTTTCATAAGAGAAACAGGCAAAAAGAATATATGATAAAATGGACTAAAACTTTTGTTTATAATATACAAATGGAACAAATAAGTGGCTGAAAAGACTGAAATTTACATTTTGTGATAATTCTAAGACAATGTTTATAAAATGATGTAATGCTGGTATACTGTATTTTTCGGAGTATAAAATGCACCATAGTTTTTGGGGAGGAAAATAAGAAAAAAGCTGATTGGTGGGTGGATCGCCCTCCCGGAATACCCCAAATCAGCTGTTTTCAGAAGTGAATTTTAGCAGCAGGTTCTTGGTTGTGAGCTCTGTGCCTTGCTTTTTTTTTTCTGCCTCTGAAAGCCTCTGAAACACAGCTTCAGAAAAAAAGCCTTTTTTTCTGAAGCTCTGTTTGAAGCTTTTTTTCTGAAGCTTCTTTCATAGGCTTTTATTCTGAAGGACTATCTATACTCTGTTCAGCCTTCTTTCAGAGTCTTTTATTCTGAAGGACTATCCATACTCTGTTCAACCTCAACCTCCTTTCTTTGGTATTGGTATATACAGTAGATTAATCTCTTCCGATCTGTTGGTTATTGTGTCATTCTCCAGATTTGTTAGCATAGTTTGGTTAGAACCTGTACTAATTCTTTTTTTTTTTTGTTGCTTTCCATATTATTTTAGATAAAAGCCTTTCAGAGGCTTTTTTTTCCTGAAGCTTCTTTCAGAGGCTTTTTTCAGCCTCTGAAATCTCGAGGCTGGGTGGGGCTACATTCTCTGAAATTTGCGAGGCTGGGTGGGGCTACATTCAGAGTATAAGATGGACCCAGATTTTCACCCTCTTTTTTGGGGGAAAAAGGTGTGTCTTATACTTCGAAAAATACGGTAATTATCTAGAATGTATAAAAGTACTTGAAATTTATGTTGGAAGCATGAGCAACATGAAGGAACATTTTATCATATTTGGTGGGCATGTAAAAAAAAAGAACACAAATACATACACTAATTCAGAAAATTTGAAAGACTAAACTACAGATTGAAACCAGAGACTTTTCTTTTGGGACAAACAGAGAGACAACTATAAAAAGGTTGTGTTACCTTGGTTTTATATATGACAAGTGCAGCAAGATTATTACACGGTCAAAATTAAAAAAAACTTTGATACTACTCACAATGACAGAATAGTTGGTTGGTTGAAGATGATAGAGCTGGCTAAATTGACTTCCTTGATAAGAGAAAAGACAACATCTATGTTTATTGCTGACTTTAAAGAAATCCCTTAAAGACTTTTTGTGTGAAACAGAAAAAATGAACTTGTGATTTACAATTGCAATGATTACCAAAAAAAAGAAAAAAAAGAAAGAATATTTTGTAATTATAGAGTAAGAGGTAATTTTGTGTTTGTATTTATAACTACTGTAAAAATTAGAAGCTAGTTCGATTGGTTTTCATTTTTCTTTTTGCACTTTTGACATTTTCCTTGTTTCCTTGTTTCTTTTCTTTATATTAATTCTTGTTTTTAACTCTTTTTACAAATTTTTAATACCAATTATATAAAAAGAAACGATACTGACCTATCTTCTGAAAAAAAAATGCAGTGCTTAAATCCCAGAATAATAGCCCAAGGCATGAAATTTTGGCCTCTTAAATTGCTGTCTTCTAAATTTTACATTCAGGGGAAGAATGTTAGTGAAATCAAATGTCACTGCAAAGCAAGAGAGCAGCAATTTTAATTTGCATTAATTAGGCAAGGAGAGATGGCTTATTGATCATGCATAAATCCCAAGCAGTAATCTGACTTTATTTATCCTAATATCACCAGTTTCAACTATTCTAAATTAATCTGCAAGCTTCCCTCCCCCTATTCTCCTTCAAATCATAGATCAGTTGTGAGCATGTATATATGAATGTGCATTCACAAATCCTTGTAGGTAAGGAATTCTTTAGATGAGACAATAGGGAAAGGAAAAATGTGGCCTGGGTCCTAACATCAGTTCCTTAGGGGAGCTGGCTAAAGAACGGGAGCAAAACAGAAATCTAATATTCTACTTCACTTTCCACAATCATAGGTAAGATTAATTGATCTTTCAAAATAGGGACTGACTAAACCAGAATAACATTTAAAAAAAAAAATAACTTCATTGTCACTTTAAATCTACTACCAATTGGCATACACTAAAATGAAATTTCATTGCATACAGCTCTCAAGGGGTCACCACCTCCAATATACACTACATAAACATGGCAAATAAATAAATAAATACAAAATTTGCATATACCCATATATATTATATGGCACAGAGAAATAACAGTCTAGTTCAGATGTATACATGTACAGTACATGGTGAGAAAAATGAATCTTGTGAGTTTACCAGATGGATGGCATAGAATTAGAATTAGAATTCTTTATTGGCCAGGTGTGATTGGACACACAAGGAATTTGCCTTTGGTGCATATGCTCTCAGTGTACATAAAAAGACAAGATACATTCATCAAGAATCGTAAAGTACAACACTTAATGATAGTCATAGAGTACAAATAAGCAATCTGATCATACTAGGAAACAATCAATATAATTGTAAGGATACAGCAACAAGTTACAGCCATACAGTCATAAGTGGGAGGAGATGGGTGATAGCAGTGATGGGTTGCCCCCGGTTCGCAAGAACTGGTAGTAAATCTGGTGAGAGGCTCCGCCCATCACCCCGGATGTCATCATAGGTGATCTGCGCATGCGCAGAAGCTTCTGCACATGCGCAGAAGCTTGGTGCACACACGGTCCCATTGCAAACCAGTAGTAAAGGTAAGTAGAACCCCTGGGTGATAGGAATGATGAGAAGATTAATAGTAATGCAGACTTAGTGAATAGTTTGACAGTATTGAGGGAATTATTTGTTTAGCAGAGTGATGGTGTTTGGGAAAAAAACTGTTCTTGTGTCTAGTTGTTCTGGGGTGTAGTGCTCCATTGCATCGTTTTGAGAGTTGGAGTTGAAACAGTTTATGTCCAGGATGCGAGGGGTCTGAAAATAATTCCACAGCCCTCTTTTTGACTTGTGCAGTATACAGGTCTTCAACGGAAGGCAGGTTGGTAGTAACAGTTTTTTCTGCTTTTCATAGGGAACAAAGCTGTTACAGAATCCGGAAGTCCTGCTAGAAATACTTGGATACCTTTTCCCAGAGGGGAGCAACAGAAATATACCATAAAGTGGATGTGTGGGGTCTCTAACAACACTTTGAGGTCTAAGTACATAGTGCTTATAAGCAGTATCTGAATAACAGGTAGCGAACTTCCTATAATCTTCTCGGCTGCCCTTACCACTCTCTGAATGGATTTTCTATCTGAGGTACTGCTGCCACCAAACCAAACAGTGATGCAGTTAAAATACTCTCAATTGTGTCTGTGTAAAAAGTGACCAGGAGAGAAGGAGAAAAATATGCTCTCTGCATCCGACGCAGGAAATGCAGACGCTGGTTTGCATGCTTCGCTAAGGATGATGTGTGGAGAGACCAATTCAGATTGTTAGTTATCTGCAACCCAAGATACTTAATACTGTTGATCACTTCTTCAGTTGCATCCATAATACTGAATGGAATATGACCATGGCGGCTCTTTCTAAAATCTACAGTGGTCCACTTTGTTTTATTAACATTTAGAAGCAGGATATTTTTATTGCACCAGTCCACCAGAACCTTCACCTCTTCCCTATAAGCATCTTCATTGTTTAGCTACTTTGTAATAATTAGCTTTAACAGGTTCACCTGCCTGACTTGATTTTTTCCATTTCCTGTATCTTCCTTATGCTTTAAGACAGGGGTGAAATTCTTGTTTTTTTAAATAAATGGACAGTGTTTATTCTTATGTGTGCTTTACATCACCTAGTACAAAGAAGTAGCAACAAAGAAAATAATGTTTTTTCTGTGAAGTTCCTCTCTCTTTCTATTTTTTTAAAATAATTTTTATTCAACATTTTTAACCTTTCAAATCACAGTTACACTATTATAGCTTTCCATTATTGGAATTTTTTCTTAATTTCCACTTATCTACAGGCCTATTGTTTTATACATATACATTCTTATTTCATAGTTACTAATTTGTATAATATATACCATTTTTACATGTCTACTACTCTCTAAATATATATATTTTTCATTTTGTTATCTTTCCTATACATTCACTCTACATTGATTTTAGATTTCTTTTCAAGCCAATTATACCACCTGTTCCACATTTCATAATACACTGTTTCCTCTCTGTCGTTTAATTCCATTGTTAATTTGTCCATTTCTGCGCATTCTAGCATCTTTTTAATGATCATTTGGTGGAGTGCGTTTGGTGGAGTGTTTTCTTGCTTCCAATTTTGGGCAAATGTAATTCTGGCTGCAGTGATTATATGGAGCATGATGTATTGAATTTCTTTACTTATGTTTCCTTTTATTATACTCAAAAGGAGTAACTCTAGCTTCGTATCAATTTTTTGTTCAATAATTTCCTCCAGCCATTTTTTTATTTTTGTCCAATATTCCCTAGCCTTGGGACACAGGTGAAATTCACTTACCTTCGCTACCAGTTTGCAAAGAGCTTTCTGTGCATGTGCAGAAAGTCAAAAATGGGACGTGATGACATCCAGGTGGGTGGGCAGAGCCTCCCACCGTCGGTGCTTCTGGTTTGCCTGGGCCGGATAGAACTGGTTGAATTTCACCACTGCTTTAAGATCTTTCCTATCAGTAGTTTCATAATGTATAATTGACATCCCTAAGCGTGGGACACACAGGTGTTTAACAGGGTGCTTTTGAGACCATTGAAACAGTTCATGCATTGCAAATGTTGTATTAGCAAAAAGGCTAACATATCCAGGTCTCATCACCTGGTGCTATGTTAGTTCAAGCTGCCTTTGATATCCTGGTTTATAGTCACCCTAGCAGCCATTGGACAATCAGCTGGCCAAAGTGATGGGAAAGCCTTATGCTTCAAGCAAAACAGAAGAACAATGAGACAGAAACATAGTGGTCTTTTCATGACCGTGTGAGCTGAACAAATTGATGGAGGTTACTATGCTCCTTCTCCATTCATCTAACAGGATAAAACTCCAGCTGCTGGGAATCAGAAGATGTGAAAAATTCAGAACCCAGGTAAGCCAGACTGACAATTTACTACTACCATTGAGAAGGGAAAATGAGACCATTTCCTTGTTCCAGACAACATTTCAAATTGTGTTTATGTCACCGACCCAGTCTTGATTCTTCTGGCAAAATAATCCAAAGGTAGAAACACAACGAGGAAAGTTCAGTAATTCTAGACATTAAAAGTGAAAGACAGAGAAAGGTGATGCTCTTGAAATGATTTCCCAGAACGGAATTGATAACTGGAAAATGGATGTTCGCCTACTTTTAGAAGAGCCATGTTTCTTTTCCTTTCAAAGTTATCTTGTTCCATCACTAGTCACTGATATTTTGGTCATTGTTGATCACTAGAAAAGCAACCTTTCCTCTGCTGGAAGGGTTCATGAAGGTCATCCTATGTAAAGCTCTCTTATCATATGCAATAAATAGTTTCCTTATGTTCCTAAGGCATATGGGTAACTTACATCAGCTCTGATAAAAGTGAATAGAGAATTTAAAATGCCATGGTTTATCTGACTTTTGATGAAATCTATATGGATCAACTTTATTCTCAGTTGAGTGGGAGGTTTGAAAATGCAGAGGGCATGGTTTGATTTAAGTACATCCAAGGGCCAACTGATTAAATTCAAGCCACTTGGAGAGTCAATTAAAAAAATACTTCAACAGGTTAATGTGGCAACATCAGCATATTCATAGCTGTATTACTTTTGGGTAGAATGGGATGAAAAAGTTGGGACATTTACTGTTTTGAGTACAGTCACTCTGTCAAGCTTTAGTTGGAACTTGCAAGGGTATCATTAATAAATGTTTGAAATGGTTCCCCTGGACTGTTTCTTATTTCTTTATTTGGTTGCCCCCCCCTCTCTCAGTGATTCTGGGTGGCTCTGCCCATCCAGGCTCTAAGGGCAGAGATTGCACAGAAAAGGAAAGGACTAGGAAAGGAGTCCAAATTACCCAATAAAAAGGTAATCTTTTTGTGTCGAAGGATTCAATACAAAATGTGTTTTATTCTTACTTAAAAATAAAGCAATTGAAAAAACTGTAGTAAGTTCTTTCTATCAACCCATTTGGTATATCCTTGCAAACTGACCTAGCTTTCAGCTGATTGTTGATTTTGGGGGAATCGGACAGATTTACTTCATTTGTTGGCAAACTTGGCCTGTCCTGGAAAACATCTCATTTCTGATGCCAGGCTGAATAGCATCAATAAGCAAAGTCTGGCATTGTTTATGTCACAGTGGTGGCTTTGTTGTTCAGAGGCAGTAGAAGCAGACTGTGCTAGTGGCAAAAAATTACAGAGATAGGCACGTTACAAAGAGAGATGCCAAAACAGAAAATAGCATTTTAAAACTTGCCTTCGCTATTCTTAAAGGCAGTGCTATTTGGATCAACTGTTCTAAATTAGCCTGGCACTAATTCGCTCATTATTAAAGGATGTCAACCTGTCCCACTCACGTGGAGTTTAAAAGGAGTTGATTCAGGAATGTGTACAGACTGCTGAGCCTCGAGCCAGTTTTCAGTGTGTTGAGGACTTGAAATAGATTCGAAGCTGTATTGGCAGGATTGCTGTTCCATTAGCGCAAGAGAGAACCAAGATATAGTTTGTAGGTGGCCATTTGAACAAATGTGAGAGTTGAGAAAATGAAAAAGGTCAAAAGCAATATTTGCTTGGCCTCCCCCATACAGCAAAGAGTTTAATGAGGTGATAAATCTCATGGGCCACCTACTTATGTCAATGTCAGAGAGTCCATCACACCATTCCAGACTCTCAGCAGTCTTCACATATGGAAGTGGAGTTGCCACATAATGTATTTTCTATAATAACTCCAAAAGCAGCATCGAATCAACAACAACCAAAAAAAAGCAGCACCAAAGCACTTTATAAGATTACTGAGTTATTGGCAGCCCTGTAATTCCATTTGCTGTGTTTTGATCTGCAAAACTGCTTTAATAGGATAGTTTGATCAAAGTTTTCTCAACTGAATCATCCCTGCAAAGCTTTGCAATATCCTACTTTTTACAAATCATGCACAACTTCAGCAAGCTCTGCTAACCATAGTAGGATAGCTAACTTTTGTAAAGGTCAGATAGTCTAAAAGTCTGTAGAGAGTCTCAGTCATCCAGGTCATGGTTGTCTCAAAGGTGTTTTTTCAGGAGGCAACTGGACTTTCTTGTTTTTTTCTTTCGAAGACATTTTGCTTCTCATCCAAGAAGGCTTCTTCAGCTCTGACAGGATAGTGGGGAATGGAAGCATTTATATTCCTTGCAGACAGCTGGTAATTTGCATCTTTTTAGGGGGTTGTTAAAGCACTTTGAGGTTTTTCTGTGTCCTCAGGATCACCTGAATTCCATTTCCCACTATCCTGCCACAGCTGAAGAAACTTCTTGGATGAGAAGCAAAACATCTTCAAAAGGAAAAACAAGAAAGTTCAGTTGCCTTCCGAAAAAGCACCTTTGGGACAACCATGATCTGGATGACTGAGAATCTGCAGACTTTTAGCTATACAATTTGGGATGAACACCCTTTGAATGGTGTGGGAGTAGGAATGGATTTTCAGAGGAAAAAATTGCAGACTACAGGAACCAAGAACACTACTCAGGTGACCTCAAGATAAACCTCCGGATAAATGTCCAAGTGCTTCAATGACCCTCTAAAAGGATGCAAATTGCCAGCTGTCTGCAAGGAATATAAATCCTTCCATTCTGCACTATCCTGTCAGAGCTGAAGAAGCTTCTTGGATGAGAAGTGAAATGTCTTTAAAGAAACAATAAGGAAGTCCAGTTGCCTCCTGAAAAAGCACCTTTGGGACAGTCAGATCGTCTGGTGCAGAAAGTTCATATCTGTTAAGAGTTCCATAGTAACTTATGATACTCACATACCTGTACTTTAGGCACAGTACAGTCCTTGATCCTGGCAGTGTTCATGGCAGTGGGAAATGGCATCCTTGGTCCGTGTTCATGGCAGTGGGAAATAAGCAATCTTACCTGAAGTAATAAGGCATTGATCCTTTCTTAAACTGCTACTTTTCTACTGCTTATGCCATCTTCAAAATGGGGATCTTTGGTGTTCTCTGAGCTTAGGTGTTTTCTTACAAATGTGATGTTACCAAGTTTGGTAATGAAATATCTGGAAGCAAACAGCCAAACTCAGAGAGTACCAAAGACCCCACAGTTTAACCCCAGCTATAAATATTCTCTTCTATCAGCATCTTCCAAGAGTTCAGCTGACTATATAGACCAGAACTTAGTCATTATTCTTGATTTCACATGTCTTAATTTGGTTGCTAGGCTCAGATGTATCTCAGATTCACAACATAGTTAAGATAAGTAAGAATCTTTACTGCAAATTAGAATAAAGCCAAGTTGAGTAGTTGATTGTGTTCTGTTGATTGGCCTCTTATAACCATAGCAATTTAAATCCATTATTTTCCTTACTTTTCAACAGTCTCTTTGCTGTGTGCTCCATGATACTGAAGTTAAATAGTTATTGGAGGTTGACATAACTGACTTCTCTAGCTTGAGAACTATTTTCTTTCAGATGATGTCTTTTTCTCGGGGTTGGGGTCCAAGGCATGGAATTACTCCAAACCTGAAAATGCACAAGTAACAGAGAAGAGTGGGACATCCCAAATATATTAATTTTTTCCCAATGTCATTTTTTTTTACTCTGACCTAATTTCTCACTTTCCTATCTATATCTCCTGCTTTTGTTACTTTTACTGGAAGAAAAGATTGGAAAATGAGATAGCTGCAATTGCTGACAGTATAATTCCGATCTCCATTAAATTACATGAAAGAAGACTAGAAGAAGCAACAGAATTATGAGATCTTCAGTATTTACCAGAAAATATGCAACCGGTGCATCTTTTCTCCCTCCTTTTAAAAAAATGATATTTATAAAGGTTTATACATTTCAGCAATTACCTATTCATCATTTGCAAATAGTTCAAATTCTGTCTTCTGCTGCTCAATTCCAAATGTCATATTATCTACCTAAAATCTTTCTCTTAACTGTGCATACAAAAAAACTATTGAAAACTAAATTCCTCTACAGCTGATTGCTCTCTTGATTTCATCTCAGATTCGCTGTGTTTCTGTTGTAACAACTCTCAATAAGTTAACCATTTTTATTTCCATACTGTTTCTTTCTTACAAAATGCTTCTTGTGCTGAAAACCACAAGGACATTTTTTGGGCACAATCTGGATTTATATTTGTTTCATATTCTCAACAAGGCACTTCTAAATAATGATTCTTAAAATCTACATTAAATTTAACTTTATCATATCATAAATATCCATGCCATCCAAACCTCAGGTCATGATCTTCTAACTCTAAAAGTCTCCTGTTTCTCAACAACATCTTCTCTTTTATTCAAACCAAATCGCAAGCAGCAAAATATAATTCCAAATTTTGATAAACCCAATCCTCCTTTTTCATTTGTATCTTGTAACTTTTATATTTAACTTTTTTCCTTTGCCATATAAATTTAAATATGTCTTTTTGCCATTGTTTGAATAGTACATCAGTTGTCAAAACAGTTTTGTCTGAAACAAAGCATTGTTTTGACAAAACATTCATTTCTCTCATCTCACCTTATATCTCTATTCACTACTTCCAAAGTTAAAATAAATAACAGTGATTTCAAGGGGCGTCCTTGTCTCCTTCCTTTCTGTATCTCACAAGGTATTGTTAATTGCCCTTTCACAATTTTGTGAAGTGTAAATTGATTTTACTCATTTGCTAATATTCTACCAAAATCTACATGCACCAAAATTTTAAATGAGAAAGTCCAGTTTAAATTGATAAAGCTCTTTTCTGCATCAAGAATAATCGGTGAGGCTTGATTTTCATTATGTTATTCCAATTATTCCAAACTATCTGATATATTTCTAATATTCTTTCTCGGCTGACTTTTAGGTAAAAGACCACATGATTTTCCTGAATAAATCCTGTAAAACCATCTTCATTCTCTCAGCTACAATCATCATAAATGAGTAATATGTACTTTGTGGAAATAACATTGAGTGGCTTGAGGTCAAATCTTGACCTCTTTAGGCATTAATGCTATATTGGCCTTTGTCCAATATAGACAATATAATTTGATGTTTCTTCAGTCTCTAAAATAAAGTTCATCATGTGTTCAAATGGTTGAAGTAATTCATCTTCAAAATCCTTATAAGTGGATGGGAAACATCTTGCCCAGACACTTTCTCTATTCTAAGCTTTTTTTATAGCTTTACAAACTTCCCTTATTGTTATAGGCACATTCAGGGGTGAAATCCAGCAGATTCTGACAGGTTCTGGAGAACTGGTAGCGGAAATTTTGAGTAGTTCGGAGAGCCAGCAAATACCACCTCTGGCTGGCCCCAGAATGGGTTGGGTGTTCTGCCCCAGCTATGAACACCAAAGAACACAGCACACACAAAGTCTGTACAAAACTTAAATTTACTAAAATAACTCAGTCTTTTCCAAATGAAGGCTGTTAATAAACTTTTTAAACAGCCTACAAGAAAGCAAAGATAAAGTAATCACAATCTTACTAAGGTTGGCAAAAAGCCCAGAAGCAATTTGCAGAGAATCCAGACGCAAAGGAGAATGAACTAAAGTTGTTCTATACAAATTGCTTCAGTCGGCTCCTCCTTAAATAGGCTAAGGGAATGGCCAATTAGCCCCAAGCCTTACTCTCGAGACCTCCTCCTGAGGAGCCACTCCTGCCTTTTGGCAGCTCTGCATGCCCGTGCATCAAGAAGAGGCTCCTCCTCTTCGTCCTCTTCACTTAAAAGAGCTTCTGGAGGTTCTGAAGGCCTTGGCTGAATTCCATCCTCTGGCACCACATCTTCTCCAGCCTCCTCATTGTCTGACTTGAGTGCCAGCTGCACAGGCTGCTGGCGCAGCGCCACACCAGCCTCCTCGCTGTGGGAATCAGCTACAATCTACACAGGCCACTGACGGGCCACAATAGGTGGGAATGGAGATTTTGCAATATCCTTCACCCAAGAGTGGGGAGGGAATGGGGATTTTGCAGTATCCTTCTCCTGCCATGCCCACCAAGCCATGCCCACCAAGCCACACCATGCCCACCAAGCCATGCCCACAGAATCGGTAGTAAAAAATATTGAATTTCACCACTGGGCCCATTCATAAACTATTTCTGGTTTTTTTAATCAATTTTGTGTCTTTAAATATTCGTCAACATTTATCTCCTTTATACAATTTAGAGCAATAGTGACAAAGTTTTAGTTGCATTTCTTAAAATTATCAGTTATTATGGTATTTTCATCTTGTACATGACAAAATGGTTGCCAGCCTCGAAACTAGGAAACTGAATTCTGGTCTTACCTTAGGCATCAAAACTATCTGGGTGAATTTGCGTCACTCTTTCTCAACCCAACTTCACAGGATTGTTGTTGTGTGGAAAATAGGAGGAAGAAGGAGTATGGTGATGGAACAGTGGGAAAATGAATAAGTAAAAGGACTGAAATTTAAATTATGATAGAACTTAAAAGAGATTGTTATAAAATGATGTACCATTGGCACATGACTGCAGAAAAATTGTCTAGAATATATAAAGGTACTTCAAATTTATGTTGGAAATGTGGACAACATGAACGGTCATTTTATCAGAGTTGGTGGGCTTGTAAAAAAGCAGGAAATTTCTGGGTTCAAATGCATATAATGGTATAATGAATTTTAAAGGTCAACGTTCAACTAAAAGTTTTCTGGCTGGGATTAATGGGCAGTCAATTATAAAAAAGTCATGGAAGGTTATTATTATATATGATTACGGCTACTAGACTATTATATGCATAAAGATGGACAGATTCTGACATACCCATAACAGAACAATGGTGACAGAACTAACAGAAATGGCAAAATTATCTTGTCTGATTAGAGAAAGATCAACAACTACATTTATCAGTGACTGGAAATCCTTTATGGACATGTTGCTGGGGAAAAAAAAGAGCATAACCGATCTTGTGATTTATGGATTTGAAGATTAGAAAGGGTAGCTTAAGGAAAGAAGGAAATTACAATGTAACTCTAGCGAGAGGGGGTAAAATTTAAACACATTTATAACTGTTAGTGAAAAGATTGGAAGCCATTTTTAAAATAATCTTTTCTTTTTCTTTTCCTTCTTATTTATTCTCTATTCTTATTTTCTTCATTTCTTTTCTAATGTTGTTTGTATCTTGTTAAAATTTCTTTAATAAAAATGAACCTAACGAAAGAAAAATATACATTTTCATTCTACGTTCACTCTAAATAACCTAGGATGTTTATGCAAGGTTTATGCTGATCTTTATCCTCCCAACTACCCTATTAAATAAAGTATATGAAGAGGTAGTATCTGATCAAGGGTCACTTCACTAATTTTACAGTTTAGAGAGGATGTGAACTTAAGTTTAATGTCTGCACTATCAGTGGTTTGCCCTGATACCATCAACCCTTTCAAAATGTGGAACGATGAAGTGGTCATATAAGCAACTCATGGAGCAATGAAGTTCCTTTCAGCCACTTGTTAGAAAGGTTCTGAGAAGACTGTAAAGGAGATAGATGGGCTTAAAGGTTAATGGTCCTCAACAGAAGATGGGAAGTGTTAGTCAATTATCTAGAATCTATTTCCCTGGCCCAAGGCTATGACACAGGAGAACAGCCTGAGCAGTCAGCAGGGAGAGGAAAGAACTGAGCATCTTGAGCTGTTCTTTGCTCCTCTGTATTGAAAATCACTCTCTGTAAAGTTAATATCACAGCCAGCTGAGAAGGGGAAATTGAGTGAGAGCCAGTAAATTGGAATGCCTTTGCAAAAGAGGAGGAGGAATGAGCAATGCTGAAACCCTTATAAGTTCTCACATATTGCATGGGTGCCTGCACCAGATAATCAAGTGCCCTCCCCTTTATTAAACCAATAAGAATAACAAGACCCTTTCTTTGATCACTTAGCTGATTGTGACTGCTGGAGCAAAGTTTCCAGAGTGGAACGGAGTGGCTATTTATATAGCTAAAGAGCATATTGCTATTTGGGATGCTCTAACGGAAAGTTTGCTTTCTGGTGTGCAAGGGGAAAAGAGCAAAAAAGGTTTTTTGCCTCGAGAATATTTTTGTTGGGAAAAAGGCCATACAGGATGAATATGCTGTGTTTGCTTGTTTGTTTTAAATTACAGGGAGATTTGCAAGAAGTGCCAATACAGGTCTTTGCAGGTTTTGCATGGTACAGACAGAAGCATTCAAAAGTATCTTTCTGATGAAAAAAAAATTCAAAGGAAAGGCCCATTCACAGGGATCCCCTGGGGCAGGGGTCAGCAACCTGCGGCTCTGGAGCTGCATGTGGCTCTTTCACCCCTCTGCTGTGGCTCCCTGACACTCAAAATATGCATCACAACTGCCAATGTGTGACACCCGCCGGCACACAATTTATTGAGCTTTTCAACCCCTGGTAGGCCAACCATGGATAAATCCAAGAAAAGAAAAGTTTCCAAAGAAAACATAACATTTAATTCATATTAAAACTACATATGCTAGTTTTGTGGCCGCTCAAGAAATAGTCAGGCACAGGAAGGGTTTTGTGGCTCCCGGTGTTTTCTTTTCTGTGGGAAATGGGTCCAAATGGCTCTTTGAGTGTTTAAGGTTGAAGACTCCTGTCCTGGGGGCAACCAGTGATAAAAGCAGTGTCATAACATTGTGATGCAGGTTCCAACCCTTTTGTCCATGCATCCTGTCATTGCCCTCATCTACATAAAGAGAGGATTTAGTATCAGAAGAATGTAATGAGGCTTTCATTATTTTGAGGAAAAAGTTGGATCTTGTAAGTTCTTCTGATCATATTTGCTGTAAGGGGTGAACTGAAAAAAGTATATTTCTGAGAGATGTATAAAATGCAATTTAAACATTTACATTGGGGCATTTATGATAATAACACATATAATAAATCATAAGACTGAAATAAGAGCAATTTGCATTAAAAAAACCAATTTCACATAATTATTAGTAATTTGTGCATGCTTCTAAATTATGAAGAAGTGCTTTGGATCTTGAACTAACACAGTACTTCTCTTTTGCTCATTACAGCCATATTCTTAAAACCATATTTTTCCAGGCTTTTGTGTAAAGCTGCAGCATCTTTTGTCAGACCTAGGTAAAAATCCAGAGGAAAAAAGGCCCCGCTTATTGTAATGAATGGCAGAAAGGTGCTATGTTCACACTCATACGAGAACCTCAGCACCTCTTCTTTTGCAAAGTCCTAATGATTCACATTAAAGGTATGCACCACAATGAGGGCAATAAAAAAAAAGGCCAGGAGAAGATAAGGTGACTGGATACTGTAAATGATGACAGAAGCATGGACTTCCAAGAACTCAGTTATAAGCAGTTACTGACAGACAATACTGGTGAAATTGTGACCATTGGGATCATGAAGTGTTGGAAGCAACTGAAAACCAGCACAACTATAAACTATTTCTGTATTGCTGCCAAGAAAACTACACGGACCTCAAGCTTGACTTGAAGGGGACTTTATCCTTTTGTTCCAAAGGTGCTTTTTTGAAAAAAGCACCTTTGGGCCAACCATGATCTGGATGACTGAGAATTTCCATAGACACATTATTTTATGAGAATGTATGCAGGGAGTTTGGTTTTGGTGGGATTTGGGAATCCACCAATTGCCTCCCATTGAAATAGTAAGGAAAGCAATAGTCATGAGCCTCATTGCAGAGACAGAATAGAGCTCAGCCTCACAGCAGTTCCCCAAATTCTGAGCCAGTTATTTCCCCTCAACCCATCTTATTTCACAGAATTGGGGTTGTAGAGAAAACTTAAAAGGGAGAGTTCTATATATTGCTTTGTGTTAGAAATTCTGTTTATATAAAACATCACAGAGCAAACAAAGAGCACAGTCACCATGTGCTTTACCGCCCAATCATATATCTGTAACAGGAAACAGGAAACTCTATTTAGAACAAAGAGCATAAAGTATCTGCCATATATCCAAACTTATAAACACTGCCATCTACTGGGTGATTACTACTGTAGTTGCTGCATAAAAATACATTCCAACCATGAATTCCAACACTTTGAATTTCAGGAGTAAAGGAGAGATATAATCAAGCCAAAAAAGAAATGATCTTTGCATACTCAAGGATGGAGAAATGCAGTTTCACATGGCTGTGAGAAAGAACCATATGCCTGTATGTTGCAATAGATGGCAGCCCTTAGCCAACTTTGTCTGATCTTGAAAGACCTGGTGAGAACTTGGTTCAAAAACTTTCAGGAAATATCAGGGCTGTAGGCTAGAAAGAGATATGAAGAAAACATTCTGAAAGAAAGAAACCAGTGGTAAGAAAACAATGTTGATGTAAAATAATTAAGGCTGAACTCCAGAGAAATAAAAAAAAAAGGGCAGAAAATGTTAATGAGTGGAATTTTTATTTCCCTATTCTTTAAGACAGTGCTTAGAGCTATTTTTTATCATGTTTTGCTCCCTTATTTAATGAGCATTTTGGAGACAGAATTGCCACTTGTTCCTTTAAGTAACATTTTACTTTACAAAAATAACTTCCAGTAAAATTTTGTTTTAGTTTAATATTTGTATATACGGTATTTCAATTGTTTTAATGTGAACTGCTCAGAGTCCTGTACTTGACAAGGGCAGCTGTATAAAATAAGCCTATAAATAAATAAGCACACATTTTTGAATACCACATTTCTTAGATAAAACTTCTTTCAAAAATGCATGCAAAACTGTTTCCAAATGTTAGTGTGTCTAAGAGAGAGAAGCAAACAATTGTGGAGAAAGGATGGAGTGAACCTGTGCTTGAAAGAAACAGGCAAATATTATAGAAAGCAGAACAGACAGACCATCCATCCTTGGTGTCTCCAGTGTTCAGTATCCAGAGAGAGATCTCCTAGTATAAATCTTGAGAACTTGTATTGGAACAGCAATTAATAGTCCCACAAGGGGCCCATGAGATAGAAGGAGTGCTGTGGATCAGTGATTTGAGGTCTTTAGAGACTTAAAGGAAAAGGACATTAGATTCATAGGGAAGATTTGCTGCATCAGAAGAATCAGTAAAACTGGGATTTCAAGATAAATAAGGGCATTACTCTGCACTGTCTCTAGCCAGGACCATGGATTTTGGCCTCTCAATATCAGGGGAAATTATTATCTAGCTGCTCCATCAGGGAGGAGATTTTACAGCCTGAGGTGGGCATCAGGCACTGATAAAAGCCGTCTCTCTAAGTTTGCTGTCAAAAAAAAAAAAAAGCTATTGCGTAATTAAACCAGAGCAATTTAGCCTGATCGCTTTTATATCAGCTTTATGCCAGAGACGTCTGGAGCAAAGCATCCTGGCTACGGTAGGCAGAAGAAATTTCGCTCTGGTTGAACAATCACAACCCCAAACTCAGGTAATTTGGGAGGCTTAAGTGATAAATACAGGACTTGAAAAGGCTTAGGTCATGAGACCCATTTCCTAAGCATCTCTCACTCCCATCCAACTAAACAATCTGCTTTCTTAAATGTTCTATAAAAGAATCCTTCTGCCATTGCTAAATGCTTGATAGTACAGCTAATCCTGATGGACCATGGCAGGCTGTCAGTCATTCAGCTTGACTGGCAGCAAATCATCTGTTCTTTTCTTTTGTTAGCCAGATGACGGGCTGTTTTGGTTGGGGGAGAGAGACAGCTTTGAGAAACACTGTGAGCTGGCTTCTGATCTCTTCTGTATACATCACACCCATGGTATATATCAGTGTCAGCAACTGTTAGGATATGATTTGGGCCTAACAGTTGTCCAGGCAATATATGTGTTCTGTGACTTTAAGTTTTAATGCTGCATCATGCTGTAATGCTGAGTCATGCTATAATTACTTGTAACTTAACAATGTATTTAAGAAAGGTACTGTAAGGTATTCAGTTAAATGATAAGCTGCCATTGCGTGCGTGCATGTGTGGGTGGATCTGCTACCATCCGGGGTTTGTGAACCAACTACTGTTTGTTTGGTAAGAGTTTGTTTGGAGTTAACCGGTAAAGACTTGGACTGTTTGGAGGACTACGAGATTGTTTATTTCCCATTATAAAGAAAACTTTTGATAACACCAGTTTGTATGTATCTCTATCTCAGTGCTCTCAGTAACGTTTCTCTGTGCACTTTACTCTGTTAGTTGTTACACAGAGGGACCATTTCTGCGTGGGGCTTGTTGCCCTCCCCACCATGATGAAAAGTCTTGTGAATGGTTACCAAAATGGCGCCAAAGGAGATGGCAAGCACTCTTCCACTCTCTCTCATAGGTTGGGTGAATATATATGTTTTTTGGGGATAATTTCAAGCAGTGGGGCCACATTCAGTGAAAGTTGTGGACCTGATCAGTTGGCCTTGTCTTCATGAAAACATTTGTTTATGCAAGTGGCCTACATGTAAAAAGCAGTATGTACAAGAAACACTCCATTTCCACAGTCCTCTTCAGGAATGAAATGACAGAAAGAGGAATAATTTTATCCTCTGAAAATGGGAGGCTTTAATGCACTTCACACTACGTGGAACTGTACAATTTGACCTAGGCTGTCACTGAGATCCATGTTACATTCCGAATTGTGGTTGAGGCAGAGTTTTGTCAGGAAAAAAAAAATGTAAATGGTTTAAAATCTTGACTCTTTCTGAACTCATAAAAGGGTTGTTCGGATATTAAGCTTCCTTTTGTTCTCCAGGCTGCAAAAAGACACTCCTGTAATTAGTTTTTCTTCAGTTCTTGGTGGTTCACAACCCCACAGAGATACAAAGGCCTTTACAGAGACTTAATTGTCCCCTTGCCCTGGAGTGGATGCCCAGCCAGCCATCACAATATGTGACACCAGTTGAAAAAAAAATGGTGGGAAGTTTGTTGTCAACTACCATAGGACAAATGGATAACTAAGTAGCCTTTCTTTGATTAGGGCCAGATGTTTATTTATTTTACAGTGTTTGTGTGCTGGTCCAATCTGAGATCTGGGTCAATCATAGTTATGATACATAATAAAAAAATCATGAAAATAAAATCTGAGAATCAGAATACATAATCAGACTATCTAATCAAAACAAAACATAATCAGCAGTGAATCAGCAGTGACAACATATATTGTAGAAGCCACAAAAGCAAATAAATGTATGTATATATAGTACTCTCTCTCTCTCCCTCCCTCCCTTCCTCCCTCCCCCCCAATCTATCTATCATCTACTACTAAAACTTTTGTCATGACCCTATGATGCATCATAGGGCAACAATTTTTGAATTAATGTACCTCAAATGAACTAACTGTCAGCTGGATCTCCAGCATGGGATTTTCCTTTGATGCTTGCTTGCTATCAGCTGCCATAGTAATGGGGGTGCGTGCATGGCATTTGAGTTCGGGAAGTGAGCTGGTGTGGTGAAGGCTCATGTGAACTAAAAGGGAGGTTTACTCTTAAGAATTACTGTACTGCTTAGTGGAGTTGTTTACACTCAGTCAAGGCCAACCGTCCTAGAATTCCAGATGGGCAAAATACCTGAAGAGGGATTTGGGGAAACTTTCAACCTGTAAACTTTCATGCCTTTTGAATCAGATCTTGCCTTGCTTTCACTGCTATCATTTCAAACTCAGTAAAATACCTCTTCTCTACTTCAGTGGAGTCGGGGGTTTTCTTTCTTGGGTTCTGAATGGAAGCAGGCATGACACTGACTTACAAAATATGTCCAAAATCCGGAACCCATGATTCCTCAGGGAATGAAATTTGGGGACGTTGTTGCTGTATCAATACTAATGGCTGCTGCTGTGGTCACGTTATCTTTATTTTCAATATTCTGTGACACTTTCCCAGCCAGTCTTGCAATCCCTCACTCCTGCCTCCACCCATCCACATCCCTTTACCTGCCTGCCAGGAAGCGAAGGGTAGATTTCTGATGCTCCCTGCCAGATTCCCACAAGGAAACTCATTGGGGAAACCGGCAGAAAGTTGGAAGTTACTCCTGCTCCAGTGGCTTTTTTTGCCTGCCCTTGGTCATTCTGTTACTCCATTTAGGTAAGGAAATATCTCTCAAATGATGACCCAATAGGCACAAATTGCCTAGCTGTATCTAGAAATACAGCTGTAACCTGTATTTCTGCCCTATAACCAATGCAGCTCTCATGCATTGGGTTTCACTCTGCTGAACTGGATTCAATCCTAATCTACAACCATAAATTCCATTCTGGTTCTTCAAGTGGTACCCAGTGGAATTCCAGAGAGGATATTGGCAATTCTCTCACCACCTTTTCCAGCATAGAATGTTGTCTTTAATAATGGCAGAAACTACACGCACAAGATGTGAGGTCAGAAATATCTCACCGCTATCTGCCCAGCTCCCTTCATGCAGTTCCCTGTTCCCTAATCAAAATTCCTTCATTGATTCTGTTTGCAGCAGTTATTCTCCCTGATAAACACATACACTCCTTGCAATTCAATATTCTAATTTGTTCATCAGTTGAACTTAGCCTAGACCTCCATCTATTTTCACCGACTGTATTTAACTCAGTGAGCTGGTTACTAAGGATGTTATGGAAAGATGCTCAGTATGAAGGCCTACTGAACTAATCTGATCTGGAATGGATCTGAGGACAGTATCCTTCTCCCATATTTGCCTAGTTAATAAAACAGTCATCGCTGCTTCCTGCATTTTAAGTAATTTCTCCTATTTAAAAGGCTGGATTGACAAATACTTTGACATACAGAATGCAACCTCTAGAATTAGGGGTGGGGAATAGATGGCTTCATTTCACATTCTTCTGCAAACTGGGGCCTCATCTATACAGAATCCTTTTCCAAGTACTGAGGCAGCATGCTTATAATTTGCTGGTGAACTGTCTTCAAAACAGAGCTTCCATCTTGTTGACAGTCTACTGCTAAGGCATGTTGAAGCCATATCAGAGTGATCCAGCATGAAAACCAAGGGAGAATTCCTTTATGGACATCCTGTGTTTTATGATGGGCCTTAGAGGGACAGTGTCCTGAATGGGCTTCAAATTTACCCTTGCAGTTACTTCCCAGGAGGCCACTGAATTCATTCCTTCATGGTCATTAATGCTTGATTGCCGAAAGGAGCCAAACCTATCCCAGAAAGTTTTCTAAGTATTCGTGCAAATACTTAGTTTATCACTTGCTTCATAAAAATGTGAAGTTTATCGAACTACATGTAGTTTGAGGCTGATTGAAAATCACTTTCAGGTGGGTGGGGATGAGGGGAGATTTTCTATAGAAAGGCTGACAGAAAGGAGAATGAGTTTAGGAAGGGTCTGTTTCAGAAGTAAACAGGTGGGTACTTCTCCCATGAATGGTGCCTCTGCTTCTTTAGTGCTACGGATGAGAAAATATTGGTGAGTCAATATCAAAATTACCTCATGCATTTGAAGCTGCGGTAGGATGGAGATCAGCTACCGATGCTACAGATATCACCAGGATCAGTAGTGGCTTTCAATTTCTGTCGCTACCAGTTTGCTCATGGGTGTGCGCAAGCTCACACGCATGCATGATGCTTCTGTGCATGTGCAGAGATGTCTGGGCAGATGGGCGGAGCCTCCCACTGCTGCTACAAGTTCGCCTGATCTAGGGTGAACCGGTAAAAATCCACCACTGACCAGGACCAGCAGCTCTGCATAACTACCCTGTATTTCCCCGCCCCAATTCAAATCCTTAATATCACAAAAAAGTCACAAAATCTTCTACTACCAGGCCACTTCTGATTTGGCAAAAGATATTTTTCAAAAAAGGTTTCCCCAGTGTGATTTGCACTGCTTAGAAAGCCACTGCTCAATCACCACTCTATAAATAACCTGCCTTCCTTTCTCTGGGAGCAGCAGACTTGATTCTGAGATGATAGAGAAGTGGATTGTATGCTAATACACCACAGCATACTTTATTTTAGTATCAGGATAGAAGAAAGACACATTAGCATGGATAAACCTAGCTACCCTGTGGGCCTTCAAAATTCGCACGTTTCTGAATTTTGCTATCCAACTCTTCCATAAAAAATTATGTAAAACTCTCTATTGAGAAACTGTTCATATAAAGAAAAATATATCTGTGCACATATCTATAATAAATGTGTTGTATTAGAGGGAGTCAATAACAAATGAAAGCATCTGGGATTTCCATCTTCTACCTGAGCCCTAGAGTGTACATAGTATTGCCTCAGAGTACCAGCCATAATGGTTGCCAGAGGTCACCAATAATAAAGTTGTTTCTTGACTGATTATGTGATGAAATCCATTTTCTGTTATAATAATGCCGCTGCCTTTGATCCTCCGTCCTAGTCACCTGCTCATTAGCCACCTAACCACCTACATACACGTACATAGATCATTTACACCTTCTTCAATATAGTCACAATTTCATGCTCTACATGTACAGCTGCAAATGTGTCCATTCCTTTTCTGTGGGTTGGCAACTGTTCCTCCTCTTGCTTATTCTCTTCTGAGCCCCTGCTTTATCTCTAGCACAAATCCTTTGCATTAGAGTTGAAAATGATAGGCAGTCACATGTATCTGTTCTGTGTTTCTTGTCAGCCCAAAGGAGCATTCAGATGCTAGGATTTTAAATGGAGGAAGAGTACAGGCTTAATCTCCTCAATGGGGATGCGGGGGGGGGGGAGTTTAAAAAAAAACCTTCTGGAGGAAGTGCAGGAAGAAATTTCTACCAACCATGAAAAATGTTCAAACAAACTTCAAAAACATCCTGGCCCATGAATGACATATAGCAAATGACGTGTTCAAAGCCTCTATTTCTGGAGATGATATGATGATGGAGATAATGATTGCACATTTCTTCGGTCTCCAAGGGATTGTGCTGACCAGGGTGCTTTTGTCTGGATAAGAGGGCGAGCACTGACACTTGATGACATTCTGTATCATAAATGTACAAGTCAAGATCAAGTAAAGGCAAACAGCAAGCCCTCCTTCAAGACAGTCATCCTAAATTAGATCCCAAGAGAGGTATTTGAACTTACATCACCCAGGTATTACCATCAGCACATTTTTTCCCTTTAGTTGCAATCCACACTTTACCACACTTGCATACATACAACATACTGCCTTACCTCTCCGACAGATTGTGTTCCAAACATGCATGTTTTCAAATCTCATTGGTGCTATTGAGCCTGCTGGAGGATGGGAGCTGTAGTCCATATAATTTTTAAGGATATTCCATTGAGATGGGGTGCAGTACTGGGAAGTTTGTGTCATTTGTACAGTGTAAAAAGACAAAGGTTTGTGAAGCAGCATTCTGTACATTATGAGTATAAGTGGGGAAAAAGTCAAATGTGTGGGAATACTAATGGTCTTCTCAAATTGGGATTTCCCATTATTTTTTTCCTTGATAATGCCCTTTTTAGTAAATCTAGCCAGCTGCTAATAACTCAGAATCTCCACATCCACACCAACCTTTGCTTGAAATGGCCCACATTCCTCTTACTCGCTTTTTGTAGGACAGCAAAATAGGTAAGCATTCATTTTGCTCAGTTCTTAACTACCAAACACATAGTAGTAGTAGCAGCAGCAGTCAGTTTTAATTTAGAATGAGCTTATGACTAAGCATAGCTAAATAGGTAAGAGATAAAATGTTCTAATGATAGAATATAGTGATTATCCTGTAATGATTATCTCTCTTGAGGTTACTGTTCTGGGCTATTGGTCAAATAAATAGTCAGACACTAATCACAACAGAGTAACTCTCCCAAAATGCTACAGAGAGAATAAGAAGATATTGGGAATCCAAGAAAGTGTCCACTTAATTATCAACAAAAGCAAAGGTTACTGCATATGCTTTTGAACAACTTGCTACCTGAGCAAAATATAAGAATTGATCATCTGTATCCAAGAGTTTTCTCCTAGCCTGTTTTCTAAAAATTATTATTATCAGCTATGGTCTTGCTATAAAGGAGATAATATACTGTATCTGTCACAGCATTGCTGGGAATATTCAGCAGGCCTAAGATCTCCTTTCAATACCCTCACCATGAGAGTAGCAGCAATTTCACTAGTTTTCACTGTCTTCCTCACATATATCGAAAAGGAAGGGAGCACATTAAAACAACGGCTGTCCTCTTATGCACTGGGCACAAAGCAGATTCTTGCTGCATCAAGCAGGCATTTCAGATGTCAATCAAATCACAACTATGGCAGCTTTATACTCTTACTTAAGCCTAAATAATAGTGTGTGAGAATGTGATATGTTCACGTGTGTATGTATCTGTCCATGCCGATGATGACAAAGCTAGGGGAGGCATATCACAGATGACACACTATTTCTGCTGACATGTGAAACGTGAGGCACTTGGAGCCTCCACACATTTTGCGAGTGTTCTCAAGCAATTTCAGGAAACTCCAGAGGTCTGGACACTTGGCAAGTTGCACAAGAGGACCCTGCTTTTCTGGGGCTTATGAGGCATCCAAATATTGCATAAGCATTCCCATGCAGGACCCTTTTGTACAGGGTCAAGAGGAGAATTTGGAGATGCCTCCTTTGTCTGGAGTGTGGTGTGTGAAACACACCAGCAGAATCAAGGAAGGCATTTTCTGAGTTTTTGACAAGGAAAAGGTTCACCATCACTAGTCTATGATGACTAGTCTCTCTCTCCCTCCCTCCCTTCCTCCCTCCCTCCCTCCCTCCCTCCCTCCCATCCATCCATCCTACCATCCTTTCTTCTGCACACAAAGTATCAAAATGAGGTCTATAGAGATTCTCAGTCATCCAGGTCATGGTTGGGACACAGATAAACCTCCAAGACACAGATAAACCTCCCAAGTACTTCAATGACCCTCTAAAAGGATGCAAATGACCAGCTATCTGCAAGGAATATAAATCCTTCTGTTCCCTGTCGTTCTGTCAGAGCTGAAGAAGCTTCTTGGATGAGAAGTGAAACATCTTCAAAAGAAAAAAAAAACAAGAAAGTCCAGTTGTCTCCTGTCAAAATCAAGAAAAAATGAAAGAATCTATCATCAATGACACAGAGATCTATTAGGGAGAAGAGCAGAAAGAAAGATTTATAATATGGGTGTGCAGCTGGTTAATATTAAATTCAAGAGGAATTTACTTTCCAAGGGGAGAATGGAAAGGATTAATTAATCCAGAAGGATTAAGGTGGAGAATTAATTTCAATCCGAAAGATAATATGAGGTTCAGTATCCTCAGAAAGATTTATGAATTATGCAGTAGATGAAACATGTGACCTGGGCACCAAATGTAACTTCTGGAGAAGTTCATCCTGATGTGCCAAATTGATGCATTTAATTTCCCCAATGAAGCAAGTGATTTCCCTGAGAGTGGACATAAAGCTGTCACCATTCACAACTATTTCCCTCCCCAACACAACCATCCCAATCCTGCTGTCATTTGGCCTCCAAATCTTTCTAATGTGGCAAAATTAGCACTGAAACAAATAGCTCCGTGGAATTCAAGGTCTGACAAATTACATGCATTTGCAATTGTCAGATTCAATTGCAAGTACATTTCCAAGGCAAAAAAATATATATACTTCGGACTCTAAATCTCAGGTCTTGATATTAAGAGAGAGCTTGGGTGCAAATTTTAGGAAAGAGCCAGACTAATGGACATTTAAACACAATGAGATGAATTTATATGTGATTGTTTAGAAAGCAAGCAAATTAGAAGTTATCCTGAAGTTTTCATGGGTGGAGGAAATTTAGTTGCAGCTGTAATGTCAGAATCATTTTTAAATATATTTCCTCTATGAGATCTACAGATCAAAGCAAAAAAAAATAGGCACATTTTCAAGCTTTGATTCAATTTACCTAACTGTTAAAATATAAAATCTCCTTCAAGTTGAATTGACTCTTGGTGACTTGATGTACCACTTCTTGGCAGCAATACTGCCTGGATTTCCTAGAAGAAAATATAATATACAGTGACGATCCATCCTAAAGCTACAGAATTACCATGCTATCATATATCTGTCTAGTGACAAGCTAATATCATACCGTTTAACAGGATTTACCTCTAGATAAAGTTTTTGGCCTTAAAATATATTACTAAATTGTTTTAATATGTATTTTACCTCCCCATCCCCTTTTATTCAGTCGTAGCCAGTTCTCCGAGACTGCCTGGATTGCCTTGCCAAGAAAACTGCCATGCAGTTTGTTTTGGCAAGGTTTTTCAGAAGTAGGGTTTGCCATTGCCTTCTTCCTAGGGCTGTGAAAGAAAGTAACTAGCTCAAGGCCACCCAGTTAGCTTTATGCCTAAGGCAGGACAAGAACTCAATATCTTAGTTTTTAGGCTAATGCTTTAACCACTACACCAAACTGGCTCTCATTCTATCTATAGCTATTGGCAAAATCTATCTGTAGTTATTGGCAAAATCTGCTACTTCTAGTCTGGGAAATTGGAATCTTCCACCAAATTAGAATTTAATATTATAATGTAAACCACAAAGAACCAGATTAGTATCAGTATATTATCATTAGTATCTCATAGTATATAATACAATGGAATATATATAATATGTAGCTTTATACAATGTATTCATAGAAATGGATATAGAGAGAGGAGGGGGGAGGGAGGGAGGAAAAGGTGATTCTAGTTTATTTGAATTTATGTGGTCCATTGAAGAAGATCAGAAAAAGATTTCTAAGAAGACATAATGAGAGGATGTTCTCAAACCATGAGATGGTTCTCATGTCAATTAAATATGGTGATGATGCACAAATGGAAGAATATTTGGAATCATGAGAACAGTCCCAAGCTGGATGAGTCTTGTTGGACATTATATAAGTTGGTGAGAACAATAGTACTTTGGAACCTTCACACAGAATGAGGATCATATATGGTAGCTATCCTACCTTGATTGTTCTGGAACTTAAAGCTAGCCTGGAATTGAGTAAGTATGTGCATATATGCAAGTTTTGGAGCTTTTAGTTCAGAAAATGAACAATACAAATTGTAAAATTTGCTTCCTAAATTATTGGATTTATAGTACCGGGGGTGTCATAAAGACCCTCTATATAACTCCATGTGATAATACTATTCAATGTTCCATATGCACACACATTTTCAGACTCTACTTTGCCTTCAAATGCCCGATATTCTTATCAATTTATGTGAAGTTTAAATCAATCCTTCCCTACTACCACTGCCATCAAAATAATTCTTAGAGAATCTAGAAAGATTGATTTATGCTGTATAGTCTTCAATCTGTTCAAAGGCATCCGCACCTTACGGTGGCACTCAGAATTAAATAATTTCTTGACAGGAAACCATTTAGTCACCCACAAGAATCTGTTCTAAGGTACAGCTATTGCTGAACTTTACTTTCAGTCAAGATTAAAACAAATATTCCTAGACTTAGTTTTATTGCAATATTAGGTGGCATGTAATAATTAGGCAATATGTAAGACTTCTGACTTCAGTAGAATGTCCTGTACGCTCAGATATCTCTTTAGAGTTGTAAATGTTAATTGTGCCACACTGCTATAGCTTACATAATGGTAGAGTTAATCAATTACCATTTGGTTAAGACTTTTTTCCCTAGCTCCACGTCTGTGTTTGAAAATCATTAGTTTTTAGAAATAAAAAGAAAGAAATATGTTATTATTAGAAAACACAATTTTGTATTAAGTTTGTATTTCAAAGGTAGTATAATGGCTAAGTAACCAAGTTGCCTCAATTCACCTCTGTCACTAACTCACTGGGTGAGGAATTGAGCAGATCAGTGCCTTCTAACCGAGATTTCCCTGTCAGATGAGTCTTCTTAAATATTTGTGTGTAATTCCCAGAGTTCTTCCAAAATTGCATCCAATTTTCAATTTTTAATGTAACAGAAAAGGGGAGGTGGGTATTTAATACATTCAGGAAAAACCGTTTAATAAATTTGATTTACTTTTAATTAGACTTCAATTCAATCAAATGGTGTAACAAACTCAATATAGTAATCCCATGGCTCTACAGTTAAAACTGAAGTATGAAACAGAAACAGCAAAGAGAGCAGGAACCTTTACTAGTCTATCCACCCTTCATGCCTGCCAGAATTATGTCATCCTGTAGCTCACATCCCTTCAGACAGCTGGGGTTCCTTTTTAAAGTCCCTGGAGATTTTGCTTGAGCCTTGGCAATCTGGTGATCTGTATAAAACACAACTTTACACAGGGACCTTTGAAGACCCTCCAAGGATATGAGCAGATTGGTACTCTTTAATTGAAAATGCTTCCACAGGCCCATAACTACTCCCACTTCAGGGTGAGACAGGGAAAGCATCCTTGTCAAACTGTTTATTCTTCTTTCTTCTTTGTCATTAGAGTACTATATCTGAGACTGGAGAACACTGCAAAAGAAGATAATATATGTAGCTTAGGGATGAACTGTCCAATCCTTGGTGCTCTGAGCATGGACAGTTTGCAGACATTTCATTAAAAAAAAGTCTGCAAGCAAACAGCCAATTTTAGAGAGCATCAAAGTCTCAGAAGTTTCAGGACCACGGACAGCCACCAAGACAGCCCTATCAGCAGGGCTATTTTGAGCTTAGCCACTTGAGAAGCCATTGAAACTTGATAGAGCTCCAGTTTCCCTGTTATACATAAAATTCATTCTGAATAATGAATTTTTAGATAATTAGCATTAAATGACAAAATGTACTTCAATATAAGTAATCAAACTCCAAATAAAGAACTATCAGCTCAGATGAAGAAACTAACCATTAGCAACAGCCAATCAAGGAACCACCAAGACTAATTCCACTAACACTGACAGGGCAAGCCACTAGTATATAAAATGAGAGCTAACCCCACTTCCTACTAACACTGATGATGTTACCTAGTTTGGTAATGAAATCTCTGCAAAAAACAAAACAACAAAACAAAACAAAACAAAACAAAACAAAACAAAACAAAAACAACCAAGCTCAGAGAGCAACAAGGATCCCTCAGTTCAACCCTGAGTTCTCTTTTACTCTCTTCTATTGGTACAATATAAGCAAGATATTATATCTACTCTGTTAGAATCTGAGCTGGCCAGAAAAGAGAGTTGTGTTATATAATTCAAAATAAATATGTATCCAATTTGCAGTTATTTAGAAATAGTAACTAAGATGTTATGGTTTATTTAGAAAAAAATTGAAAATGGTTGAGAATGTTTGCCTTTACTTAAAAACAGAAACAAAAGCAAATGATGATTCTGAGCAGGGTGACTCAGAAAAGATACTATTGAGCTGGATATGTTTCATAAAAAGGCAATCAAATAATCAAGGTGAAATTTTCCATAAGAAGAAATAATGCTATGGACTCTTTTGCTCAGGGAATAAAATGAGTAAAGAGATATGACAGAGATAGGTAAACCAATGCATGATGCATGAAAAAATTTCTGCCTCTCTCTGATAATGTTAGAATCCAATCATCACCCAGTGAATGTATAGTAGGATATTCACAGGGGAGACAAAAAGAAGAATCCTCACATAGATCATAGTAAAACCGGAAATCACTATAATTGGGATCCACCTATTTTAATGGCTTTTCAAGAGGATTAAATAAATTCATAGAAGACAAGGCAATTGCTTGTTATTAGTCATAATGACCTCTTGTTACTTCTGGAATACTGCTGAAGAAATAAGATACTACATCTGTCTTTCCCATTGATTAAATTTCATGCTGAATTAACCAGTTAGCACAACATTAAATTAAACAATATTTAATAAAAATATTGCCGATTGTATGAGAAATGCCACTTTAGATTTGTGTCTTTTTCACTCACCCATCTTTTATCGGATGGTACCTGCTGTGACACATGCATGCATTAACTAAAACCATCTTCAAATATCATTAAAGCATTTGCTCTATTCGTAGTCCCTTTATATAACATTCTTCGGGAGGTTTCTTGGATTGACTGGCTAAAAAAGTCAGTTAATTGACATCTAAAGAAATTTAATTCCATCCAGTTTAACCGGCCAACCAGAAAGGTGGCAATTTAATTTGGCCAGTTGTCAATGAATCATGTCTTTCCAGACAAAAAGGACTCTTTGAAATTGCAGAATGCCAGCAGAGAAGCAACAGTCAACAGGGGCCAGTAGTGAAAGGTTTAGTGTTTGTTGCTCTTTTGTAGGTATAATCAAGAGAAGGAAATACATTGAAAATTCTGCCAACCTTGCCTAAGAGACATTTAGAAACTGTCTTAAGCAGCAGGCACAAATGAGTCTGTCTCTTTGCTAATGAGGACATCAAATGCCCCATTAAGTTCCACAAGCAATGAGCTACAAGGGTAGACAAAGTGCTCATATCCAGAATTTGCAACTTGTATTGAGACATATACATACATACATATGCATATACATATACATATACATATACATATACATATACATATACATATACATATACATATACATATACACATATGCAAGTTTTGGTGTATTCGGGTCTTTTCCCGTGTAAGATTGAGAGTATCTTGGCGACATTTTGACGAGGTTCCACTCGTCATCTTCAGGCTGGTGTCTTTGGCTTCATGCTTGTGTGAGGAAAGCATGATCGGAGCTGCCGTCTCTCTATAAATACTGGTAGGGAGGTGTGGGGTGCTGGCTTTGTTGCTGTGAGAGGGTTGGTTGCCGGTGTTGTTACATCTTGATTAGTTGATGTAACAACACAGGCAACCAACCTGCTCACAACAACAAAGCCAGCACCCCACACCTTCCCACCAATATTTATAGAAAGATTGCAGCTCTGATCACACTTTCCTCACACAAGCATGAAGTCGAAGATACCAGCCTGAAGCTGACGAGTGGGACCTCATCGAAACATTGCCAAGATACTCTCAATCTTACATGGGAAAAGACCTGAATACACCAAAACTTGCATACCTCTACCCATGAAAATCTACGAAAACAAATATATATATGGTTTTTGTCAAGCCAAAGTATACCTTGTAATAGCAAATAAATATTGCAAAGCTTTATTTGTCCCCTTGTGCGTTAATATTCAGAAGCATTCTTTAATATCAGTTAAGTACCTGAGGAAATGATTCCAGTTTTTATAAAGCTACATTATATCAATTCAATATCTGATCTGATCCCATTGTCCCAACTCCACAGGTTCAAAAGGTGGTTGGAAGAATCTTTGAAACACTTTCAATCGCATACTGAGGTGTTTAGACTAATCCTGAAGAATGAGGGAATGTAGTCATAGGTCCATGGGCATTGACAGAAGAGAACATTTGAATTATGGGGACATTGAACTATGGGGATTGAACTATGGGGAGCTTGGTGTCTCTTAGCTTTGTGGTTTCCTTGCAGATGTTTCATTACCAAATTAGATAGCATCATCACTGCTCACTGATGATGTTACCTAATTTGGTAATGAAACGTGCAAGAAAACCACCAAGTTCAGACAGCTTCAAGCAACCGACAGGTATATGGATTTATTACAGGAGAGAGCTATAGCTTGATGATAGAACATGTGCTTTTTGATAGTAGAAAGTCTTAAATTCAGTTCATTTGCACCTTCCTTAAAGATCAGGGAGCAAATGATGGGAAATCTCTCTCCTGGAAACTGCCAGACATAGATGGAGAATGACTTGATTTGATAGAAGCTAGCTCTGGGAGAGACAGTGCCATGCATGCACTTATGCACTATGGCAAGATTATCTCCCTTTCATATATGACACCCTTGGATGGGGGAAATACTGTAGTACCCCTTGCCATGCCTTGGTCTTGCCTACATGAAAAAGTACAGCAATCCTAGATTTCTATGAACTTTGTGTTATGTTAAAGAAAAATCAAAGTAAATATTTAAAAAAAAAAAGAATTGAAAAAAAGGGTTTTTTATTTTTAAAAGGCACATTCTGTAGAAATACTTCCCCATTACTCATCATTCACTGTTTCCCCCCACCCTTCTCCCAAGTGTGCACTTCTGCCCTGAAGTGTGTACAATGCAATTAGTGCAAGCTTCAAGTGAATATTTGAATTGGTCCTTATCATCCATTTGTAATGCATGGCACCACATTTCTGGCTCTCTTTTTGGAAACAAACTCATAAAACCCTTTTTAAAGGCACGAGTGAAATTAGCTTTAATTTGAAGCTTAGCTTTAATAGAATAAGCATTCCAATGCTTTCTCCAAAAGCAATGGTACAATTTCTTCCCACAATTTGATCAGAAGAACTGGAACATGAGATGGGTCTCGGCATACAGAACTTGGGATGGAATTGGGAACATTGATGGCCTCTTCACACCAGAAGCAACAAAATGTATGGGTTACAAAAGGCTAGCTTTAGGCATGGAGCTTGTGACCAGCCAATTATATTATTATTGATTCAATCACTATAATTATTTCAAACATTGCCTTACAATGTTTCTACTCCATTACTTGGACTCAGTTTGATGCAATGTGTATAGCAATAGCACTTAAGACTTATATACTACTTCATAGTGCTTTACTGTGCTCTCTAAGCAGTTTACAGAGTCAACATATTTTCCCCAATAATCTGGCTCCTCATTTTATTGATCTCTAACCACTGCAACACCATGGTATCCTCTACCATGGCATGCTGTGCCATATAGTTTAAATAGGCATGCATCAGTAATAACAGATGGATAAAATGGGATTTTTTGAAACAACCGTCTATCAATATTGTTCAGTTTAGTTCTGTTGGTCAAAACTAAGAAGTGACCTTTAGAATAAGAACATGGGAAGACCCTTACTAGAATCAGAGTAAAAGATCATTTATCCCATCACCTGTATGCCACATGGAATTCCTAAGAAATTGGATTTTGAAGGCAATAGCTTTCTCCCAATTCTAACCTTCAATCAGCGCAATGTCTCTGAGCAAACAAGCTTTGTTTTAGTCATTAGAGCTCATGGCCATTAGTCCCCTTCAATGATGTTTTTGATTTTAATGCTGTTTAACCCAGAATCCCCTTCACATGTAGTGGCAGCCAGTCTTCAGAATTTAGGAATGTGCAGTATGCCATCTAGGGATGTCAGAATTTTTTGATAAATTCTATATTTTAAAATAAACTAATCATAGGCATCTTGAACAACTCCACTGCCACCAAAATGACAAAACCTATGTCATGATGTCACAATGCAAGTATCAAATGACTGACGCTCAAATTACTTGGCTTCCAAAAACTTGTGCTTTTTCTCTTTCCCAACCCCCTGTTTTGCTTTTAAACATGAAAATTGGTCTTTTTTCATTCTTCCCAGACTTCCATAGTGATCAGAAGATAGGTTTCATTCAAATGTCATACTACTTGTGATGATGTGATATGCCTTTCAAAGCTTGCATAAAATGTGTAATAAGGAAAGTTCTGTACAAAAATGTAAAAATAAGTTAAGAATTCATTCAGAAGTATGTGTGTGTGCGCACACACCCAGTGGTAGTTTGGTATGCTTTGAAATATATCCAATTTGATACTCAATGCATTTTGAGGTGGAAATTTTATCCCAGTACTCATCATTTGTCTGGTACTCAGTGCATAAGCTGGAACTTGTTCGTATTGACTGTCTCGTGACTCACTGCATTATATATTGTTTTTTTGTCGAAGTACCTGATCTACCCCAATATGGGAGGGAACATACTGCTTTCCTTTTGTCTTTCAGCTCCAGCCCAGAAGCCCTCAAGCAGTCGCATTCACAACAAACCATTTTATACCAAATTTATAATTGCTGATAAAGAAATAAAGGGAGACTAGTATAGATCTATTTCAAGCTATTTTGCTCTCACCAGTTAGCCATACCCTTACTTGGCGAAAGGGAAGCAGTATGCTCCTTCCCATATTGGGGTAAACCAGGTGCTTCGACAGAAAAACATTTAATCTCTCCCCTGGCTCAAACTGATAAAGGGTGGAGAACTTGTGGCTCAGAGGTTAATACAACTGCCTAATATGCAGGCAGCCCAAGTTTGAATCCAAGTAAGGCTAGCTGATGAGAGCTAAATAGCTTGAAATAAAACTATACTAGTGTCCCTTTATTTCTTTATCAGCAAATATATATATGTGTGTGAGAGAGGGGGGGGCATATGTAGATAGATAGATAGATAGATAGATAGATAGATAGATAGATAGATAGATAGATAGATAGATATAGAGGTATAGATGAGATAGATATAGATAGATATAGAGAATATTCTACAAAGCCATCATTGGCCGCTGAAATCCTAAGATCTGCCAGAGGGCAAAAAAGTGAAACTGAAAGCTGACACTTTTTGATGTCAACCAGTAGCCATCTGGTAGCCCTGGAAGACTAACAAAGACAGAGAGACGTCAGGATCCGTGCAGCCCTGAAGAGAGCATGTCAAAAGGATTTGGTTCTCACCGGACTTGCTACCCCCTCCAGCCAAGCTGTGATTTAGTTTTAAGACCTGCTGGGGGGAAAATGCTCTTTCTGCTGCCAAATGCTGAACATTTCAGCCTTCCACATTGTCATTAGTTTAATTGCAGTAGCGTGAAGGGCTTGACAACTCCAGCTCCTGTTTGTCAGAGATCTGAGTGGGGAAAAATTCTCTCAGAGGATTCTGCCTGATCAAACACTTCTGCTCTAGTGCTATTGTTAGGAACTGGCTAAAATGTGAATGCATGACCCTTGAGGGCAGCTTTTCTTTCCTGGCTTCCATTCTTCCAGTTATCTCTGAATCACTTGGAGGGGGGGGGGGAAAGGTAAATGGGGAACAAAAGAGGTGAGGAGAAATATTAAGTTAAAGGTATAAGAATTTGTGAATGTTCCTCATTATGTGTAAAGTTTAGCAAGGGTGAATCGGCAAAGACACGTGTGCCACCCGGAAGACCAGCATATTTATGATGGCATTAAAACTGTACAGTTCTTCACAATAAAATCTGATAGCCCCTGAGGTGTCACAAGACACTTTATTGTATTTGCTTCTACAGATTAACACTCCTGAATGTTTTCATAAGTTGAGCTCATGCAGTACATGGAATCAAATTAATTAGGTCCCCTAGCTGATAATGTGCTCCAAGTGACAATTAAAGGAGTCCACTTACTTATCAGGTAATCCTCTAATAACAACCATTTGACAATGCTTTCTTTAGGGGGGGAAAAAAGTACAAGTTTTTTGTGCGAAGTGACGTGATGGTATGAAGTTCACTGAAATATTCTAAGTACAGATTTGTATTCCGTTTCGTACTATTTGTAAGAGTCTGCATTATAGAAAAAACAAAAGTTCCCTTAATATTAATAGGCCTATCAAATAACTCCTCTTTCCTCCATCCAACTAAATGAATAAAAAAATGGAACGCTCTGAATCCAAGATCTTCCTTCATTTCTTGATGGACTCCCATTCTTAGGCATGCCGTAATCTCACGTGTGTTCAGAAGAAAAAGCTTTTTGTTCTGTACACTAAAGATGATAAAAGATTATGATTTCTCCCCTGCTTTTACAAATAAACTGGTGCTTGCCTCAACAGAAAAGAAATGGGGAGAAAAAGCCGATTATCAAAATTTGAAAATATTATACTGAATGACAACACAACCAGTCAATACCTGAGAAAGGAAAAAAAAACCAGTGCAGTTCTTGGCTCAACAATGAGACAATGAAGAAATACTACAATGAGGCAGCGGAGGAGGAGGAGGAGGAGGAGGAGGAGGAGGAGGAGGAGGAGGAGGAGGAGGAGGAGGAGGAGGAGGAATGAAATAATTTGTAATAACAACAGAAATTGTGGAGAAAAGGTCAAGAAAAACCAAGAATCATCAGCACCAGGTGAAGATAAATTGCATGACTTTTGGTTGAAACATTTTGCTGATCTATGCACACTCATAGCCAACAATGTAACCACATACTGCAAGGAGGTATGTGATTGAAGATTGGTTGGCATCTGGCAGAACCTTACCTAAGAACACAATATCCAGCATAAGGGCAGCACCAAGAAATTCCAGGCCAATTGTCTTACCAACCTGCTTACCAACCACTTTCAAATTGCTAACTGGTGTGGTAGCTGATGAAATTTACTTGAAAACAGGCTATCCCCACCTAAGCAGAAAGGAAATTGCTCAAACAGAAGAAGTGGGGTGGGGGGGGGGGAAATCAGCTCCTAATTAGCACGAAGTTTTTGAAAAACTCTCAGGAAAATGAAGCCCAACTTCAACGTAACATGGATTGATTATAAAAGAAGATATTTGACTCCCTGACACACGATTAAATAATTAAGAAATAACAGGAGACAGTAGAACACCCAGAATCTTTGCTGGTCAATAGCTGTTGGTCAGTAGTAATCAACCTGGAGAGGTTACTATCCCAAGAGGAATCTTTCAAAAAGACTCATTATCACCACTACTGCTGCTTATTGCACTAATCCCTCTGTCAACAATACTGAACAAGCCGGGATGGCTATCAAACATCAAAAACATCTACCAAGCTATTCCACCTCCTTTATATGGATGATCTGAAGCTGCATGAAAAGATACCCTCTGAAATAGAATTGCTGCTCAAAACTGTCCCTGGACAAATGTGCCACCCTTACTATCAACAGGGGGAAAATAGTGAAAACTGAAGGAATCAAGATGCCTTATGGAAATAACATCGAGAGTCTGAATGAAAACGATCATTACAAATACCTGGGCATCCCTCAGGCTGACAACATCAAACACACTGAGGTCAAGAAGAAAGTCAGAAGTGAATACATCAAGAAAATGAAGATCTTAAAAGTCCAAACTCACAAGAGAAAATACCATCCAGGCAATAAACACCTGGACAATTCCAGTCATTAGATACACAGTTGGAATAATGGATTGGTCTCAAGCAGAACTAAAAGCTCTGGATAGGAAGATTAGAAAAATAATGACAATGAATCATGCCTTTCATCCATGCAGCAATGTTCACAGACACTACTTAGTAAGGAAAAAGTAAAAAGGACATTGGAAGAATATCTGAAGGACAGTGAAACAGATACACTGAAGCTAGCATATAACATCTTGGGAAAGAGTCAATTGATGGATAAAAATGGCAAATCCTGTCTAAACATCTGACCAAACATCTGACTAAACATATGACTAAACATATGACCAATCATCCGCATAATTTTGTAATTTTGTCAATTCCAAAAGGCCACATTGCTTGGATCCACACATATACTACACCGATACATTATGAGACCTTAGATTCATTGGAAGAACTCAATCCATATGAAGGCCAACAACAACTAAACAACTGTCAGCTGTGATTTCATATTGTTGCATATATAATAATATCTTTAGCTGCTAAATGAATTAACTTGCTGAGTAAATACATTTGCATATATTTAAATAAATGAATTCATAAAGTTCAGGTTAGGCTCTTAAATTACTCATATGAACAACATGCAAATGAGATAATGACGAATTTTGATTTGTCTTTTTACTGCTCTTGACTATATGCATTATACTTGTAGGTGAACAGAAATATCTCACTATAGGAAGGAATATGCTCAGTGGGATTCTAAGAAATCTGATGACAAAGACTTTTTCAAAACTGGTATTCTCAGCATAAAAAACGACGACAAAGAGATTAAATGGAAGGCATGTCTGGAGCAATGTAAGGGCTACTAAGTTCCCTGAAGCTGATTCTCTTGAGCATGGGCTATAAAAAGATTCAGAAATCTGAATGTTTATTCTAAGAAAGAACAAGATCAAAAGAGGAGAATTGCTGGCTTTAAAGAAAAGGGAATGAGCTAGGTGGGGAGAAAGGAGCTTAGAATAACCCTAAAGCAATGGAATGAGTGAAATCTTGAGATATGTTTTCCAGAAATGGGCCGTAGGCAAAGAAGTCAAAACTAGGAGAAGGAAAATGTGAACTAGGAGTGTCTCAAAGTAACATGGACCATTCTGCTTCAGTTTCACTTAACAGCTAGAAAAGAAATATTTCCTTTTATATGTTCAAGGGTAAGCCAAGAATTCTTGAGGGTGGAAACAGCAGCATTCACAGGCAGAATGGGACAACTCACCCTGGCCAACTCACTTCAGCCAATTCACCATGGCCAATACACATGGCCAACTTGCCATGGCCAACTCGTCATGATCAATTCACCATGGCCAACTTACCACGTCCAACTCACCATGGCCAATTTGGTTCAGCCAACTCACCGTGGGACAACTTGCCGCAGGGCAATTTAACAATTCAATTTAATTCTTTAAAACAAATTAAAAAATATTTTCATTGTTGTCATTCACATTTCATTTTTCCTTGTTTTTGCATTCCTTCTTTAATGACTGTATGCCATGATTTCTTTGATATTAATGTAACTCTTGCCCTGCAGTTGGCCTTGGCATCCTGTGGCAAGTTGGCCATGGCACCCAGGCCACAGGGGCAGGGTGGAGTCCCAAAGTTTAGGAGGCAGTTGCAGCAGCATTATTAAGTCTCACCTTGTATACATGTGTGCAATGTTGACAATCAAAAGGAGTAGAGTTTTGGCAGTTGTGCTGCCAAGAGCGCTTACCTTGCCTTTTGTGAAGATCATCATGGATGCTGCTGGATGGAAGAGAAAAGAATACAACTGGCCACTGTTTTGTCTTTTTCCAAAACAGATCACATCTGAAAAACTTTCTGAATTATAGAAAGTTCAAAATGGCATCAATTGAATAATCCCCCCCCCCCAACGCCCCAGTTGTCCCCTTTTTCCAGCAAAACATTTTTTGAATTTGTTCCAGAAGTATAATATTAATCAACTCACCAGGGAGAGAAGTAGATTTGTCATATAGTGTTCCCATCATCCTGGTTTTAAAACACGATCAGCAGTTTTTATTTATTTCTGTATTTAATTTACACATTACATACATAATTTAAAATGTCAAAAGAAAATAAACAGAATACAAATGGGAACAGCATACATGCTAAAAACCATTAAGAAAAAAAAATGTATTACAAACACGAATATAATCAGCAGCAGAATACAAATCATTTATTCCAACCATTGGACAGGCTCCCCAACACAACCGGATCTCCTGTCCTACCTTGATGGCAAAACCATGTCTTTAGAGAGTTCAAAATGCTAGTAGAGTTGAGGGTCAGCCTGAGCTCCGGGTGGATGGTATGCCAAAGAATGGGTGCCACATCAGGAAAGGCTCTCTTCCTGAGCCTCATCAGATGGCACTACTTATTGGATGGAATCCATAACTGGATCTCCTGCCCAATCTGATTGGATGGGTAGATGCAACCATGGAGGGAGAGAGTCCCTCAGGTAACCCTCTTTTTAATTAAAATGTCACAAAAACCTTCTCTACTTATCTCCGCTTGACAGGAGAGTTTATTTTAAAAGCTACTGCAGGTTGATTTGTATGGCATTGACTCCAATACTTCTGAAAAAAATTGGCAAAACAGTTTTCAAACAGAGGGGATCAGAAGATGTTTCACAAGACAACATTGTCTATTACAAGGTAGACAGCGACTTACAACAATTTGTTTATTGACTTTTAACGGCACTGAAAAAATTGGCGTAAGACCGTTTTTCACAGTTACGACCTTTGCAGCCTCCCCATGACCATGTGATCAAAATTCAGACGCTTGCCAACTGGTTCATATTTAGTATGACCGTTGCTGTGTCCCAGAGTCATGTGATTAATCCCCTTTGGTGACCTTCTCACAAGCAAAGTCAATGGGAAAGTCATTTAACAACCGGGTTACTAACTTATCACTTATGCAGTGATTCACTTAACAACTGTAGCAAGAAAAGTCACAAAATAGGGCAAAACCCACTTGACAAGCATCTCACTTAAGAACAGAAATTTTGGGCTCAGTTGTGGTCAGAAGCTGAGATCTTGTTGTTTGTTGTTGTTAGTTGTGAAGTCGGGTCCGACTTATCGCAACACCATGGACAACTTTCCTCCAGGCCTTCCTGTCCTCTACCATGCCCTGGAGACCATTTAAATTCACACCTACTGCTTCAGTGACTCCATCTAACCACCTCATTCTCTGCCATCCCTTTCTTCTTTTGCCCTCAATCGTTCCCAGCATTAGGCTTTTCTCTACTGAGTCCTTCCTTCTCATTAGGTGGCCAAAATAATTGAGTTTCATCTTCAGGATCTGGCCTTCTAAAGAGCAATCAGGGTTGATCTCCTCTAGGACTGACTTGACCACCTTGCAGTCCATGGGACTCACAGGAGTCTTCTCCAGCACCATAGTTCAAAGGCCTCAGTTCTTTGCCGTTCAGCTGAGGTCTACCTGTATACAAAAGACAGATTTAGTTATTGTTTTCTGTTGATTCCATCTTAGAACATCTCAAAAGCAAGCACTCATAAACAGTAAGGACCTACCATCTCTATCCCCCAATCTTCCTCTTTTTCCTTTCAAGGCTGTTCTTCCTTAAGCTACCGCAGAGCAATAGAAAAGCCACACTGCTTCAGAGCCAAAGATCTATATAGCCCACCATTATATGGCCAATTAAATGCCTCTGAAAAGCTGTTACTTGGTAATAAGTACAATATTAGCCTCTTCTTTTTATTTCAATTTTGAGAGATTCTGTTACTAGAACCAGCAGAGAGGCATCATTACCAGTGGTAGCCATTCTCTCCTGTTGTTTCAATCCATTTACCACCTTCTCTCATCCCTCTGCTTTTGTTCCTATACTTTTAATCCTTTTTTAAAAAAAAATTGTACTGGAATTTTCTTAAAAAGAAAGAATGTCACGCGAGAAATGAATTTAACTTTACAAAAAAAAAAAAAAAATCCCAAAGAACTTTCCTCAATATCTGGAGGACTGCTGTGTTTTACAATTAACTTCCTCCTTTGGGAATGCTTTGAAGGAGTACTTCAAATCTATAGGTGGGCGACGTGGGGGAAATAAAGGCAGTGACCTCTCTAATTTGCAAACTATTTTCCCTCACTCTCTTTCCAGCTTTGAGTGCTTTTAAAGTAGCAAAGCAGGATAAATATGTCTATCATTTCCATTTACCTCATAAACTAAGTTGTTATGCAAATACATCCTATTGAGGAGTTTTGAGAATCAACATGATTTTGAAGGGGGCGGGGGGGAATCTTCTCCAAGTAGTAAGTTGAATCAGTATCTTCAAGCTTTAATAACCTGGTGATGGTTAACCTTTCGGTCTCAAAATTCAGAAAATACCTACCTTGATTCTGCTGGTATATTACCATTCACACACACACCTCTCCATCCCAGACAGATGAGAAACAACTTATAATTAAGTGTAACCAATTAAATGAAATTATTTAAATTTATTTTTTAATAAATCAATTTATTAATACTTAAAGAATTGTAAATATTTTAAAAATGTTTACCCAAGGCAGTTTCAGGTCACACGAGCTTCGGAGAATGCTCTTGCGGGGTCTTGCAGCCTCTGAATAGAGTGGGAAAGCATGCCCAATTCTCACACAACTTTTCACACAATTTTTGGAGGCCTCAGAGGCTGCATGAGAACAGGGCCCTCCTGCATGACATCCAGAGTGTCCAGAGGCCTGGTCTGTCACCAGAAATGGTGTGGTGTGTTACGACATGTTTGTCATAGGTTCGCCATCACTGCCCTAACCTGTCTGACCAATATGCAACCTTTCCCATCAAGTGGTAGACAAGTAGAAGTGATATACCACCCACCAATCCTTGCCATTGGCCATGTTAAGCAGGACTGTTGGGAGTGAATATCCACAATATTTCCAGGTTGCTTACCTCTCTACTATAGGTAATAACATATAATTAGATGATTACAAAAGTGCAGTTTAAGCTACTCATGTGAGGTGAGAATTAGAAGGTAGCAAATACAGGATCAAAGCCCAGTTTTGCCCAAGAGTCAAATTTCACTTCAACTATAGTAAAAAAATAAAAATAAAATAAAAATCTCTTGTCTTTATTTTATTTATGGTGTTTATATAAGTAATTCAATTACTCTGTTCTTTGGGAGGCTCACAACATTAAATAATAAAATACAAAATCATAAAATAATAACTGTAGCATAAAAAATTTCTGCGGAGACTAATACAATTATTTTTCAGCATATCTAAAAGCTATACACTGTCTTCTTTTTTTTAAAAGGACTCCAAAACATTATAAGGTCTGCTGTCAAAAATTAATATAAAGAAAATCCCAGGTGAACTGCTCTGGGGAGGGCACACTCTGCAGACTACTGATCAAGAAGGTCTTCTCTGTAATAATTACAAGTAGCTCTCAAGTAACAATAGCACACGGAACCGGAATTTCCATCGCTAAGGTCACAATCATAAAGAATGATGTCATGTAATCGCATCACTTTATGCCGGTAATCCCTACAGTCCCTGTCATTAAGCAAGTATCATAGATTATTAAAGCAGGAACCTGACCAGCACATTACAGAATACAGAATCACAGAGTTGGAAGGGAACTTTGGAGGTCTTCTAGACCAACCCCCTGCTCAGGCAGGAGACCCTATACCATTTCAGACAAATTGTTGTCCAATCTCTTCTTTAAAAGTTCCAGTGTTGGAGCACCCACAACTTCTGGAGGAAAGTCGTTCCACCTCTTTGCAGCTTACTGCCAGCATCCAACAACTAAAGTCAATGGGGAAGGCAGCAGGAAGTTGCAAGTCTTGGGTGGCTTACAAACTAGTCAGCAGGCAGGAAGATAACTTGCTGCTGGGTGGGAGAGGGAGCAAGGGGTGCATTGGTGGCCATGGAGGGTTGCTGAGTGGGAGAGTGTGTGTGTGTGTGGGGGGGGTTGCTCAAGTAGCAGGGGAGGCACAGAGGTGGCTGCTGTTGCATGGATGAAGGTGCAGGAAGGTGTTTGAATGGAGAGGTACAATGCAAGTGCAATGAGGCTTGGGGAGGGTACCCAGACGGGAGAGAGCAACTTGCTATCTTTCCCACAGGCTTTGCTTGTGGGAAGCTGGCAGGGAAGATCTCAAATCACAATCACATGATTGTGGAACACTGCCATCATCACAAGTGCAAGCTGGTGGTCAAGTGCCTAGACCATAATCACATGGCCATGGGGATGCCGGGTTGGCTGGAATTTCAAGGATCGGACATAACCACAATTCAATCAGCGGTGTCTTAATTTTGAATGGTTACTGAAGCAATGGTGATTAATCAAGAACTACCTGTGTCTTTCTCATATACCCCATCAGGATTCTTGGGAATGAATTCTCTAATCAGGATTTCAATACTGAGAATTGTAAATCTAAAAGAAGTTGTTTAAGCTGGGTTTGAAAAGGAGAAGGAAGCTCCAACAGTTAACAGAACATTGGTATTTGTTTCAATCATCCAATGAACCATCTTGTACTTCTATATAAGACAAATAGCAGGTCCCCAGAGGTTTCATAAACTGAATGAGGAGTGATCAGAACTAGTTACATCTGGCTAGGCCTTTTTTACCCAGATATGGTCATCTGTTTGTATCAGTAAAATCTCATGATAATTCATCTAGGGCAGGACTCCCAAACTCGTGGGCCGTGGGCCGGATGTCTCATGCACTGGCCACGCCCATGCCCGGTTTAGCAAAAGGGCGGAAATCACAATATATCACGTGACGTCTCCGTGACAATACCAGTTTGAAACCCCTGATCTAGGGAAACTACTTGGGTGATTAGTTACAATGCTGGCTTAGCAGGTCCTTTGAAACTGCAGATCTGTTTTGTTAGTGGAAATATTCTATAGTGAGAAGTGGTGCAATTTCCTGAGCAACTGAACATGGTGAGGCTGATGGTAGATGAAACAGAGCTGGCAGCTGGCAAGGTGAGAGTGATGTTTTGGTGAAACACCTAGCAAGGCAATGCTGAACACAAGGCAGCTGGTGGCCAGGCAACCCTTGATACCAACTGATATTCTGTGATATGCTCATCTGGTCCTCTCCCCCCACCCCATCCCATTTCCCAGATTTTTTGCTCAGGTGGATGAAAACATGGACTTGGACTCCTGAGATGCTCTTTGTCTTGGAGTGGGGAACTTGGAGAGAAGCCCTGAAAGAGAACAAAAGGTAGATAGAATGATATCTTAGTACTAAGTTGAGCTCTTTATTTGTCTGGACCAGTGGTGGGATGCTGCCAGTTTAACAACTGGTTCAGTGAGCGTACGCTTTGAGCACCTAAAGCGCTTGCGTGCAATGCTGAAAATGGAGCATGCTTACCTTCCAAATCAGCAACAAGAGGAGGGGAAATCAGCTGTGTCACGCAATTGAGATGAGCTACAAAGCAGGAAATAAAGGACAGGATAGAGCAGGGGCAGGTGGGTGGGGCCAACTGATCGATGGCACCACTGGTTCGCCCGAACCGTTCTGACCTGGCTGAATACCACCTCTGATCTGGACCACTGTTTCTTCATCTTGACAACTTTAAGATCTGTGGACTTCAACTCCCAGAATTCCCCATGCTGATCTAGAGGCCACCTTGGGGATTGGGAGGTCTTCAACAGTCTTTGTCTTCTGTGCATCCATTGGGACCCGGATTTGGGGGTTGGTGCTCTTGTTACCCACCCAACTATTTATGATTACAATATTTTGCTTACTTGGATGGATAGAAATATGTGTGGTTTGAGTGGGCTATATAATCATGAATCAGATGGCCTCTAAATTTAAATAATTTAAATAAAAGTGATATACAGGTAATCTTTGACTTAGTTGCTTAACAACTATTCAGAGTTACAAGGGACACTGAAAAAGGTACTTATAACTTGTATGTGATGTTCTGACAGGCAAGCCCCCACAGGCATGTGACTGCATTTTGTAAAGAGCCTTGGTGGCGCAGCAGACTAAGTGCTGTTAAAGTAGCACCAGCTGCCTGCAACTACTGCAAGTTCAAATCTCACCAGCCTCAAGGCTGACTCAGCCTTCCATCCTTTCAAGGTAGGTAAAATGAGGACCTGGATTGTGGGGTCAATAAACTGACTTTGTATAAAAAAAAAGAACACCACTTATGGGGGAGGCAAAAGCCCTACTAAGCAGGTATATACAAAAGTATGAAGTCTATTCCTTAACGCATTAGCCACTCTGAATCTCCAGAGAAGGGCGGCATATAAATTGAACCAATAAATAAATTTTGGATGCCTGGCAACTGGTGCATATTTATGTCTGTTTGCAACATCCTGTGGTCAAATGTAAATCATGTGATTTACACTTTTGCTAGAAACCAATGTTCACTTTCAGTTTCTGGCAAAAAATGCCCCACAGTGAAAAATGGGTTTGCTTAATGACTGTGGCGTTCATTTAAAAAAAAAAAGTTGATAAAATTGGTCATAGTCACATGGTGACTTGTTTAACAACTGTCATGACTTACAGTGTGGTATCAATTATGATAATAAGTCAGGGACTTTTCCTGTACTGTCCCAATTGACATAGACATTCTAGTGCCAAGTATAAGATGATATGCTTATATTAAAAATTGTTGAAGCCAAAGTGAAAAATTGAAACAATCTTATATTTTCATCTTAAATCAAATTTTATTTTCATAATTGAAATTGCGTGTTTTTATATCAGGAATAACATGTCAATAAACTGTGAATTACATTATACGATTTAACCTGGAGCTATTAACAACTGTTAGTGAAAAGAAAACCTGCAGTGGGGCGGGGGGGGGGGGGGGAATCAGCATGCTCATCTTGCAGGCATTCAATTAGAATTGCTCCCGCCACTCTGAATTAAAATCTGTCTTTGTCAGTTAAATTTCTGCCTGTCTGTCCATTGAATGCAAAACAGCATGGTGTCCTATTTGGTAAATTGCCTAATCTATTATCTTCTTCCCCAGTATTCTTCTGGCTCTTACTCTAGGTTTGCTACCACCCCGCTAGGCAAATTCCTAGTCTTCTTCTTTGATCTAGATAGGAATTTATCTGGAAGACATGGCCAACTGAATTTTTGCCTGCTATGCCCTTTCCCTCATTCCTCAGCTCTTGTTATTTATAGATCTTCCTGGATGCAGCTGGCTACAGGTTTAAAGTGTACTCTGCCCATGTTCTATGACTCAGTGAACAGGGAAGAGTGACAATGATGCTAAGGGGCTTGGAGACTAAATTTAAACGAACTGGATATATTTAGGATGGTTACAGAGAGTCACCATAGCTGTCTTTCAATACATGAAGGGATGTCACAGGGAAGAGAGTATGGATTTATTCTCTCTGTGTCCAGGAGTAAAACTAAAATAATGGATGGATTTCTGTCAATCAGAAATCCAACCTTGAGATAAGGAGGAATTTTCTGAGCGTGAGAGGATTAAGCAGTGGAACAGCTTGGCTCCTGAAGTAATGGGTGATTCATTCTTGGAGATTGTCAAGCAAAGATTAGACAATCATTTGTTGAGATGATCTGAGGATCCCTGCATTAGGCAAGGAGTTGGATGACAGGATTTCCAACCCTACGATTGTCTGATTCATTGAAAATAGCCATTACTCAAAATGGGATTCCCATTATACCATCTCCCTACTATTAATAGGACAACCTATTCTCCTAATTTACCCCATACAATAAAGCAATTTTTTGATTCCTTGTACATTTTTACTTGTGCACTCAACATCCTCAAAGATTGATGTAAAGCATCCAAACTTTCAAAAAAGATTTACTCCAAGTGAGCCACCACGCTCATATCTTAGTTTATTTCAAAGAAAGCAAAGAAAGATTGATGGATGGATGGATTTTGGAGACACAAAACTCTTGGCTTCCTGATATTATATTCATTTATTTTTATGAGCAGGCCACTAGGGATGAATTAAACATTTAAATTTGAAAGGAAGGAGGGAGATATAAGGAAGAAACTTGTATTTTATGGCTTCTGTCCAATGCAAAAATATATGGGAGTAAGCCTTGCTGAAATTATAAAGAGGCTTGCTTGGCATATTTCATCCCATTCTATATCTCTGGGTTTTCTTCCCCTTACCTCTGCACTTTGAACAAAATAATGATAAGAATTCAGGCAGACAAACATCTGCCACATAGCATCCCAGATTTAACAACTATTGATGAGAAAGACAAAAAAAAAGGTGTATAGTAGGTGGTCTACAGATATTCTCAGTCTATTGTGGTCCACCAGTAGCCTGCGGAGCTGGCAGCAGAGTCAGACAATGAGGTGGCTGGGGTGGACCATGGGCAAATCCTGGAGTCTGGGGAAGGCCCAGATGAGGGCTCTGCGTTGGAAGCAGAAATGGGGCCATGGCCATTTGGGAATTATGTGCAGACTCCGGAGCCTCCAGAGTCAGACAGCAGAGAGGCAGAGGAGGAGCCTGTTCCTAGTGGATGCATGCACAGAGCTGCCAGAAGGCAAGAACAGCTAAAGCAAAAGGGACAACTCGGGAGTAAGGCCAGGAAATGATTGGCCCCTCCCATAAGGCTTAAAAGAGCAGCAAAGGCTCTTGGGCTCTTTGTAGGAAAGCAACATTGCTAAATCTGTTTCCAGTCGGTGTCTCTTGTTTCTGAACTTCATGGGGCTTTGCCAAGAAAGGCCTTTGGCAGGGTGCGAAAGAAGATAACGGTTTGTGATAAACCCAAAGGACTTTTTCTGAAGGACTTGTTTTGGAATTAATTTGGATCAGCTGGGAATGAAGTAATTCTCAGCTGTTATAATAAAATAGTTTTGTTTGTGACTAATTGTGTCTTGTAATGATTAAGTGAGCCTAGTTCACAACACAGTCATCCAGGCCATGGTTGTCCCAAAGGTGATTTTTTTTCAGGAGGCAACTGGACTTTCTTGTTTTTTCTTTGAAGACGTTTTGCTTCTCATCCAGTCTTCAGCTTTGACTGGATGGTGGGGAATGGAAGGATATCTCTATAGACTTTTAGCTATGCACTTTGGGATGAACACCTTTTGAATGATGTGGGGGATGAACGGATTTTCCAGAAAAATTGGAGATTACAGGAACCATCTGCACTTCAGTTTGAGATGCAGACAACACAGACTCACCTCCAACAGCCTGTTTTCAAAAGGGAAGGGAAACAGGGCAAAAAATATCTTTCAGCCAAGAAGGTTCCACACCTATTTGCACTACTCAGATAATCCTGAGGGCACAGATAAACCTTCTAGTAGCCTCAGCAACTCTCAAGATGAGTGCTAATGACTAGCTGTCTGCAAGGAATATAAATCCTTCCATTCCCCACCGTCCAGTCAGAACTGAAGAAGCTTCTTGGATGAGAAGTGAAATATCTTCAAAGAAAAAAAAACAGAAAATCCAGTTGCCTCTTTAAAAAAAGCACCTTAGATATTGCACCTTAGATATTGCAATGCCTGGAGATGGCAGAAGACAGAGAACTGGAAAAAAAATAACAAGATTCAAAGACTTGCAAATAGAAGTAGAACAACTGTAGCAAAAGAAAGCAAAGGGCATACCAATAGATGCCCTGGGTGCAATTACACAATATCTGGAGCCCCACTTGAACATCATCAGCATTGACAACATTACCACATCAGTCAGTTGCAAAAGGTAATTTTACTTGGAATGACTTACATCCTGCAATGGTATCTTTAGCACCATCAAGCAACATTTGTCTATCCCAGTTTTTGGAAAGAACTCAATAGGTGGGTAAAAATGCCAAATCCAATCTTGAAAATTGGAAAAATCTACAAATTTCATTGATGGAAAGAGTCGCTGCAGTAAAAATGGACATCCTGCTCAAAATTCTATTCCTCTTCCAGGTTATACCGATAAGACTAGAAAAAAGCTTTTTTGATTTATTAAACAGATTGTTCTTAAAATTTATATGGCAAGGGAGAAAACCTAGAATTAGATTAAAAATTTTACAAGATACCAGGAACAGAGGAGGAGTAGCCCTTCTGGAATGGGAGATTTATTATCAAGCAGCATGCCTAACATGGTTAAAGGAATGGATGGAGTTGGGAAATAAAAGAATATTAACAATTGAAGGACACGATCTACAGGTAGGATGGCATGCATTCCTATGGGGTGAAAAACATAAAACTCATGGATATTTTAGAAGACATATGCACTATTATCAATTTGGATCAAAATCAAAAAGCAACACTATATGAAAATACTGATTTGGATTTCGCTTAATGAAACATTAATACATCCAAATTTAATAGATTGGACCAAGATAATTAGATACAGAGATATTTTAAATGATTTGGGAAAATTAAAACAAAGCAAGAATTGGAACAGGATTTGAATAGGGAAGTTGAATGGTGGACATATTTACAAATAACCAAATATACAGAAGATATAAAGACAAATGAGGTACAATTGAAGCAAAACAAAATGGATAAAATTGTGTATGGGATGGAACAGAAACTAATTAGTAAAATATATAAATTCTTATGGTATAAAATGGAAGAGGAAATAGTAAAAGATACTATGATTAAATGGGCAAGGAACTTCAATCACACAGTAGAATTAGAGAAGTGGGAAAAGATGTGGCAAATCTATTCTATTCTATTCTATTCTATTCTATTCTATTCTATTCTATTCTATTCTATTCTATTCTATTTGTTCAGTGACTATTTGAAGTTACCATGGCATTGAAAAAAAGGGAGTTATGATTGTTTTTCACACTTATGACGATTGCAATATCCCTGTGATCACTTGGCAATTTGGATGCTTGGCAACTGGCATGTATGTATTATGGTTGCTGTGTTTCAGGGTCATGTGATCACCTTTTGCAACCATCTGACAAGCAAAATCAATGGGGAAGCCAGATTCATTTAACAACTGTGTTGCTAACTTAACAATTCTAGTGATTCACTTCACAACTGTGTCTGGAAAGGTCATAAAATGGGACAAAATTCACTTAACAAATTTCTCGCTCAGCAACATAAATTCTGGGCTCGGTTGTGGTTGTAAGTCGAGGACTCACTGTACCATCTTTTGCCTTTTGCCAAAGATTATTGCATCAGTTTGGATAAAGTGGAAAAGTGGTTGCTCCTTTTCTAGTTGTTACTGAGCTCCCAGCAAAGTTCAGGCAAAGTTCCCACTAGGTAGGTTGGTTGGTTGGTTGGTTGGTTGGTTGGTTGGTTGGTTGGTTGGTTGGTTATTTATTTATTTATTTATTTATTTATTTATTTATTTATTTATTTATTTATTTATTTATTTATTTATTTATTTATTTATTTATTTATTTATTATTTATTTATTTTTTAATTTATATGCCACCTGTCTCACTGTTGAAGCAACTCCGGGTGCTTCATATGCTACTCATCATAGTTTGTGGTCTTGGCAGTTGAATGAAGGCCCTCTTGCCTACTTATAATAACTGCCAATCTCCAGATGTTGCCTCCATTTCCTCAGCTGCAGGCCATTTGCTTTCACCTTTCCTGAAATACATCATTCCCCCATTCTCACTTTGCCTTAGCATTTGCTTTTGTAAACTAAAAAGATTTGAGTGGGGTGAGGCTGCCTCTGGATGTGGCTCAGTTAGCCAGGCAGCTGGAACACTGGCTTGAATGCCTGTAAGTACAATTTGAGGGAACAACAATAGCAATAGCAATAGCACTTGGACTTATATACTGCTTCACAGTGCTTTACAGCCCTCTCTAAGCAGTTTACAGAGTCAGCATTTTTCCCCCAACTATCTGGGTCCTCATTTTACCCACCTTGGAAGGATGGAAGGCTGAGTCAACCTTGAGCCAGTGAGACTTGAATTGCCAAACTGCTGGCAGCCGGCAGTCAGCAGAAGTAGTCAGCAATACTGCATTCTAACCATTGCGCCACCGTGGCTCCTATCTGAATGCCTAAGGCAGGGGTGGGCAAATATGGCCCCTTTATGACCTGTGGATTTCAACTCCCAGAATTCCTGAGCCAGCTTGGCTGTCTCAGGAATTCTGGGAGTTGAAGTCCACAGGTTGTAAAAGGGCCACAGTTGCCCACCCCTGGCCTAAGGGAAAAGGTGGAAGGACTTGTCTGCATGACTGCAGCTACTTTGGAAAAGAGCAAACAGTTACCCCAATTTCATTTCCACACATCCCCCCCCCATTAAACTACTCTTATTAGTTTAACAATGCATGATTGTTTTTTAATTTTTCTTAATTTACAAAAATGCAAGTTCCAGCAGCTGTTCTGATTTTTTTTTAACCATCTCCCCGTTCCCCCAAATCAGGGTGGGCAACTATGGGCCCTTTACCACCTGTGGACTTCAATTCCCAGAATTCTGAGAGTTGAAGTCTAAAGGTCATAAAAGGCCCATAGTTGCCCATCTGTGCCCTTAAGGAAAGATTTCCCTAACCTTCAACATGGATAGCACAGTGCTGATATATGTCAAGCGTTTTATAATTACTCAGTCTCAGCCAAATTTTATTCAGTTTCAACCAGTTGAGATTGGTGGCATAATGCACCTGTATATTTTAAATTGCTAGAAAGCATGCATTAGCTTTTATGAGTAACAGACAATGTGGAGGTAAAATGGCTGAATGTTAAAAAAAAACAAGTAACATGTTTTTCCATCTTATGAAGGTAGGCCTGTGCCCTCATAATTATAAGTGGAGGCTAACTGCTGGTTTCCAAGGTAACCAAATATAAACAGCTCATCAACAGATGTGCACAACAGTGACAGAGAGAGATGGCCAAGTTGAACTTAAGCAAATTATGACTTCATGTTTACTTCCATCTTTTTCAGTAAGATTTGTTTGGTATACTTCCCTTATTATTATTATTATTTTTGAATTGGCTGACGAAAACCAGATTAATATTTTGATGGTTGCCCTTTCACTGAATGCATGCTATCTTCTAGAAGCTTGCAATGGAGCAAACTAGTGGAGCTATAATATTCAGAGAGAAGCTATAATTTGCTGCTTCTTGGAGATTGATAGGTGAATTCTGCTGTTCAGGTAATCTGTCTTCCCAACGCCCTCTTCCTTTGTTGTTCCATAGAGGAAGAGTGAATTGCCACACTGATCCTATTCTATAATGTAGCGTCTCTCTGCCAACTGCACTTCAGCCTCCATATATACTCTGCATATATGGAAATGAGAGCCAGAAACTATACTGGGTTGAAAATGGGAGAGGGAAAACCATGATTCCAGAGGAAATGAACTAGTCTCTTTTCAAATGACTGAAACAGTGCTATTTTGTCTCCAACTAACACCCTATCAGGAAGGCAAGCGTGCAATTTCTGACATGTGCTCATTTCCCTCCTCCCCCCTCCCCCCCGCCAGTGTGTCTCCTAATCCAGACACACAATTCTAAGCCTTTCTAAAGGCACTTTAAAAATAGCTTCTGAAGGTTGAGGACCCAGCAACGTAACAGAAACAATCTGGCTGCATAAACGACAACAGCAAGGAATCGGTGTGACATTTAGGTAAATGCTACAGCCATTTGTAAGTGTTCATTTCAGCCAATGCCCCATCTATTACACGACAGCTATTTGTTTAACATCCCAGAGAGAATTCTTTCCACTTACAGACAAGCAATTTAAGGAGGCACTAGTATCAAGATGTAAAGTGTTATAATATGGACAATTTGTTTCACACCACATCTAACTGTCTCATTAGGCCTATGGAGCGCAGGACATAGTTGACTGTTTCTTAAACTTCCAAGTTAATGGGGGATGAGAAGATGATGGGGTGAAGCAGGAGAGTGGGCTGATTGAGAAGAACTAGTGGGATGCAAATTTGCAAAGAATAAATTCAACAAAGGTTGACTAGCCACTAGAACTGATGGAGAACTTCCTCCAATACTCATTAGCCAGAGAAGGTGATTAGGGCAATAGAGGATAAAACCATTGTGAGTTATGAAACAAGACAGACAGGAGGGGCATCTTAGGGAAGGCATTCATGAAGTATCTGGTTGTCTGAATACTGTATGGCAAAAAAAAAAAAAAAAAAAAGTGGGATGATTCATTATTGGCATTGTATAGTTTCACTGCTTAGCAATTGGTGCTTGCTACTATGAGATGCAAGATCCTGCATATCGTAGGGAGATTTGAGCCTTTCTTTGAGAGGAAGTAATAGTTTGTAGATTGAAATGTTAACTATTTACATCCAGGAAACAGAATGCTTTATAATATCTATGGAGATTCTCAGCCATCCAGGTCCCAAAAAGGCTTGGACTGACTTTGTTTTGCTTGAAGATGTTTCGCTTGTCATCCAAGAAGCTTTTTCAGTTCTGACTGAATGGTGGACAATAGAAGGATTTATATCCTGTGTAGTCATCTAGTCATTAGCACTCTTCTTGAGAGTTGTTGAGGTCACTTGGAGGTTTAACAGTGCCCTCAGTGTCACTGAATAGTGTGGAATCTTGCCCAGAATATGGACTGGAGAGGACTATTGATTTGAAAGAAGAGGGGTCAAAGTGGCTATGTACTTTAAGACTGAACAGCTCTTTCTCAACAGAGGTTATGACACCACTTCCCTCCTGTTTACAACAGTCTTTTCAGCAGTTCCAAGAAGGTTCCACACCCATTTGCACTATTCAGGTGACCCTGAGGGCACAGATAAACCCCCAAGTTTTATATTAATTTATGAGATTAAACCAGTTATTACTTTGTAGGGAGCATCTTTTAGCCTGTAGTCGTTGTAAATTTCACATAACGGAAATAAAATGGTAACATGATAGGTACGAAATGAGTTGGTCTTATGAAAACAACATGTCAAGCCCAGCCCAAGAACAGCGTAGAACAGTGATTCTCAACCTGTGGTCCGTGGACTCCTGAGGGGGTCTGCCATTTTGTCACAGGGGGTCCATGAAAGATTGAATGAATGTTATGATTTAAATCTTAAGTTAGATCATGGTGGTCCGTGGCCACAAAAGGTATTTAAAAGGGTTCCGTGGTGAAGAAAAGGTTGAGAACCACTGACAAATAACAATCCAGGCAAATTTCAGTTTTTTATTTGCTCACCACCAAATAGACAGAACCTCACAAGACTAAACCTCTGCAGCTCTCACCCTAATAAATATATCCTGGGAGGTTCGAGGCTATCCTAAATCTCTTTCTTTCTCTGATTCAGCTCTGGACTGTGTTGACGCTTGTGCTCCTTCCTTCCTGGGAAACTACCACTTCACACCCTAGTCCATTACACAACACCAGGTATTCCACAACTCATGGTTATACAGGTAATCCTTGGCTTGTAACCAAAACCGAGCCTAAAAATTTCTGTTGCTTAAGCAAGACCATTGTTAAGTAAGTTGTGCCCCCTTTATGACCTTTTTGCCACAGTTGTTAAGCAAATCAGTCATTAAGCAATCATTTAGTGCAGTTGGCTTCCTCCATTGACTTTACTTTGTTGAAAGCTGGTTGGGAAGATTACAAATGGTGATCATATGATCCCAGGACAATGCAACCATCATACATGCACGCCAGTTGCCAAGCACCTGAATTTTAATCATGCGACCATGGGGATGCTGCAACCATCATAAATATGAAAAACATTAACAAGTCACATTTTTTCAGTGCCATTATAAGCTTGAGCAGCCCCCTAATGTTTGTGAGTCAAAGGCTATCTCTAGTGGCAAACATTGTAGTTTTGTGGCTCAATGTACATTGCCCAGTTTAGAAGTTATTTCTATTCTGATTTATAAACATTACTCAGTTTTCGCTAAATTTAACCCCAATTCCTAATGTAAACTGCCACTATTGAGGATTTGGTTCATCATAATTCATAAAAGGTAGAGGTATAGCTCTTTGCTTTATTTAGTATTCTATCTTTGCTACATAAGTTGTGTACTTCACAAGATTGACAAGATACTATAATTTACTAACCCATTTGTTAATGGGCAGTGCATTAAAAGATTTCCACTCTTTAGTAAACAACTAAAATATTCACCATAATTAACATATTTTTTGTTAGCTGGTAATTTTGTTTCTTAACTGAGACTCTAAAATAACTCGTAATATCACTTATCTCTAGGCAGTTGTACAACCTGTTATAATTTTACTGACTTCATAACACTCTCTGTAATATATGTTAATTTTTCAACAAATCCACCGAATGCTTTCAAAATTACCCTTTTCTTCGCTACCTCTTCTATATTTAGTGTTCTCAAACTGTGCATTTTAATCATTCCAATATTAAATAAAGTTGATGTTGGTAATGATTTTTCTTAAAATGAATACAGGGAGATGCATCCACAGAAATGGATATAAAATTAGTTTTGCATTTATCTTGTCGCATTGGTTATCTCAGAAAAAGATTCATTTTATTTTGCTCTTTTGTACTTTTGAAACGCTGATCATACCTGTGCATGAGTCTATGCCTGCACACATGTGTGTATGTGTGTATGCCAGTGGTGTGTTGCCCCCGGTTCAGACCGGTTTGCAAGAACCAGTTGTAAAACCGGTGGGAGGCCCCGCCCACTGCCCTGGAAGTTTTCATCACTGATCTGCGCATGCACAGAAGCTTCTGTGCATGTGCAGAAGCAAGGTGCATGAATGAAGCACTCACAATCCCATTGCAAACTGGTAGTAAAGATAAGTAGAACCCACCCCTGGTGTATGCATACATACCTCTTGTGTTTTGCTTTGTTTGTTTGTTTTGTACAGACATTCAAATATAGTGTATATTATTCTCCATTACATACAAATCTTGCTTCTTGGCTGAAAGGAATAAAATCACAATGGCATCTCACCTTCATATTGTCATATGTAGTTTGATATAAATCTTACTTGATTGCCTTTTATTACTTTTTGGAAAGTAAATATATCAACACACACACCCTTTTCAATTTCCAGCCAAGTAATCATTCATTATAAAAAGAAATAAAAATCTAACTATTCTGGATTCCATTTTCTACTGTTGTGGCCTGTCGGCTGCCTGCCCCTCCAACAGCCAATTCAGAGGGGGAGGAGGAGACGTGGGAGTCAGGGTCAGCATCAAGGCAATCTGAGAGCTCCGAGGAGGAATAGGGAATGGAGCTGACAGAGAGAGTGACAGAGGCAGAGTCTGAGAAGTCCGACAGCCCTCAGAAGGAGAGTCAACAGCCCCCAGGCCTGGAGGTGGTTGCTGAAGATGAGGAGGAACAGCTAGGTCCACGACCAGAAATGTGGCTGTGCAGAAGGCAGAGAAGAGGAGAGCAGTGGAAATCCATGGGTCAATCCTTGGGAAGGAAGAGCCACTGCTTCTAGTGAAGCCCCACCCTAGCTCTGGGGATAAAAGGCAGGGGGCGGAGATGAATAGATGTGGCAGACAACTATTCATCTTCTGGCCGGATGGACTGTTAGCCTGAGAGAGAAACTTTTTTACCAGGGCTGCCGGCACTACTAAAAAAGGAATCTTTTCAGTTCACTTCAGAGGGTTTGTCGTGTTTGGGGAGCTGGGTCAGAACTTCTACCCTCTCTATACTTTCCTAGTTCTAAGCGCCACAAACTCCAAACAGACTTACCCTTAAGTAGGCATCCTTAGGACTGTACTGACCAGAGGTGGTTTCAAAGAGTTTTATCATCAGTTTGCCACATGTGAATGCACCTAGCCTTCCGCACATATCCTTTTCTCATGCACACTCCTTCCATGCATGTACCCAAATGTGGCTAAATAGGACAGCATAGTGCCAGGCCAAGTAGGTGGGCCCACCTGTGATCTCTGCTCGTCTGAACCGGTACGAGCGGCTGAATACCACCACTGGTACTGACCATTCTGTACACTTACATCAGTAGTGGGTTCCTACCGGTTCGCCCCGAGTCGTAGCAGCAGTGATGGGAGGATCCGCCCACCCGCCCGGACATCTCTGTGCATGCGCAGAAGCATCGTGCACACACACAAGTGTGCATGCGTCCATGAGCAAACCGGTAGTGGCTGAAATTGAAACCCACTACTAATTTACATGTTCTTAGTAGCTGTATGGAAAGATGGATAAACAAATCCATCAAGATGCTCATCCAACTGGTAGTAATATAACAAAGAGAGACAAAGCAAGGAAGCAGACAAATACTTCTCCCGTTCATGCCTATTACTTGGCTATTAGAGGAGAGCTTCCCCTTCACTGAACAGGAGGGTCTGCATACAAAATTCAACAAATGTAGCTTGAATCTATTAGGAATTGGAAGCACCATGTCGTTTCTCTTAACAGATGTCTTCCTGGTAAATTTTAATAATAATAGGGCCAACTTATAAATGGAATGATCCATCTACCATAGTATTATGGCAAGAAAAGGTTTGCAAATTTGATCAGACTCATTGTCAGAAGATAGCACAGAGAAACCTTCACTCCAAATGGATCATTGACTTAGTTAACTTTGCTGTTTCTGGCAGAGAAACCCCCCCCCCTTCACATTCTTTCAAGGGATTTAATTAATCCACAACTAGATCTGACAATAATTTTTCAAGTTAGGCCTTCAGAATTTAAAAAAAAAAACCCCACCCAATCCAAGTTGGTAATTATCAAGGTATACATTTAAAAAATGTGCATAATTGCAACAAAGGCTTAAAAATAAGAAGTGATAATCATGTCAATAAGACCGGGAAACCCAAAATTTGCAGGCCTCCTAACATTTCAAATAAGTTGGATCTTCCCCACCAATTTTGATATCATAAATTCTGATAAATAATACAATTTAACCAACTAACACTCTTGAGAAATACAGTGGTTATTGAATGTAAGACTTTTGGGGGGAAGCCACATAAAGAATTCCCTTTGAGAGTGGCATTATTTGATCATATAAATGAGCAGATAATTTGACTTTACTCAGGAAATTGAAGAAATATGGAGAAGCAGCTTTTATTCTTCATGAATTGGATGTCACAAATATGGCTATTTTTTCTCTTTACAGGTAGTCTTCACTTAACAACCACAATTGGGATAGGCAACTCCATTGCTGATTGAAACAGTTGTTAAGCAAGACATCACATTACCAAAGCTTGAGATTTTACTTCTGGATTCTCCATTGACTCTGCTTGTAGGATGCCAACTGTAAAGCATGCAAATGATTGCATTCAAGAATAAGAGGGACAATGCAACAATTGAAAGCATGAGGATAGGTAATGATGTTACTTCTTCAGTATCATCTTAAATTTAAGTGGTTGCTAAACAGGGCAGTTATTAAGTAAAGACTACCTGTAGTTAAGATGTGGGAGCAGAGACTGTGCATTCAGTAGGAAACAGGATGGGGGAATAAATTTTAAAATGGACTATAATGCAACTGGGGAAGTGTAGTTCAAAAAATTATGAAAATTAAAAATTAAATTTAACTACCATTAATTAAATATAAATAATATAATATAATTAATTATCCTGTATATGTTTAATCATTTCCTCCTATCATTCATGAACCGTGGTGGTGCAGTGGTTAGAATGCAGTACTGCAGACTAATCCTATTGACTGCCAGCAGTTCAAGTCTCACCGGCTTAAGGATGACTCAACCTTCCATCCTTCTGAGGTCATAAAATGAGGACCCAGATCGTTGGGGACAATATGCTGGACTTGCTCTCAGGACTGACACAAAGGTTGTTCAGAGGCTGCGTGATACACAAGAGCTTAAAGGATCACCCAAACTTGCTGAACCCCCAGAAGCCCACCCCTGGCATAATGAATGCTATTATGTCTACTAACCCCCTCTCCTAAATTCCCCCTCCTACTTTCCCACACATGAGAAGGTGACAGCATTGGAGTTCCTGGTCTAATATGGCTTCCAAAGCTGACAAACCGTTCTTCATATGTTTTTGTCGTCAGGCCTATAACCATCTTAGTTGCTCTTCTATGCACTTTTTCCAAAGTCTCAACATCTGTTTTGTAATGTGGTGACCAAAACTGGATAAGCGTACAAATGGGGAGACTATAACCCTTCTGAAATACACTCCCAACTAGTCTGATTAAATATGAAGAATGCTGGTGTTCTATGGTCTAAGGCAGGGGTCCCCAACCTTGGCAACTTTAAGCCTGGAGGACTTCAACTCCCAGAATTCCCCAGCCAGCAAAGCTGGCCAGGGAATTCTGGGAGTTGAAGTCCTCCAAGCTTAAAGTTGCCAAGGTTGGAAACCCCTGGTCTAAGGAATAGACATAGGAAAATAGAAACAAAATAATAAGGTACTTAAAAACCAGTAAAGCAGATTCAGATAAAAGCCAGGAGGGAAAAAGAACAACAACAATAACAACAACAACAACAAAATTAAGGTCACAGCAAAGTGAACTCTTCTTATTTCAATTTGCTCAGTATTTGCGCCTATTCTCTGGAAAAGCTTGCTTCTTTCCCAAGAGTTCTTTCTTGACTCATAACCGTCGTATCTGCAGATGATAGTGACAGATGCAGAGGCATTTTCAAAAATTTTTACTACCAGTTCTGTGGGTGTGGCTTGGTGGGCATGGCAGGGGAAGGATGCTGTAAAATCTCCATTCCACCTCACTCCAGGGGAAGGTTACTGCAAAAATCCCATTTCCTCCTGATCAGCTGGGACTCGGGAAGCAGGGAATAGATGGGGGTGGGGCCAGTCAGAGGTGGTATTTACCAGTTCTCCAAACTACTCAAAATTTCCACTACCGTTTTTTCAGAACTGGTCAGAATCTGCTGAAACCCACCTCTGATTTTCATCCTGTCCTTTGTAAACTCAGGATCCCAGAAATAGCCAGGCCACTCAGAAGTTTGATTTTCCTCAAACAAAAACACAAGAGGACAAGAAAAGGTTGCTGTTCTGGATGGTGGCGATGGGAAGCATGGAATGGGGCAGCAACAAAACTTGCACAATAAGTTTTAGAAATTAACCGAGGAGCATATTGTGAAAAAGAAGTCACCTAGAGATGCTTTTCCCCAATCTGCTGGGGGGGGGAGGTGTGTGTGTGTGGGGGGGGAAGGCAGGGCTCTGGCCACATGGTTTACACAAATCGAGACATTTTTCATCCACAGGAAAAGGTTAATGTTAATGAATTTCTGGTTGCGGTTGCTGCTGGAATTCACATGGCTCACCACAATCAATGGGAATTTAATTCGGAGAAAAAGGAGGAGGAGAAAAGCCCCCATTTGCAGAAAAGCAACTTTTCTTTAATAACTTGCTTTGAGTGCTTAGCTGCCTTAAAAACAGCCCCATAAGAAACTGATTTCAAAAAAGCATAAATAAGGCAGTATTTAAAAAAAAAATAGCCCGCCTTGACAGGGGTGTTTTCATGTTATCCCAGCAAGATTTGGAAAAGCCTTTGTTTCTTCTTTATCTTTGGTATTTGTGGAGTGCTAGCTGCCACCAGTTAAAGGTGAGAGACAACTGAGATGTCTTCTGTGGGTTTTCCTCATTCTCTAGAAGCCAAGCCCTCTTTCACACACATCCTTCATCAGAGTGTGGACTGCTACCTTCACCTCCTGATGTGAGGAAACCATTTCCATCACCACCACCATTGTGTCTCCCTCTCCTTAAACAGACATTCTAAATCTACTCTCCAAATGAGTTAGCACATTTGAAATTTAAAACCAATTTTGTTCACATGCGATTAAGAAATATCCAGTGCTTTGTGGAGACAAAGCCCTAAGAGCTCTGGTGAAAAAGTGGTTAGAATGCAGTATTGCAGGCTGGCTCTGCCCACAACCTGGAGTTCGATCCTGATGCGGCTCAAGGTTGACTCAGCCTTCCATTTTTCCGAGGTTGGTAAAATTGGGGGCAGATAGTTGGGGGCAATAGGGTGACATTGCAAACTGACCAGAGAGTGCTTTAAAGTACTTACGGAACGGCATGTAAGTCTAAGTACTATTGCTATTTCTGGAGATAGAGGTAAAATGCAAGAGAAAGATCAAAAAGAGAAAATTCATGTTTTTATTTTGACTTGCTCAATTCACACTTCCTGTAACTATACATAAACTGGAATGCATTTACATACTGAAATACATGTTTTGAAACACTTTACAATGTGGTATGTGATTCACAAATGCAAATGAGAGACAGAGGGAGGGAGAGAGGCCATTCATTGCAGAATGAAATCCTCTTCATTGAAAGTCATGGACCATAATCTACCATGCTGGTCTGGTATAGATAGATGTTTTTTAACTTTTCATTCTGTGGCAGCCTGAATCACCAATGTCTAAGAGAGAACAGCATGTGGATCTCTCTACTTCTAGTTCAGCAGGGTGTAAGTATCCTCTATACTTACACTGTTTTTTTGTAACAGGGGATAACCATTTGTGAACGGTCCAAAATGTGAAAGCGATAGACACAGTGCAAAAAGTGCATATTCATTTTAATGGGACATTATTTAATCCAGTATGCAATCAAGAAAAAAACCCCAAAATTATGTAAAACAAAATTGACAGCCCTGCCCATGTATAGCACCTTTGGTGGACCATAAACAAGAGAATCTTGTTTATCCTAAATAACACAGCTATGGATTTGAAGACCCAAAAGTACTTTGGAGCGCATGAGGCCAAGAAGACAGCATCTGCCTGTATCTTTTTAAGCCACCTGTATCTTTTCTCAGGATTGTCCAGTTGATCTCTACAGTTGCAGTGGCATCCCAAGAAAGGCTAAGAAGTTGCAAACAAGTGCTACTCATGCGCCTTTGTCCACTCTGGAGCATTTTGTTCTCTTTCAATCTGAAAAGTTGACCAACCTTAATAAATAAGCTTCTGAATTTTGAGATCTATTGGACCTGAAATATTTTCAGCTTTATTCCTGACCTTGGCCAATGGCAAACACAACATTTATAGAAAAAGACAACCTCTTGGCTGCTGAACATAACCTTTTCAAGAAACAGCGAAGGTTAGGAATAGACTTCTGCATCATTGCATGTCGAGGAATGTATGTGTCTGTAGTTCAGAGATGGTTGCATAGCCGTTGCATTTAATCTTTCTTCCTAGTTTTCTTCCATAGGAAGTAGTAGCAATAATAGACCAAATTTTAATGACCGTCAGCTCTCAGAACTTTTAATTGTAATGCTGATGGCAACAACTGATAATAAACATTTAATTCTGGTCAATAGATTCATGCTAAAGTGCCCAATATGTTATATACTTTATCCTATTTTAACATCCTATTCTGTTTTGTTACTTCAGATACTCCATTCCAAAGGGACAGCAGTTGTAAGAAAGAAAGGTTGCAAACATGGAATGGGTTATCTAATATATCATTTGATTGGGAATGTTCTGTTATCCCCTGCCAACCTGGTGCCATGGTTATTCTTCTCTTCATCAGGACTAAGTATACCAAAATCAGCAAACAGAATCCAGATTTATGATGACACCTGAGGAGAAATTCTAATTTAGCCCTCCTCCCCAAATAAACACCACTTTCTCATTTTTTCTTGACCTGGTGATGTGTGATGTGATAATTTTGGCCATTTCCCAATGCATGACAAAGCCATAAGTTCAAGGAAGGATTCTCTCTTTTGCCTCCGGGGCTGCTTCTCCACCCCTCTGGCACTTGAATTATTGCCGGGTCAATGGTGATGATGGGAGGGAGGGGGAAATCCACAGGGAGTCCAGTAGGTGTAATTCATAAGCAGCTCTGACAGGCAAGACATTTGCAGAGGAGAAATTAATGGCCTGCCTAGTGAACTCTTGAGCTTCAGAAATCATTGCTTGGAGAACAAATATCTTTAGGGGAGGGGATGTGAATGATGAGATTCACATGGAACACACCTCGCCTATTGAGAGATGCAGGCAAATGGCGTTAGTCATCCAACTCCAACAGGTTCAGCTTGGTCAAAAGGCAAGTATTACGGCTGCTATCCTCTTGCCCACATGTGCTCTAGTCTGATTTTACTTTAAATTGTAGCACTTTACAATGTTTAAAAGGTGTTATCTTAAGGGGGAATAAAGAACATTCAGAAGAAGGACAGAGAAGACTATAATTTTTTCCATATGGGCCCAGGAGAGTGTTACAAATCAATGTCACATCCCCTCAAAGGAGCACTTCTGTCAATTTGGCCCCAAACCATGCAGAGTTGATGGCTGTCCAGAGCCCATATTTCAGTGCTTAAATGCACACAACTGTTGTTTCTTTTGCTGGTATTGCCATATACTCAACCATTTTGCAGCAAAATCCTAAGTTAATGTTTATGTATGTGCAAATTCCACTGAGCTTGGTGTCTCTTTATTCTTTATTAAGTGCTATTCCATCAAACACACAGGAATTTTTATAGAGAGAAACCGGAGAGAACTGAAGCAGATGAAAACAGTTGTCCATAACCTACATTTTAATGCTAATTTGAAACACATGCCACTATTATCCTAAACTTTGTTTCAGAAGTGGAATGAAACTAGAAATGACAGATTTTAAGAAGGGATTCAGAGGACAAGTTGTAACTAGGTTTTGGACTGCAATCCAATTTTCAACTCACTTATTTGGATAGACAGACCTTTTCTGGGTTAAATAAATAAACAAACTAATAGGTGTTGCACCCAAGAAGAGGTAATCCGGAACTTACAACAGTTCACTTAGTGACCATTTGAAGTTACAACAGCACTGGAAAAAGTGACTTATGACCATTTTTCAGACTTATGACCATTGCAGCATCCCCATGGTCACATGATTTACATTCAGATGCTTGACAACTGACTTACAGTTATGATGGTTGCAGTGTCCTGGGATCATGTGATCATCTTTTGCCACATTCTGATGAGCAAAGTCAATGGGGAAGCCGGATTCACTTAACAAGCAGGTTACTAATTTAATAACTGCAGTGATTCACTTAACAAATGTGACCAGAAAAGGCGTAAAACGGGGCAAAACTCACTTAAAGTTTCTCACTTAGCAATATAAATTTTGGACTCAGTTGTGGTCGTAAGTGGAAGACTACCTGTAATTCACACAGCATTTTAGTATTAATGTTCAGGTTTAGGACCGTGTTTCCCCGAAAATAAGACCCTGTCTTATATTTTTTTGAACCTTGAAATAAGCGCTTGGCCTTATTGCCATGCGCTCAAAAACCTGATTGGGCTTATTATCAGGGGATGTCTTATTTTGGGGAAAACAGGGTATTAATGTAAATATCTTAAGTAAGTACAGCTAGTGCTCGACTTATGATCATAATTGAACCCAGAATTACAGTCATGAGCTGTGGCAGTTGTTAAGTGAAGCATCCAAATAATCACCTTGCTTAATGACCACAATCCTTGCTCTTTTCATTGTGGCTTTAAGTGGAGCAGAGAGTGGGGGCAGCCCGGCAAGGCCTGCAGAATCCCCCCCCCGGCTCACAGGTGGCCTGGCCCAGCCTCCTGGACTCTGAGCCCCAGACACTCAGGCTCCCACTCCCATCATACCTTAGTCCACTTACCTTTTCTGAAGATCACCTTTGGGATCTTTAAGCAGAAAGTGAATTTAAGAAGGAATAATAGGCTTTCTGAGGTTACAAACAGAAATGACGTGTGTGGAAAATCAGCCCCGAATGGACCATGCCTATTTTGATTGTGCTTGCAAGAATTCCACCAGGGACTTCTCAAATTTCCTTGTGTGTCCAATCACACTTGGCCAATAAAGAATTCTATTCTATTCTATTCTATTCTATTCTATTCTATTCTATTCTATTCTATTCTATTCTATTCTATTCTATTCTATTCTATTCTATTCTATTCATTGGAAAGGGAGCATCTAGGAGATTCCAGTGGAATTTGTGCTCAGTGCAATCTCACATTGTCAATCAATGTTGGAGGAAGATTGGAGGCTCCAAATGCAATGCAAAGGGATTGCCTCAAGCAAGAGATGGCTATGGCAATTTGCCTTCTGCTTCCCTTCAAAGACACATCCAACGACATTCTTCTTCTTCTTTTTTAATTTAGAGAAAGATTTTCTTGGAAGAAACGCTCCAATTCGTGATAAGGATATTAATTTTTTTCTTTTAAAATAATAATAAATAAATAAGATACAGGTGCCGTAGTTGGCACTTAGCTTAATCAAAGAGTGTCATCCTAGAGATAATTTATGATTCTCATCCATCACAGGTTTTTCGCAGTCTCCATGGTACAATTTCTAATGGATTTTCTCTACACATAGACACCCTCCCACACCTCTTTCTATCGCTCGTGAATATAGCTTCTGTTTTGACTTAATCTCTGGGGTGGCTCCAAGGCTTAGTGGATATTAGGATACGCGGTGGGGTGGGGTGGGGTGGGAAACAGTCTCCAGTTCTGATTCACATTTTAAGAGCTGTTTAATGTAACGCTAACCTTTTATGTTTAATGCATTTCTCAAGTGACACCTTGAGAAAGAGGTAGCATTTCTCCCTGCCTCATTCATAAAAAGTAAAATAAAGCTATGGATAAATTTGTGAGGAAAAGGATCCATTGAGATCTTCCCTTTTGTCGATGTTGTAAGCACACATCAAAGCGTCCACCCTCCTGAACTGCAATTCAGGAGGTGGTATGTCTCCTCTTGCTCCTCAACCTGAATTCCAACCTGAATTTTGCTCATCCCACCCGACATTATTCATCAATGTTTGAAATACACACACACACACACATTACACACACACACACACACCACAAATACACCCAACCTACCCCTTTGAAACCAGCAATTAGATGCAAAACAGAAACAGCACTGGCATTGGCACTGGGCATCTTTGGGAAATAATATTTCTATAATAGTGTCATGGTGGGGCATCAAGAACAGTCATATTGCACCACAAAGTCTTTTGTATCTTTTATATGTTCTACCTCCCTCAGTCACCATATTTCAAGGTCATTGTAGAAAGGGACGTGAGAGTTCTGCTGGAACTCTATTCCTGTATGGCACTGTGGTTCTTACCAGGTGGGTGGCTCAGTGGCTAAAACATTGAGTTTATCAATCAGAAAGGTTGGCAGTTCAGTGGTTCGAATCCCTAGCACCGCATAATGGAGTGAGCTTCCATGATTTGTCCCAGCTTTTGCCAACCTAGCAGTTCGAAAGCATATAAAAATGCAAGTAGAAAAATAGGGACCACCTTTGGTGGGAAGGTAACAGAGCTCCGTGCACCTTTGGCGTTGAATCACGCCAGCCACATGACCACGTGGACGTCTTTGGACAGCGCTGGCTCTTAAGTCCCTGAGGGGACCCTCCTGCTTGCTTTGCTAAGTGATGCCCCAGATATCTACCGCTCATTCTTATCTGGCTGAAGACATGAAGGCTATAAAAGTCAGGCTTCCAAGAAAGAAGGCAGAATCCCCTATTGCAAGTGGCTTTTGAGTTGCCCTGAGGATGTTAGTGTATACCTGAGAAAGTTGGTGCACCAATTTAATGGTTAATACTCCCCCTTTTAAAAACATTTCAATGTTCTAGCTATGATTCCTAGCGTGGCACCATTGAACATATTGCTGCTCTCTTCGAAGCTATGGTCAGACAGAGGGCCCAAATTGTACCTCTCAGCACCTCTGATATAGAGCCAATATCTTCAATACTCGGTGCCCCATTTAGATATCATTTTCTGTGTTTGGTGTATGGCAGGTCAGCCCTATAGTTATAATCTTCTTATAGGTACATAGAAGCAGTGTTCTGACATAGCTTCAGTGCTACCCCATAGTACCAGGGCAGAGGTGGTATCCAGCAGGTTCTGACTAGTTCTGGAGAACCAGTAGTGGAAATTTTGAGTAGTTCGGAGAACCGGTAAATACCACCTCTGACTGGCCCCACCCCCATCTATTCTCTGCCTCTAGAGTCCCAGCTGATCGGGAGGAAATGGGGATTTTGCTGTAACCTTCCCCTGGAGTGGGGAGGGAATGGAGATTTTACAGTATCCTTCCCCTGCCACACCCACCAAGCCATGCCACACCCACCAAGCTACACCCACAGAACCGGTAGTAAAAAAATTTGAAACCCGCTACTGTGCTAGGGATGGGGAAATAGCCAATAATTTGTTCATACAAATCTTTTTGCCATCTCTCAGAGCAGTTCCAACACCATCCTCTCCTCTAGCTTAGCCCTGATCCTTTAAGGCAAAACCAAAGATGATCTTTTAACAGAATGGAACAGAATAATAGCGTTAGATGGGACCTTGGAGGTCTTCTAATCCAACCCCCTACTCAAGCAGGAAACCCATACAGGTAGTCCCCGACTTACAACCACAATTGAACTCCAAATTTCTGTTGCTAAGTGAAATGTTTGTTAAGTGAGTTTTGTCCCATTTTACGACCTTTCTTGCCACAGTTGTTAAGTGAATTACTGCAGTTGTTAAGCTAGGAACATGGTTGTTAAGTGAATCTGGCTTCCCTATTGACTTTGCTTGTCAGAAGGTCACCAAAGGACCATGGGACACCTCAATCGTCATAAATATGAACTAGGTGCCTAGCATCTGAATTTTGATCACATGACCATGGGGAAGCCACAATGGTTGTAAGTGAGAAAAATGGTCGTAAGTGACTTTTTCCAGTGCTGTTATAACTTTGAACAGTCACTAAATGAACTGTTGTAAATCGAGGATTATCTGTACCATTTCGGATAAATGGTTGTCCAATCTGTGTGTTAGCCTCATGAACTGGGTTTGTGATATACCATTAGGGTCACATCAACAAGACCCCTGTTAAGGATATAGTTGGGAGATAACCAGGAACGGTTATGAAGCAGAGCATAGAGTGTTTGCGCATGGAAACGGTGCTGAGAGTAGTTGTGAATAAACTGCATACAAACTGGTTTTTAAAGTAGTTTACTTATAGAGTAAGGCAAAATCATAGCCCTTTTACCAATCCAAATCTTAGCCATGCATAATCAATCCAGAGATACAAAACTTCTTACCGGTTCTTAGAACAAGACATGAATCATTCAGGAACAATATAAACAGCTCATAAACACAGTAATAAATAAACCATGATCAAATTGACCATGTAAAGAGACCAATGATATCTACAACATAGCAGCAGGTAACAATATGGTGAAATGTCCACACTGACCACAATTAAACTCTTCTTAAATACAGTTGCTACAGAGCTCATCCAATCAGGATGCAGAATGACTCAACAATACTCTTAAAGCTATATTATACATATTCTACTGTAAACATATAATGTTGGCTTATATATTACCTGGCCAACTAGTTAGGCAATGACCATTTCCTAACAATCCCTAAAACCATTTCACTCAGAAGCTGTCATAACATGACCTTGCCAACATGACACTGCGTAATTCTTCACAAAATACCCACCATTCAGAATATAAAACATTTTATGAAAAGACAATTAATTGGGAAAATTCTGCACCCCACCCTTCCCGCCCCATCAAAAACATAGTCGCTGAATTTATGCCACCAACAAAAGAGAAATGCAGCTGAATGGAACTATAAAACCCAGGGAACTCAGGCCCTTCTATTACCACTGGGTGTCACCATCAGTGAATTATGGCAAAAAATGAGATTGCAGACCAAATCGCTTTCACTTTGTACAAAACAAACTTGTCTGAAAATGGCAAAGATCTGTGGCTCCACAAAGCAAGCCCCCCTCTGGAGTTGGATACGCTGCGCTTGGGCTGTAGCAAAAGGAGCTGCTTTGCTGGGTAGAACTGATTTTTATTTGGAACAAAAAGTAGTGATTGCTATTTGGGGAGATATGGGGAGGAGGATATCCATCTGTAAAGCTAGCCACACAAAAATGTTCTGCTGATAGATGATGGAACTAGCAAGGATACACTTGCAAATGGAATGCAAATACAGTTTACTCATGAGTAATCAACCTCTGTTGTGGGCATAGAGAGGGAACAGCATGATCCTCAAGAGGCCCAGAACTGGGGCCGAAATCACTAACGATAAGCAGCTAATGCATGACATTGATTGCCAATATCATCCCCAGAGTGGGATGTTTTCTACTAAGGGAAGGTCTGAAAAAAAATCCTTTTGAATTTCTCTTTAATTCAAAATTCCTCTTGAGTGACGAATTAGTGACATCTCTATTTCCTAATAAGATAGAGGTACAGCCAAAGATTTTTGAAAAGATGAAGAAAAGAAATATAAACATTCCCAAATAGATTTTGAAACAAGGCCGATAGTTGGGCTGTAGAACTGAAAAGTAGTATCATATTCATTTCAAGTAGAAAAGAGAGAGGGCCCAATTCAATTTAGTACAGTATGTACTTATTTAATGTCCTATCTAAATGTTGTGGTCCACCAGTGGCCTGTGGAGCTAACATAGAGTCGGACAGTGAGGAGGCTAGCGAGGAACATGGGCCAGTCCTGGAATCTGAGGAAAACTCGGATGAGGGCTCTGCGTCAGAGGCAGAGATGGGGCCAGGGTCATCGGGGAGTGATGTGTGGACTCTGGAGCTCCAGAGTTGGACAGCAGACAGGCAGAGGAACAGGAGGAGCCTGTTCCTAGTGCACACATATGCAGAGCTGCCAAAAGGTAAAATCAGCTAAAGCAAAAATGACAACTCAGGAGTAAGGCCAAGAGATGCTTAGCCCCTCCCATAAGGCTTAAAAGAGAAACAAAGGCACTTGAGCCTTTTGCAGGAAAGCAACATTGCTAACTGTGTTTCCAGTCGGCATTTCTTGTTTGTTTCTGAACTCCGTGGGGCTTTGCCAAGTAAGGCCTTTGGCAGGGTGTCAAAGAAGATAAAGTTTGGTGATTATCCCAAAGGACTTCTTCCGAAGGACTTGTGTTGCAACTAATTGGGACTCAGCTGGGAATGAACGTAATTCTCAGCTGTTACAATAAAATAGCTTTTTTGGGGGGACTAATTGTGTATTGTAATGACTCAGTAAGCCTAGGTCACAACACTTATAGCCTAGGCCACCTCTGCGTATGCGCCCGGCCTTCCACGCATGCACTTTACAATGCGTGCATTCTGCTCATGCACCCAGCCTAAAAAACATGTCTAAATAGGACATAATAGAGCCGGGGCGGGTGGGCAGGCCCACCCACAATTTCTGCTACTGGTTTGCCCGAACCGGTCCGAACCAGCTGAATACCACCTCTGGTGGCCCACCAAACCTAGGAAATATCGACCTCCATGTTCATTATGATTGACACCACAATTTGTGGGGATAAGCATATAGAAACCAGGAAGCTGTTCTCAGTTTCATCTCTCAGTCCCAGATCCTTCCTGGACATACAGTATGTCCCCCTCACTCTTGAGAGGTCCCCCATGCATATATCAGAAGGTTTTCAATGAATCCTTCTGCTTTAGACGATGTGATTCCATTGTGCCTTGCAGATAAGACCTGAGGAGCTATAATCTTTCTCTGGGGCAAAACAAGGATATGATAGGCAGAAGCTCTAAATATAATTTTATCTGGGGACTGAGAATTTTTCTATCCATATAGCCATGGTAGGATTTGTGTAATTGTTGTGATTGACTATAAAAGGGCCAACCAGGATGAGTTCTATCCTTGGCACCTGACTCTTATATAGATTGGGCTGCACAAATATATGTATACAGCAGAGGTGGGTTTCAGCAGGTTCTGACCAGTTCTGGAGAACCAGTAGCGGAAATTTTGAGTAGTTCGGAGAACCGGTAGTAAAAATTCTGACTGGACCCACCCCCATCTATTCTCTACCTTCTGAGGCCCAGCTGATCGGAAGGAAATGGGGATTTTGCAGTAACCTTCTCCTGCCATGCCCACCAAGCCACACCCACCAAGCCACACCCCCTAGCCATGCCACGCCCACCAAGCCACACCCACAGAACCGGTAGTAAAAAAAATTGAAATCCACCACGGGTATACATCCTAGTCTACTCTACGTTTTTTTTATTGAAAGTTTTTAGAAAAAAATTTACATACATTTCCCCTTCCCCCTCCCTCCACCCCCTCCCATCGTCCCCTCCCCAGCCCTCCCGCCCCACTTCCCAGAGCAAAATAGTCTACTTTTCAAGGAGCTGGAAGCAACTGATTTTGGATTTTATCTGGGTAATTGACCTAAACAAAGAAGTTTTTTAAAAAAAGCTTGAATATTTTTATGCATGAATCATTTACTCATACACAGTCACATAGATGTCCAATGAATATCAGAGACGGGTTAGAATGTTAAGTCAGCAAAAATGAAAGTCTCTCTCTCTCTCTCTCTCTCTCTCTCTCTCTCTCTCTCTCTCTCTCTCATTCCCTTTCAGTCTCCTTCTCTAATTCACTACAGTGTCTTGTTTTGATCCAGAGATGAATGTCTCCTTGTCTGTCCCAGGATAAATGCAACAAAAAGGAATATTGAAAGCTATTCTCAATTTCTCATAAGAGAATGTTTGTTATCTATTCTACTATTAAAGTAAGAGTTTAATGCAGTGGTTAAGACACCAGTCTTAACCATACACAGAAACCATAAGTTGTAGTCTAGCCTCAGGCACAAACCCAGCTGGACCAGTCATCCTGTCTCAGCCCTAGAAAGCTGGCAATTGCAAACCACATCTTAGATCTTGCCAAGGAAACTCCAGGGACTAGTACAAGCAGTCTGCAGGAGTCAAAAACTCACTTGAAAGCATGCGTGCATGCAAGCACATACACACACTATTAAAGTAATAAAAAAAGGCGAAGCAGGAATAAAACGTCTAGAGAATCTAAAGTTTATTTTGATTTTCCATAGTTTCCCCATCTACCCTGTTTTCATACAGTAGTTAGGCCACATATCTTTGGGGGGGGAGGGATCAGAACCCTTGTATTGCCAAACAAAATCAAGATGAATTTTTTAAAAGAGAGATTTATTTGGAATGGAAAAAGTGATACTGAAACAAGTGTATAATACCCTCCTCCCCCCCCCCCCACACGCACACACACAAAACGTATTCAGTCACTCCCTTTTGCTGGAGATACGTTCTAAAAATGTTTGGAGAACTCCTTATTCTCCTTTGTATTATATAAATAGCACCAGCCTTTTATGATGATGGCAGCGTAACCTGCTTTAATTCCTACATTTGGAGCAACCCAGAAATAGTCAAACGAATACATGAATGAATGAAAATAGATACACACACACCCCAATTCTGTTTCTTTCTCTGATTCTCTCACTGCAAGCAAACTGAATGAACTAAAAGATTTAAACCAAGCTTGCCAATCAAACATTTCGATTCTTCTCTGATCTGTCTGGCTTATCCTTTTGTAACATAATTTGACAAATTAGTTCTCACCGAGAGAAGCTGTCATTGAGAAAACTCACCATTTTCAAGAGGAGGTGTTTGTGTATCTGTGTGTGTGTGTGCCTTTGTCTGTGTCTCTGTGTGTGTTGGTATGTGTGTTTCTGTGTGTGTCTATGTGTCAACTGGTTGTTCCAGAATGTGATGCTGTGGCATGCTGTATCAATTTCACATCTCTTCTTGATTGAATGTGTGATGCCACATTGGCATCTATTGTCTCCAGCATCTTGATTGCATTGGCAGGGAGAGAATCAAACAACCACAGTGAGCAGGTCTCTATTGATCTCCTCTTCTTCTCCCAGACAGCTCCTGAGAAATTTATGCCATTTATTTCTCAGCCTGCAAATAGGGGAAGCAGGATTCTCAGTGGGGAGTGTGTCTGATTGGCAGGCAAGATTCCTGCCTTCTTGCGATTGGATGCTTAAGTAGCAATCCAGGGAACAAGGAAGCAAGGGGAATGGCACCTGCTGCTCTTAAACTACCCCCCCTTTTTTAGCAAAGCCTGTTCTCTCTGCATTCTATATAAAAATTGCAGAACTGTTTCCAGGTGCTATATATACCTGACAGCAGAGCAGTGGGACACGATTCCCTGGTGTTCCAGGAACCTCACCTTTTATTCTTGCAAGTTGTTCAAACGTTTTTTTTTTAAACGTTTTTTAATATTGTGGTAAAAATAGAGCAAGTCACACACAAATGTGTGACCAGGTATGGGAAGAGTGTTACAGAGATATCACAAGTACAAATACTGCCGTGCTTCATGATTGACATGACCCACCCTTTCCCTTTTGGCAAAGGGTAGTAGTCAGGGCAACAATAAGAACATTGGAAGTTGCCCACTGTTGATAGCCAAATCTGGTCCTAGGTTCTGCCTCAGTTTACCTTCCCCCAATAAGCAACCGAGTCAGAAGATCATTTAAAAGCCATTTATTAGGGCACTCTGATAAAGTGGGATAGGGAGAGAACCTCGAGACCTATCTTACATTCCTTTTTATAGTTAACACAACCAAGAAAATGCAAGAGAAAAGTTGATTGGACAGTATAAAAGTCACCTCCCCTTTGCATAGGAAATCTGTTACATGTTATATATTTGCATCCCATAATATCACACATGTTCATTAAAATGAGATCTGATGTCAGAAGGAGTGTAATGTTTAAGCAAAAAGGTTGTATGGAGTTCACAAGAAGACAAACCAGACTCTAATTAGCAGTAACAAACTTTTTCTTATCAGTCTCCAGCCAGTTTATCTTTTCAGTTTAGGAAGGCTAAAATCAATCAATCAATCAATCAATCAATCAATCAATCCATACAGCAATAGGATATTTTTTTCCTACATTCCAGCTTATAATGGTTTGATAAATCCTTATTAAATAGAAAAAATAAGTTAAAGTACAAAGTAACTATGTTAGTGAACAAGTTTTTAAAAATCCATGTCATGTGCCCCTCACTGTTGAACAGTCAACCTGAAAAAAACCATGGTGACCTGCATTTAGGGGAGAGTGGTACCCAGGAGTGGGTTCTACTTACCTTTACTACAGGTTCACAACTGGGCTGCGCATGCTCAGAAGCATTTGTTTGAGCTGTTGGACAATATTACTTTTTTAAAAAAATTTAATTTATATGCCGCCTTTTTCCGGAGACTCAGGGCGGCTTACAATGTGTTAAGCAATAACCTTCATACTTTTGTACATACCTGCTTAGTAGGGCTTTCGATCCCGACTAAGCAGTGTTCTTTTTTATACAAATTTTACCTACCTCGGAAGGATGGAAGGCTGAGTCAACCTTGAGCCTGGTGAGATTCGAACTTGCAGTAATTTCAGGCAGCTGGTGTCACTTTAACACCACTTTAAGCTGCTGCTCCACCAAGGCTCTTTGCTTGGTTTGTTGTGTGGATGTTTGTGTGGTTTAGGGGTGGGGAATTGTGGTGGTTGGGAGTGTGTTTGGGGATTATGTGTGTGGGACCTGGTCTTTGGGTGTTAAGTAAATTTCGTTGTATGTGTATACTGTGCATACACATATAATGACAATAAAAATTATTATTATTATTATTATTATTATTATTATTATTATTATTATTATTATTATTATTACCATTTATTATTATTTTGATGACGTCGGGGTCGGTGGGCAGAGCCTCCTGATGGTTTTACTACCGGTTCTATAGAACCAGTGCAAACCGGGGGGCAACCCACCATTGGTGGTAACAACAAATACAGTCAGGAGAAACATCTATGTATAAAAGCTGGGAGACCTGAAGGAAAGACAACAAAACAGAAAGTGAAAGCACAACAAGTGAAGGCAGTGGAATGGTATTAGTAGGCCCTTGAGAGCTAAGGACTGGGTAACTTGGTTATCTGCAGTAATAACGTAAGAAGAGGACAAACTAAACATTCTTGAAAGAGCAGTATTGAAGCAAAGAATGGATGGGCCTGTTGGATGATTGAGAAAAGGCTAAGATCAGCGAGAGACCACAAGATCTGCTTCTTAGTAATGTTCTCTAGTATTCAGAATATATTAATATGGCATTCGGTTTAAGAAAGCCTTGATGGAGAAGTGAGAAAAGGGATTTCTGACCCCCATCAGTGAAAGCAACTAGAGCCACTCGTGAAGAGTCTCAACAGTAGTTTTACTGCTAGTCAACTATGTCAGAAGAATCTTGCCAGACTGACTGCATTCCCTTGGGAATGGCAAGATTCCATGCCATTCAAGGATTCTGGAAGAGGTCCAGCCTTTGATGCTAACTGCAGTGCAAAGACTCTAAACTTGGGCATCTCTTGACCCTTCCCTCCGGTCTAGCTGGAGATTCCATCACACCCTCTCATCTTTTAGAGGAATTCATTGAGCTTACCTTCAAGGATGCTTGTCCTGGGATTCACAAGTCAAAATAGCTCTGCAAACTTTGAACTTAGCTCTCTTTTCTGAAAGTTTGTCCATTATCACATACACAACATTGATCATTACTGATATTACTCCAGTAAAGGGTGGACTGCATAGTAAAGACTGACCTGGGAGTTCAGACCCCAGTTATCTCCATGGAAGATCATGCAGTGCAGACCTCAGTTAGAGAATCAATGAAGATGAACTAGATGTATCAGCTGGGGAAAATCAGAATATCTTTTCTGGGGGGAAAGACCAGGTGAATTTATTTGTTCGCTCTATAACAACCATAGAGGAAGGTGAGCTTGATGTACTTCTTCTGAAGGAGATATGTACACCCTATCTATATATTTCTCTTTCCCTGTTATCTTTGTATGTAGATACGCAAGCATTTTGGCAGGAAATAGACAGAGCTGCATTGAGCAGCTGCTCAGAGGTGAACTTATTCGGGTAAGTCAACGAAGATCTGCGTGATCTGAAATATACAGATCTTCTATGGAGTATATTGGTCTCTCCTGTTCTTTGATCATGAAGATACAGTGGTCGCTTCAGGCAGGAAATCACATCAGGCTGGCTCTGGAAATAAGCCAGGCGTTTCTAGACTCCAAAACTAGGCGGTTGAAAACTAGCAAACGTGTGATGAATTTAACAAGTACCCTCACGAGACGAAAGATAGATGTACAGTAACGGGGTATTGTTTTGTAAAATTGTAGCAATTGATTCACTTATTTTAAGGCCATTCTCCTGAGTTTTGATGACATTTGCAAGAAGCTTTTTTTTTTTTCCTTTTGAGAAAGAGCTATTACAAATATAACTCTCATGCTTTGCTTCTTGTTCCTGAGATGGCAAATCACACTTAGGGTTGCCTGAAACTGGCCTGGTGAGAATGGAGAATGCATGTATGGGCTCTAATATACAATCCTGGGAGTTAGACCAATGATTTATGGAGGTCAGCTTTGGAGGAGAGTTTTACTGACCCAGCATAATGTGGACTGAGGTCTTCTTATTTCCAAAGCTAGGGAGCATATTTAGATATGAAAATTGAAATGGATCACATTTATCTCATGACCAACACAGCATATAATAAATAGCATCTTTAAGATCACACACAACCTAGTTCTTAGGGCTAAAATTTCAATATAAAAAATAAAGTATTTTATTAATGTGGCTGTGCTCTAATTAAGTTCTTGCAACTTTAAACAGCTGGTGTAAAAAAAAAACCCACCAGCATCTCTATTGATGCAAACAGCTTTAGATAACCTTGGTAACAAATTATGGAATGTTCTCAAATAACATTGACCTGCTATCAATGACCAGACATTAGGATACATGTGTGAGCCTTAAATCATTGCCTGCTCTGTTCTCTTGTCTAATGTTCCTTCTGTGATGGTGCAGTGGTCAGAATGCTGATTGTTGGGGGCAATATGCTGGCTTTGTAAACTGCTTAGAGAGGGCTGTAAAGCACTAGAAAGTGGTATGTAAGTCTAAGTGCTATTGCTATTGCTATTCAACTGTGATTAACCAGAGTCTTCATTTTCTGAACATGAATAAGGAAACTATAATTATCAAGAATAGAACAAATTTAGAATGTAACATTAAGATTTAAAGCTGTGTTTTAAACCATGAATGGGATGCTAAGAGTGGAAGAAAAGAAAGGGTGACCTAAGTTAAAATATTATTGTTAAAATAAGTATATATCTGTACAAATCAGACCAGTGTTATCCCAACAATATTCCTTGATTAATTATCAAAAGATAATAAACCAAAATGAATTGCTAATCAGCTCTACTGTAGGTGATGATATTTCTATAAAAACTGCAGGCCTTGCAGTTATGTTTTTTCGATAGGAAATCTTTGAGATTATGGAAGAGCAGATGCAGGTAATGCTATTCAATAAGCTTTCAAAAATGATTCATAGATAGGAAGGGGGGAAAAAGAGCTTTGTGACTCCCACATTTACCCTGGTCGATGAAATGCAGCCTACCTCTTGGCCAAAGGATTGCACAACTGAAAGGAAAGATATTTAATAAAGAATAGAATCATAGGGTTGGTTGGAACACTGAGATCTCCTGACCAGGGCAGGAATCCTGAAATCATCCCAGACAAATGGTTGTGCAATGTAAATCACATGGCTCCTTTCTAAGTGATTGCAAACCCATTCCTTAATAGCAGTAGGACATATATACTGCTTCACAGAGCTTTACAGTCCTCTCTAAGGGGTTTTAAAGAGTCAGCATATTGCCCCCACCCCAACAATCTGGGCAGGAGTGGTATTCACTTACCTTTGCTACTGGTTCACAAATAGGAGTGTGCGTGCACGCTCGCTATGCTCGTGCACGGCTCCTCCACACATGCGCAAAGGGTCAAAAACAGGACATGATGACATCTGTGTGGGTGGGCGGAGCCTCCTGCCACTGGCGCTACTGTTGTAGCCCACCAGCGGCCTGCATGGATTGTTCCTGATCCTGACAATGAGGAGGCTGGTATGGTGTCACGCCAGCAGCCTGTGCAGCCAGTGCTCGAGTTGGGCAGCGAGGAGGCTGAAGAAGATGTGGTGCCAGAGGCAAGGATTCAGCCAGGGCCTTCAGAACCTCCAGAGGCTCCTTTAAGTGAAGAGGATGAAGTGGAGGAGCCTCTTTTCAATGCACGGGCACACAGAGCTGCCAAAAGGCAGGAGTGGTTACTCAGGAGGAGGTCTCCTTGAGAGTAAGGGATGGGGCTAATTGGCCACTTCCTTAGCCTATTTAAGTTTGCACACAGCTTGTAAAAAGTTGCAGGAAACAACATGTGTTCGTCCATTCGTTCGCTGATCATTGAGTTTGAATTTTCTCTGCAGACCTGGCTTCTGGGCTTTCTGCCAACTCTAGTAAGACCCTATCTTTTCTGTGGAATTTCTGGCAGGTTGTTAAGAACATTTTATTAACAGCCTGCATTTGCAAAAGACTGTGTTTTGAAGTAAACTGAGTTTTGTTCGGAGTTTGTGTGTGCTACATTCTTTGGGATCCATAGCTGGGGCAGAACAGCTACCGGATCGCACGATCCAGATAGAGTCAGCTGAATTTTACTACTGCAATGGACAATATGTCAGAGACAGAGTGTAGATGAAACAAAGATTCCAAATTGCTTCTGGAAATACATAAAGACAACTTAATTGTCTCTATAGGCTTGATTATTATTATTTTTTGATGGTGATGAAGATGATGAAAGAATCCCAAGCTAGGATGATTCTGAATGTGAAGCTAATGTTCTTCCCTCTAAAAAGCAGAAGGTTAAAAGATTCACTTTCTTCTCTGAAGGGTTAGGGGGAGAGTCAAGGGAAAGCAACCCATATATGAATTATTTGGGAATACCAATCTCTTGGAGACTTCAAACCTAAGAAAGGAAGCAGCAACAACAGACAAAGTACATCTTCTAAATTAGGAGATAAAAGAACTGATTGAAATAGGGTTGTTTGGGGAAAACACCTGGAGAATCCAAATAAAGATTAGTCTGAAGACTAATAAGTGCAAAGTATTTATTAAGTGTTGTCTTCTCCAAAGTTCTTAAAATATTCCAGTAGAGATGAAACAAACCTAGCAATGAATTGACCTGAATAAAAGTCAACATCTCTCAGCCAAAGTCCTGCCATTGCTGGTGATTATTGCCTGCAAGTAGAAGATACATCTCACCTCCTTCTCCCATTCTATCCTTCCTCACTTGCATTTAACCATGGCACAAACATATCCCAGCTGTATTATTTTTTCTGCTGTATTCCCATGACATTCAATTTTCATCAGTTTGTCTCCAGATCATGACTGATACAGACTTGCATTACCTTAGCTCTGCTACTGTTAAATGGATGTTTTCCTCCTTATCCCAATTCACATCAAGGTGTGTGAAAAATCTGCGGACTTTTGTCACCTATCCCCTAAGTCAAGACAATTCACTGGCAGTCTCTTTAGTGAAACAGAGGCAGGAGGTGAGGCAGGATTCAGGGTAGGAATCCATTATGGAGATAACAAATGCCATGCTAGGACTGTTTTCTGTTGACCCAAGGTTGGGGAAAGCACCAATTTGACAGTGAGGAAAAGGCCTATTGTTTGCTTTTCGGACCCTTCAAAGGAGCAGGCCAGCTCATGAAAAAAAATCAAGCTTCAGTTATGAATGGTTTTGTACACCTTGAGCAGAGAACGGTTTCAGCAGGTTCTGACCAGTTCTGGAGAACAAGTAGCGGAAATTTAAAGTAGTTCAGAGAACTGGTAGTAAACTGTCCCTGCCCCCATCTATTCTCTGCCTCCCAAATCCCAGTTGATCAGGAGGAAATGGGGATTTTGCAGTAACCTTCCCTTCGAGTGGGGTGGGAATGGAGATATTACAGTATCCTTCCCCTGCCACGCCCACCAAGCCATACCCACAGAACCGGTAGTAAAAATTTTTGAAACCCATCACTGACCTTGAGGCTGCTGTTGGACTATGTCGGAAGCTGGGAAAAGAGAAATTCTGTTTTGCGCACCAATGAAGCTAAGGATGACTGAAGACTGGCAGCCATTTATCTGAAATGGTATGGGATTTCCTGTTTGAGCAGAGAGGGGGGTTGGACTGGAAGACCTCTAAGGTCCCTTTCAATTCTATTATTCTATGTCCTATTCCTATTGACCGTTGATGGCAAATGGTCCGGATGCGTCACACACAGGCCCAGCTCCACAAAGGGAAAAAACATTGTGATACATCACGTGATGGCAAAGTGATGCGGCGAGTTTGACACCTGTGTTCTGTTCTGTCCTGCTTATGGGCTGAAAGCAATATCATGGGGACAGAACATGATTGTTGTCAGGCCATATTTGTGCTATGGTGAATGCAAGCAGGGGAAATTGTGGTCTTCTGAAACAGAAGAGAGAGGAGGTGTAACTGCAGCAATGTGCCTCTTACTCGTATAAAATAATAAATCAAGGGCCAAGCAATGACAGTGCTTGGTTGAGGTATAATAATTTACTTTTCTTCATAGACCTTGCTAATTTTCATCCGAGCTGGCAACAGCCAAGTGACCTAAACTGTTCCCAAACCTTTTGGCTCAACATTTCCCATGGCTTGTCATTTCCATATCCTCTAATGACCCAGAATCTATTGCATCCAATTTCTGTATATTTGGGAGAGGCGGGGAGGAGGGGAGCAGAAACCACAAGCAAAAGAAGGAAGAAAAGAACACAAAAGGATGATGAAGGACAACACTTGTTGGCAACAGCATAAGCTTCACATGCTAAAGAAGTCAGAGGAGGGAAGGGGGCATTGGGCAAGGAGGGGGCAGTGATAAGCCAGCGAGGCTGCAAGCTCATTTTAGGAAGTCCCAGGGGCTAAGCCTCCAATTTGTGGCAGGGTGACAGTTCGCTGTGTGTCAACATCAGTGGATGAGTCTTTGGTGCTTCATGATAAGAACAGTAAATCCAGACCCCAGTCCTGGCCTGCAGATACTAGCTGTATATATGTTCTCAAGGGGGAAGGGCATGCAGGGAAAGGTTTAAGGGACCAGATATCAAAAAGCTACAAAAGGAATAGAAACAGGATTTATGTCTGCTGCTGGCAGAGGATCCAGAGGTAGCTGACTGCATTGCTCACAGGGCTTTAAAACAAAGCCCGAGTGATTTGCTGGTTCCCATTTTTTAAAATGCAGCCTGACTTAAGAATCAAAGGAAAAATGGAGGTCAAAGAGAGAGGCGACATTTCTGACAAACAGTCACAAGCAATAAATATCCAGAGGCATTTCCAGATGATCAGCTTTTAGTGCAACATATAGACAGTTGTCACTCATTGGTGTGCAGGACTTTGACATCTGCCCTTAAGGAAGTGCTTCTGTTTTAAAGTCATTGCCTTGTTCCAGCTCTTGAACTGCAATCTAAGATTTTGGGCAAATATAGTTCCTTCCCCATCTAGCAGGAATTTTGCAGTGTGAATAATGCCCTGATACTGCAGATACTGGTGTCGTAGTCCTGGACTGTACAACTGTGCTTCCCCCTTGTGCTGGGTTAGAAATTTTGGCAATTCTGCAATGGCTCTTCAGAATGTAAAGTGGAAGACTTTTGAAGTAGTTATATTATCTGTTAGATCGGCGCAGGAAAGAATAAGTGACCAGCAGGGTTCAAGTAACAAGTTTTAATAACAAGAACTGAACGGCTTGTGCGCTGCCGGAGCTCTCCTTATATACACTCCGGCAGACGCACCGCCCACTGACAGGGATTCAAAACTCCCGCCGAAAGGATCTGCAGCCAATCCCAGGCGGATGTCCTTATAAGGACATAACACTCCTCCCCCCTAGTTCTTAGTCAGTCGATCAGGGAAATAGTCACTAAGATAAACAGGACGTCTACGTGCCCGCGTAGACCTGCGCAGTTCAGAGTCAAGATGGACACTCTCCCGGACGGAGGGTGTCTGCTCTGCTCGGGGCTTCTTCCCCGGTGCCGGGCTGGATCTGGCCGTCGAGGACGCGGGCACTGTGTCCGAACCTCCGGCCGGGTCACGGACCTCCGCCTGCGGGCGATGCTGGTCTGCCTCGTTCCTGCACGGATCGTGGAGCCGCCGGTGTGGATCCCTGTTCTTGGCCGGTCCGGAACTCCTGAGCCACGGTAGGTCCCTGGGTCTCCCTCGGGTCCCCTTTGGGCTGGGGTCGCGCCGGTCTGGGTCAGGGTGCGAGTCCGGCGGTGGTGGTTGGGTTAAGCCCCCGGGGTCTCCGGTCGAGTCCGGCTTACTCCCGGGGCGGCAGGTGGACGGACATGGTGACTGGTCGGCTCTGTCGGGGTGGCGTAGGCCTACCTTGCAGGGGTGGTGTAGGCCCTCTCTGCGCGGTTGGTCTGGCGGTGGTGTCGAATGTTCCCTCTGGCCGCTGGGCTGCTCGACCTGGTCGGGTTGGTGCTGGCCTACCCTGCCGGGGTGGTGGAGGCCTTCCTTGCAGGGTTGGTTTTCTGCGCGGTTGGCGGGTTGTTGTAGGGTCTCCTGGACTGATGGCTGGAGGTCCCCAACTCTGGGCTGCCGGTTGCCTACTTCGCAGGGTTGACATTGGCTTCCCCTGCTGGGTTGTCCCCGGTCTACTTGCCTTGCCGGATCTGGTATTAGGCTAGGTGCCGGGGTGCTTGTTCGTCCCTCGGGTCGCCGGTCTCCCTCGTCTGGGTGGTTTAGGCTTACTTCGGCGGGGTGGTTTAGGCCTACCTCGTCGGGGTGGTTTAGGCCTACTGTGCCGGGGTGGTTTAGGCCTACCTCGTCGGGGTGGTTTAGGCCTACTGCGCCGGGGTGGTTTAGGCCTACCTCGTCGGGGTGGTTTTCGCTCACTTCCCTCCACCTTTTGCGGAGCTGGTCGAGATGACGTCTCACGATCTGTCCATCGTCCAGCTCAACGCGGTAGGATTTGGGACCGGTTGTGCTGTGTACTGTAGCTTTAAGCCATTTCGGCGAGCCGTGGAAATTCAGAGCGAAAACGGCATCACCGACGGAAAACTGGCGAAGTTGGCGACTGGCGGATGCGGGCACCTCAGAGGAGTATTGCGGGTGCAGTCTGTCCAGGGGAGACCGGAGTCTCCTGCCCATTAAAAGCTCGGCGGGGCATTTTCGGGTGGCAGAGTGAGGCGTGATATGCTGGGTGAGCAAAAAAGTGTCAATGCGCTCCTGCCAGTCACCCGGGCCCATTTTGGCGAGCGACTCCTTCGTGAGCCGCACCATCCGTTCAGCCTGCCCATTTCCGGCCGGTCTGTAAGGGGCAGAAAGGGCATGGCGAATGCCCAAGCCAGCCAGGAAAGCTTCCATGGGCACGGACGTAAGTTGGGGCCCGTTGTCTGAGACCAAAACGTCAGGGAGTCCATGGGTCGCGAACAGGCGCCGGAGGGCACGGATGGTAGCTTCCGTTGTGGTGGATGCCATGGGGACGACTTCCAACCACTTGGAGTAGGCATCAACCACGATGAGGAGGTGGTGCCCATGAATGGGGCCCGCAAAGTCTATGTGAATGCGCGACCAGGGGGAGCTCGGAGTCTCCCAGGGCATCGGGTCAGATTGAGGCGGGGCGGCTCTGACTTCTTGGCACGGGCTACACCTGGCGACCCAATGTTCAATGTCTTTGTCCAGTGTCAGCCACCAGACGTAGCTCCGTGCCAGGGCTTTCATCCGGACTATGCCCGGGTGTCCTTTGTGCAGCGCCGTAAGAGTCCTTCGTTGAAGAGTGCTGGGAATCAGCACCCTATCTCCCCATAGTAAACAGCCGCGCATGGTGGACAGCTCCCCTTGCTTGCGGCTGAACGGGATGAAGTCGTCGCTGTCCATTCGAGTCGGCCAGCCTCTCAGAACCCAGGAGTGGACTTGCCGGAGGATGGGGTCAGCTCGCGTGTGCGTCGCTACGTCGGCAGATGTCACCGGACAGTTGTTGTCGTTGTCAATATGCAGCAGCTCGAGCGTGGGGGCCGGGTCTTCCACGGATTCGGCGGATGGGCACCTGCTCAACGCGTCGGCGTTTGCGATGGCTTTACCAGGCTGGTGGACGAGGCTGTAAGAGTAGCCGGCGAGGAAAATGGACCAGCGCGTCATCCGGGGGGACATGAAGGCTGGGGTCTGCTTGTCCCCTGCTAGTAGGCCGAGGAGGGGCTTGTGATCGGTGACAATGGTGAATTGCCGTCCATACAGGTATTCGTGGAAGCGCTTCACCCCTGCAACAATAGCCAACGCCTCTTTGTCCAGTTGGCTGTAGTTGCGCTCAGCACTAGACATAGTCTTAGAGAAAAATGCGATGGGGGCTTCACGACCGGTAGGCAGTTCATGGCTGAGCACAGCGCCAACTCCGTACGGGGAAGCATCACAGGTCAGTCTGAGGGGCAGTGTCTCATTGTATTGAATGAGCACACTGTCTGAGGTCAGAAGTTGCTTAACGGCTCTGAATGCAGACTCTTCCTCACGTCCCCACCTCCAGGAAACCGCCTTCGCCAGCAAGCGATGGAGCGGCTCAGCAACAGTGGCTTTCTGCTGGAGGAAAATAGCGTAGAAGTTAAGCAATCCAAGGAAAGCCTGAAGCTCCGCTTTGTTTTTGGGGCTGGGAGCTTCATGGATAGCTTTAACTTTTGATTTGGTGGGGTGGATGCCAGAACTATCTATCAGATAGCCCAGGAACTCGACTTCCTGTACCCCAATGATGCACTTGTCCCTCCGGACTCTCAAGCCCTTCTCCCTGAAACGCTGGAGAACTAGCCTTAGCCGGTCCAGGAGTTGAGCTTTTGAGTCCCCAGAGATCAGTACATCATCGAAATAAGGCACCACCCCTGGAACGCCTTGGAGAAGGCGTTCCATCATGGATTGGAAAATGCCAGGGGCTGCACTGACTCCAAACTGGAGACGGTTGCACTTAAACGCGCCTCTATGGGTGACAATAGTCTGTGCCTCCGCCGTTTCCTGATCTACTGGCAGTTGCTGGTAAGCCTGGGCCAGGTCCAGTTTTGCAAAAATTTTGCCCTTGCCGAGTGAGTGCAGCAAATGTTGCACTACTGGCACGGGGTATGCGCTCTGCGGCAACGCCTTATTGATGGTCACTTTGTAGTCGGCGCAGATGCGCACAGATCCATCCTGCTTCATGGGAGTCACAATGGGAGTTTCCCATGAAGCATGATCGATGGGTTCCAGAATACCTTGGGCAATCAGCTTATCTAGCTGAGCGTCTACTTTAGCCCGCAAGGCAAATGGAACCCGGCGGGGCTTGAGCCGAATTGGGGTTACCCCCTTGTCCAGATTAAAGGAGATGGGTTTCCCTAAAAACGTCCCTAACTTACCATCGAAGACTTCTTGGAACTCTCCGATGAGTGAGTCGAGTTCGCCTGAGCTAATCTGGTGGATGCCTCCAATAGAAAGCCCCAGCGGCTGGAACCACTCCACGCCCAGCAGGGTCGGGCGGCTATGCTCCACGACGGTTATGGGAAGCTGGCCCTGGAACTGCTTGAAGGCGATCCGGAGGTTGGTCCGCCCGATGACGCCGATGGGGTTGCCGCCGAAATCCACCAGCTTGGAGTGCAGAGGTTCAAGTTGGCGCTTGGAGAGATTCGGCTTGAGCCTCTTGACCTGGTGCCAGTCGATGATCGAATAGACGGAGCCTGAGTCGACTTCCATCGTGCACGGCAAGCCTTCTGCCAACAGTGTCACGTGGAATTTTGTGGCACTGTTGGTGCTGGTGAGGGCGATCGTTGTCTGGTTCACAGCGCCGCCATGAGAACTGGTGCGGTCGTCGCGCTTTTGCTGGGTTGAGGACCGTTTGGACGACCTCTGGGAGTCGCGACGATTTTCTGGATTCTGGGGCTTGATCGACTCCGGAACAGGATCAGAGGCTCTGCATGCCTCTGCGATGTGCCCCCTCTTAAGGCAGCGTCTGCAGGTGGCATCCCGCCAGCGACAGGATTGGCGGGGGTGGTGTCCCTTGCAACTGCCGCACTGAGCGGCGCGGCGGCCATCGTTTTGAATTTCCCGCCTGGTTGGGCGGGAAACTTTTAAAACGGTTGATTCTCCCTCTGAATCAGTCGGAGTGGACGAGTCGTCGGATGATTCCGATGACGGTTTGCGGATCTTATGGATCCCTCGGGACTGGAGCATGGCAGCAGCGGCGGTCTCGGATGTTTCAGCAGCCGTAGCCTCCTCAAGAACGTCCTTCAAGGACAGTCTTTTTCTGCTTAGGAACTTCTTTTGGAGGTTGGCATCTCTCATCCCGAAGACGATCCCGTCGCGTAAGGCATTGTCAACGTTCTCAAATTCGCAGTTAGCAGCGATTTGACGCAATGCCGCCACAAAGTCTTTAAGCGATTCGCCTTCCTTCTGATTACGTTGGCGGAAGGTAAAGCGGTTCGAAATGGGGGTGCCCGTTGGGGCATAGTGGTCTTGCAGGGCAGTCTGCAGATCCACCCAGGACATGACTTCAATGTCCCTGGGTGCGACGAGGTTGACGGCGAGTTCCAGAACGTCGGAGCCGCAGTTAGCGAGGAAGAGAGCCCTCTTCCTCTCGTCGTCTAGGTTGTTGTAGCCGTTTCCCCGGAGGAATTGGCGGAAACGTATCATATACGAACTCCACTTCTCCCGGCTGGGGTTGAAGGGAGTCAGCGAGGCGAACGGCGCTTGCGGCGTTGCCATTTCTCAGACCGCGTCGAGTGACTTCAGCTCGTTATGGCGATCGTGCCACGCGGAGGTTCTTCTCTAGTCCTTCGTCGCCAGTGTTAGATCGGCGCAGGAAAGAATAAGTGACCAGCAGGGTTCAAGTAACAAGTTTTAATAACAAGAACTGAACGGCTTGTGCGCTGCCGGAGCTCTCCTTATATACACTCCGGCAGACGCACCGCCCACTGACAGGGATTCAAAACTCCCGCCGAAAGGATCTGCAGCCAATCCCAGGCGGATGTCCTTATAAGGACATAACATTATCTAAACCTGGCACCCTCTAGATTAGGGGTCCCCAACTCCCGGTCCATGGACCACTACTAGACCACTACTGCGGCATGCCAGAAACTGGGCCTCGCAAACATGAGAAGTCCTATCCATGGAATGCAGGCAGCACATAAAACCTCAGCCCCTCCGGTCTGTGGAAAAACTTCTCCCCATGGAACCGGTTCCTGACAAACCAGACGCCAATTAAGAAAAATAAGTTAAATTAAAATACAAAGCAACTATGTTAATTAACAAGTTACAAAATCCATGTCATGTCTCCCTCAGCACCCCCTCTTGCCCCATCCTCCATTGTCTCCCAGAGTTACAGTAAGGTAATATACATTAAGTGCTGAGAACATATAAGAATATATGAATTGAATAAATGCATAGACATCATGTTACTGGGTTTTTTTGGGGGGGTATGCTTTTCCTACAAACTGTGCCCCTCCTCCAGTTTATGCAGGAAACTGCTGTCATCACCATCATTCACTCACACAGGCAAGAAACAGAACATAGAGTGGTTAGCACCAAAATCGAGAATCTCCTCCCTGTTGCATGCTTACAAAGGCACAGCAGTCAGTTTTAGGTTTTGCCTAAAGCTTCAGCAGAGGTGAAATTGTCCGTGGATTTATTCAGAGCTTAGGTCAGATTGTATAATACATCTTATCCCTCCAGCCTGACAAGTCGGAGTATTTGATACATATAGTTCCTTCCTCTTCCCTCTCCTCTTCCCCAGCATGCTGATCTCCCCTCTAGCTCTCCTGTGCACATGTGCTTAAGTGGAGCTTCTGCAGCTTCTAAATCTGGCAGGCAGAGCTCTGTGGGGGAATATATATATATATATATATATATATATATATATATATATATATATATATATATATATATATATATATATATATTCCCCCACAGGGAAGACCCCACAGGGAAGACCTACATATATATATATATATATATATATATATATATATATATATATATATATATATATATATATATATATATATGTAGGTCTTTGGTTATTTGGGTCTTCTCCCGCATAAAATTGGAAGTGTCTTGGTGACGTTTCGACAGTCTCATTTGTCATCTTCAGGCTAGTGTTCTCGGCTTTGTGAGAACACCAGCCTATATTACGCGGGAGAAGACCCGAATAACCAAAGACCTACATACAAACACCCGTGAAAACCTCAGAAAACACACACACACACACACACACACACATATATATGAGAGAGAGAGAGAGAGGGAGGGAGGGAGGGAGGGAGGGAGGGAGGGAGGGAGGGAGAGAGGGGGGGGGAGGGTTAATATAGAAGGTCCAGTTATGCGACAGCACTGTGCCAACCTTGGATCTTGGCAAACTGTGCAGTATTCATCCTACTTAGGGTTTCAGTGAGGCATCACCAGCCAATCCTTATAACAATAATTTAGATTTAGAAATTGAAAAAAATAAAAATAAAGCAAAAGCTATTCAGAAAGAAAATACTGGCACACCAATTTCCATACTGTTATCCAGGCGACAACATGGATGCCTGTATGTCATTGCCAGCAGTTAGGATAAACTTGAAATATGAAAGTAGTGGCATGTTCACAGAGCACCATGCCTTTTTTTCAAGAAATGAATCGACAAGTTGATTCAATACCCCATTCAATTCCCCCTCCTCTACAGTCCCTTCCCCACTTCCCCTCCCTGCCCCCTCCCACTGATTTCTCTCACTTTCTCAAGCACCCAATTGCTCCCACTGTTTCCTCAAATGAAATGTGAGCCAAGGGAGAGGGAGTTGTCTGAAAGGCAACAAGACAGATAGCCATTGAAGAGTATTTGATTTTCTGACATGCTCATCTATCAAATCATTTGCGAAGATATGAATTAAAGGATGGCTAAGAATCTTCTCCGTGTCCTCTAAATGCACCTCAATCTAAATGATTTTAAATTCGACTTGCTTACTGAGGAACTCTGGAGCTTCTTATCAGAGTTTTTGCTCCTCAATGACAAAACCGATCTGGGTTTTTTCCCTTCAAAACTATTGTTCACCACTCCCACAACTGTTCACAAAAGTACATTTGTTTTTAGTATGTCACGGTCCTGGAGAAGAGTAGCTATGACAGCGAAGGTTAATGAGCTTGGGTAGAATTGAAGATCGTAATCAAGATACTCCCCCAAACATCACCAGTGTACAGAAGTCAAAGGCCAGGGGATGCACACAGATTCCATCCTGGCCAAATAAATGCATGTACAAAAGGAATTTCCAAATGCAGTCTTAGTATATATGATAGCCAACCCTTGTCTTCGTGATTTCATTCCATAGCTTTCTCTGCTAATTTACTCCATTTGGAAATCTCAACTATTTCCTGGTCAACCATGTTGCTATTCAGTCAGGTCACACTTGACTTAGCATCCTTCTGTCCCGTGAGCCAAAGACTTTTAGGCAGATAGTGTCAGATTGTCTACACCCTGTCCATTGTCTTTTGCATGAATGGAAGTCTTCTTTCATTCTAGTTGCTGCTGTTTGTTTCAATTCCTTATGCTTTGCCACATCCTTTCCCAAGGAGCACCACTTGGTGTCATTAATATATCTGTCACTGGCCACCTTCTGGGAAGATAACATTGATATAGCCATTACTACATGTGGGGAGCATAGTTCTTGCTGCAAGCGGCCTCTTTTCCTCCTGTTCATGATTCCCAGCTCCCTCATTGAAGGCCAAGTGCTATAGCAAGCCATCAAATTATGGGAGGTAATCACCATGCAGCGATAGACATCTTGCTCTCAAATTAATGCCGGCCCCTATTCCGGCTTCATAGCTTGCAACATAGATGCATGCAGACATGCAGGTTGGAGAGAAAAGGAAGAATTGGGGGGAGGGGGAAGCAGAGTATGCAACACTGAGAACAATTCATGATCTAAAGAAGCTTTCTGATAAACACGGAGAGCTGAAAAGGAAACATTTAAGAAAGTTAAGCATGATAGTTTAACTAATTTATTTGACAGCATGGGGCAACCTGAGACTTTCCAAAGAAATAAACTACAATTGGAACAGGAGGCTCTACTCACTTCTCAACTGAATTATTGCAATGTGCTCTATGCAGGGCTCTATGCTTGAAGAGCATTCAGAAGCTACAGTTTGGTAGTAGAATTTGGTAGTATGAATAGTTATTTATTTAATTAATTTAGGTGTTGTTCATCTCCTCTAGTTATAACAGAAGAACAGAGTTGGAAGGAATCGGAGGTGTTCTAATCCAACCCTCTACTCAAGTAGGAGGCCCTATATCATTTCGGGCAAATGGTTGTCCAATCACTTCTTAAAAACTTCTGGTGATGGAACACCCACAACTTCTGGAGGCAAGCTGTTCTATTGATTAATTGTTCTCAGTCTCTGGAAATTTCTTCTTATTTTTAGGTTGGTTTTCTCATAGAATAGAATAGAATAGAATAGAATAGAATAGAATAGAATAGAATAGAATAGAATAGAATAGAATAGAATAGAATAGAATTCTTTATTGGCCAAGTGTGATTGAACACACAAGGAATTTGTCTTGGTCCATACACTCTCTGTGTCCATAAAAGAAAAGATACATTCATTAAGAATCATAAGATACAATACTTAATGATAGTCATAGGGTACAAATAAGCAATCCATTGCTTCTTGTCCTGCCTTCAGGTGGTTTTACTCATATATCACTTCCATTTCGAAAACTGCCCACACCATTTCAAGGGGCTGGTCCTCACTTTTAAAACTTCCTAACTTTCTGAGGGATTGCCTTTTCCTACCAATATCTATCTGCCCAAGAAGACCAAGTATGGGGAGGGGGGGAAGAGCTCACTCTGGATCTTTTCTCTCTGGAATTGCCATTTGCGGGAATCTCAGAAGCTTGGCTTTTCATTTGCACCTCCCTCTTCTGGAAAAGCTATCCCAAGCTATCACATAGCTTCTTCCCTCTTGGTATGCATGAGGTCCATTAAAACATAACTATCAGCTGTCAGTTCCCGGCAGCTAGAATATTATAATTGCTGCCTCTGGTGAGAAATAGTGTTTTCATTTCTGGTCCATTGAGTGTGGTATTCCCGTTTCTTTCATCTTTTTTTTTTTTATATTTTAAAATCTTTTTTTCCCTATTGATTAGACCTATGATTATTGACTGTGCTATGTTTGACTTTGTTTTCATATGAATTACAAGGATGGGGAATTGTACGCTTGTTCAGCACTGGCTTCAGTGGAAGAAGCTTATAATCCTTGTCAATAAATAAAACTCTCGGCATCCTTCACCATTGGCTACGCTGGCTTAAACATCTGAAGGCTGAAGTTTATATCATTTGGAGGCTCTCCCCCCTCCTTTAATAAACTGAATATTTTTAAATTCCCCAATTCAAGGTCTTTAAATGGGTGAAGACATTAGCTGATCCTTTCTTCTTTGCAGCAATGGATAGAGGAAGGCAGATGTCTGGCAATATTCCCAAATTCAGTTTTTCTCAGTTCACCCAGTGTTAGGGCCAAGCAAATAGCTTTTAGGACTGTGTGTGGATCCTACTTACTAACTTCCCACAACAAACAGGCTTCCTTAAGAGCAGGGGTGTCAAACACGATTTCATTGAGGGCCGCATCAGAGTTTTCTTTGACCTCGGCGGGTGGGGGTAGGGGTGTGAGTGTGAGTGTGGCCAGAATAGGCATGGTCAGCTTGATGTCACTCATGTCGGAGGTGCCTGTGGTGACCTGAGTGCTGTGCCAGCAAAAATGGGCGCTCACAGGCTCCATTTTTGGCTGCGACAGCCTCCTGCAACTCTCTGGCATTGAAAACAGAGCTCTGTTTTCTCTGGCAGAGGGACTGTGGACCAGTCCTTCACTGTTTCTGGAGCAGCCCCATGGGCCAGATCTAAACACCCTATGGGCCAGATCCAGCCTGTGGGCCTCGAATTTGACAACTCCTGCTTAAGAGGAATGTTGTGGAAGATCTTAGTCAATGAGAGAAAGAAAGAAAACAGTGGACTCTCTCTTACACTCTGAAATGTGATCAAATATCCAGGGAAAAATAAGACATGGAAAGTAAGAAACCAGGGAAAGAGTTCCATGAAGCTAACAGCAGGGTGAAAGAGGCAAGAGGACACAGGTCATCCTCAACCTACAACCATTTCTTTAGTGATCATTTGAACCGCATACAACCGCACTGAACAACTGCACTGAAAAAAAGAAAAAAACAATGCCATTTTTTCACAAGACTGTGCAGCTTCCCCATGGTCACATGATCAAAATTTAAACGCCTGGCAACTGGCTCATGTACATGACAGTCACAGTGTCACAGAGTCTTTGTGATTCCCTTTTGCGGCCTGACAAATGAAGCCAATGGAGAAGCCAGATTCACTTAACAAACTGGTTATCGAATTTCAGCACTGCCGTGATTTCATTTCATGATTGTGGCGAGAAAGGTCGTAAAATGGGACAAAGCTCACTTAACCACTGTCTCTCTTAGCAACAGAAATGTTGGGCTCAATTGTGGTCGTAAGTCGAGGACTGCCTGCAATGAAGAAGGCACAAAAGTGCGTCCCCTATCAGGTCAAGCCTGACTACTAGTGATTTTCTCGACATGCTGATCTGGTTTTCTTGGAAGGAACATGGAAAGGCTTGGCCATTGCCTTTTTCCAAGATGAGTTACTTTTCCAGTCTAACAGATTCCTTCAAGGAATCCCATCCAAATATTTATGAGGAATGATTTACACCAAATAAAGTCAAGCAGATCAGAGGTGGGTTTCAGCAGGTTCTGACCAGTTCTGGAGAACTGGTAGTGGAAATTTTGAGTAGTTTGGAGAACCGGTAGTAAAAATTATGACTGGCCCTGCCCCATCTATTTTCTGCCTCCCAAGTCCCAGCTGATTGGGAGGAAATGGGGATTTTGCAGTAACCTTCCCTGGATTGCAGAGGAAATGGAGATTTTACAGTACCCTTCCCCTGCCACGCCCACCAAGCCACACCCACAAAACCGGTAGTAAAAAAAATTTGAAACCCACCACTGAATCAGATGCTGCCCTTTTCTTTAACCTAACAAGAAATGGAGGCAAGGAAATGACCTAAGAGGCTCTAAAGGGCAAGGAGAAAACTCTGATTGTAAAGGTTCAGAAAATGCACTTCAGCACATAGACTTTAAGCTAAGCCTGTTGTTTCTGTCTTTGTGGCTTTAATCCTCTGTTTTTAGCAATCCCCTATACACAAATTTCACATGCCACACATTTGGACCCTCCAAAGAATGCTTTGTTCAGCAGTGGTTTGACTTAATGTGGAATTAAGCAGAATTAGTTTAGATATCAGGTAATTGATACCTAGGTAGTGAAAGTGACAGGGACCGTTCTGGGAGGCATAGGTTAAAAATACAATGATTGCTTTAAACTTAGAAAAGGTGATTAAAAAAGGCTAAAACCCCTGAACTCAAGGAAACTTTTAATCCAAGGTATCATTACTAAAATATAGATTTCATGAACTTCCCCCTTTTTAGTGGTATAGACATTCTTGCCTGGATCCCTTTGAACTCAGGCCACATAGATTTATGGACAATGTGGGCTCTTCCTCATGGGTCCATTAACTTGCTATTCTCCAGTCCTTGAGCTGACAGAAAAGTATGCTGGCATAAATCGTGCTGCCCCGACAGTTCTGTTCGGCCTCAGGAACAAGGCTGGAGAATGGCGATTTCCTACAGTTTTCATACAAGACAAGTTTAAAAAATCAGTTGGTAGATATCCGGGGCTGCATTTTGCCTCCCAATAAGCATCACCAACGAACAGATAAAACAACCATTCATCACTTCACTTAGGTGAATGTATCGGGTAAAGTAGGTGGATGAAAAAAGTGCAAAATTCCAGTCAAAATACAGATTGTTTCTGAATTTCATTTCATCTGGGAAAGATTGTCCAAAGATTTGTTTTAAACAATATATGGGAGGGTCACAAAAATCTTCTTTGACACTGAAGACTCTGAAAGTGATTTGATGGGTCACTTCGCTTTATTTAAAGAACCAGGAAAGGGGCAACATGTTTTTTAAAAAAACAGTTCAGAAGAGTTTATGTTTCATGTTTATTAATTCGGTCTACTCCTAAACCCTCCCTCCATCTCTAACATAACCCTTTTTAAAATTGTTCCTGTGACTTCTTTTAATCAGAGCTAAATCTAGAAGAGGGACCCTAGAGAGGGTGGTATTTATATGCTGAGATTTTCAAAGATATATTTTCATCCAGACGGCATATATCTATACGAGAAATCATGCCAAAATCAATAGTGAAGATAACAAGAGCAAGAGGGATTTACATTATTTTATTTCCTGATTCCAGCAATCGGTTTCAATCCAGCCCCTTCAAATCTATGATCACTGTAGTCTGTAGCTCATATATTTCCATGGCAAAATTAGAAAAAGGTGTCATTGATTCTGTATTATTATTAGTATATGCTCTTGAAAATAAAGATTGGTTGGAAAAATATTCTGATTGAAAAACCAGTCAATTTCATATACATCTTGGCCTAAATGCTTTTTTTGTTCTAATTTTTATAGTTAGTGGCTGCCAAGAAAGTTAAACAGTAGTGTGCCTTCCTTTTTCTCCCATTTTTCTTTGTTTCCAACTGTTTGTGTTCTCTTTTTTCTGTTCAAGTATCTGGTAATCCTAGGCTATGCACAAATTCATTCTATGTGTCAATTGCATCCATACTTAGATAGGGATATCTTGCTTGTAGTCACTTACACCTTAGTCACTTCCTAGTTGGATTACCGCATCATATTCTACATGGGGGTGCCCTTGAAGAACATCTAGAAGCTGCAACTGGTCCAGAGTGCAGCAATGTGCATAGTTCTGGGCACCCTCCAGTTTGCCTGTGTTAAGACAGCTGTTGTGTGAGCTGTATTGACTTTGACTTGCTATCTGGGTGTATATTCAAAGTGTGGCTATTCACCTTTAAAATGTTACATAGCTCAGGCTAGATTATTTGCAGGACTGCATCTCCTTCAGGGTAGGAGGCCCCTTCCCTCAAATGTTGTCACCTGCCGGGCCCTTCAAATTGCAACATCTATGTAACTGCGTCAGCCCTTTGGAACAGCCTTCCATTTGAAATTCAGCTGGACTGTATTTATAGGCCTTTTGGAAAGTTGTGAAGACCTAATTCCCCACCCCCGCCTCCCCCAACCAGCATTTGGCTAGGATGGAGTTCAGTCAGGGTACCAACAGTATGGATAATTGTGATACCTTGTGTTGTGGTTCGCCAGCAGCCTGCAGAGCTGGCAGCAGAGTTGGACAGTGAGGAGGCTGGGGAGAAACAGGCCAGTCCTGGAGTCTGGGGAAGGTTCAGAAGAGGGCTCTGCGTTGGAGGCAGAAATGGGGCCAGGGCCATCTGGGAATTATGTATGGAAATCAGAGCCTCCAGGTCGGACATCAGAGAGGCAGAGGAACAGGGAGAGCCTGTTTCTAGTGTGAGCAGATGCAGAGCTGCCAGAAGGCAAGAACAGTTAAAACAAAAGGGAAGACTCAGGAGTAAGGCTTGGATATGACTGGCCCCTCCCATAAGACATAAAGGAAGAGCAAAGGCACATGGGCCTTTGCAGAAAGCAACATTGTGGATGATGTTGGTTTGTACTTTGAAGCTCCATTTTTGGCTCTGTGTTTCTGTGTGGCTCTGCCAAGATAATTGCCAATTAGGTCTTTGGCAGCATGTCAAAGAAGATAAAGGTGGGTGTTTACCAGTCTTATCCGAAGGACTGTTGCAGACTTCTGTTGGACTATTTATAAACTCTTGGTGATTCAGCACATGCTGTGAATGAAAGGAATTCACAGCCATTAAAATAAAAAAAAGGGTTTTGGGGACTAATTGTGTGTTTTTTACTATATCAGGAAGCCTAGGTCAGAACACTTTGGTGAGAAGAGTGCAATGTTGTTTTTAGGCTGTTTTTACTGGTTCCTGTGAGCCGTCCAGGATCACTGTGTGAGATAGATCACCATATAATGTACATTCTTTAAATTAGCAAACAAAGATGTCACCAAAGACCTTGATAGTTTCTTGTCACCAGTGATCAGCCAAGCAGATCTTCCATGTAACTTCCCATCAGAGCAACTCCCTAGGCACTTGCTAGAATCCATCTGGATCCATTAGATGTTTCAGTAAATCATCACATTTAGACCAGGTAATAGACTCTCCCCAGCAAAGGAGTAGTGACAATCTATTCCTAATCCAAATCAATTTTAACTACTTTATAAGAGAATGAGGTCTGCCTTGCACGGTTTGACCTGAGATGACTTGAGACAAACCTATGGTTGCCATGGAGGTGAAGAATTTCAGGTTGAAAAGTCAACCTAAAAATATTTAATTATGAGAGATGCAGTTGCAGTTATGCACAAGGGTTATCTATGGAGATGCTCAATCATATGGTTGTCCCAAAGGTGCTTTCCCAAAAACCAACTGGACTTTCTTGGCTTTTTCCTTAAAAAAACATTTCCTTTCTCATCCAAGAAGCTTTTTCTATACTGAAATGAAGAAGCTTCTTGGATGAGATGTAAAATGTTTTCAAAGGAAAAAACCAAGAAAGTCCAATGGTCTTTTGGAAGAAGCACCTTTGGGACATGTACAAGGGATGTATGCTTAATAAACCCAATAGCCAATACTAGGGAAATTTATAAAATCCATTATTGTATCATGAAAGCCTCCACCAACGTGGTAAAGAATGACACCAAGAATCTCTCTCTCTCTCTCTCTCTCCCTCTCTCCTTCCTCCCCTCCCCTCTGTCTGTTTGTGTGTGTATTGAAATGTCTCTTGGGGATTTATATTAAGAAATAATATAAATTATTACATTATATTGAGGAAAAGGGGTCATAATGGTTCAGTGGTTAAAGGCACTGAGCTTGTCAGCTAGAAAACTGACAGCCCAGGTTCAAAAGCCAAGTGCTGCATGATGGGTTGATCTCCTGTTTCTTGCCCCAGCTCTTGCCCCCCTAGCAGTTTGAAAGCATGCATTTTATTTATTTAGCATATGGCACTGTTTAGCCAGGGATCACTGAGGTGGCTGGCTGCCTCTGTGAAAGGAATTTTTTCAGGCGGTGTATGTTTTCCATTGAATGTATGTCTGAACAGCCTTCCAAATCTGCATGTCCCCATCCACAAGCTTCTTCAATCAATGAACAATTGTTCATGAGTAAAGCAAAAGAGCATCTTCACATTAATCATCGGGGATGGGGATAGCTGCTTTCCCCCTTTATGCAAATAATTCTATACCCTTTCACCAAAGTGTGTAAAACCTAGCATTTCAACCAGCCATGATTTACTCTTTCCCATCATGCAGCATGAACATGCTTTGTTTGCTTCTCCTTGTTTATCATTAAATCTCAGAATTAATTATATGTCACAATGACCTTTCCACAGCAGTTTCTTCATCCCCAAGCCGCCACCCTGCCAGTGTGACAACAACAGGTTGATTTGGAAACAGGGAGGCTGGATGCAGCCAGACTCAATTGCACAAACGCTATGATGTTGTTGGGGGTTTTTTTGTTGTTGTTTTTTGCCTTTCCATAATGCATAGCTTGCCTTCCTTCCTTCCCAATCTCTATCTGTCCAAATATCTATTTCAATCACTCGGAGCAAAAGGGTTGAAGGTAAAATGAGTTTATGCATCACCTGGTGGATAGAACCGGGAGGGGGGAGGAGAAGATTGAGAGCTCTTAAAATAACACTCAACTGTTTAAGGATGCGTGTGCCATGTTAAATCTCCAGGAAAGGGGGCAATTATGCTGTCAGGAAGGGTGATATAATTTGGGAAAGTTTGTTCCAGAGCAGTAATTTCTTTCTCACTAGTGCTTCCCCAGTGGGATTCAGTAGCCAAGTATCTGTCAGGCAGCAAGTCTGAATAAGTGTGTGCATTTTAGCATAGGATGCTGTGAGAGCCTTTCCTCACGTATATCTAGCTGTGGTAGAAAATACCCCGACTGTTTGTAGAAAAATCTGCAGTGCTTCACAGTCCATTCTGATGGTTGTGAAGTTAAGTGACCAAAAGGTGTGTGGGTATTTATTTTTGGGTGCATGTGTATCAGCCCAGCTCCTAGTGACTTATTTTATGTGGGTGCAGGCATAGATTCCTCCCCTAAGGCCTCTTGGGAGTTTCTTGCAAAGCTATTCTGCTTTGGACAGTAGGAGATGGTTGAAAAGTGGTTCTTTTGAAAGGTAGTGTAGCTATCAGGTCTCTGAACTGACCTCCACCTTAGAGTCCTGCATCAACCAGAATAGCACTTGACAAGGAGAGGTGACAAAAGGACTACATGATGGAGCAAAAGAGAGAAAGGGCTGGATCTTTCTCTGCAATTGTCCCTGTGCTTGATAGCCTGGAGGCTGCTGTTGAAGAACATGGGTTTCACACTATTCTGGAATAGTGCTAAGTTTGCTTCCCATAAAAAACCCCACTCCTCCATTGCTATCATTTAATATCAACTTATGATCAGGCTCTCCTTGAATGCAACCACACAAAATGCATGCAGAAGAAAGAGTGAGCTTTGACAGATGGCTAAACCTGCTTATCTAGTGCTCACAACTCACCTTCTCCCCCCAGCTTGAATTTCAGTCCATGTTAAAGAGAGATACTGGGGGGATGTTTTCTCATCAGACAGTGGGATGAGCAGAAGGAAACAAAGCCAGAAGAATCTCAGTTCCTGCCTTTAATATGCCCTCTGCACCATAAATAAGGACAACGTTATTTGCCATGTCTGAAGCAGGACAAGGATCAGTAGTGGGGGCAGCTGGTTTTATGGCAGTATAATTTGTTTTTCAGCTGAAGGGCTGATGAATAGCATCGTCTCAGATGTGAAAAGGATCCCTAAATCTTGAAAATCATGCCTAACCCATTTGTTTCAAGTCTTTTAGACTGATAATTCTAACAGATCTACATCATACGGGACTCGAATAGCAAGGAGTATGTCTAAAATAAGGCTACCGGAGATATTTTTATGTTGTTTTAAACTGTACAGAAGCTTTCCTTCAGAAAAAGAAGTACCTTCTGATTTTATTTACAGCAGTTATAAGTACAGTTATAACCTTACCTTTAGCTCTATGGCTACAGGATGTCTCTATTTTGTTCTCTATTCTTTCTAACAGACCAAATCATTAAAAATATACTCATTTTTTTTCTGTTTCACACAAAATATTTATATGAGGTTTCTAATTAGCAATAAATGTAGATATTATTTTTTTTCTCTAATGCAAGCAGTCAGTTTGGCCATTTCACCAAATTCCATCAGCTTCACCAATTCCTTCACCATTCCTTCCTTGTAGGTAGTACCAAATCTTCCCATCTTTCCATGTATTTCACTGCAAAATATCAAACTGCTTATATACAAACAAAGTTCCATGCTGTTTTTTTCCAATTGTTTGTCTGTTAATTCCCAAAGGAAAACCTCTGATTTCAATTGTATATTAACCTTTAAAATCGTCTGAATTAACATGTGCATTTGAATCCAAAACTTTCTGGCTTTTTTTACACGTCCACCAAACATGAAAACATACCCCTTCTTGTTATTCATGTTTCCAGCATAAATTTGAAGTGCCTTTATATATTTTAGATAATTTATCTGGCTAAAATTCATATCTTCCAAGGCTTTAAATAGAAAATCTCAGTTCAAATTGCCAAAGGCTTTCTTTGCATCTAAAAATCAACACAGCTTGCTTTTCATTATGTTGCTCCAAATATTCCAAAATGTCCAGTTTGTTTCTAATATTATTTAATTAATTAATATAAATTAATATCATTTAACTTGTTTTAGGTTAAAAATTAAAATTGAACTCATGAATAAAATTGTGCAAGTAATTTTCAGTCTGTCAGCTAGAATCATTGTGAACAACTTACAATCATTATTCAGTAGGGATATTGGCCTATGGTTTCTTGTTAAATTCAAATTGTGTCCCTCTTTAGGTGTTAATGCTATATTAGCCTTTCTCCAACTCTTTGGTATCCATCCTCCCTGTAAAATAGAATTCATCATATTTTATAAAGTTGTAAAACTTCAGCCTCAAAGCATTTATAATAAACACCAGATAGTTCATCTGGTCCAGACACCTTTTTGGGGGGGTTTAATCTTTTTTCTGACTTCAGAAACTACCCTCATTGTTATTGGTTCATTCATAATTGCTCTCTGTTTCTCTTAAATCCTTGGAATTCTTGTTTCTTTTAAGTATTCATCTATTTTCTCTAAGGAGATGTCACTTCCTTTGAACAAGCTGGAATAATATTAATAAAATGCTTTTTGTATGGTCACATTATCCATTAATAAAGAATCTCCCTCTTGTAATTTCAGTATTATTTTCTTTTTTCTTTCCATAATTTCTATGCCAACCACTTCTGTGATTTGTTTATAAACTGAAAAGGTTTTGTTTTAATGTGACTCATTTTTATTTCCATTTTTCTTATTGTTAGGATAGATGTCTGTGGTTGTAGTAACTTAATTTGTTGAAAAATACTTGGCATCTATGGGAATGTCTTTAATTCTGCTTCTTTTCTTTATCTCGTGCAAAATGACGTGTGTTTTCTCTTTACCCTTCTTTTTAACTTCTAGGGAAAAGCTTTACTTGCATCCTGAACCAGGCTTAAATCACTGCCTTTATCTACATTAACTTCAAAAGGTTCTTTTAATTTCTTTTTACAATTGTCCAGGTGTATTTCTGTGAAATATTGTGACAAATAAAGCTGTGGTATTCCAACTTTTCAATCTTTTAGGAGACTCTGGTGGCTACAGACCTGAGTCTGGATATGGGTAGTCCAGCTTTCAAAGCCATTAGTAAGGTCCAACTTAATTGGTTTCATGACTTTTGTGATATGATTTGTCACCAGGTAGAATGTCTCAAATTGAAAATCAGGTCTCCCTTGACTTGAGTTCAACTCCAGGTGACCACGTAAACATAGACAGGCCTGGTTTTTTTTTTCTCTAACAACAATAGAAAAGCAATTTGCCAAAGACTGTATTTATAGGTTTGGTACCTGAGAATAATATAATATAAAGTTTATTGTCATTGTACATATATACAGAGTATACCCATACAGCAAAATTCACATAACACCCAGAGACCAAGCCCAACACACATGACAATCCCCAGACACACCCCTACCCACCAAAAATTCCCCATCCCTAAACCACCCAAGCATCCACACAGCAGACCAAATAATACTGTCCAACATCTCACTGATGGTGGACTTTTAGTTCATTGTTGAGTGCAATTATAGCTCTGGGATAAAAATTATTCAGAAGACGTGTGGTCCGAGTTTTAATTGTTCTGTATCTTCTGCCAGAAGGCAACAGTCCAAAAAGATTTTAAGCAGGATGGGAAGACTCTCTGAGAATGTTATGCAACTTCCTTAAACAGCGAGATGTGAAGATGTCATCCAGGGCTAGTAGTTAGAGCCCAATGATATTCTGATTGGTCAACTAGATTTCTGTTTTGTTTTATTTCTTGCACCTACAATAGGATGCAGATGTTATGGATCCAGGTTTGGGGTTTCCTTTTATAAGGGTCAGCATTAATTTAGAAATTTAGATAAGGATAGTAACTGTCTGAGAGACTTTTTACATGAAATCATCAGCAAAGATTGTTCTGCCCAGACAGTAGAAACTATTCACAGTACTTTAATAAAACACTGGCAGATTACAACCCTTGAAATCATTAAATATGACATCTTTTAACTGATAATATCCAAAGTAAAAATGGGTTATGTTCACTGATTTTATTAAGGTACACTGCATGGTCCAACATATGTTATTGATGTATCTTAAAAATGAAATATATATTTAATACCTAGATCTATGTATTTGTTTAATACAATCCAAGTCAGGCATGTTGCCATTTTAAATTTATTCAAATCCAAGACTGAATTATTACATTCTAGATGAAACAGCAGTAGTCTCACTAGCACCCATTATAAAACAAGTGACTCTATTACAGATGACAGGAAAAAAAAAACAATTTTTCTCCACAAACTGGAAAAATCTAGTTTTATCTACCTGACCCATTTGTCTGCAACTATTAACCAGGCTTCTCAGTTCTGTCATCCTTAAGATTCAGAGAGATCATGTTCTGGAATGCTCTTGGGTATTTTGTTTAGATATTGTTTATCCCAACTCTATTATTTTTTTATAAGTAGCTCAAGGCTATGAACCTACCTAATACTCCTTTGTCCTCCTATTTTCCCCACAACAACAACTCTGTGAGGTTGGACTGAGAGAGCATGACTGGCTCAAAGTCACCCAGATGGCTTTCATGCTTAAGGCAAGTCTAGGCTGCAGAGTCTCCTGGTTTCTAGCCTGATACCTTAACCACTAGATCACATTTTTCCAAACTAGGCAACTTTAAGACTTGTAGATTTCAACTCCCAGAATTCCCCAGCATGGCTGATTGAGGAATTCTGGGAGTTGAAGTCCACAAGCTTTAAAGTTGCCAAGTTTGGAAACCCCTGGACTAGACCAAACTTGTGACTGGAGAATAAAAATATTATAAAATAAAATGAACAAACATACTTGGGAAGATTGGTCATAAAAGACGCCATCTTTCCTTCTCGTGGATTTCCCCTGAAACAATTTCACCTCCCTTCTGTTGCCTAGCCTGTTTAGAGAAGAAGGTACGGCCCTTTAAGCCCTTTGCATAAGAGAAAAACAAAGCCAGCCTGGCAAAGATTAAAATTTGCCACTACATAATATAACGAAGTGCTAACTTGTCATTTTTTTAATGAAGCTGTGGCACTGGAGATTTATAGTTGCTAATGAGCCAGAATAATAATTAGTCATTTTTTTAATGAGGCTGATGATCACTCAGACAGACAGCAAGAGCAAGGCAGTCAAATGGTTTTTAGCCATGCTCTAATTTCCTGTTGGTAACTGAGTGGCGTGCGTGCCCAGCTGGCTGGAATCCACTCATGTAGCACCTTTTCTGCTTGGTATCTGTGCCAAGCCTGATGGTTTGCCCTTTCCCTGGCACTCACAAAGTGGGCAGGGTGTGAACTGAGGTCAGATGGATGAATTATAATATGGAGTACAGTGAGACATATTCCTCACCAAGAAGAGCACATGCAGAAGAGGTCTTTAGCAACAGACCCCTAAGCCAATGCTTCTTAACCTTGGCTATTTGAAGATGTGTGGACTTCAACTCCCAGCCAACTCCTCACTGGCTGAGGAATTCTGAGAGTTGAAGTCCATATATCTTCAGATGGCCAAGGTTGGGAAACACCACCTTAAACAAAGGAAAAGAAAACAATTAAAATACCTAAGTTAGGAACAATCATATGATGCCTTATGGAGTTAAGAACGCCAAACCTGAGCCTATGATCAGCACTGTGGTCTCAGAAACATCTATGTGGATTCCACAATTCCAGAGTCACATTGTTTTCATCCATAATTGTTTCCATGAGGATGGAAAAAATTATGGAAAAAAATCCCTTTATTATTCTTTCTCATCTTACCTTGGCTGTTCCAGACAATTTTGAAGAAACAACTAGTGTAACTGGAGAAAGATCATCCAGGCTGGTCTTTCCCACCCTTTCCCTCCCACTGTCTAGATTAGCTGAATTTCTACTCCTATAGTTCCCTAGACATAGTAGCTGTGCACCATAAATACAAGATGAACCTTAAATCTCTAGAAAAGGCCAAAGAAATATATTGTTTTAAAATAGCTGCTACTGTATGCACAATTGATTCCATGACAAATGCTGCAACATCCTGGAAAATAGCTTAACAATTTATGGATTTTCCCGGGAACCAATCACTTATATTTATTTATATTTTTCATAGTTTTGCACATCTTTTTTTAAAAAAGACATAGAAGCTGTCTTGTAGTAAATCAGACTATTAGTTCATGGAATCACAGGATTGGAAAGAGTTGTTTGACCACTACATCTGATACCTTTCTCAGTGTAAGAGTCTAAATTAAGCATGCCTGACAGACAGTTGGCAAACCATCCAGTTAAGGGACATCCATCACCTCTTGGAGTAATTGGTTCCACTGTCAAAATGCTGTGTTAGGAATTTTTCTCTAACAATCAGACTCTGCCTTCCTGTAACTTAAATCTATTATTCCATAAGCTGCCCTCAGAGGTGACAGAAAATGAGTCTTGGCCTTCTTCGTTATGATACCTTTGCAGATAAATCGAGAGGGGCCATTAAACATTCACCCTTCTCAGTCTCCTCATCTGCTGGCAGGGTGGGCTTTGAGACAGTCATTCTCTCTCAACCCAACCTACCTTATAGGATAGTTGTTGTGTGGAAAATAGGAGGAGGGAAGCGTATTACAGTAGGTACCGTATGTTCACTACCTTGAATTATGTATAAAAATAATAAAGGTGGGATATAAATAATAAAATAGAATAAAATAAAATCTTATGGTTAAAAATGTCTAGTTCCTCCAATTTCTCTTAGAAGTTAGTTTCTAGTCCACTCATGATCTTCATTGCTCTTCTCTGAATATGTTCTGGATTATCAGACTACCTGACTACAGAAGGGTATGAACAACGAATAGTAAACTTCCAATGACAGGTTATTCCACTTCTGTTGATGTAACCTACTATAATCTGTCTTTTTTTTAATGATGTATGTTTTTCTCATTTAATTTGCAATATTTAGCTATCCCCAGTTGTTTTTCACAAGTAGTGCTATCTGCCATGTATTCCCCCATCTTATACCTGGGCATTTGATTTTGCTTGTTCCCTAAGGTATATATTTGTCTGTAAAATTTCATTCTGTTATTTACAGCTGCTCATTTTTTCAAGCTAGCAAAATTCTAGAACAGGGGTGTCAAACTCGTGTTACCAAGGCGGCGTCACATGATATATCACAACTTTTTGCCCCTTTGCTAAACCAGATGTGGGCTTGAGTAGCCAGTGACACATCTGGCCCACAGGCTGCAAGTTTGACAGAATGTTAGCCCAGTCCAAACTTAACTAGTCACCTAACCAGAATATCACACAGAACTTTCTTAAATGTTTTGCAGAATCAGGACAAGTTATTTCATTCCAACAAACTATTAAAGAAGTGAGCTGATAAAATAAAGTAAAACAAAATAAATTTTAAAAAAAACATAAGATCTGTTCTTGTTGGAACTTTTGATAAAATGAGCTGGGAAGCATGTGTTTTGGTGGGAAGAGAAATAGGCAGGATGATGTTTGGCAGGAAAATGTATTAGTGCCAGAAGGAAAGGAGGAGAAACCAAAGCAGAGAAGAGAAACAAAAGAAGAAAGAGGTAAAAAGAGGGAACAAGGATGAAAAGCAAAGTGGGAATGGTCAGTCATTTGAGTAGATCAGGTCAGGAAAGAAATATGCCAAGTAATTCTAGAACTTTGATTGATGAATTGATGGATTGATGATCATGTGCCATCAAGTTGTTTTAGACAAATGCGCTTAGTGATCACATAGATGGATGTTCTCCATTATGATCTGTCCCTAAACTGGTCATCCTCTTCTTCTCTTTCCTTCCACCTTTCCCATCAATAGAACCTCCTCCAGCAAGCTAACAGAATTTTGAAGACCAGACAATGATTCCCTTCCCTCCCTCCCATATCAAAGAATATTAAAGTGCAGCAACTTTAGATTTCTTTCTTACGCTTTCTTGTCTCCAGGACCGCACTCATATCTTGCTAATGGTCCAAGCTAATATTTTAGTTTTATTTATTTATTAAATTTAGAGTCTGCCCACCATGGCCTCAGAACTACTCAGAGTTTTGCTGACAATCTCTACTTTACCTTCTCCAATGGTTATCTTTGTACTCTACAATCTACAGTATAGTAGTTGGGAGGAGACAAGAAGAACAAGTAAAAAGGAAGGAAAGGTGAGAGATGAAATAAGGAAAGGTGAAATGAGACAGGTGAGCTAAAGGAATCACGACTGTGTATTTTATTTATTAGTGGTAAATAAGCTCTGTGAACAACAAATAGAAAAATCAATAAAAAAGTAAAATAAAGCATAAATGCTATACTAATAAGATAAATAAAATAAAAGTTCAAACATGAAACTAGAGAATAAAAGGGAACTGATTACAAAATATCATCAGCATAAGGATAGAACAGGGCTGTCAAACTCATGACTCACAGTCCGGATGTGTCATGCACTGGCCATGCCCATGCCCAGTTTAGCGAAGGAGAAAAAAGTCCCAATACATCACGTGACACTACCGTGATGTTGTGAGTTTGACACCCCTGGGATAGAACAATGTTTTCTTTCTAACTGAGGTAGCAACCAATACAAACGTAGCTACTCTATTTGTAACAGTTGAATTGTGATCCTGCAAGGGAAGTTATATAGCATCTACGTCAAGATGGGATCAAATTCTGTTAATGAGGAGGTGTTAAAAGAAAGGACAATAAAAGAAAATTGTGGATGCATATTTTAGTACGGCTCAAATCACAGGGGGCAGACTCTTTCTCCAAAGGGAATTTTTGATAAGTCCTCCAAAATGGCTGTGGGATAGAAGCTGAAGTGTGCCAGGCAAAACTCTTTGTGGTGCATAGTTGACGTGAGATTAAATAGGTACTTACTAGGTACAAGTAAGTTGCGATCAAGAATGCCTCATTAAGAATGAACAATAGTCCCCAATCTTAGCAGATTTCTACTCTGGCTTTCTCTAGACTAAGGACTACAGATACTGAGAGAGGTACAGAAGTGCGGATCATCCAGAACTTTTTACTTCCATCATGATGGGGAATTGTCAGAAAGAATTAATGGTCCAGCAAATAGTTGGTGAAGAAAAGCTTTAACCAATAAGGAAGTAATGAGCGAGATAGGGGTGAGGAGCAGCAAAGCCGCATGAGAGATGAGAGTTTGAAATGACAGCAAGGAGATAAATATGGAGAGGTGCAATATGACAGCAAAGAGAGACTCGGAGGCACAAAAGAAAAGTTACAACAGTAATGAAAAAGAGAGATGGAATAGCACAACATACCCTGCAGCAGAAATGATGAAAGATACTATTAACCTGATCCGGAGCAGAAGCATTGATGGTGCCGCTTGTTTCTTAAGACGTTGAAGAAGGCCAGTGATTCCTTGGGATAGGCAGGCTGAAGAACCTTGGAAGTCAATAAAGCATTAGGAGGGCTACATTAACATATTCATGTTGACTCTCTGTAATTGCAGTATTATTTTCAAGATGCTTACAGGGCAGTTTCTTCATAATTCTGCTGTAGAAATTTCCAGGGTATTGAGATCAGAGTTATTGGCTTGTAATGTCTTGGCTCTTCTAATTGCCACCCCCCTTTTTTTTGAAGATAGAAACAATATTTGATATTATCTCCTCATCTGGCTTTTTGCCCATGTTCCAGGATTTCTCAAAGAATAATAGATAAAATGCAGCCAGGCTATCAACAAGTTAAGTTCCTTTGGTACCCCTAGGAGGCAATTCATCTGGTCTGGAGATTAAAATTCCTTCAAAGTAAATAGTTATTCCCTGATCATATTTTCTTCCAAGCTTTAATCCATCTTTAATAAGCTGCAAATAGGTGCTGCTTTCCTGCTCCCGTGTGTCCAAATGTATCTCTTCTTAATCAAATCTGAAATACTGCACAGCTGTAGTATGGACTATAAAGGCCATAAACTTTATTAGCCCATGTACGTTTTTATTTTTCATTGAGTCAATGGTTTAATAGGCCCCCATTATGCTATACCCTTACTTCCTTCTTCGGTGCTAAACTCCTTATGCGTATCTTACATATATAGCAATCCCTCAAAATGTAGACTAAAGCCCTCCAATTCAGCTTTCTATGTTTTGGCCAGCCAGTTTTAGCAATACTACCACTCTATATACCAGGTGAAGGCCGTGCTGGCTAAAATATTATGGGAATGGCGGTCCAATAGTTTTGCAGATACAGGTAGTCTTCGACTTACGACCACAATGGAGCCCCAAATTTCTATTGTTAAGTGAGACATTTGTTAAGTGAATTTTACCCCGTTTTTCTACCTTTCTTGCCACAGTTGTTAAGTGAATCTCTGCAGTTGATATGTTAGTAACCTGGTTTTAAAGCCAATCTGGCTTCCCGATTGATGTTGCTTGTCAGAAGGTTACAACTTTGTTGAATTTTGCTGAAATTTTGATCCCATGATTATGGGGATGCTGCAAAGGTCGTAACTGTGAAAAACGGTCATAAGTCACTTTTTCCAGTGGCTGTTGTAACTTTGAACAGTCACTAAATGAACTGTTTATTAGACTGAGCTTGATTATTTTTCATTCATCTGCTTAAGCTGTTGGTAACAAAAGAGGTACACACTTCATTGTATGCAAGCACCCATTTTAGAGATTTTAAGTTATTTAACTAATAAAACATGTTGTGCACAAGTTTTGAAAAAGGTGCAGGAGTCATTAAAGAAATCAGGTCTGTGAGGAAAAAAAAACAACTAAGCAGAGTTCACAAGTGGGAGCAACTTCCAACTGGGCAAAACTAGAACAAGATGCAGCTGTTTTAAAGATTCAAAATGAAGGGCTTTGGAATGCTCGCACACATTCCACAGTGCCTCTTTCAAAGCACTTGCACAAGAGTTCTATTACGCTTTCCTCAAGGAATACTCTGTTTCTCTTTTCATCGTTGTTTGAATGGGTTTGGGGGCTGTGAATTCCCTAGATTAATTAGTTGGAAAAAAGTCTTTTTAGCTGATTCTTTAAAACATGCTGTTGTTTATTTCTTTGGAAGTCATTCAAGTTTTGTCATTAAATGAAAGTTTTATCTTTGATACAAGAGGATATATAGTATATTTATATATCTATACATTCATCTTTCTCTCTCTCTCTCCCTCCCTCCCTCCCTCTCTCCCTCTTCGTCTCCCTCTCCCTCTCCAACTTCCTCTCCTTCTCCATGTCTGTCTGCCTCTGCTTCTGCCTCTGCCTCTCCCTCTCTCCCTCCCTCCCTCCCTCCCTATATGTAATATTTGTTAGGGATCTACATATCTATATTTGTCTATCTTCTAGCACCTTAACCACAGCATAACACTGGCATAAATAGATAGATGATGAGAGATGATGGCTGGCTGGCTGGCTGGCCGGCCGGCCGGCCAGCCAGGTAGGTAGTAGGTAGGTAGGTAGGTAGGTAGATAGATAGATAGATAGATAGATAGATAGATAGATAGATAGATAGATAGATAGATAGATAGATAGATGATGGATGATATAGTTAGCTAGCTAGCTAGTTTAGAGACAGAGGGAGAGATGATAGAGACAGATAGACAAGCCTCTTCATTCCTTTGATTTGCTCTTGTTCTTCATAAGGCTCTTTCTCTGGTTGTTGCTGTTCCCTCATTTCTCTTGGATCTTGTTGCATTTCCCCCACCCCCACCTCCGCCCCACAATTCCCCCAGCATATCTCCTATGCCCAAGATGAGGGTCCACCACATTCATTTCTATAGAAGTATTATGAAAGACTTGAACATTATTCTCTTGGCCTTTCCTAACAGTCTGTTTGCCTTTTTGAGGGTTGCAGCCTGATGAATAACATTCAGTGAGCTTTCTACAATGATACTGAGATCTCTTTCAAATTTCTTTCATCCTTTACAAACTGATTACCTTTCTGCTTCTGAAAAAAGCTGAAAGGAAAAACTCTGCTGGCTGCTCCTCAAGCATACAGACACTCTGAATAGAAACAGACCTCTTTAGGTCAGTCAGCTCATCCTTTCCCTCTGCCTGCAGAGCAATATTCCCCACTGGGCATGTATTATGTATGGAGAGAACCCTCCCACTTTCTGCTCTGTTTCTAAGACTTCCAAAGTTGCTCCTTTAGAAATCTTCTTCAACATACAGTAGTAGACCTAGCTGAGGAATCTTTTTTACATTATGCCTCCCTCCCTTCTCCACTGCAAATCTGCTGTTCCACTCATTCTCATTTTGTTGTTATACATGTCACAGGTTTTCACAAACAGTTTTATTGTTAAGACCCCAAATTTTGAGTGATATCCTAAGAATTCCATCTTGGAATGGAATGAAAATTTGGGGGCAATACAGCAATAGCACTAAGACTTATATACCGTTTTACAGCCCTTTCTAAGCAATTTACAGAGTCAGCATATTTTCCCCAACAATCTGGGTCCTCATTTTTCCCACCTTGAAAGCAGTGGTGGGATTCAACTAATTTAACAACCGGTTCTCTGCCCTAATGATTTCTTCCAACAACCAGTTCACCAAACTGCTCAGAAATTTAACAACTGGTTCTCCTGAAGTGGTGCAAACTGGCTGAATCCCACCACTGCTCGGAAGGATGGAAGGATGAGTCAACCTTGAGCCTGATGAGATTTGAACTGCCAAACTGCAGCCAGCCAGCAGAAGTAGCCTGCAGTACTGCACTCTAACCACTGCACCACCGTGGCTCAATATGAAGTAAAGCTGCCTGGGACATGATATGGGAACCTGTTGCCATGCACAAAACAGGACAGGCAAAAGAAGAACTCAAAGTTCCCCACTTTATCAAGTCTATTAGTTAAAGTTTCAGTAGTGGAAGGTTTGGCTGATAAGATGACTTATAAATATAGTGGCATCTCCACCTACCAATATAAAAAACAACCTGTAGTTTATGCATGTCCAATCTCTTGGTTTACCTGGACCACATTAGGTAAAGAAGAATTGTCATGGGCTGCTATAAAATATATAATATAATTAATATATATGTATATCACACAATAATGTTATAATTTTGTGAGGCCATATTACTAGCTGTGCCATGGGCCATGCATTGGACATGCCTACTTTAAATCATCATTGGTATCATGAGCATATAGAAGGAACAAGCAATGTCTACTCTTTATTTTGTGCATAATTCCAGGCAATCCAATCTATCTATCTATCTGACTTTGTTGGTCCCACTGGAAAATGAAAGAGTACAACAACATAAAATTTGGTAGAGGTATTTATCTCCAGTTATCTACATCTTCAAAAATACCATTTGATTTTGCAAAAGATTCCAATCCCAAATCTTGTTAATATAAGTGGAGCTGTAATGATTTTCCACAATAAAAGTTTAAGAAAGGCGTAGTTGGTGTCGATATTTCGAGATCTGGAAATATGTTGGTATTTGTGTTTTCTCCAGGCAGTTGCTGCAGAATTACCAGCAGGTATTAAAAAAGGAAACAAGATTGCTAGCATAAACAGGTGTCAGTTGAAGACATATAATATGGTTTTTCCAATATAAAGTATATAGTATAACAGATGGACATGGGAGACCATCAAAATATCCTAATTCAACTTTATGGAGAATACTATTATTGACAGTAAGAAGGTCCCTGATATTCATAATATGGATGTAGTGATACCTGCAATTTTATTGGAAAATAAGGAATTGAATTAACTTCTGCACCAGTTGATGAGCACTCTAGAAATAAATTACAAATATTAGTACAAGGATTTGCCTGGAATTATGTTAAAGGTGTTAATTAGATTTTGGGATGGGGATGATGCATTATCCAGTTTGTATTTTGGTTTCATGTGAATTGTTTAAAAAAGAGGAAATGTTAATTTGGTCCAAATTAGGGGGTGACTGTCCCTTTTACCCATTCTGATTTGGAATTAAAATTAGAACAGCAATACCAAGAATGTCAAGGAGTAAATGTGTGTGATTAAAAAAAATTGCAATATCATATCATTTTGAATATTTTATTTGGCTTGATACTTTGAGTGATTCACTGCATTTAACACCTGAGATGACCCCAAAGGCATCAAGTTCAACATTTCAAAGTTTTTTAGGAGATCAGTTCTCCGGCAGAGCTTTCATAAATTAACAGATCCCTAGCATCGCTATCCCTTATGACAAGCAAGCAAGCAAACAAGCAAGCAAACAAGAAAAAAGAAAAAAAAAAAAAGAAAGTTCAATATAGTCAAGGAATGCCAGAAGAGCAAAATATGATTTGGCTATTAAAATTCCTAAATGCAAATAGACTTGGCTTAAAACAAGTCTTTATAATACTTGGTGGATTTCACATGTGCTGGGAATTTTACAAGGCAAAATGCTGCAGAATAACACATCCACTCGCTAGAAGAAGCTAAATGCTGATGGCTTACCAAACAGTCTCATAACAACTATTCAATACAAGGGATGTAAGAAGCTACACGCACTCTGGAGTAGAAACCATGGAAATCATCCACTTCAATAAATTCAGCTGAATGAATTGTGACAAGTCTTCTGAAAGAGTTGAAGAGCTTCATTGTTTACATGACATACTTTCAATCTTCAAAAAAGAAGATTTGCCTGAGAAATGAGACATTTCATCAACGTCTATGTAGAATTCTAAGGAAGCATGAGTCAGGAGAACATGGGAAACGGGTACAATTTGACTACCTCAAATGCATCCTCCTGCTTTCACAAATTTTCCTGTGGCATAAAAACTTGGTCGCGTTATGTCTTTGTGAACAGATTTGACATCTAGATTATTCATTATCTATCTAAGCCCAAATTCACATGATGGCACGTTCAGTCGCAAAACAATATTTTGGGATATAATGGAGATTCCAGCATTACGAATGGCAACCGCAGTGAAGTTTTTTTTTCCCCATACTCAAATGGGAAAAGAATATTCAATACTGTTGTTGGGATTATATTGAAATAAACTGCTGGTGCATGTTATCTACCAAGAGTTAACCCAACTCATCATGGTTGTTGTTGTGGGGAAAATAGAAGGAGAAATGTGTGTTGGATATAGTTGAGTTATTTGTATAAATTATAAATTATAAAGATAGTATATAAATCAGGGGTGTCAAACCCCTGGCAGTCCGTGGGCCAGATGCGTCACATGCAAGCCATGCCCACTCCAGCTCCATGAAGAAGAAAAACATCTGATACATCACGTGATGGCAACGTGAGGCCGCGAGTTTGACACCTGTGATATAAACAAACAAACAAATTTAAAAAATAAACATACATCAGTGTAATAAAAGCTGAGGACACCTTTTTAGGAATACGCAACCTGAGCAAAGCTCACAAACAGTAGTTTTCCTTGAACAAGCAAGCATTGTTTGCTGAATTGCGATCTACCAGCATGAGAAATGATTGAAAAAGAGTTGAAGTACATCTTTGTAAAAGAGGAAATCGGTCTAATCCATCTGATACAAACACTGAATCTTCATCGTTATTCAACAGTGAGAAATCTGCACTGGTCACAATTACTGACTTCCAGTTAAACATATTCCATAAAGGGAATGAGATTCATGACAATTTCATTAAACAGAATCCATTAATCTCATCCAACCAATTACAAATTGCAAAATACGTGCTTTCACTTCCAGGAAGAAAATGCCATGCTTGGAGGGGGATGCGGGGAAGATGGCAGAAAAATAAATAAGTACAAGAGGGCAGAAGATTTAGTGGAATTCTTAACACTGTATATGAAATGGAAACTAGACAATATAGGATGCAAGCCTGGGGTTTAAGATTTACTGTTCCTTAGAAAAAAATGTACACAAATCATATGTCAAATATGGACTATCTCCCCGTGCTGTGGTTTGCTAAATTCTTGATAATACAAATTTCTACTTACCCAAGTAAATAGTAATAATTGGTGTTTATTAAGCCTCCGGTGAGTTGGTATTAGCTTGGCAGACCAGAAGCTGTTATTGCTTTCCTTAGAAGCACAGAATCTTGGAAAAGACCTTTTAGTCTAATTCCCTGCTCAAGACATGAGCCTTATGCCATCCCAGTCAAATGGTTGTTCAGTTTATTTTTTAAAAACTTTTCAGATGGAGCAACCAGAACTCAAGGTGGCAAACTATTCCACTGAGCAATTGTTCTCCCTATCGGAAAAATTCTCCTTGTTTCTAGGTTGGATCTCTCTTTAATCAGCTTCCACCCATTACTTCTTGTCCTGCCTTCTGTTGCAGTGGTGGGATTCAACATTTTTTACTACCAGTTCTGTGGGCGTGGCTTGGTGGTCGTGGCAGGGGAAGGATACTGTAAAATCTCTATTCCCACCCCACTCCAAGGGAAGGATACCGCAAAATCCCCATTTCCTCCCAATCAGCTGGGACTTGGGAGGCAGAGAAAAGATGGGGCGGGGCCAGTCAGAGGTGGTATTTACCGGTTCTCCGAACTACTCAAAATTTCCACTACCGGTTTTCCAGAACTGGTCAGAACCTGCTGAATACCACCTCTGCTCTGTTGTCTTAAAGAATAAGTCAATCCCTTCTTTGTGATAGCCTCTCAAGTATTGGAAGACAGTTATCATGTCACCCCTGAGAGAAATTCAAAGCTTCTCTTCCCATATTAATTTTCAATTTGGATGTGAGAGGACAAAGAAATATTGCTTTCCTGTGTAAATTAAAAAAAAAAAAACCCTGCTTCTGGCTCAAAACATCTTTCTTTCCCTTTTCCTGCTGTTTTCATTTTCGACTTGGCTGCCAACACCTCTAACTTAAATGGAAACTGTACCAATAGATTTAGAAGAGGTTATTCTGTTTAACCACCGTGGCATGCATAAAAGCTTGAAAGTTGATAGCTGAACTTCCATTCTGCTCTGCCCTTATGAACCAGCTGCAATGATTGATGACAGTAATGGTAGCAGCAAAAGGAGACCCAGGACTGGAATATATGCATTGGCTTGGAAGACCAGTGCCTATTCAAATGTTTCAGAATGATTTCCACTGTACTGTGATGAGACTCAAGCAATGCTTTTATGGGGGTGAGAGAATGTTTTGCACCTTGGGGACAAAAACGGTGTACTTGATACACACTTGTAGAAATACTTTTTCAACTGTGGTCAGTGGAGGGGGAACTGGGATCTTCCAGAAGTTGTTAAACATCACCAGCCAGAAGCTTTAGCCAATAAGGTCAATGGTGTGAGAGAGGGGTGAGAATTGTATTGTGATAATTTTTGAAAGACTACAAGTTTCTGTTCTGCACACTATTTTTACATGCTAGATTCACAACTATGGAAGCTATGATTTTGGAGGACAGACAGAAAAACATCTATCTGTAGTGTTGCCTCTGTCTTTCTCTGGAAAGTACACTAGTTAACAAAAGTATTTTATAGAATAACAGAGTTGGAAGGGACCTTGGAGGTTTTCTAGTCCACCACCACCACCCCTGCACAAGCAGGAGACCCTATGCCATTCTGGAGGAATGGCTGTCCAATCTCTTCTTAAGCCTCAAATGGTGGAGCACCCACAACTTCTGAAGGCAAGCTGTTCCACCGGTTAATTCTTCTCTGTTTGGAAATTTCTCTTTAATTACATGTTGATTAGTTTCCATCCATTGCTCTTTATCCTGCCTTCTGGTGCTTTGGAAAATAGGCTGACCCCTTCTTTGTGGCAACCCCTCAAATATTGGAATAATGCTAGTCCCTCTTTTCAACTAGACTAGAAATACCCAATTCCTACAACTGTTCTTTATATGTTTTAGCCTCCATCCCTCTAATCATCTTTATTGCTCTTCTCTGCATTCTTTCCAGAATCTCAACATCTTTTTTATATTGTGGCAACCAAAACTGTATGCAGAATTCCAAGCGTGGTCTTACCAGGGCATTATACCGTGATAATATTTCATGTGAACTTGATTTTATCTCTCTGTAAATAAAGCCTAGGAATGCATTGGCTCTTTTGGCGGCTGCAGCACACTGCTGGCTCATATTTAAATAGTTGTTGACTAGGACTTCTAGATCCCTATTAACACCTACCGTACTTTTCGGAATATAAAACGCACTTTCTCCCCCCCCTCCCAAAAGAGGGTGGAAATGTCAGTGCGTCTTATAGACTGAATACACCTATTTTTGGCCTCCTGAAATCCTGCCCCGCGCATCCCATTTTTGCCAAAAGCAGATCAGTTTTTTCACAAAAACGGGACACGCAAAGGGTGCTCCTGGGGGCCGAGGAGGGCAAAAACTGGATGCACAGAGGCCAAAAACTATTTTTTTTCTTGTTTTTCTCTTTGAAATCTTGATGTGTCTTATATTCCAGTGGGTTTTATAGTCCGAAAAATACTGTATTTGAAACCTGTACATTTGATTTTTAACATAAGTGTTAAAACTTTACTTTTCTCTACATCAAATTTCATTTTGTTAAGATAGGGCCCAGAGTTCAAGTATCTTGAGATCTTTCTGGATCTTGAGCCTATCTTCTGGGGTGTTGGCTATTCCTGCCAGCTTGGTGTCTTCTGCAAAGTTTAATAGTTCCACACATTTTGTTGCCCTGTTTCATATTTTGGTCTTCTTGCTGTTCTGCCTTAATGATCCCTTTTAGTAGGCTAACTGGGCCTACTGGATGAGGAAAAGCCAACCTCTCTCCTAGTGATTACTGCCCTGAAATATATGTCAGGGTTGTTAAGTACTATTGCAACTGCTGTAAGGAAGGCTTACATGATGGAATTGTTAACCTGAACTCATTGTAATTCATAGGTATTGTCATAGATGTTATTAACCAGATGATTTGTATTTGGCTGTTTTATGTATGCTTATTTGCACCATATAATAGCTTCAGTCTTTGACTGTAAATAAATAAAATGAAACATCTTTGGCCTAGGCAATGAGAGGAGCAGATTAATAAAAGATGAGGAAGTACAACAACATTGGACTCACAATGGTTTGTTCATATAGGTGCAAAAGTTACCATAATTCTTGATACATAGTTCATGAGGTCATCTCACAACTTTCAGATGTATAGATGGCTCTCCATTGTGAATACCAGTCTTCCTATTATAATAGCCTATTGATCTACTGTAACTTGCATCATTTAGTTCTTGCCTGTTACAACCCATCATCCTAGCATGATATCTTTTGGATTCCTTCACATAGAGTCTTTGTTACTCTCTCTGATTCCAATCATGTGGAATATTCCTAAGTAATATATGTAATGTCAATACTCATTGCTTTGATCTGTTATTAATAAATGTTTAGAAAAAAATATCTTCACTAGAAATAAAATTCTCTTCTGAGTAGCTTTGTGTAGCTTTGTGTATCTTATGATGAAGCTGTAGTCCAAGATTCAGTACACAATATCTCCATGTGTTGGTGAAAAGATTTCTATCTGAAGCTTTGAAGAACTTTGGTCAGAAAATGTATATCAAGTTTCCCCAATCTCCTGCCATCCACCTGGGTTGGTCCTTAACTTCCAAAATTTTCAGCCAGCACAGTCTTCAGATGAACGGAATAACAGAACAACTGTGATCCAGATGGAACAATGTTCTGATTTCTTTAAAAAGCGGACTTTGTATCCTTACATTTTGATAATCCTACAATCACTTGGATACCTACCAAAAGTATGTAGAAAAACTGCCCTAATGGAACTGAACAATACCATAAATTACTGAGCCACTTCTACGGGATGTTGCAATGCTTGTTTAGTTGTCCATACTGGTAGTAGTGGGTCAAGAGGATCCACTATATTCATTTCACCTTTTCTATAGACTTGGGTTAATCTAATATTTTTTGTGCATATGAAAAGATGTAACACCAAAGTTACAGTAACAATAGATTTTTTTAAAAAAATTGATTTATATGCTGCCCTTCTCCGAAGACTCAGGGCGGCTTACAATGCGTTAAGCAATAGCCTTCATATTTTTGTATATTTATATAAAGTCATCTTATTGCCCCCACAAACTGGGTCCTCAATTTACCCACCTTAGAAAAGATGGAAGGCTGAGTCAACCTTGAGCCTGGGGATTCGAACTCGCAGTAATTGCAGGCAGCTGGGTTTTAATTACAATGCTTAGTCTGCTGAGCTATCCAGGCTCCTTTTTACACTTTTTTGTTGTCTGCTTCTTTCTCCTTGTACTAGCTAAGTGAGTAGCGGCTTGGACAGCATCTTCATTCAGTATCTCCATCCTGAGATTACTGGGGGCATCAGTGTCAATCTATATAGTGTATGTATAAATGTATATATGTACACTGCAAGAAAAACAATTACTACCAATCTACCTTCCATAGAGGACCTGTATACTGCACAAGTCAAAAAGAAGGCTGTGAAAATATTTACAGACCCCTCGCATCCTGGACATAAACTGTTTCAACTCCTACCCTCAAAACGATGCTATAGAGCACTGCACATCAGAACAACTAGACACAAGAACAGTTTTTTTCCCAAACACCATCACTCTGCTAAGCAAATAATTCCCTCAACACTGTCTAACTATTCACTAAGTCTGCACTACTATTAATCTTGTCATCATTCCTACCATCCATCTCCTCCCACTTATGACTGTATGACTGTAACCTTGTTGCTGGTATCCTTACGATTTATATTGACTGTTTCCTACTATGATTTGATTGCTTATTTGTACCCTATGACTTTCATTAAGTGTTGTACCTTATGATTCTTGATGAACGTATCTTTTGTTTTACGTACTCAGAGCTTTTGCACCAAGACAAATTCCTTGTGTGTCCAATCACACTTGTCCAATAAAGAATTCTATTCTATTCTATTCTATTCTATTCTATTCTATTCTATTCTATTCTATTCTATTCTATTCTATTCTATTCTATTCTATTCCATTCCATTCCATTCCATTCCATTCCATTCCATTCCATTCCATTCCATTCCATGCTATGTATTGTGCCAAATTCTTCATGTGTGATTACTATCTTCTATAAACTGAAGAGATATTTCTCAAAGCAGTCTCATGAGTTTGGATGCCCCACATTCCACAGAGATCTGCAGAACAATTAGAATTTCTCAGGCACTAGAAATTTATGTGATAGTGACAAATAGAATTAGACAGCCCCAGACAGAATAGTGAAACCATGAAGCAAAAGCGCTGACAGAATCTATGGCAGGTTTCATTCCAAGTCTTGTGCATTCATTTATAATATTTTTATGGCATTTATTGATTTGTACCCCATCTCCCATCATAAAACCACTTGATAGTTGATGTGTTAGAAAGCAGAAAATGAAAGTAATAGAGAAAGATAATACTTTACAACAAGCTTAGGAAATAAAGCCCTTTGAGACAACTTCCTCTGATCAGAATAGGTAAGGTGCTATTATATTAGACAGTTTTAGTGTAAATGCAGCACTGGAACATAAAAAGCTGTTTTATGACTCCACGTGATTTCACTGAATCTACAGCATTTTATAAGCAAAGCCGTGCAGTTTAACTAAGACTTCCCCAACCAATTATTAAGACTTCCCCAACAGCATTCTAGGATGGACATGATGGCTAGGGATTTATGTAGTTGTAGCCCTAATACATTGAGAAGGTGAAGGGTAAGAATGGGACAAGGAACGAAATCAGTGTGGCCCAAATCACAGTGATATATTTTTCCATTGTCCCATTGTAGTTCATGATAAACAATGATATCACAGTATGTGACAATGAACTAATGGTGGTGAAAAATTAAATATTTGCATAGCTAATTCATCTAGCATTGTAAAGCTGTGTTGGATCAGACTGATGATCCAGCTTCTCCAACAACCTATTCCACAGGATCTATACAGGTGATAAGGAGGTCCTGCATATGCATAATAGCTGCACATTGAATCTATGTTGTCATCAAGCTAACTACTACACCTACAAGAAACCTGTCCAGATATATCAGCTGAGACACCATCAGCATGCAATAGAAGTATAACTGAAGTTTGGATTTCTTTTAATACATTGATTTATCAGGCCTGTGCCATGATTATATAATATATGTCATGATATTTCTCAATATTATTTCATAGCACAAATGACATGTAGTATATAATTTGAATTATTGCCACTATTATTGATTAAATTGATTAAAACTACCAACCACTGCAGTTCGCGAAGCAAGACTTATACATCGGCATACAAAGGCTGCTGCATTCTAGACCAGTTGAAGCTTCTTGGTGGTCTTTAAGGACAGCTCCATGTAGAGCACATTGCAGTAGTCAAGCTGTAAATGTGACCACAGCACTAGTGACTATCTGAAGGGCCTTCCTATAGGTCAGGGATGGGCTTCAAAAATTTTAGCAAGGGGTTCTCTGTCCAGTTGCTGGGTGGGCGTGGTCATGATGGGCATGGCCTAGTCAGCCTCCTGCATCACAGGGGGGGATTGCCCCCCGGGCTCCAGAGGCTTTCTTCGAGCCTCTGGGCAGGCAAAAACAGCCTCCCCAGGCTCCGGAGGCCCTCTGAAGGTCGGAAAAAGGCCCGTTTCTGGGCTTCCTGAACTTCTGATAGGCCCGTTTTTTGCCCTCCCCAAGCCTCTGCATGAGTCCTGCATCCAGATTGGCCTGCGTGGGGACTCCTGGGTGGGGTGAGTGGGCCCAGCCAGGAGTGGGATTTGGGGGTTCTCTGAACTGCACAGAATCTTAGCTAGAGATTCTCCCAAACCCCTGTGAACCCCCAGCAGCCCACCCCTGGAAAGGACATCACTGGTAACACCATATAACCTACATTTGCTCTTTTGATCTTCAGATTGTCTTTCTTTCTCTTATCCTCTTCATCAGTGTTTGATTACTGGCAATTACTGGGTTTTTTGGCAAGGCTTTTCAGAAATGTCCCAAAGGTGCTTTTTTTTTTTTCCAAGAGGCAACTGGACTTTCTGGTTTTTCTTGAAGATGCTTCACTTCTCATCCAAGAAGTTTCTTCAGCTCTGATTGGATGGTGGGAAGAAGCAAGAGCTGAAGAAGCTTCTTGGATGAGAAACGAAACGCCTTCAAAGAAAAACCAGAAAGTCCAGTTGCCTCTTGAAAGAAAGAAAAAACACCTTTGAGACAGCCATGACCTGGATGAATGAGAATCTCCATAGACATTTTCAGAAATGGTTTGTCATTTCCTTCTTCCTAGGATTGAGAGAGAAGGACTGGCCTAAGGTCACCCACCCTGCCCAAGGTGGGACTAGAATTCACCATCACCCAGTTTCTAGTCTGGTGTCTTAACTGCTACACCACACTCTGGGCTCTTTGTGTTCTAACTACCCTAAATCAGCACAAATGATCATTACTTATTCCTACATTCCAGACCTTAGGAGCTTAAAAACACATGCTCCAATGCAGATTGCATATTAGCAATACTTACAAAAAACTAACACCTCAGAGGTCTTCAAAAGCTAGTCAGATTGCATTGTTTCTGACAGCATACCTGAAAAAGAAAGAGCATTATTAATATAGTGCAGTTCCTTTGAATGTCATTTACATTTTAAGTACCTGGAGCTCTTCTGACTGATCCCAGCTTAGCAATAAAAGACTTAAGTTAGAACATTAGTTAAAAAGGTGGGGGCAAGGGAAGGTTAGCAGAAAGTAGTCAGTTATTAATTTCACATATATCACGACTAAGCTCTGGTTAAGTTACAGTGAATTCCAACTCCAGTTAAGTTTAAGTACTGAAGATTTGCCTTACTAAAATCTTCACAATAGCTTAAGGATCACAAGCTCTCTCTGGAGTTATTATTTTAGTCCACTGAGGATGTCAGTTGAGCTATGACAAGATCACACCACCTATCGTAAATTTCTACAGTCATAAGACCGGGGATTATCCACTCATTTTTCTTCCTCTTTTCATTTTAAGTAAATATCCTTTCAACTACTTTTATGGCTTAGTACAAAGAGAGTTATTGCTACTATTTTAAAACCCATCAACTCACATTTAATGCAAATATGCCTTTTGGAAAATACTAATGTCAGTATATAAAGATGGCTAGAACACCATACTGTTTTACTGATAGAAAAGCAAAAGATGTGTGTTTCTTTAAACTTTCTAACACGCAGCTGGATTTCAGTCCTCTCAAAGTAGCATTTCCATTGTGCTGTGATACACAAAGCTGCATCATCAAAGCAGAAGCCTTCTTTGCTAAGAACAAAACACATCTTTTTCTGGGACGAATGAAGGCATCGTGCAGTGAGAGCTGAATGGATTCTTAGGCAGACAGAGGCTGTGAACATCCTACTGCTGGTATCTGAAGTGGAAGTTGGAGGTCACAATTCATCCCCTTTCCCCAGTTTTGCCAAAGCAAACATGCAAATGTGGCTTTGAATTAAGAGCAGTTAATAGTGAGGTCAAGTTCATTCACCTCCAGAACCAGGAACTAGAGGGGGGGAAAAAAATCACCTGCCACAACGATACTTAGCAAAAAGTAAAAACTGTCTCTGATAGTGAATGACAGATGTGCCATCAAGGCTTGGCCCAGTCCTAGAATATCAATAGAAAATTTTTGAGTAAGTACTACAAGTCAATCTCCTTATCTCAGCTAAACCACATCACAGAAATGTCCATCATATTTTGTGATGTAGGACATGAGCACAGAATGACATTAGGATAATCCTTCTGGGCGGGAGAAATGCAGTTGATGGATACTAGGAAGGGAAGGAGAGAGAATGGAATGGAATGAAGGGAGGGAGAGAGGGAGAGAGGGTGGGAGGGAGGAAGGAAGCTTCCCCCTTGCTCCAGTAGAAGCAACCCACATATATTTCAATTGGCAACATTTATTAGCTGGAGTTATTCAAGACTTGGAGAAAACAGGAGACCAATCCCACATAAAACCTCAGCATCCCATTTCTATTACCTGATTGACTCACCCAACAGTGGGTGGTTGTGACTTTATTCATGTATTACCTGTGTGTTAGTCAGCCAGAATTAGGTCACTAGTAAAAAGTGGTTCTATTTAAGCCTTTTCTGCACATTTTGGTTGACTGAAGGACAGTCCTTGTTTGTTATCTGGGGAGAATTTGTCCTTGTTAAGCCTGATGAAGTGGAAAAGGTCCTTGTCTCTGTGAATTTGGTCACCTGTGTGTCCCTCTCAGCTGGACAGAGTCCCCCAGGAGGTCACATATAGTTAGATCCATGAGGTGGTGAAAATTTATTTGAGAGAAGGGTAACAATCTTGGCTTTTAAAATCTCTTCTCCTCAAAAATATTCACTGAGATAAAGAGAACTGGATACATTTCCTTCTGCCCCAGCCTTTCCTTTTAAGAAAGATTATAGAAAGGTCATTCTTGAGTTCTAAAGGCCTTTGAGCAGGTATTATGAGTCTAGGACCAGGGTTTCAAGTTCACATCATCCCAGCAGCATCATGTGATGTATTGGGACTTTTTCCCCCCTTTGCTAAACTGAGCGTGGGCATGGCCAGTGTGTAATGCATCCGGCCCATGGGTTGGGAGTTTGACAGACCTGGTCTAGGAGAACCCTCAGGTTGTGCACAGGTTCTGTCTGGGGTAGCACAATTCCATCCAGAACTAAGGATGTTAAACTATCAGATCTGAGTTTCCATTCACCCATAGCCACTTGATCTTACCAGGGCTCAACTGAAACCTGTTGTTCCCCATCCAGTCCCCACAGCTCCAGACATCATGAGAAGGTAGCGACAACAACATTTATGTTACCCAAGATGAAGATATAAAGTTGAATATCATTAGCACATGGTTGCAGCATCCTCTACAACAGCATTTTTGACGGTGAAGGTTCATTCTCTGAGCTTGTGGGTTGGTTTCCGAATGATTCATTACCAGGCTAGGTAACATCTTCAGTGGAGTTTAGGGGATGTCAGTGTCGATGTTCTTTTGTTTATAAGGGCTTCATGTGGTGCAGCATTTTTCCCAAGATTCAAATGGGTCCAACATTAACCTTTAAGAAGGCCTTAAAATCCTAGCTGCTTCTCCAGGCCCTGAAGCTAGGATAATCCATGTAGTTGAGTGAAAAATGTTGTTTTTAGTAGGTATTGTATACTGCATATTGTTTTAATGGTCTTATTATAGTTCTTCCTAATTTTTACGTTGGATCTCTATGTTGGGTTTAATCTACTGTTAGCAATCTAAAGTTGTGAGAATGAGATGTCAACTATAATAAATTGTTTAAACATACTATCCAAGAATTTTCATAAGAGGTTGTCATCACTTGTTGAATCATGTAAAGAAGGATTACAACATCATCTACAGAGCTTTAGGTTCTTTTTGGCATGATACAATATTTTGATGGCCGCACTCCAAAGGTGGTCCCTATTTAGGACAGTTAAGGGATTAAATTGACCAACACTTAAACCAACACTTTAGGGAAGATCTTGATGAAACTCTCGCATATATCCACATTATTCATGATTCCAAAAAGTCAAAATAGTGTGCTGGATTTCCAGATAATATAGATGATGGCATCATAGGGCCAAGCCTTGATTGAGATGCTACAATCAGAAGAACTTGAAATGACAGCGTCATGTCAGACAACAAAATATATGTTCTCCTAACGGACAGCTTGCTTACAGCTCACAGCACCCCTGGGTGTAAAAGGAAAAATTGATAACATAGATTTGTATGGTTATGAGGATTAGAGGACTATGAGTGCTTTGTGCATGGGAGAGATTGGAAGCATCAAGATGGCAGTCACAGTACTGCAATCTCCTTTGTACATTGGTGGGGATGCAATCATGAGGCCACAAGTGCCATTTCAATATTCAAGGCTCTCTTATAATCTAGCCCATTGGCTGAGTCTTAGCAAAAGGATCTAAGCCAGGGGTATCAAACTGGTGGCCCGCAGGCCAGATGCATCATGTGCAGGCCATTCCAGCTGCATGAAGGGGGAAAATGTCACAAAACGTCACGTGATGGCAATGCGACACCTCGAGTTTGACACCCATGATCTAGGCATTCCTTCCAGCCTCTTGCCACCTGAAAAGTTTCTACAATTAATATACCTATAACCAATCTCATAGAACAGGTGTCATTTTAGCAAGTTCTAGCATAACCCCATGAGAGCATCACTGAAAGCATTTTCAGTGCTGTTAGTTTCCATCTTTGGATTAGTTTTTTGCTCAGATATGAGACTTAATACATCCACTTTGCACTTTTGGGTCATCATAGACCAAAAAAGAGGTACTTCCAATGTGACACATGCTTTAATCTCCTTGATACAACAATAGTGTAACTGGAGATGCTCACTTGGTCTCCAAGACCAAAATAACAAAGTAACTCCAGCTTTATCATTTCATAATAAAAAAAAATAGTAACATAAGAGAACAGTTCAAGCATTGTGGCCACTATTCTGATTTATTTAATGCAGCCGGTCTTGCAAGCAGAGCTTCAATATGCAACCTACTCTATTCAATCAAATAACGTTGATTTGGAGCAATCTTTCCTGTTCTCTCCATCCTTTTCCCCCTGATAAAACTGAGGGTTAAAAAAAAAACCTACTTTAAAGTGTTATTTCACAGAGTTTTTTTAACTTGATCTGCTTTTTTATATTACCGTATTATTCTGAAAGGAAATAAGACAAAGACAAGAATTAAATGACTAAATAGGAAGAGAGGAAAAAAAGATTGATTCATCAAAGGGATCTTCCCTGCTATTCTCTTGCACAAAGTTATGGCATTGTCTTCTTTATTTTAAAGATATTGTCAAACTTACCTTTCAATCTGGCTCTACCATTAACATAGCGGAACATTTATTGAAATTGATTACGCTACAAAATCTTCTTTGGAGATTGATTCACAGTGATAATTTACTGACCTTGATGTCCAGACATGCAAACTGCTGAGCAGTTACAGATCAAACAAGAGCTCAGGCTTCTAAGAAGACAACGGGAGCTTGTAGAAAAGTTTATCTTTCAAGCTAAGTTTAAACAAAAAAAGCTTTATAATTTACCAAGGAAGAAAACATTTCTTAGATTTTGCAGTTATCTTCAGCAAGTTAATCTCTGAGTCTACTTTTTCAAAGGCCTCAGAACTGGATGTTCATTTGACATTAAATTGCTACCAGTGAACAGGTGGAAAATTGCTAGTTTTCATGGCCTGCTTATAAGGGAATTGAGTCCACTTCTGGGTTTTTGTTTTTGTTTTGTTTTTTGAAAACGAAATTATGCATATTACACATATATTACAAGTCTTTAAATCCCACTAAAGGCCATTTCACACAAAATATGCCAGCACTGTTACAGGATTCTTGGAATATTATTACATAATATAATAATATTATATATGGCTTCTGTATTCCTTCTCTACCTTCTGTATCGAAACCCTTAATGTCAGTGTGAAGAAACAGTTCTGTAAAGAGGAATGGACCAAAATACTTCCAAACTGGTATACAGACAATAGGAAATATTTGGTTGAAGTTGTTGCATCCAAGGAGGTAGTACAGGTGGTCCTCATTCAACAACCACACATTCAGTGACCTCTTAAACTTACAACAGCACTGAATAGAAGGTAGTTATGGCTGATTCTCATACTTATGGCTGTTGTGGCATCCCCAGAGTCACATGACTGCGATTTGTGACCTTCCCTTCCAACAAGCAAAGTAAACATGGAAATGGGTAGGATGCCACAAGTCGCCATCACATGAGGTCCTCACTGAATGTCTGTATGAGCCTTACTTAACAATAGCAAGCAGGACTCCTGGAATGGTTGTTGCCAAGTGGCACAGTCACATGGCTTTTAGGTTTGTTAAGCAAGGAGTACCTGTAGTTAGTTAATCTAAAGCATCTCATACATTTTCCATCAGATAGTGAATATTGACTCAGTGTGGTTCAATAAAGACACGGCACAGTACAGTACATTGTTTTGCTTATTGAATCTCATTATCTATTAGTAGGTCTTAGAGGAAGCTTTGATCACCTAGTGGTTGTAGAACTTCAGGATACAAATAGCGCTAGAAGTTCACAAACTTTCTCACATCAAATGTATATATTGTAGAGTCATTCCACAGTACCTGTGGCACAGGTACGTGTGGCACAGAGCCGCAGTGGCACAGTGGTTAGAGTGCAGTATTGCAGGCTACTTCTGCAAATCACCAGCTGCCAGTAATTTGGCAGATCGAATCTCACCAGGCTCAAGGTTGACTCAGCCTTCCATCCTTCCGAGGTGGGTAAAAGGAGGACCCAGACTGTTAGGGGCAATATGCTGATTCTGTAAACCGCTTAGAGAGGGCTGTAAAGCACTATGAAGTGGTATATAAATCTAAGTGCTATTGCTATTGCTACCTCCTACTTTTCTTCTTTAGGGAGCCCTTTATAAAATCTATACCCTGCATAAGTCATGCAGGTGAAATATTCATGAACTGACTATAGGAAATAGACTTTCCACCTAGGAAAAAACGTATTTGCAAAAGACCCACTGTTTGATGAATGTTAGTGTTACTATGTTTGGTAAGCAAAAATATGGGACAGCTGGAGGCCCTTACTTATTGGATCACTTTAAATAGGCTAATTTATCAAGACTTGACCAAGGTCTGTGTAATAGTATTTATTTTCTATGAGTAGAAGATCATCATATTAAGGCCCATATGCTCAAGTTCCTTTATTTTCTTTCTTAAACACAGATTCCATGTCACACCTTCTCTATCTATCTATCTATCTATCTATCTATCTATCTATCTATCTATCTATCTATCTATTTAGACTTGTATGGCTTCCCATCTTAAAAACACAACTCTGGGTAGCTCAGAAAAGTTTACAAAACCAAGAAACAAAGAACATACAAAAGATAAAAGCAGAAAACAATAGAAACAGAAGCAAAGAAACCTCATACCACAGTCAATCTCCCTTGATGAAATCAACAGCACCATCTTCCAACTGTGGCTTCACCCCATCCCAGTGATTGGGAGAAAAGCAACAACAACAGCTTTTTAATGGCTTTCTGAAAGTTAAGCAGGTGGAGCCTGCCAGATCTCAAGAGGTAGGGCAGGCAACCCACGATGGCAGGTTCACACATCAAATAAAACCAAAAGCTGTTTCTTTGATTTGGTTTAAGCTAATATGTCAACAGGCCATTGTGGCCTGATAAACAAGCCTTGGTAAAAAAAAATTCCAATAAATTATAATTAAATTCACAATTAGCATGATGATGATGTGATGATGTTATCCATGTAGTCATGCCCACCCTGGACGATTCTATGGGCCAGATCTCTCCATGTCTTCCAATCTTGTACCATTGAGTTGTTCTATGCTCTGACTGGTGTCAGCTTTAATGGTGTCCAGTCACCATGTTCTTGGGTGACCTGATTTCCTTTGCATATTGCATATACAGTTTGCATATTGGCATCTAATCATGGCAAATAGGTTTTGTGCTTCTCCTCATTTTTTGTTATGAGACACATCAACACCATTTTTCTTTGATAGTTATGGATAGCAGTATACCATGCTGCTCCAAAGTTAGCTCCAAACCACAGTACACAAACCCTTGTTCAACAAGAGTTGCATAATCTGGGATAACCATAGTTAGCAAAAGAAATGCAGAAGCTTTGTTCAGCCTTGACATGTTCCAGACTTCTATTTTCACAATTCCCCAGTCATCATGGCCATTATAGAGAATTCTAAAAATTGAAATCCACACATCTGAAAGACCCAAACTTGAGACAAACTAAAATTGCTAAGAGACAGTCAGAAGGAACACTGATGCTCTAGCACAGAGTTCCCGAATGTTTCCAGTTTTTCAGACTGGCGGGAGGGTAGAGTGGGGATGGTTTCTTGCAAGTGGCCAACAAGCGTATACACATGGGTGCCCGTCCTTTTCTGTGAGTGGTGTGTACAGGCGCCTGTTGCTCAATTAAATTGAATGTGTGTGATCACATGCTGCTTGCGCAAAATGCGGGTGCATGCACATGCACTCACTGGCCGTTTCCATGGTCCAGTTGCAAACCCCTCATAGCCCACTATTTGGCCACAGCCCACAGGTTGTGGACCCCTGCTCTAGCACTCCAAAGAAAAAGTGGGGAAATATAGGTAGTCCTTGACATAACGCAAGTTATTCCACATCTCATGGTTATACAGGTAATCCTTGACTTGTGACCAAAATTGAGGCCAACATTTCTGTTGCTAAGCAATATTTCTGTTGCTAAATTGTTAAGTGAGCTGTGTCCCTTTTTACAACATTTCTTGCCACACTTGCTAAGCGAATCACTACAGTTGTTAATTTAGTAACATGGTTGTTAAGTGAATCTGGTTTTCCCCATTGACGTTGCTTGCCACAAAAGATGATCACATGACCCTGGGACACTGCAACTATCATAAATATGAGTCAGTTGCCAAACATCTGAATTTTGATCAGATGACTATGGAGGTGCTGCAACAGTCATAAGTGTGAAAAATGGTCATAAGTCACTTTTTCCAGTGCTGTTATAACTTTGAACAGTCAATAAATGAACTGTTGTAAATCAAGGACTACCTGTAAGGAAAAGAGATGAGAGCTCATGAGTACTTTTGATATTCTAAGCAAAATTAGAAACTAGAAGCTGCTTTACATGTATAACAGCTAGTTGTATAATAGGGGAAGTGTGAGAATTGTAACTTCTCTAATATAACATTATATTGAATTGTCCCATTAGTCACTTGAGAATGAAGACTCTAAGAAGAAAATATTGTTCCCATTATCCATGGTAAAACTCTTAAAATAGCATTTAACTTATAATGGCACATCATGTAAGGCCAAGCTGGTTTATAATGATCAGCTAAACTAGGATTAAACAGGCAGCAGCACGTTACCAATTTTGGACCATTTCAACCGTCTCATGACTGGACTGAGAGGTCTAAAATAGGTAAATCTAAACCCCAGCCAATATATCTTACTAGTTTCTGACATCAGCCTCTGGTTTATGATAATAAAAGAATAAATAACTTGAAGCAACCACATTTCAGTCTTATGAAATATTCCCAACTGTGCTATTTGTCCTACTGCTGAGTTCAGCTAATAGCCTTGATAAAGGTGTGAACACTGTGCATTATCCAGCTCATTTAGAGGAAACTGCATGATGTTAAAAACTAGAACAGCCCTACATGAATCTATTAAAAAAAGGGGGACTTATTCTATTATCTCTCAATGGTGTTGTTAAATTTAATTGTCAATTACTGAACCAAAGCCAGGAATTGTGTGAGTTCTGGATCCTTGGTTTCTATTCCCAGAAATAGAAAGTTTTCCTAGGGGGCCATCACTTGCGCGCCAAAGTCACAGGGAGATAGCAGCAACCAGGCATATGAGTACTTGGATCACAGGTATTTCCTGTTTCCTTGGGCTGATTTTTATCATTTTTATTGTAGGATTATGAATCTGGACGCCCCTGATTGATGGTTAAGTTGTAGACCCAGGAATAAAGACTTCTTCCAATGTTCCCTGTTTTTTTATCTAGAAAGTTCTTCAGCTTTCCTTAGAGTAAAGTTATAATTATAGGGAATTTTTTTTTTAAATGAATTAACATCAAATGAAAACTGCATGGCTCTTCTATGTAGAAAGTATTATATGCCTAAGCAACAAAAAAGGAAAACAATCAAAAATGATACATTCCTCCGTTGTTCCAACTGCAATCAATAGAATGTTATATAAAGAATGTTTTTTTTCTAATCAGTTTGCCTTCTGATCTATTTAATTGCTAATTACTAATATTAAAATATCCCAGGTGCCTTTTAGCTACGTATAGTTGTTTCTTACTTATCCAATGTTAGGTTACAAAAGTTCTGGTTGTAATAACTTTATTCATGGTAATACTTCTTTTCTTTCTTTCTCTTTTGCCATTTCAGTTTTAAATATTCCTTAATTAAACCAGCAACCCTGGCAATCTCTTTTGTTCTTAAAGGGTGACTGCCAGCCAGATGTTGACATCTCAAAATCGGTTCCATCTGAAATCTCCAGGGTTCTTTTGAATTTCCTGGAAGTATTTCATACATTCCCTATTTTGCCAGTTCAGCTTCTCCTTAAAATATTGTAATGCTAATTGTTTCAGGGCAAGTGTATTAGCTGAAAACTGGGAAGCGGATCTTAACTTTGGAACTCCTAATCCTTAAGGATTTCCCACCGTGCTTCTATTCATCTTTTCTCAAAAACAAGTTCAATGAGTTTATTATTAGGCATGTGAACACAGTCTTGTGACTGCAGTGCTTCATTCTTGCTGAGTAAATAACATTGGTTATGCACATATTTTTACAATATACTGTATAAATCAACAAATAATACACTTGAGAATTGTTTAATCCATCTCAACCACAATACCGTACTTACACGTTTGCCAAATATCTCTAAAAATTCCTGAATGAGGACAGAGAGACGAAATTAAGTTTTTTTACCCCCACAAATGATCGTTTGCATTAATCAATAAAAGCAATATTCTCAGTGAACTTATTTCTGTATGTCCTTCTAACAAATCTTACCTTGTCAAACCTTGCAGGGTGGTGGATTTGGCAAGCTAAGATAGGACAACTTAGCTTGCCAACTCAGCACTACCAACTCGCTATGCGACAACTCAGTGCAAGATAACTCTAATATTTTTTTTTAAAATTTGATTTATATGCCGCCCTTCTCCGGAGACTCAGGACGGCTAACAATGTGTTAAGCAATAGCCTTCATACTTTTGTATATTTATACAAAGTCAGTTTATTGCCCCCACAAACTGGGTCCTCAATTTACCTACCTTAGAAAGGATGGAAGGCTGAGTCCATCTTGAGCCTGGTGAGATTTGAATTTACAGTAATTGAAGACAGCTGGTGCTAATCACAATGCTTTTAGTCTGCTGAGCTATCCATATATATTATTATATTAATAATAATATTAATAATAATATTAAGAGAGAAACAGGTTTAGAGTACAGTTATCTCATGTTAGGTTGTCCCACAGCAATCTGACAGTGGCAAGTTGGCAGAAGTGAATTGTCCTAGACCAGGGGTGTCAAACTCACGGTGTCATGGCATCATAACGTGACATATTGGGATTTTTTTCCCTTTACTAAACTAGGTGTTGGCATGGCCTGCGTGTGATGCATCCGGCCCACGGGCCAGGAGTTTGACAGCCCTGTCCTAGACCCTCTTTGGTAATTACACTACTGCTAAAGTTGCACCCAGCTCTGTTTTTCTATCACACAATCAAACCTTTCCAGATTCCTAGTCCTGATCTCTTCCCACTTTCCCCTATTTTTTCCTTCAACACATTTAGCTATATGCCTTTGCAATTTTCCTCTTCAAAGCAATGCAATTTTTTAAAAAAAAAAAAAAAAGGTAGGTAAGAAAAAGCGATGAGCAAATACATAAGAAATAAAAGGAAAAAGACAGAAAGGAATGAAAAAGCAAAGAAGAAAAGATTAGAAAGAAACAGCTTCCAATCATCTTTACAGCAGTTACAGTTGCATTTACATTTTATCTTCTCTCTATATAAATTTTATCACGGCTCCCTCCTTCCCATATTCCATTTCCATCCTTCCCAATCATCAAATTCATAATTCACAAGTTTGATGATTGCAAGTTCATTTTTTGCCGTTTTCAGCAAAAAGCCCATAAAGGGTTTCCTTCTCTAACAGACAAGCCCAAAGATCAATTCTCTTTGTGCTGTAGAGCAGCCATTTTCATATACAGCTCTCAAAGTGGCCTCGTAAAAAAAAAAAGAGGAAGAACAAAGAAATTTGTTTTAAATGCTCTTTTCCAGTCTGACCACTCCGCCAAAGGTAGCCTTTGAAAAGGAGCCTGAGTAGCGTAGGGGGGTAATGCCGCCTATAAAGGCAGCATTTAAGATCAGCTGCCTGCAATTACTTGCGAGTTCAATCCCAACCAAGCTCAAGGTCAACTCAGCCTTCCATCCTTTATAAGGTGGGTAAATTGAGGACCCAGTTTGTTGGGGGCAATAAGCTGACTTTGTATAAATATAAATATACAAAAGTATGAAGGCTATTGCTTAACGCATTGTAAGCCGCCCTGAATCTCTGGAGAAGGGCGGCATATAAATCAAATTTAAAAAAAAAAAAAAGGTAGGAATGACCCTGGGTATGTTTATGATCAGTCTTCTGTCCTTTGATCATATTGTGACTATTAGCCAAGAACAAAATGTGTTGATATTTGTCTAGAGACAGTATATTCTGAGATGGGCAATTTTCTTAATGGGATAGAGATAGATAGATAGATAGATAGATATAGATAGATAGATAGATAGATAGATAGATAGATAGATAGATAGAAGATGGTAATGATAGATGATGGATGGATGGATGGATGGATGGATGGATAGATAGATAGATAGATAGATAGATAGATAGATAGATAGATAGATAGATAACATCCACATGCCTGATTTCCTGTCAAAAATCATGGCACCTCTAAATGCAGAAATGAGCACCTATTTATTTTCACATTTGTGTGTGTGTATATATATATTTCTCTCCACAGTAAACACACGGGTGAGCTGATGGATGGATACACAGAATAAATCTTCATCAAGTGAAATGGAAATATTGCTTCCCTCTTGAAATGAGACGTAGGATATCACCCAGGGAGGAATGAAAGCCGCTTAACAAAGGTGGCTTCCCTGGCCTTTCTCTTGGAGTCTTTAAAGGATTCCCAGCTGCTCTGAGCTTCAATTCAAGCATGTTAATGAACAGGCACGTGACAGGAATGAAACATCCCCATTGTTCTTGAGGAGGAAAATATTATAATCAATACAACACCAAGCTGACATGGAACAGGCTGCAGTATATCAATTTCCCCCCTTTTTTCCCTTCACTTTCTTCATTCAAGGCCTATGATGTTCTCTGGATAAAGTTTTGGTGGCTGTGCCGCCTTCTCTTCACACCAACTGAGTTCTAATAATTGGGTGCCGTCTTCAGCATTCATCATCTCTCCAGCGCCTGAAAGAAGTGCTGCAATTAGCAGGCATCACCCTGTAATAAAGCCTTTAATATCTACTTTCATGGCTCATATTACAGTCATTCAGGCTTGTCCTCTTTCCAGGAGGCTTGACAAGTGCCTGGATGGCCAGGGTGAGCTAGAGAAAGGGACATAAAACAGAACTGGCTGCTACTAAGCTAAAAATGGCCCCTTCCACTCCCTTCCTAAAGCAATCTTCAGGGTGGATCCTGGCCAGACATCTGCTGGAACATCTTCTTTCAACGATGGGCTCTTGCCCTTGAAAATATCTTCAATTTGCATGGAACAAATGAATAAATTGGATATACGCCCCAAAGTGGCAGATTGGAAAAGATCCAATAAGCCTTGGTCCCTTGTTTTCAAGGACAATATTATTGCTTTTTGGTGATAAAGAGATGCTTTCATCTTCTCTAAACTGGGAAGGGTGAAAACAAACATTTATACAACTGTTTTATTTTTGGGGTTTTATATATATATATATATATATATATATATATATATATATATATATATATATATATATATATATATATATATATATATATGCCGGGTCTTTTATATATATATATATATATATATATATATATATATATATATATATATATATATATATATATATATATATATATATATAAGACCCGAATAACCAAAGACCTACACACACACACACACACACACACACACACATATATATATATGTGTGTGTGTGTGTGTGTGTGTGTGTGTGTGTGTAGGTCTTTGGTTATTCGGGTCTTCTCCCGCGTAGAATTGGAAGTATCTTGGAAAAATCTCGGCTTCGTGCTTCCAATTCTACGTGGGAGAAGACCCGAATAACACCTTATGGGTTCCATTTTGTAACCACCCATTAATATAAACCACTGGGAAAATGCTCCAAAGAAAAGCGAATGTAAAAGCATTATTCTAACACTCAAAGAAAATAATTGTCAGGTCTGCCCTATTTATCCAAGATGGCTAGAAGTTGACTGGCAGATCAAGCTGAACTCTGCATTAGAAAGAAAACAACAGATTTCCTTGTGGCGATAAGAAAATTAAATTACAACTGCAGATTTGGGGAAAGGGGCTGAAACACATTTATCTGCAGCCCAAACAAGAACAAAGGAATAAAGAAAGGTGCCCTACATTTCTTTGTTAGCTGTAGGCTCCCTGTTCACATTCTCTTGATTCAAAAACCAGGAAATGATCATCCAAACAGAGCAATACAAGCAAACTGTTTCATGTAGCACAAGACTTACACAGGCTGACATACACACTCTTATGAGCATGGATTGGGTAGTTCCAGACACACCTACATAATTAGGGTTCAGCCACTTTGGTACTGAAAATTTCTTAGTTCTCTGTCTTTGCCCTGGACAGTCCCAGGGGTACATAGGAATCTGCTGACTCTTTGGATCCTTTGTATATCTTTGAACATGTCTATAGAGATTCTCGATCATCTACCTCATGGTTGTTCCAATGGTGGTTTTCTAAAAGGTAACTGGGCTTTCTTGGATTTTTTTTTTATTTTTTTTTTTTTGAAAATGTTTCACTTCTCATGAAAGAAGCTTTTTCAATTTTGAAGTTCTGGTTTTCAAAGAAAAAAAAACAAGACAGTTCAAGGCCTTTTGGAAAAAGCACCTTTGGGATTATCTTCGATCATATTCATCTAGAGAAGTTAGGCAAGTTACATATCGATGAACATAACTTTCAGTGGATGTGCTGGAATATGGATAGTGATTTTGTCATGCTGGTGCTGGGGGATTTCAGCCTAATTTTATAAACTTGGGGGTCCCAAGTTTTTTCTTAAACAATTAACAGGCTGTTTAATATCTGCATGGCATCACTGTTGTCAGAATGGACAAGATAAACTCTGATAGACTCATGACAGACAAGGCACAGGAAAATGGAATTATCCAGGTGTCCTGAAGATTGCTTCGTAAAGAAATATATTTGCTAGTTAGTTATGGAAAATGCCATATTTTTCAGAGTATAAGATGCACTGGAGTATAAGATGCAGCTTAGTTTTTGGGGAGGAAAATAAAAAAAAAGCTGATTGGATAGATTGGCCTCCTGGAATACCCCCAATCAGCTGTTCCCAGAGGTGAATTTTAGCAACAAGTTCCTTGATTTTGAGCTCTGTGTCTTGCTTTTTTTTTTCCTTTTTTTCCTACCTCTGAAACTTCTGAAACTCTGTTTCAGAAAAAAACTTTTTTTCTGCCTCTGAAAGCCTCCAAAACAGAGCTTCAGAAAAAAAGCCTCTGAAGTTCTGTTTGGAGGCTTCCTTTCTGAAGCTTCGTTTCTGATGCTTTTTTCAGCCTCTGAAACCTCCGTTTGGGAAGCTGGGTGGGGTTACATTCGGAGTATAAGACGCACCCAGATTTTCACCCTCTTTTGGGTGGGGGGGAAGGTGCATCTTATACTCCCAAAAATATGGTAGTTATATATGATATAACATGGTATAAGGAGGAGGAGAGGTACAAAAATGCAAAGGAGCAGGCAAAGCAACCACCTGGTGACCTTGGAGAGAAAAGAGGCAAATAACAGCAACCAGGCAGTTGTATTTTCTTTGATGTCAAGGAAGGCAGTATTTGGACACAATAAATGCCATTGTTAATGATACACAGTATTAATATTATCTGTCATTAGTATTATCTGTCATTAGTTGTACGTGAAGCTTTCCAAGAAAAGAATGTAGAGGTGCTGAGACAGCCATAGTAAGGTCATTCTATAGTATTATCAGATACTGCAGTCTGCTGTAAAGATCACAGCATGATTCACATAGCTTTATTTATCATTCTATGTAACATTTCTGTGAGTTTATAAACCATACTCCTGTCTAGCTTTGGGAGGAGGGAGGAATTGCTGCCTTTTGTTCAGAAGCCCAGTGATACCTGTAGTAGTGCATGCCAATAAAATATATCTTGTTGCTTCTATCTTCAATTGCTTTCAATTCCTTGTGTAAGTGAGAGTTTTTCCCACTACTTAGTTATGGTAATTATTGATCGCTGTCACCATATGAGAAATGTATAGAGACAGGCCAGAAATGTATCCCATCTCAAGGTTAGTGTCGGATATTGGCAAGATATGCTCCTCCGGAGCTAAACTCACACAAAATGGAGGACTAATTAAGGCAAGGAATATTAAAAAAAAAAAAAAGTTAACGGCATCCTAGCCACTGGGCTGGAAAGAGTCACAGAGATACAGAGAGAAAAAAACAGGGCAGAGAAGAGGCTGCTGCTGCCATGATGCCTGGGGGTGAGGGGGGGATGACAGGGCAGGTGGGGAGCAGCCAATTATATCCCTATCAGTGTAAAACATGCCAATAGCCACTACTGAAAAAGACATTGAAAACTGGGGAGAAACGATTTACAATAAGCGAACATGCTAGGCAAAAACCATAAAAGTAAAGCTTCCTTCAATTTGAGCTTGACTCCCAGCGACTTCACAGCTGTATTTTTAAAGTTTTCTTGGCAGCAGTACAGAAATGATTTTTCCTCCTTGCTTTCTTTCAGGAAAGGATGTTTCCCTAAGTTTTCTTGTTTAATTGTTGGGTCTGCCTCTGATAAGTCTTCTGCTAAGGAGGATTTGGTTCAGAGGTGGTTTCAGCAGGTTCTGACCAGTTCTGGAGAACCGGTAGTGGAAATTTTGAGTAATTCGGAGAACTGGTAGTAAAAATTCTGACTGGCCCCGCCCCCATCTAATTTTTGCCTTCCAAGTCTCAGCTGATCGGGAGGGAATGGGGATTTTGCAGTAACCTTCCCCTGGATTGGGGAGGAAATAAAGATTTTACAGTATCCTTCCCCTGCCACGACTATCAAGCCACGCCCAACAAGCCATGCCACGTCCACTGAGCCCCGCCCACAGAACTGGTAGTAAAAAAATTGAAACCCTCCACTGATTTGGTCCTTTCACAATTGGGGCAACAGCAAGAGATAGTGGCAATCCAGCCAGCTGTGAGAGAACACTGTGTGGCAGCAAGAGACGATGAATCTTGTGGATGGAAGAGGCCAGGGGAAACGGAAACCCCTAAAACAAAGAAGGGAATGCCTAAAAGTTAAGAGGTGACATGGCCAGAGCATCTGACGGAGGAACCAGGCAACACCAGTGAGAAATGGTTTGCTCTGCAGACTTATTCTTGCCCTTGGTCTTCCCTTGAAACTGATTTTTTTTCCTTCCTGAATGAATCATGAATCTGTCTTGTGTATCTTGAAATATGTATCTGGACCATTGGGCTAACTTGTATTTACCTTCTCTTGGACTAGATTGGTGCCATGGAATCCTGAAAATGACTTGGTAATGAACTAGGGACTACTCCAGTGGTGAAATCCAATTTTTTTTACTACTGGTTCTGTGGGCATGGCTCGGTGGGTGTGGCTTGGTGGGCGTGGCGGGGGAAGGATACTGCAAAATCTCCATTTCCTCCCCACTCCAGGGGAAGGACACTGCAAAATCCCCATTCCCTCCCCATTCTGGGGCCAGCTAGAGGTGGTATTTGCCAGTTCTCCAAACTACTCAAAATTTCCATTACCAGTTCTCCAGAACCTGTCCGAACCTACTGAATTTCACCCTGGACTATTCCAGCAAACAGTGGGCATTAAGAGTATCAAGAAGCACTACTTCTCTTAACTTTCCCTTGACAAAAACCACAGTTGTAATGCCATTAACCTACTTGTCTGTGATTTCCTGGTTGTATCAGCATCAGGGTGTTCATCAGATTCTACCTTGCTTAACTTTGCAAGATCAACCAAGGTTAGTTGGATATTGCCAAGTCTAATCTTAGGAGAAATAATGTGTGTAAAAATGTTCGTGCATTCATTTTGTCTGGTTTCTAAACTGGTGCACAATGAAGCCAAAAGGAGTCAATTGAGTGAAATGAGAAACAAGAGTGAAATTGACCAATTCATCAGTTCCTTTAATTAACAGATTTACAGTAACTGAAGCTCTATTTGGACAAAGAGAGTGGTTTTACTCTACTAATCCATGCCTTAATAATCTCTCACCTTGGATTATTCTGTTCATTATGGAGTGTGAATATAACATCACACATACTGAATTGCAAAATATGATTGAAGGAAGAAGAGAAAATATGAGGCTAAAACTTGGCAACCAACCATCCTCTAGCACCTTGGGTTATATCCAGAGCTGGTGTTTCCTACCTCTGTTTTTTAAAGAGGGTCTACACTAAGCAAATGCTTTTGCAGTTATTACTAATTGTGATCTCAGATCTGTACAATTGGGCTACTCTCACATTACAAATAGTTTAATTCTTCCCAAATGTCTAAACTTTTTTTTAAGAATCTAAGCTTTTAATAACATGGAATACAGAATGAGGCTTGGGATTTACAGTCTTTTGCCAAAGTTTCCCATGAAATCTGTGGAAAGGAGAAACAACTGAAACTCTATTTATGCCCCCAAAATATATGTTATTTTTGTTGACAGAATCAGGATGCTGGCTGAACTTTTGTTCTAACCTTGTAATTGGTTCTTTGTGCCTTTTTGTTTGTTCTTTTCCAGTGCAAACATGAAGCTAATGAGGTAACAAACAGTTTTCTCTAAAAATGTTCAGTGTTGGATGCTGAAGGCTGAAGGAAGACATGCTTACTTTGTTATCAAAACTCAATCTGGGAAATTATACAGTCTGCATGTAACCTAGTGGAGCTGTTCCAGTCTTTTTCTCTAACCTGGAGATCCCATCTGCTGCATTCTCGTTTGGGGCAGTCTGGCATTTTTCTACTTTAGCTAAGCCCGCGCTCATATCCCTCACCACAGTTTGAACTTTGCACTTCAGATATTCTGCCAAGGGCTTGATGGACCCAAGCCAGAAATGTGACTGGCCCAGGATAGAAGAGAAGAGAAGAGAAGAGAAGAGAAGAGAAGAGAAGAGAAGAGAAGAGAAGAGAAGAGAAGAGAAGAGAAGAGAAGAGAAGACAGAGGGAAACAAAGTTGTGAAGAACACAGTACACTGTTAAGTTCCTATTAAGACACATCTTGATTGCCATTCTCAAGGGCCAAAAGAGTTTCTTAGCAGGAACATAAAGGCAAATAGAAGGACTAGGAGGTCCTGTGTGTGATGCAAACAGAGCCAACCTGTCATAAGCATTGAGGAAAAATGAGTGAGCGATCAGGAGTGTATTGTAGAAAGCTACAATCTCTATGTAACATGCAGTTTTTTCAAGTGACATTAATGAAACGTCATAAATCTAGAAAAATAAAGTATTTTGCAGGTATGGCTTCCTCTTCTCCAAGGAAATTCCAGGGCATTAGAGTAACTGATTACATTAGAAAGAAATGGCAGTGAAGAATGTATTTCTAATAGCTGTTTATTATTTGTTATATATGTACACTTTGGGGACGAGTGAGGATATGGGCAAACACAATGACTGCTAATATACCATTTCTTCCAACGGAAAGCAGCCTCTCCTTGCAGCTTCTGAAAATCTCAGGACTGTCTTCTTTGCTGGCCATATATTTCAGCACCATGACAGTTCTTTCAGCTTTCATTCTTTTCAAGCAAATACATCATTCCTCAGTCATGTCCAACTATATTAATTGACAATGAATCCTCCAGCTACCAAAAGCATCTTCAAACTGTCTCTAGAAATGTCACCTGACTAATCAGTGCCAATTTAAATCTTTTCATTACTGGTCTTTGTGATGTTTTCTATTGCCCATCCAATTAGCTTTCTGTCACCTACTTTATATGCACTGAATCTGGTGGTTAGATTGCTGAGTGACAAATGTGCGGGAAATAATACAGCCATGGAAACATGGTCCTAGCCATGTTTGTTTAAACTGGGACTGGTGAGTCCATAATAGATCTATGAAATACTATTCGATCAAACTCTGATGGTCAGTTGCTATAGGGACTGAGCAGACCTTGTCAATCGTTCATATGAAGCCTAGTTCTCTGTTGTGGCTGAAATAATCAGAATTATATTTCAAGGCTGAGTCTAAAAGATGGGAAGCTATCTGAGATCAACAAATCAAGTACTGGAAGCATTAATAACATGTAGGATTACCAATTTTGACCTGCAAATCCTTGCATAACCACTAGATAGCAGTGAAGAGTGTGTTGTATCACTTTACTGCCATCTAGTGATTGTGGGGGATTTGTAGTTCAGATACAGTAGCCCTAATAAAATCGCAAAGATTTAATAATTTAAAAAAAAAAAAACCTTAAGTATTATGCCCTCAATAGTTTATGTGGACAAAAGCAGTTTCTCCCCATATCAGTGATGGATTCCTCCCAGTTCGGCCCAGTTCTCCCGAGCCAGTAGCAGTGACGATATGATGTCACCAAACTGGTTCTGCCCCACTCGCCCACCCACCCCCGCATTATTCTTACCTTTTATTTTGCCCCACCCCCAATCTATTGCTGCCTCCTGAGTCCCAGCTAATGGCTAGAGGGAAAAAAACTGTTTAAACTCTTGCCTGGGGCTTCAAAGAGCCGGCCTACAGCTGATCAGTATTAAAAGAAAACAAATGAGTAGATCAGTGCCTGCAAAAATAAATGGGTAGACCACTGCCTGCAAAAATACATGAGTATATCAGTGCCTGTAAAAATAAATGGGTAGACCAGTGCCTGCAAAAAATAAATGGGTACATCGGTACAGCTCTGCAAGCAGTTAAAAGCCTGGTACCTCTGCTAAATCCTAAATAATTGTCACATGACCATCAAGCCACACCCACAAAATAAGCCATGCCCACAGAACCGGTAGTAAAAAAATTTAGAACCCACCCCTGCCCCATATGCAAGCCCCAGCATAAGTGTTTACAAGTAGCAACTGTCTGACTTGCTCCCTTCAAATGAATCTCTGTGACCCAGTTGTCACATTTTGAACGTAAAACAAAAGCTGAGAGATTTATATGGTAGGAACTGGACTCTTGCAAATATTACTGCTGCGGGTGGGGATTATTCACCACAGGGAGGTCATTTTCAAAGGCATCTTATGTTTGTGAGCAAGAAATATGCTGTAGCTACAAAAGCCATTATTTTGGCAGGGATGGAATTGGCAGCTGAACTTTCTCCTGACCTAATAAGTGTGCTTTGGCCAAGGAGACTCTGGCACTTACAGCATGAAAAAAAAAAGTAACAATTTTTCAATACTATCAGAAGGTCATGTATAGTCTTCATCAGAAAGAGCCTCAACAGAAAAGAAAATAGACTATGTAAGGTCAAGTGGCCATATAGCTCATTCTAGTCTTGTTTGGTTCAGGAATTCACTAACCCAGGGGTCTGCAAACTTAAACACTCAAAGAGCCATTTGGACCTGTTTCCCACAGAAAAGAAAACACCAGGAGCCACAAAACCCTTCCCATGCCTGACTATTTCTTGAGCAGCCACAAAACTAGCATGTGTAGTTGAATTAAATGTTCTGTTTTCTTCTGAAACTTTTCTTTTCTTGGATTTATCCATGGTTGGCTTACTGGAGGTTGAAAAGCTCAATAAATTGCATGCTGGCGGGTGTCGCACATTGGCGGTTGTGACACATATTTTGACAGGTTGTGACAGGGAGCCACAGGAGAGGGGTGAAAGAGCCACATGCAGCTCCAGAGCCACAGGTTGCTGACCCCTGGACTAACCCAACATTGGACAGGTAACCCTCCAACTACAGTGTGGAAACCTCCAGCAAAATAAAACCTACCACTTGTCCCACACATCCCCATCTCCCACTTTAAAAAAATTTCCATCCGGAAATTCTTAGTAATATTCGTCACGAAGCTTCTTTCTTTTAATTTAACTTCAGTCTAATGATTATTTTCTGTTCTGAATTGCAGTAGAGAAAAGTCCTTCACAGTTTGTATGTGACAGCCTTTTAGATAGCTCTAGAACATTAATGTATTTGATTTACATTTTAAGGTTGGGTTTCCTAATCCTTTATCCTCCTGGAAGCCATTCCAGGTTCTCTATGTCCCTTCTAAAGTGCTACTATGGCCATAACTCAACACAGTACTCTACATATGAACACACTCCAATGCAAAATATGTTGGAACTATTGAGCCCTGTGATATGAATGCAATGTTTTTGTTAGTGCGGCCTTCATCACATTGCTTGCTAAAGTTCAGCTGATGGTCTATAGGACCTTTAGTTACTTCCCATTTCCACTGCTGCTGTGACAGTCCTTTTTAGTTCTATATGTGTTTGACCTAAAAGACAGAATGGAAGATATATAATTTTTTACCAAGCTGATAAGTGATATCAAACTAAGAGGATTGGCTAACACCTTAGATCAATGGCCCCTTTTGGGCACCAGGGATCTGTTTTGTGGAGAGAGGTTTCTCCATAGACTGGAGGGACTGTGGTTTCGTATGCTGCCTGGATCCCATGGATGGGGCTTCACTTGTTTGCGCAGACTGGTTTCTGGCATGGCACAGCTGGTGCCAGTCCACAGACTGGGGGTTGAGGACCCCTGCCTTAGAGGACAAATCGTGATTTAAAATTACCTCACAAGGCCTCAATATTGGGCCAACTCCAGCATTATGATTTTAAACAATGGTAAATTGTTGTCTTCTCTGTTATGGCATTTGCCCACTCCTTAAATCTGGACGGCTCCAATCCTATTAGCCTTCAAAGGTCTTTAAAGACCTGCTTTCTCCTTAAGCATTAAGGGGCTGGGAAGTTAGGTGAGAACAGCTGGTTTCCCCCCCCCCCCCATTGTTGATTTGTCTGCTGTTGGATTCATAAGGCAGAAGGGATTTTTTTAAACCTCAGGCACTTTGTTGTTTTAATTGTTTGTAATTATTTGAGGTTGTTGTTCTTGGCTTTTAACTTACCGTTAGCCTCCCGGAGTTGCTGGGTGGCTGTATAAATTGTCTAAATAAATATCCGGATGTCTGGTCTGATTATAGGGACATCTGCTAGATCAATATCTGTCCTTTGTGAGTTTGTTAATCCCATGAATTGCTCATTCTGGCTGGTTAGACAGCTTGTGCAAAAAGGGAAGTCTACAAGGATTTACATTTAACGTTGGGAGGGGGTTGGCTACAAGGCTTCAATATTTATTTATCTTACATCACTCCTGTGTATGAAATTACTTGAGGAATAGTATTGATTAGGTCTGTGCCTCCTTCCATCTATCCATCATCACCAGCTTTAAGGATAGAAAGGCTCTTATTAAATCAGGGCTGAGGTTGGGTTTGGCTTTAAACCACCACAGATCATTGGATTACAGGCAGGGATAAAATTTCAGAACATTTGTCATAAATGAAGAGAACCCACAGAAGAGGAGTAGCAGGACTGATAAACAGCAATGAGCAGAGGACCGGGTAAATTCTGGGATCAAATAAAGGTGTAGGAACTTTAATAGGGAAATGAAAGAGCAAAGATGAAAACTTTGAATCAATAATAAGAAGCATTGTTTGAAGAACATTGCATGGGAAATAACCACTTACTTAAATGCTGAACTTCTCATGCAATTCTCAGAGCAACTCCCTACATTTTAGCCCTGTATGGGTTTGAAATTCCTTAATATGTTTTACTGCAAATGCTTTGTAATAAGGTAATTATGGTGGAAAGAATAAATGTGTCATTTCTTCAAGAAATATTTTTACTTTGCACCTGGGAAAAGGAGCCCAGGCCATTGTTTTTCCAGTATGTGAGCATTATAATACATATTAATTAACTGAGTAAAAAGCTCGTAGCTCTCCATTATTTATAAATATCTTGGGATAGCGATAACTTATGCACTCGCCTCTTCAATTCATTGTTGCTTTAAAAAAAAATTTTTTTTTTGCTTATTTTGTTTTTTTCTTCAGACGAGTTGCTATGCCATGTTTGCAGTCCTAGCATTCAGAAGCTGCATTTCAGCCTCATCATGCAGGACTCCCTTAGATTTAGCATCAACAGAGGAAAAGAAGCAAGCTTTAGGTGTAGTTAGGCCTGGCCTGAAGCATGCTAGTTTCACTTCCATTACATGGCACCAACTTTCCAGTTAAGGGGATGGTTGGATGGTTTTAACTTTCCTTCCCAGCAACACCAATTTTTCCTTTCATCCTTCAATGGCCAATCCTGTTTCCCTCTACACAAAAATGTCCTTTGGTTAGACATTTTAAGTTTGTTAAACCACGCTGAATACACATGCACACATATACCTGCAAAGCTATTAACAGCTATATTGTATTTTGTTGGTTTGTTTCTCCCTCAAGTCAAGGAGAAAATAACTAGATGGGGATCATGATTATCCTGAAGTAATAATTGTGCAATTTAGATTTAAGCCTAATTTTAATTTTAATTTTAAATAGCTCTTTGGTCTCAGCAGCTATTTCTTTGGTATGATGACCACTGCAGTATTAATCATTCTCCATGGTTTTCTCTAGCATACACACCCTCAATTCAAAGGTTTGGTTGCCATTTCTTCCCATTCTTTCTTTAAAGAAGCTAGGCCTACCAGAAAATAATTAAGCATATTGTGTTATTCTGTTCTTCCTTGGGTGTCATAACAGGCTAGCAGAGAACAACAAAGCACAATTATTCCAAGCAACGCCTACAAAAAAAAAAAAAAATTAAAAAACCCAACCACAGCCATAGTTACCACTCTTGAAAATCACTTCTCTCCCAGGCAGCTAAGCAATTAGTTTTTCTCAGTTTCCTTGAGAAGCTTTCTCTTTCCAGAGACCAAAACTGGAAAATGCAGGGAGTGTAACTTCTTTTGCCGAGCAACCTCACCAAAAGCTGGAAGCTATTTCTGAGCGGCACCAAGTGTCCCATTTCTGATGACACTGAGCAGATTTATAAAAGCCCAGGCTATTCCACAGGGAACCCATTAAGAGATCACTGACAGCAAGGTTTTGTTTCAAGAAGAACAAGCCACCATCTCCCCATTAAAGATTTCTGAAGCCTTTTTCTCACTTTCAGGTAGCCCTGTACGTAACATGACCATCTAGAAACTCCTAAAAATCCTATGTCCAGAAAGTACTATAAATATAATAACAACCTAGCTATTGCTATAGTTATGAATGTCCCATAAAAATACTGACATGTACATCAGAAGTGTCAAATGTGCGGTGTCATGGCAGCGTCATGTGACGTATCGGGACTATTTTCCCTTTTGCTAAACCGGGCGTGGCCAGCATGTGATGTATCCAGCCCATGGGCTGCGAGTTTGACAGCCCTGATATTCATGTTATGAATGTATATAGTACATGTTATCAAAGTACTTTAAATATAACAGCAACCTAGTAGTTGTTTTCTGCTCAAAGTAATTTCAATTGTTCAGTGCCAGGTATCAGTCATGGAATTTTACTGGACTGCTATTTAAGTTGAGTATCACTTGTAATCCTCTATGTTTTCTTAGATAGATGTTTTCTATCCTCTTTTATTCTTTTTTTAAAAAAATCCCACCTTGATTATTTTTATAAATAACTCAAGGAGTCAACATGCCTAATACTCCTTCAATTTTCCTGACAACCACAGTCCTGTGAGGTGGGTTGGGCTGATAGAGAATGATTGGCCCAAAGTCATCCAGCAGGCTTTCATGCCTAAAATGGAACTAGAACTCACAGTCTCCTGGCTTCTAGTTCAAAGTTCTAAGACTTTGTTTGAAATGCAATTTATTCAAGACGACTTCGAAACCTGACAGATGCCTTAAAAGACAATATATGCAATATGTACAGGGATTTGGCACTTGGTCTATTTATCCATCAGCAGGAAAACTGTCCAAAACCAGAACAGAGCAAGACCAATTGTGTATGGACAGAAAAGCCAGCAAAGACTGAGTTTGAAAAAGTGTCCAGTCTGTCTTAGGACTTCAGAGAAAAACATGCTTGAGAAAAATTCCTCACAGCAGTGCTGAGCAGTTCAGAAACCTGCCAATTCCACCATTTTAACAGGGTTCCCTGGTTAGGTTTCCCTCTGGTGAGAAAAGGGCAGACATATTCTTTCAAGGCATAAAAACAGAACACGAGGGAAAAGCAATATAGATCCTGGTACATCGTGTTACTTCACTACACTGAAGAGAAAAAAAACAGATCCTTTCTATGACCATTGCTAGTAAACAGGATGCAAAGAATTCAAAAAGTGATGCTTTGTCTAGCTTGGGACCACCTATCTGTCTATCTGTCTCAATCAGGGGTGAGTTTCACTAACCTTTTGCTACAGTTCGCTTGTGCACGCACTCGCTTTGCTCGCACACGCACCACTTCTGCGCATACACAGATCGTATTTGATGATGTCCAGGCGGGTGGGCGTAGCCTCTTGCCGCTGCTGCTACCGATTCGTCTGAACCGGGGTGAACCGGTAGCAACCCACCACTGGTCTCAATGCATTCCTATAGGAGAGCAATTAAGCAATGGCTCAGATTTTTGCTGACTGATCCATTCTTAAGGCCCTGCGGGTCACATGACCCCCAACTACAGCTGTTGATACAGGATGGGAAAGAATCCCAGATGGCGTGCTGTTCACAATCCTATATGGTCCCACTAGCAAAATGGGTAACATTGGAATAGGTTATGATCCTTTCAAATCTGTTAATGCATGGAGCCTTTGCTCTGGAAGAGTTCTGTCTCTGCAGCTTATTTGGGAATTTTCTCATTCCATTAGTGATGAACGAGGTGTAGCTTTATTACATATCAGTGCTTTGACTTTGTACTATATTATATTATCCACCGAGTTATCTCTTACATGATTATACATTGAAAATAATTGCATGTTGCTTTTCTCACACAGTGAATTATGTGTTCATTCCATCTTCTGCTCCCAGCTATAGTTGGTTATGTTAAACTTGATTAGGTTTTTCCGTTGTTGTCCTTGCCTTTCCTGCTGTACTTCAGAACTTTCCCTACAAAGTTTGGCTACGATTAAGTAAGAGTCTAGCTCCAATTATTGTGTTGATACTAGTAGAGAAATGTCAATAGCAACAGAAAATGTGTCAGACAGGACTCTCTAAGCTGATATATAAGTACAATAGAGAGCACCTTATTTACTTCACTGTGAGAAATAATTCACCAATATGATTCTACGACCACCGTATCAGTTACAACTTTCTTTATCTCTCTATGGACAGCATATTCATCTCATAGGTTATCATTTTTTCAAAGCAGAAATTCAATTCTGGAATACAGTGTTATTTGGGTTGTTTTGCTTGGCCACACATAATATGAAATGAGTTTCAATAATAATAAAGCTAGGATTTTTTTAAAAAATTAAACTAATTTCAAGGTTTACAGAACAGGTTGCAAAACTTTTAAGTGGCCAAAGCCTCTCTATCAGCCTAGATAATTTTAAAAGGCTCACTCTGCACATTGTGTTCATAGGATGCTTAACCTGGTTACTGAATCAACACATTTTCTGGATTGATAAATTTCAATGTACCATAAATTAAGCATGGACTGGCTTTATACAACACAGCAAACCCTAAAAAATGCTAATCAGCCTTAGTACTAACTAAACTTAGCAGATGTATACAAATGCACCCATTAGACTTGATTAAGAGTGTTCTGTGCATAAGCCAGTGAGAACAAAAAGAGGAAATGGGGGAATTGGCAGGTTTGATTTAAGCCATGTTTGCACAGCTCTACCTTTAGATGAGAAGAGGAACTAATCTACAAAATTGCAAATTGAGTCTATTGTGCATTAGTGATATTAGGCTGCAATATACATACACACACACACACACACACACACACACATTATATAATTATATATACTAATTATATAAATATATAAATATAGATATGTATGTATGTATGTATGTATGTATGTATGTATGTATGTATGTTGCAGCCTAAAATTGATAGCCTTTAAATTTGGATATGTATGTGTGTATACATTTGGGTGTAAAGTCAGAATATGGAAATAGGCTGAGGAAGGATTGTCCTTGCTAAAATGATACCCAGATAAAACAGAACATTGATCATCATTTGCTTTCCTAAAACATACACCAAGCAGACATATGGGAACATTCAGAAACAGAAATAAGTCAGTACTATGTTAAAATATATATTTTTGAACAGAACTAGGACAATCTTTGGAGACTGTTGGACAATTCAAATTACTGGGACTCTTTTAGTTGTGACCCTAAATTCATAGAATCACAGAATCATTGAGTTGTAAAGGATTTGGAGATCTAATTCCACTCGCTGCCTTTCTCTTCAGGTCATCCTGGGCTGGACTGCAGTGAGTCCCTGGATTAATTTCTTGATGATGTATTATTTGTACTCTGCCTAGTTATACAGTAGGTGCCTGAAAGATGACATTACTCTTATTCCTATTTCAAATTCCATTAGTCCCTGGAAGCATAGCCAATCTTCAGGGGTGTTGGAAAATATAATGCAGCTACCTCTGGAAAACAAAATCTCTTCATTAGAAGGAAAGCTCACATCCTTTTAGCAAATGAAATCCATTCAAATGTTGCCATTTCAACGAAGTCTCATTCGTCATCTTCAGGCTGGTGTTCTCGGCTTCGTGCTTTCAGGAGCAATGTGAGATTGCAGCTGTCCCTTCCTTTTAACTGCTAGTGGGGGTGTGTATATATATATGTATGTATGTATGTATATATGTATGTATGTATATGTATGTATGTAGAATCTCCTAATTATACCATGAAGAAGAAATGTATTGAAAGGGGGAATGGGTTGGGGAAGATAGCCATAATATTATTTGAATCAATTTCAAAGGTTATGCTTAAACTCATGGATCTCTGGGTTGTAAGGTTTTGTTCCAAAGGCGTTTGATAGGGAAAGGAACCACAGATATTCAAGACATTTATAAGACTGGGGTTTTGCATATTTTCTAAGAATAGAAACACAGAGCAAACAGGGAAAGAGAGAAGTGTGAAACTATGGGATTCCAGATGGACAGGGCAGACAGGCAAAAGAAGATACGACCAAGCATTTGATTGGAAATGTTCAGAGAAAGAAAAGGAAGCCTTGCTTTTCATAGCAGCTGATGCTTCCAGCACTCTTCATACTGACTGATGGGGTCTCCAGGGTTTGGGGAAGAATTCTTCCTGTACTTTGTAAAAATTTCTGGGATCAGGCCTGAGATTTTCTGTATGCCAAGCAGGTGCCCTACTTTTGAGTGACTGGATCAATTCAAAGGACTCAACAATCTAGAATGAGACCTCAAAATTGGGCTCCACTGCAGGCATTGCTCCACTCCTTGAGAGCCTGTAGAGTTACTCAGTCATCCAGGTCATGGTTGTCCTAAAGGTGCTTTTTCAGGAGGCAACTAGACTTTCTTGTTTTTCTTTTGAAGATGTTTCACTTCTCGTCCAAGAAGCTTCTGACAGGATAGTGGGGAATGGAAGGATTCCCCACTATCCTGTCAGAGCTGAAGAAGGATATTCCTCCTTTTTAAATCAATGGAACAGGTTGTCAAATGGTCTTGAATAGAGAGAAGAAGCTACTGAAATAGACTTCACTTCCTCTCTCCTTCTCTTTTAGACCACCATTTCCCTTCAGTGTGTTCGTTCCTCCATCTCTTAATTGTGTCCATCTTTCCCTCTTTTTGCTGTCTGGCTTCTAAGCCTCTGCTTCCCTGTGCATACTCCCCAGCTATTATGTGTCACTCACTCCCTGTGTCAGAAAAGAGTGAAAAGGAGTGAGGCTTCATGGCTTGCTGTGACTTGTCACACTTTAATTACAATTTGAAATTAACTAAATTGTGCCCATGATAATATCTGAAAATGCCAGACAAGCCAATAGGTTTTGAAGTAACATAGCCTGAAATAGTTCTCTAATACTAGTCATGACTACAAGCATAGCAGACAATAAAGCAGAAAACTATTAAAGCTAATGGGAGTTATCAGAGATTTCAACCATGAGTTTAATATGATGTTAACCTGAAATCTTTGAATAAATCTTTTAATGAGTGTGATGGCTGACAAGACAAGACAGGGACTGTCATGTATGTGTGTGCATCGTATTAGTGGTATATGTTTTGGGGCACACAAACAAGATGAAAGGAGTGTCGTAAGACACCTATAGTAGCCCAATGGTGGGATAGGTGGCAAATAAATTTTAAAAATAATCAATCAATATTATAGCAGTCAATGGGTTTAGAAAATAGCCTTACAGTTTTCATGGTATAGTTTATCAGCCAATTAAAGGCCAAATGAAAGAGCTCAGAGATTCTTTCCTTCCTGCTTATTAATTTTTCTATGCGCCTTTCTGCCTTTTTTTAAAGTATTTGTTAGCTTATTTATTATTTGCAACATTTATGGGTCATCCTAGTCATGACCCTCTGGGCAGCTTGCAACAAAATAACTATGAAACATCTATATCTACTTAACAAAATAACGGAATAACAGAATTGGAAGGGACCTTGGAGGTCATCTAATCCAACCCTCTGTTCCAGTATAGACCATATATTATTCCTGACAAATAGCCGTCCAGTATCTTATTAAAATCCTACAGAGTTGAAGCACCCACAACTTCTCAAGACAAGCTGTTCTACTGGTTGATTGTTCTCACTGTCAGAAAAATTCTTCTTGGTTCTAGGTTGCTTCTCTCCTTGATTAGTTTCCATTCATTGTTTCTTGTCTTGCCCTCTAGTGCTTTAGAAGATAGATCAACCTTCTCTTCTCTGTCATGGCCCCTCAAATATTGCAATTGTGCTATCATGTCACCCCTGGTTCTTCTCTTCAATAGACTAGTTTAGAGTAATGTAGTCTAATACTTTTAAAATTTGCCCATGAGAACTGTGAGAGCAGCCCTTTTTTCCCCTTAACCCTGAGACACAATGACACCAGTAGGGAGAAGGGAAGGAGAAACATTATAAGTAGTTGGCATGATCTATTGTATTATCTTCTGAACAACTAGAAAAAAACAAAGTATCTGTTCCCCATCTTTTAGAAGCAGAAAAAGTTACCCATTCCAATATCTTTTCGACTGGGGTGTGCAAAGATCCGGGATTAAAGGGCAAAAATGGAGTGCATTTGGTTAAACACTCTTTTCTTTCAATGACATTTTGAACATCATGCCCCTTCCAAGCAATTCCTAACATGCTCCATCTCGCTGGGAGAGTGAGGAGTTGTCACAGACTTTCAATCCATCTGGAGAAAATAAGTTTGAAGCCACTTCCTTTGAGCTCATGAAATTATTTCATTATGTCATGAAATAATCGAGCTTTGAAGCTATGGGAGGGACAGAGCATGTCCCTACCAAAGAAGAAAAAGGCAAAATATGTCCCATCTGATGCACAAAGTGCAGCACTGAAGCAGGGGGCACCCACTTTATCCATGAGACACACTTATCTTGCAAATGTCCAAAGAAAGAGAGAGACTCACAGTGAAGTGCAGAAACACTGTGTTATGTTCATCTTAAAGTAAAGGTTCCCCTTGCACATATGTGCTAGTCTAGGAGGCAGTGCTCATCTCCATTTCAAAGCTGAAGCGCCAGCATTGTCTAAAGACGTCTCCATGGTCATGTGGTCGGCATGACTAAATGCCAAAGGTGCATGGCATGCTGTTACCTTCCCATCAAGGTGGTCCCTATGTTTCTACTTGCATTTTTTATGTGCTTTCAAACTGCTAGTTCGGCAGAAGTTGGGACAAGTAATGGGCGCTCACTAGGGATTCTAACTGCTGAACTGACGACCTTTCAATCGACAAGCTCAGTGTCTTAGCCACTGAGCCACCACATCCCCCTTTGTTCATCTTACATATGCTTATTTATTTATTTATTTATTTATTTATTCATTCATTCATTCATTTATTTTGATTTTTATATCGCCCTTCTCCAACAGGACTCAGGGTGGTGAACAGCCAAAATAAAACAAATATCTTACATATGTTCATCTTACATATGCAATAATAAAATAATGATGGATGTGGTGGTGACTTCATACTACCCTACCCTACCCACTGAGCCGAGGTGGGGCAGTGGTTAGAGTGCTGTACTGCAGCTACTTCAGCTGACTGCTAGTTCAGCAGATCGTATCTCACTGGCTCAAGATTGACTCAGCCTTCCATCCTTCCAAGGTGGGTAAAATGAGGACCCAGATTGTTGGGGGCAATATGCTATTTAGTATGCTGTCGATTGTTGTAAGCCATCCAGAGTCCTCGGAGAGTGGGCGGCATAGAAATATGATTAATAATAACAATTTTTTAAAAAATACCTTTCTCTTCTCTTCTCTTCTCTTCTCTTCTCTTCTCTTCTCTTCTCTTCTCTTCTCTTCTCTTCTCTTCTCTTCTCTTCTCTTCTCTTCTCTTCCCTTCCCTTCCCTTCCCTTCCCTTCCCTTCCCTTCCCTTCCATTCCATTCCATTCCATTCCATTCCATTCCATTCCATTCTCTTCCCCAGTCAGAAGCTGGTAAAACCTGCCTGCTTCCTTAGCAGGTCAATCTATCCTTCGGGTGCATTAATAAAGCTCCCATCCCCTTTGCAGCCCTTCCCTCAGTCTAGTGAGGTCCCAATAGGCTCCTTTTTCTGCAATAGCTAATTACAGCATGCCAGGCTCCAAATGTGTTCAGGAATGGGAAAGAGCAATCACGAGATGTAACTTCTCAAGGGCTAAGACTTTTCAAAATGATGCCGTTAATTGCTAGCTGCTCATGGCCAGTGAGCTGGCAACCTGTTTCAAAAGAATTAGGCCAGCCAGAAGGAAAGTCATTGGGGTGAGAAGGGGACAAATAAACATGGAAATTATATGCAGGCACCAGAGCGCTTCATAAGGTACCAGGGCCAGGCACAGGAAGGCTCAACACTTTCAATATTAAATGATGATAACAGGCAAGAGCCATCCTCTTCTCCTCTTTTCACCTGACAATCTAAAAAGTCTACTGGCAAAGTTGCATTTGCCACCCTTCAGCGAAATATCATTAATGCAGCACCATAGCAAAGAAAGGTGATTTTTTTTCTAATTTGCTATCTGCAATCATTGGGGGAAAGGCAAATGTCGAAAGAAATGCCCAGCAAATTATATTCCCAGTTCAACAAAACAGTCCATTTCTTTTCTTCATGGTCTAGTTTTTTTTTTTTAATTAGATTTATATGCCGCCCTTCTCCGGAGACTCAGGGCGGCTTATAATCCATTAAGCAATAGCCTTCATACTTTTGTATATTTTTTATACAAAGTCAGCTTGTTGCCCCCACAAACTGGGTCCTGAATTTACCTACCTTAGAAAGGATGGAAGGCTGAGTCAACCTTGAGCCTCGAACTTGCAATAATTGCAGACAGCTGGATGTTAATAACAGGCTATCTAGCCTGTTGAGCTATTTGAGGCTCTTACTTAGTTGACGTTATCTTGGATGCTATTCCCACACTTTGGGACTACCATTCACTCCACTAACTTCAGCTCTGTAAGAAAAAATATATAGTCTGAAACAGTGGTGGGATTCAAGTAATTTAACAAACAGTTCTCTAACCTAATGATTTCTTCCAGCAACCAGTTTGCCATACTGCTCAGGTAGTTCACAACCGGTTCTCCCGAAGTGGTGCGAACTGGCTGAATCTCACCACTGGTCTGAAGAAGCTTTTTCTATTTTGGTGCCTACCAAACATGTTAGGCAACCTGGGAATTGTAGCTTTGAAAGATTTAGCGGGGTTACTGTTGGATGAACATCCAATCCAAAGGCTATTAATGATGCTTATTTATGCAGGTCAGATGAATTTGGCCAAGAATTTGCACACCACTGTGTAAATGTTATTGTTTTTCCTAATGCTGTCCTACTATAATGCAGCTTGTGCTCCATTTTTCCCTCATTTCAAGGACCTCAAGAACATCTCTTAGCCTAGTAGTACCTGGGCTTTCATAGTCCTAACTTTCCTTTCTTCTTTTGGGAAAAGATTATTAAAAGAAATCCTGTCAAGGGTTTTGATGGGAACAATCTTCATTCTTGATAAATTCATAGAATCACAAACTTTAGCCCTGAAGGCATGTAAGCAGGCAATCTATTCATTTTAAGCCGCCCCAAATTATCCCGCTGAAATTTGATAACAAAATTGTCAGTTTTCAACAGCATTTTATTCCATTTTTTTTAATTTAAAGGTCAACAGACTTGCACGAAACCTTTATTTTTAAATGTTAAATTCCCCAATTCCCCAAAAGAGGCCCCAATTTTTCAGTGCTACCTGCGAAATGACAACCCCCCCCCCATGGCTTTCTTACAAAAGATATTTGCATTAAATGGGGTTTCAGTATAAGAAAGGTTACACATTCAAACCAGATGGCATCCACATCCCCTTATTAAATAATCAATGGGGACGTGAAAGTCAGATTGACATTACAGTTGTCCTCAATTTACGATCACAATTGAGCCCAAAATTTCTGTTGTTAAGCAAGACAGATGTTAAGTGAGTGTTGCCCCATTTTACCACCTTGCCTACAGTCGTTAAGTGAATCACTGCAGTTGTTAAGTTAGTAAGAGAGTTGTTAAGTGACTCTGGCTTCCCCATTAATTTTGCTGATCAGAAAGTCGCAAGAGGTGATCACATGACCCTGGGACACTGCAACCATCATAAATACAGAATCTGAATTTTGATCACCTGACCATGGGGACGCTGCAATGGTCATAAGTGTGAAAAATGGCCATACGTCACTTTTTTGAAGGCCGTTGTAACTTCAAACAGCCACTAATTGAATGCTTGTAAGTCAAGGACTACCTGCATCCATAGCATGGAGTGACAGAAGAATTATCTAGTTATAATGTTTTTAATGTTTTGAATGCCCTGGCATTCACAGGAGTGCAGGCTGCTAGCTCTGTATCTTTTGTAGCACTTCCTACATGTGATCATGGGACACACATACAGTATATGCAGAGAGCCATGTCATTCAATGAAAAATGTAGGTCCAGTTTTTACCCATCTAAACCAGGGGTGTCAAACTGACGGCCCACAGGCCGGATGCATTATGCGCAGGCCACGCCCACCCTAGCTCCGCGAATGGGAAAAACATCACAAAACATCACATAACGGCAATGTGACGTGGCAAGTTTGACACCCGTGACCTAAACAATCTCATCTGACTAATTCTTTCCTTTAAAAAAAAAAAACCCTATTTTACAAAATCCACTAGGGAATCAGCTCACCAGTGGATTTTACCTCATAGACACTACTTGGAAAACAGATTTTTGATTTGCTCTGGCTTCCATTTTCCTCTAACGGGACACAGCTGTAATGGTGTAAAGCAAGCTGGAAGCAATGTTAGTGAAGATCAGTGCACAAATAATGTAAATAAATGATGAATCCATGAAAACAGAAAGGAGCAGCACTGGGGCTGGCAGCACACATGGGGAAGAACGTGTGTGTGTGTGTGCCTGTGTGTATGTGACAGAATGGTCGCCAAAGCAGCCCCTCAGAAATGTAGAAACTCCCAAGCAACATTAGGAGCAGGCCAGACAAAGCAGCGACCTCCAATGACAACGAGCCTGATAGTGAAGAGACACAGTACCAGCCTTGTGCCCTGTTTGCCATGTGCATCCCTTCACAGGGGGCACTTAATCTTCAACTGGCCTGATTAGCCAACTAAATGGAGCAGCTCCCCCGCCCTCTTCTTTGTTTCCTTTGTAAGTTGACTGCAGGCAAGCTGATCAGCCCTAAAGAGATAACATAATACAGCCTCTAGCCTGATGCTTTCCAACACAAATCTCTTCCCCCCCTCTGCTTCTTTTTTTTTCTCTCTGTTGTTTCTTTTTTTCACTGTCTCTCTCCCACCCAAGAGCACTTCCCCCATCTCCCTTTGGAAAAAAAAAGAAAGAAAGAAAAAGGGGGAAAAAAATAAGATAAGAGCAGCCTGGCAGCCACTGGGTAATGTTTCTAAATAAGAATGCAATTTAAAATCGGAAAAGGAGGTAGTTGATACAAAGAAATTCTGTTAAAATACCCAGCCCTTGTCATCAGCCAGAGATGGGGTTTACCCTGCAGAAAGGCAAAGAAGGAAATAAGAAAATAATGGAGGGAGCAGACAATAGCCCAGCCCTTGTTTTGCAAAACTGAACAAGATGTTAGGGGAAAGAGAAAGAGTGGCGCTCGGTCCAGAGGGTGGCTAAGATGTCTAATGACTAGAAAAGAGGCTGCTCATTTGGTAACTCTGAATTGCTCCCAGCATGGTATAAAAAGGCTAATTTAGAAGGATGTACAATTCAGATCAACAGGCAATTTGATTTCGTGATTAAGATGCTGGACTAGGAATAGGGAAAACTCAGTTCTAGTCCAGCATTAAGCATGAAGACTGGCTGGATGACCTTATATCAACCCTTAGGGGTCGTCCAGATCAGGAAACTAAAATCATGAACACTGTCACTAATTTTATTTAAAGGATCTGAATATGCCTCTTCCCCCTCCTGCCTTTACATGCCATAAAACTAGGGACGGTCAGTTCTGAGATGCTTATTCAATTTACATTCCTGCTTTCAACTCAGATCTCATTTATCAGATGTTTGTCTCAGCTGCATCTCTTCCTCCTGTCTCTCCAGGTTATTCTAACAACCCATTGCACCCTGGGCCAGTCTTTTAAGTTCAGCCATAGGATAGGAAATCACTTCTGGAAATGCTTCCTTGAAAATTGCAGGGACTTGTCCACATAGTCCCTGCTGGAGTTCTACCCAGGAGTGAAATCCAGCAGGTTCTGACAGGTTCTGAAGAACCGGTAGTGGACATTTTGAGTAGTTTGGAGAACCAGCAAATACCACCTGTAGCTGGTCCCAGAGTGAGATGGGAATGGAGTATCCTTCCCCCGGAGCGGGGTGGGAATGGAGATTTTGCAGTATCCTTCCCCTGCCATACCCAGCAAGCCATGCTCAACAAGCCACACCATGCCCATCAAGTCATGCCCACAGAACTGGTAGTAAAAAAAAATTGGATTTCACCACTGGTTCTACCCCATTCAAAAAAAAAAAAAGTAGATTACATATCCTTTGGTTATGTATAAGGAAAGATTTGCTAATTTCTCTGGGATTTGTGTTGATAGAGAATACAGTTTTGATACTCCATTTAGTGGCCTTTGGATGTAACAGACCAAAGTGTCTATCTAGACAGCCAGCCAAAATAACAGTCCAGTTCACTGCATATGAAATAATCCAGGCAAGGCAACTAATTTTACAGTAATTTTTCCTGAATTTTACAGTAACCACAGTTACTCATATCCCTTGCATAATGACATTACACAGAGATTTAATTCTCTTTAATGATGTACTTTGATATTTAATGGGCATTCAGGAGTAACAGCCCTTTCTACCAAATGGTCTATTAAAAAGGTTTTGCCATATTGGTTTTTTCCCCCTAACTCTGTAATTCCTTCTATGAGCAGAGCTATGAAGGTGGACAGTCCGAATAATAGCTCTTATAATTGGTAGCACTCGGGAAATAGCATTTAACACCGTGATAATTGAGTTCAGGTGAAGCTCAGGTGGCCAATAGCAATAGCACTTAGATTTATATGTCACTTTACACTGCCTCCAACAATTTTGGTCCTCATCTTACCCACCTCAGAAGGATGAAAGACTGAGTCAACCTTGAGCCTGATGAGATTTGTACTGCCAAATTGCAGGCAGCCAGCTGTCAGCAGAAGTAGCCTACAGTACTGCTCTCTAACCACTGCGCCACCATGGCTCATAGCAGCACAAGTAATGAACAGATATTATTTCTATTTTACTCCACCCACATTTATCAAGGGGAAGGGCCAAAGAAGAAACTTGGCTCTTTGCTGAAAATTGTTATGGTTCTTCGAATTCTCCCAGAAAAGCTGGTGGAATCTGTTATGGTCTTAAAACTTAGAATTTTTAAAGGATTTATTTTGGTTTTTTTGGTAGTGCAATACCGGAAGTTACAACCACAATTGAGCCCAAAATTTCCATGGCTAAGCAAGACAGTTGTTAAGCGAGTTTTGTACCATTCTATAACCTTTCCTGCCACAGTTTTGATGAATCACTACAGTTGTTGAGTTAAGGTAAAGGTAAAGGTTCCCCTCACACATATGTGCTAGTCATTCCCGACTCTAGGGGGCAGTGCTCATCTCCATTTCAAAGCCGAAGAGCCAAGGCTGTCCGAAGACATCTCTATGGTCATGATTAAATGGCAAAGGCACACGGAACACTGTTACCTTCCCACCAAAGGTGGCCCCTATTGTTTCTACTTGCATTTTTTATGTGCTTTCAAACTGCTAGGTTGACAGAAGCTGGAACAAGTAACGGGAGCTCACCAGGGTGGGTTCTACTTACCTTTACTGCCGGTTCGCAATGGGATCACACACGTGCGCTCGCTTCGCTTGCTCACGTGCCTTGCTTCTGCGCATATGCAGAAGCTTCTGCGCATGCACAACTCGCTTCTGAAGATGTCAGGCTCAGTGGGCGGAGCCTCCCACCGGTTTTACTACAGGTTCTATAGAGCTGGTCCGAACCGGGGGCAACTCACCACTGGAGCTCTCCCTGTTACATGGCTTTTAAGTAAAGTTAACACAGTTATTAAGTGAATTTGGCTCCCCACTGACTTTGCTTGTCAGAAGATTGCAAAAGGTGATCACATGAAGTCGGGACAGTGCAACTGTGATAAATACATGCCAATTTCCATGCATCTGAACTTTGATCATATGACCATGGGGATGCTGCAATGGTCATCAGTGTGAAAAATGGTCATATATCACTTTTTTCAGTGCTGTTGTAACTCCAAATGGTCACTAAACAAATGGTTTTAAGTCAAGGGCTACCTATGGCCTATCCTTGCTCCAGGAGCTAAATGCAGCATAAATGGTTCTCCCTCTTCCTATAGATGGATGCCTCATTCCCATTATTAGAATGGTGTCTTTAGAGATGCAGAGCAGGGGTGAAATCCAGCAAGTTTGCACAGGTTCTGGAGAACCAGAACCAGTGGAAATTTTGAGTAGTTCAGAGAACCAGCAAATACCAACTCTGGCTGGCCTCAGAGTGGGGTGGGAATGGAGATTTTGTAGTATACAAATTTGATAGATAAATAAAAAATAAATAAATAAATAAATAAATAAATAAATAAATAAATAAATAAATATCCTTCCCCCAGGAGTGGGGAGGGAATGGGGATTTTGCAGTATCCTTTCCCTGGAGTGGGATGGGAATGGAGATTTTGCAGTATCCTTCCCCTGCCATGCCCACCAAGCCGTGCTCACCAAGCCACACCACGCCCACCAAGCCACACCCACAGAACCGGTAGTTAAAAAATTTGGATTTCATCACTGGTGCAGAGTAAAGATTACGTACTGTCCTACTTTCCATCTCTGTATTGCTACTGCTTTGTACATAGAAAAGCAAAAGCTAGAATAACCAAAGGCCACTCCCTTTGGGGCTGTCCATTAGCCACGCTATTGTTTCCAGTGGCTCCAAAAAGATCTTTTGGTAAAGGGATAATTCTTGTCAGTTTCTCTCAGTCGTGTCTCTCTTTCCTTGTTTTTCCCTCTTGTCCCATTTTTGCCCATTTATATATATTTTAATACTTGCTGATGTTTAATAAATAAACACCAAAGTATATATTTGCTTGCTGAACTGAGAGGAGTGTGTTCTCGCTGTGATCTGGATTACAGATTGACTGGAAGTGGGTTGAATACAAAATAAACTGGAAACAAATGGCCTACGATATAGTGGCTGAAGATCCTTGGCTAGAAAACAGAAGACGGTGAGTTCTAATTCAGCCTTGGGCACAAAACTAATTGGGTGACCCTAAGCTAGCCAGCGTCTCTCAGCACTAGACAATAAGAAACCATTTCTGAAAATGTTGCCAAGAAAATTGCAAGGACTCGCCTATATCTATATCTATATCTATATCTATATCTATATCTATATCTATATCTATATCTATATCTATATCTATATCTATATCATCTACCGGTATATCGTCTATATCTGTGATGGCGAATCTATAGCACGCGTGCCACAACTGGCATGCGGAGCCATATCTGTGGGCACACAAGTGTTGCCCTAGCTCAGCTCCAGCACCTATGCATGCGCTGACTAGCTGATTTTCAGGCCTTCTGGGCCCATTGGAAATCAGGAAATGGGCCGTTCCCAGTCTCTGCGGGGGAGCTGTTTTTGCCTTCCCCAGGCTCCAAGAAAGCCTCTGGAGCCTGGGGACGGCGAAAAACTGGCCTACCATGCCCACTGTGCCATTGCGTGCCAAAAGCAGGAGTTATATGGGAGGGTGTCGCGTGTGCATGCACGGCGGGTGGGGCGCATTGAATTATGGGTGTGGGCATGCACACACGTGACCCCCCCTGCACTCCCCCTTCTTTTGGCACATGACGGTAAAAAGGTTAGCCGTCACTGGTCTATATCATCTATATCATCTATATCATCTATATCATCTATAGGTCTATATGTCTATATATCTATATGTCTCTGTCTCTCTCTCTCTGTCTCTCTCTCTGTCTCTCTCTCTCTCTCTCTCTCTCTCTCTCGTGCACTCTCTCTATCTATCTATCATCTATAAATTGATGATTAAATTACAGATCTAGAACAACTGAGTTGGAAGGGACCTTAGAGGTCTACTAGTCCAATCCCCTGGCTAAGCAGGAGAACCTATACTATCTTAGACAAATGGCTATCCAATCTTTTCTTTAAAACCTCCAGGGATGGAGCACCCACAACTTCTGAAGGCAAGCCATTCCATTGTCTAATTTTACTGTCAGGAAATTTCTTCTTAGCTCTAGGTTGGATCTCTCCTTGATTAGTTTCTATCCATTGCTTCTTGTCCTACTTTCAGTTGCTTTGAAGACTAGGTTGACCCCCTCTTTGTCGTTGCAGCCCCTTAGATACTAGAATACTGCTATCCTGTCATATCTGACTATAAGATCGCGGTGCAGGCTAAATTATTGTAACCAGCTAAATATTTTTCAGAGAGCTTCTGCTTCTGAATATTGAATGTAACCTCCCTGCTCTTAAACTAACATTGTACTTTCTAACCATAGCAGTTCCTATGCACAGCCTACACACAGGTAGAAATAAAGACTTCCTCCCACCTACAGAAATATCATTATCTCCTAATGGAGACCTCCCAAGGAAATGGAAATCTGGGTCATAGCAGCATGTCTGAATCTTCTCAACACCCAGAAGCAGAGAATGTGTGCAGAACAAGTCACGCAGGGAACAAATTAAAGAAGGTTATAGTAGATATTGGTGGGATTGAACAATCTAACTTTATTTTGGCAATGAGTGAATACAGTGGAATTGGGCAGGCTGGGATTAAGCTGGTCATGCTGATTACCCCACCTTCATTCGATTTCTTCTGCAAACACTTATAAAAGCCAGTTCAGATGTGCATTCTTCCTTCATCATCTCTTCCATGGATTATATTGGATAACTTTCAGATCCTAAGGGAAAAGTCTATACAAAGACAATTTATATAATATCTAATGGCTTGGGACTCAAGGCTATGGTTTTCCCAGTTGCAACGTATGGCTGTGAAAGTTGGACCATTAGAAAGGCTGAGTACCAAAGAACTGAGGCCTTTGAACTATGATGCTGGAGAAGACTCCTGCAAGTCCCTTGGACTGCAAGGTGATCAAACTGGTCAATCCTAGAGGAGATCAACCCTGACTGCTCTTTAGAAGGTCAGATTCTGAAGATGAAACTCAAATATTTTGGCCACCTAATGAGAAGGAAGGACTCACTGGAGAAGAGCCTAATGCTGGGAAAGATTGCGGGCAAAAGAAGAATGGGATGACAGAGAACGAGATGGCTGGATGGAGTCACTGGAGCAGTAGGCATGAGCTTAAATGGACTCCAGAGGATGGTAGAGGACAGGAAGGCCTGGAGAACATTGTCCATGGGATCGTGATGAGTCGGACACGACTTCTCAACTAACAAAAACAAGAGTGACTTGGGAATGATGCGTGTTGATGTCTGGCATGTGTCCTGTGGAAGGCACCAGTCTGGGGAAGTTTGCTTCAAGACATGGATGGGGTGGACCACAGCCATTTTATAAAACAGCAGCAATGGTGGCAGCTGCCCGTCCCAACTGGGTGAGCAACGCAACCCACACATGGGTTAATTGGGACACTGTTACTGCTCCTGGGGAAAAAAAAATGATTCGCTTTAATACCGTGCTGGCATTTCCGTAATGCTCCATAAGTGTCTCAAATAAATCTCATTAAATATACAGGGGAGGGAGGAGGGGTCGCGTAAAGAGCTGCTGCAGGGAAATTTTAATGAGATGACTTTTAAAGCCGGCACTTGCACAATTTTCTCCGACGCAAAGGTCTGCAGCGGTGCGTTTCTTTTCTTTGCACAAGATGGATAATTTGAGACTGTCGTTCCCCTGCGCGTCAGCATGCACCTCCTGCAAGAGATAATGGTAAATGGAGCTGCTGTATCATTAAGAGGACATTAGGCCACAACGGCTGAGCCCAGCCTCTGAGAGAGGGGGATGTAAAGGGAGGTTTGGAGGATCTGACCTGGGGCAACAGGCACTTCATGTTTCCCAAACTGGGGGTATTCGGGGTGCAGGCACTTCAAAAACACCATTAGCCTTTGAAAAATCTGGTTAATGAGAAAATGCAGGGCCAGTTAGAGGAATGTAAAACAGGCAAGAGAGCTGAGATTTTGGTTTGTTTTATCTTGTCATCTGCCGAGGTGCCTTCGCTTCTAATGGCTGCAAAGTAAGCAGAAAGTTAAGGGCCTTTTTCTACCTGGCCGTATCCTGGTTGTTTTCACTCTCTGCAACTGAATTTTGCCAGCACCTCTCTGGCCCTTATTGAGTTGTCTGCTTTTGTTGAAAGGAAAATACATGTTAGATGCTGCTGCCACTTGTTCTCTTTTGGAGGAGTTCCCCACCCCGAAACAATATAGAAGGGAGAGAGGGAGGGAGGGAGGGAGGGAGGGAATATCATTAAAAAATGATGTTGCTATTCATTTTCAAGTACAGATAGTTCTCGACTTACAAGCACAATTGAGCCCAAAATTTATGTTGCTAAGTGAGACATTTGTTAAGTGAGTTTTGCCCCATTTTATGACTTTTCTTGCCACACTTGTTAAATGAATCACTGCAGTTGTTAAATTAGTAAAATGGCTGTTAAGGGAATGGTTTCCCCCATTGACTTTGCTTGTTAGAAGGTGGCAAAAGGTGATCTCATGACTCTGAGATGCTGCAATTGTCATAAATGTGAGTCGGTTGTCAAGCATCCAATCGTAAATCATGTGACCATGGGGATGCTGCAACAGTCATAAGTGTAAAAAATACATAGGTCACTTTTTTCAGTGCCATTGTTACTTTGAAGGGTCACTAAGAAAACTGTTGTAAAAGTCGAGGATTACCCGTATTGCTTGATTAATTTTGGAGCTTTCCTCATAGATTGGAAATAAGAGTCTATAAATTATTAGCTTATATTATCTTATGATTGTTAAATGTTATACCCTGTGTTTTGCTCTGGAAAGTGGGGGGGGGGGGGTTGGGAAGGGGAAATGTATGTAAAATTTTTCAAAAATTTTCAATTAAAAAAAAATGAATAAGGAAATGTCTTGGAAAGTTCAAACAAAATGGAGGATTGCTTCACAGAAAGCCCCAGCATTTTTGCCTCACACTGTCATGACTGACTTTTTGGACCACAGTCTGTAAACACCCCAAGTTCGAAGACTGGTTGTTGTAATTAGGGGTGTTTACGGAGGGAGGGAGGGAGGGAGGGAGGGAAGGAAGGAAGGAAGGAAGGAAGGAAGGAAGGAAGGAAGGAAGGAAGGAAGGAAGGAAGGAAGGAAGGAAGGAAGGAAGGAAGGAAGGAAGGAAGGAAAATCTGTAATAGCCTGACTGAGGACAGAATTACAATGGACAAAACTGGAAGAGACTTACTCATTCCTTTTTCATGGCATGCTCTGCCATGGATAAAAGGGGAGTGATAAAATAAAATCATCTTGAAGTAGAAGTGCTCAGAGATGCCTTCTTTGTTTTCATGGCTATTCTGGGATTTTTTTACAAGCAGCAGAAAGAGATGATTAACCTTCAGCTAACTCTCCTCCATGTTTACAGAGGCATTTATTGGGGGGAGCTGTGTGTCAAAAATTCAACATAGCAGTTGTGACTATACAATTAAAGCCCACTTGCCCCTTTTTACAAGTGATGTTCATATGATAAAGAGGCAGGTAGGGCTTCATTCTCACAATCATGGCCACCATCTTTTTACACACACACACACACACACACACACACACACATGACGTGAGTTGACCTTCAAACAAACGAAATAAATCCTCTCCAAATCCATGATAATAATAATAATTAATTAATTAATAATAATAATTACTGGTAGTCTTTGACTTACAATTTGTTTAATGAACATTCAAAGTTACAACGGTATAAAAATGATTTATGGCCATTTTTACCGTTATGCCCGCTGCATGCCTATGATCATGGGATCAAAATTTGGATACTCGGCAACTGGTTCATATTTATGATAGTTGTAGTGTCCCAGGGTCACGTGATCACCTTTTGTGATCTTCTGATTACCAAAGTCAATGGGAAGCTAGGTTCACCAAACAACCACGTTACTAACTTAACAACTGCAGTGATTCACTTGACAACGGTGGCAAGAAAGGTAATAAAATGCGGCAAAACTCACTTAACTGCCTCTCTTAGCAATGGAAATTTTGGGTTCAATTGTGGTCAAGGACTACCTGTATAGTGTTTGAACCACATTCAGATTCTCTACATCCTTATCCCAAGTAAGCTTGTCTTGTGAAACAAAAGCTGTGAGGAACGCAACCAGATGACCAAATCAGTGGTGGGTTGCTCCCGGTTCTGTCCAGTTCTTTAGAACCGGTAGTAAAAGCGGTGGGATGCTCCGCCCACCTGCCTGGACATCATAATTTAAGAAGCGCATCATAATCGCAGAAGCGCGCATGCAAGCGAAGCAAACATGTATGCACATTCCCATTGCAAACCAGTAGTAAAGGTAAGTAGAACCCACCGCTGAAGCAGATGTAGGATTGCATGATGATTCCATTGCATTTTTGAGTATCTCACTGCATATAAGATGGTATTATGAGTGCTGTATTGGAAGGATTTTCAATACAATTTTCTCTCTCCCTTCCAAAAGAAAAAATACTGCTGGTTGAAAGACAGTCAGAACAAAGAATAATCTGTGTAGCTTCTTTCTCCTTTCCTATTAATGAATGGCCTCCACAGTAAGGCTAGGAGAGTCACCGTACTCTTGCAGAGACTTCTTGTAACATTCAATGATGCCTACTATAACCACAGCATTAGAACAAATACCAGTGGTATTGATTTATTTTATTCCAGTTTGAATTTTATTTCATCCTGTTTCTACTTAATAGACACCGAAACTAGGCCATAGCATAATAGAAAAAAAAAATCAACTGTAACAAAACTAATAACCCACAAGAAAGAAAGAAGACAAAAGTAGAAATAACTTCTTTACCACCCAAAAGCTCTTAAGAAAAGATTTAATCTCTATCCATGTCTTTGAAAGTTTTGTAAACTCTACCATTGCTAAAAGGCCCATAACCAAGAGTGAAGATGAAACAGAACATCAGATGCAACAATGGGAATTTGAGTGGAAGAAGGTTAAATTTACTCAGAAAATTACACTCAGAAAAAAAATTGGTGATGTTTCATCATTGGTATGTTACCACTGTTTTGATTACTAAAATGGGTGGTTTGTTGTTGATGTTTTTTAAAAGAAGGTCGTTGATTTATATCTCTGTTTATAGTCTTCCATTCTTTTTTCATGTTTCCTTTCATATTGTTTGCATATATTCTCTCCAAAGTCTTCAATAAAACACACACACACACACACAAAATTAATTCTTGGCTCTGTAGCTGATAGGAATATGTTAAGTCCATAGTCGTATGCAAGGAAATAAATCAACATGTGTTCCTAAGATCTAGACACACATTTTTGTTTTATTCCTGTTCAAAAAGAATACAAAGAAAGGGATATATTATAAATCAACGTGATGTCCCTGATGAAAATCTGAATTGAAACCTGATATTTAGCAGAAACTTTGACCAATATTTACAAACTGATAAAGCTGTCTTCTTTATTCTACTTAATCCATCTTGAAATGAATTTGTCCATACTAGGATTGCTGGTAGATTAGGCTTCATACAACATGCAGAGGCAAGAATGGGCAGCTTTTTAAAGGCCACATTGACCATTCTTAGGAACCCTGAGAGCTATCAAGTGGGCAAACAGAACTGAACGATTTGCTTTGCTTTAGAACTGTGATTTAGGGGCTTGTACTCCAGTTTTTTGTCTCTTTTTCTCCTCAAAATAATGGCAAATGGTGTGACATTATGCCTCCAACAATTGCACTGCAATCCAAAGCTTAGATTTGGATTTAGAGGTCACATGTGGCCTTCAGCCATTGGTTAACCCATCCTATATTAAGCTATGATTTGATTTTGCTGATGATTTTCTGTGAATTCAGCCACAATGGTTTATATGCTAAGGCTTCTCAAGATCATCAAGCTAATTATGGCTTATTTTTTAAAAAAGTAATTTTAACTGAGTATGAATTGTGAATCCAGTTAATGTAACATAAACAATTTACATGTGCTTATAAAGAACAAAACCATGCTCCTCTTTTTTTAAAAAAGCTTATTATGTAGTAAATCTGCTTCTTCTCATTTTGCACCTTTTGAGCATCTGAGACTTGAGAACGCTACATGTATGTATGTATGTATGTATGTATATACATATATGCACTCCTATGGCCATCCTTTTGGATAAGGAGCAGAGGTATTTAAAGAGAAAAGATCTCCAGACAATGATTGTGAATATAGTCCAAACACTTTGAACGAGATTTTGAATCTTGCTTCTTAGAGTGAAGATGGTTCATCCACGTGTTTAAAGGTTACTTATTTGTACAGGATCCAATCTGGGTCGGTCACTGAGACCAAAGGTCTAGTTTTTTGAGCTTTCGGAGTCATGCTAGAGTCCATCTTCAGGGAACTTCTCCCTACTTATTTGTTTATAAGACTTTTATAGCCACCCATTTTATATAATCTGGGTGGCTCACAAAACAACACCAAAAACACAAAATCCACAAAACCACAGCAAAAACTTCCTGTGCCCCAAAGCCAAAGAGTCCTCCATCTATTCACACTCAGTTTCAGTGGGCTCCAGCTTAATCCTTCCCCAATGGTATATTTCTACATATCTATCACTGATACGATCTTTAATCTTTCCTAATGTTTTAAAGAGGAAATTTCAGGTTTAAAAATTCAATTTTATATTTTGAAGAAATCATTTTGACCACAATATTCCTCTGCAAAATGTACACTTTAACCTTCACTCAATTCTTTTGATTTTGATGGGATTAAATTATGGAATTGTACAATCTGTCAATTGATTTGTCATCAATATTACCAAACATATGTTAAGAACGAATCACTCCAATTGTATGTCATGCCTACCATTTTTTTAAAGAATCAGAATTTGTGACTGTGAAATATAATTGTATTGAAAATAGTTTAACAGCGGATGCCGAATCAGAAGATAAATCATGAAGGCCCCACAAATAATTTCCTTCTCTGCAATGTGTAGCAACCATAGCAAAATTGTCAAGCTGAAGCTCTTCTGTGTCATAAGAACACAAGAGAGACCTACTGTACTGATCGTAAATCAACTTTCATAACTCAATAGCCCTGTTCCCACAATGGCCAAACAGTTGCCTCGCCAAATTCTGCAAACACAGGACATAAAGGCAATAGCATACTTATATGCTTTAGCATGTAGTCTGTCTCTGATATGGAGATGCCATGATAATATGTAGACATTGATAGTCCTATCATTCTTGCATTTGCCATTTCAGTACCTTCCAATTTTCTGGCTGTTATTCCACATTAGCAAATTCCATAGTTTAATTACTCCTTGTGCGAGAAAGTATTTCCTTCTGCTTATGGATGTTTATGTCTCTGCCTCTGTCCTACTCCCCTTTCTCCAAATTAGTCTTAATTCAGTACCCTTCTCCCATATTCCCCAATGTTTGACTTTTTCCTAAGCCAAATAAACTGCATATTTTGAAAATTTTCTTCATAAAGAGATTCCTTCCATTCCCTGTTCATCATTCTTAGGGCTCTTTTTGGTACCTGCTCCAGCTGTACGATCTCCCTTTCGAATACAAGATGGTCAGTTTCTCAAGGATGACTATAGCAGTGGTGAAATCCAATTTTTTTTACTGTGGGTGTGTGGGCGTGGCTTGGTGGACATGGCAGGGGAAGGATACTGCAAAATCTCCATTCCCTCCCACTCCAGGGGAAGGATACTGTAAAATCTCCATTCCCTCCCCACTCCCGGGGGAAGGATATTGCAAAAATCTCCATTCCTTCTCCACTCTGGGGCCAGCCAGAGGTGGTATTTGCCAAACTGCTCAAAATTTCCACTACTGGTTCTCCAGAACTGGTCAGAACCTGCTGGATTTCACCCCTGGACTATACCTTAAAAACATAATCATATGAATAATGTTTGTTTTCAGTTTATTTTGCAATGAGCCACAACATCAGCAGCAATCACCCACAAGTGCTGATATTTTCACTGAGCCACTTGCCATTGCTTAAGACTCGATTCGATGTCACTCATCATTAGCTCAGAGCCCTTCAGCTTGTAGGTGACATTCTGACTTTTTGCCTCAATGCACATTATTTCATATTTCAATACTGGCACAATTAATGATGGTGAAGAGGCTCAAGACAACCCAGTGTGAATTTATAGAATACAGTATAATGTATACCCAGCATGTTTTGCAACATAGTACACAGAACATAGAATAATAGAGTTGGAAGGGAACTTAGAGGTCTTCTAGTCTAACTCCCTCCTCAAGCAGGAGACCCTGTACCACTGAGGGCTAACCTTTTTGCCATCGTGTGCCAAAAGGGGGGGTTGCGTGGGGGTCACGGGTGTATTTAATTTTTATTTTATAAAAATTAAAATAAATAAAAATAAATAAAAATGTGGCCACATCCATAATTCAGTGCACACACACCCCCGTGCTTCCCCCACTTTTGGCACGTGATAGCAAAAAGGTTACGGGTGGGCCTGCTAGCACGTTTTCAACCCTCCCCAGGCTCCAGAGGCTTTCCTGGAGTCTGTGGAGGGCGAAAATAGCCTTCCCCCCCACCCGGAGGCCCCCGCACTCTGGAGGCCAGAAACGGCCCCTATCCCAACTTCCGGAAGGCTCGAAAATTAGCTGGCCGGCATGCACATGCACGCTGGAGCTGAGCTAGGGCAATACTTGTGTACCCACCTATGCGTGCCATAGGTTTGACATCATGGTCCTAGACCCTTGATGGCGAACCTATGGCATGCGTGCCAGAGGTGGCATACAGCACCCATTCTGATGGCACGCGAGCCGTAACCCCACTTCATCTCTGCTGCGCATGTGCGTGCAACTCCTGCCGGCCAGCTGGTCTTCGGGTCTCTGCCACACATGCGCAGAGGTGGGGCACGTGTGCGGGCCCCGTGCGCACATGAGCGGGTGCATATGGAAGGCTGTGTGCACATGCATGGGGGCCAGAGATGGGATTTCAGCAGGTTCTGACCAGTTCTGGAGAACCGGTAGTGGAAATTTTGAGTAGTTTGGAGAACCGATGGTAAAAATTCTGCCATCTATTCTCTGCCTTCCAAGTCCCAGCTGATTGGGAGGAAATGGGGATTTTGCAGTAACCTTCCCCTGCCATGCCCACAAGCCACACCCACCAAGCCACACCTACAGAACCAGTAGTAAAAAATTTTGAAACCCACCACTGGGGGCGTGAGGGGGCTGGGGCATATGCACATGGGCCGTACGCGCATTGCATTGGGCACTCGGTCCAGAAAAGGTTAGCCACTACTGACCTATACCATTTCAGATAAATGGTTGTTCAGTCTCTGTTTGAATGTCTTCAATAATGGAGCATCCACAACTTCTGAAAGGAAACTGTTCAATTGGCTGATTGCTCTCACTCTTAGGAAATTTTTCCTTAGTTTTAGGTTGCTTTTCTTCTTGGTTAGTTTCCATTCTCTGTTTCTCACCTTGCCTTTTGGTGCTTTGGAAAATAGTCTGGCCCCCTCATCTTTTGGGGGAGGCCCTCAAATGTAAGCATAGAAGTTCCATTACAGGCAAATTGTTAGGTGAAGTTCTGAAAAGCAATTAATAAGGCCATCCAACCAAGCAATGAGAAAGTCTCTCTTGAAGGTAAAAATGTTAAAAACAGGCGGAAGAAAACATTGTTTGACAACAATGAATTCACATTTGTTTCTGGAAAAATATTTCTCTCCTGAATTTCCATCCCTAATGGACCTTCAAGGCCACTAATAATATTTGTAAAGAACAGTGTCAATATTTGTAAAGAACAATAAACCACAAACCTTGATGAATGAAGAATAAATGTAATAATCTATGACATTATTAACTTATTTATCAAGGTCACTCTATTGGCAAACACACATCCAATCAATATTTCTGGACCCTACAGTTTTCCATGAGTTACTGGGTCTTCCAGCTAGTAACTTCTATGATGCTTTCATAGGTACCTTTCAGAAAGTTGTGGGATACAAAGCAAGATCAGAACAGGCCAGCAGCTTTGTGTGGAAGGTGACTTTTTTATATATATATGCAGGACTAAAACTTCCAGTTTTAAAAACTAAAGCAGCACATTGAATCATGCCAGAAATAAATTGGTAGCCCATTAAGCTGATGCAATATTGGTATTATAGGACTAAAAATAATCTACCTCTAACAGCTTCATTTCATCCATGAAATCTCTGAGCAATTTTCTGAAACAGCCCCAAAGCAAAGCTTCTTGTACTAACCACCAATGAATGTAATCAAGGATGTCGTTGATCTTTCCCCAAACTCTCTACAGCTGATGCAGAAACCAAAGCTATGCATGAATGCTCTGGACTAAAGCCACTAACGCCATATGCCGCATCCAGTGAAGGCACCGAAGCTACAGAACAATGGCAGATCTGGAAAGAATCCTAAACCACAATCTGCTTCTTAAAGAGGAGAGCATCAGAAATGTTCACCCAAAACGTTTCCTCACAGCAGAGACCTGGGACATCCTTTAAAATATTCCACATAGGCAGAAGAGGGGTTGGAACTTGACCTAAAGACTCTGGGACGGATTTTAAAAACAAGACCGGCAGAGAGAGAGGGATAGAACACATGCTGAGAGAAAGGGCAGTAGAGAGAGAAAACCAAGCCAGGAAGAAGTTTATAAATCATCATCTCTTTTTTTAAAAATGGAGTTTTAAACTTCCTTGGCTTGGCTTTTGAATTTATTAGCGGTTTCATTTCCTAAGGTAATAATTCATTATCTCATACTCGGCTGCCTGTTCCCGAGCTTAAAGAAGCGTCTGTCTTCCTGCCTCCTTTCAGCCCTGCTGTTTTAGCTGCGTCATCTCCCCATCATTCAACTCCCTCCCTTGGTAGGCAGGTGTCTGGTGACAGATGTTTCTCGACAGCCATCCCTCAAACTTCCCTCTCTTTATTTGAGACAGCATTTGAGACAGCCTGGCACAGGATGATTCATTGTGGTAGCTCCGACAGATCCCAGCTGTGAACGAAACACTCCATTTGAGCTGAGGCAGCAGATGCCAAAGGAAGGAGTAAAAGCTGAGCTACTTGGGGATGAAGGGTTACTACAATGCAGAGGAAGGAGAAAAGAGTAGACATTTTTCTTCCCTGCTTCAAAGACGACGATGTCTCCACTACGGAGGTGGGTTTCAGCAGGTTCTGACCAGTTCTGGAGAACCGGTAGCAGAAATTTTGAGTAGTTCGGAGAAGTGGTAAATACCATCTCTGACTGGCCCCGCCCCATCTATTCTCTGCCTCCCGAGTCCCAGGTGATCAGGAGGAAATGGGGATTTTGCAGTATTCTTCCCCTGGAGTGGGGAGGGAATGGAGATTTTACAGTATCCTTCCCCTGTCATGCCCACCAAGCCACGCCCAACAAGCCACATCCACAGAACCGGTAGTAAAAAAATTAGAAACCCACCACTACTCCACTATCTTGGGATATGGAAAGACTCTGCCGCTTCCAAGGGATTTCTTGCTGAGATATCTCTAGTTTTATCTTATATAGGACTATGGAGAGCATTAAGCTGCAGTCTGACGCAGATATGGCAAGAAATTTGTATGGATCCTTCCCCAAAGTTTAAAAAACCAGCCCAATGAGTTTCACAGCATAGAATCCTATTGATAGGGTGGCTCTTGATGGCATTTTGATCAAAGAGCTAAAAACTCAGCTGTGACTGAACATCAGAGCCCACATAAATCCATCCGCCATCATTCATGCTGGTGCTGTCTTGTGCTTGGTGTGCAAAGAGACTGGCAACAGGTGCAGTGCTTGATCCTTTCTGCTTCAGCTGCATTGCATCCATCAAAGTCAGAGCTAAGTGTCAGGCTACTAATGGTTTGGCACCTCCAAAGCGTTAACTGTGCCATGCTCATTAATGGGCAACACCTGTTTGATTGCATCCCAAGAGCGATGTAAGAATCAATGGCACATACTTAGTTGTGGAAGAATATTAATCGGACAAATTGCAGATCGTAAAGTTTCCTCCGTTCAGATCTGCTGAGTTGAAAATGGGTGGATGTAATCCGCTGGTTGCCATTTGAGGGAAGTTCACTTCAGATAGGGCTGCAAAAATCTGGATGACCATTGAATGGCAGCAACCTGATAGCTTTTAGAACCATCTAGTGGTCCTCAGACTTTTTTTGCTGCCAAAATCTGGTAGCCCTACCTGTAGGGAACAACAAAAATCTTCGGTCCTTGGGCAACTGATCCATAAAACCCTAGGCCTCCCTTGCTCCTTATTTTTTAGTTATTGCAAATGGAAGGCATTTGTCACTTGGTTTCTTGGTTTTGTGAAAGTGCAAACTTTAGCAAATATGTGCATTTTTACAAGCAACTTCCTCTAATGTTTTGTTTTACAATGCATGCTGCTAGATAATGTTCATGATTGTATCCTACCTTTGCCCTTTTGCCATTTTTAAGTTGCAAGCTGCACTGCAAAATGGATAAAAATGTAGATTTCATCACAGATGTGCTGTGATTCAAATTCTCCTCAAAACTCTATGTCGAAGAGGTACAAACATAGTAAATTGATATAAAAATTCAAATGGAGGTTATTTTTTTCATCCATCCCATAGCTACGTCTTCCCTTCATAAATGGTATAAGTTGTAGACATTTATTATTGAAAATCCACTCCCTATATAATTGGACTCATCAGGATAACCTGGTAAGAACAGAAGATGCTCAGTTGTATGCAACTATGCTTTGATTTCATGCTGAGTGGGGGAATTTCATTGTGGATATGTTTTTTTTAAAAAAAGAATAACAAATTCAAAAGATCTGTGGCATGGATTCCACTTATTAGAAGAAAAGGCAGTTCTGCATCCCATGATAATAATAAGTTTTACCCTTGTGGTTCCTCTGCTATTATAGCATTTAGCGCATGACAAAGAATATTGAAATGACCCAACGTTTGCAGGAGAAAGGCAATTAAAGAAAGACAAACATGGCATGGATTTTGTTCCCCTTTCTCATTATGCTTAGAAGAAGGAAGGTAAATAGTGTGAGATTCAAGAGTTGGTTCTGCAATAGGGATGTGCAAAGCTTCATCTTGACAACCCACTAAAGCAGACATGGGAAAGTGGAAACCTAGTTCTACTGAATCAGGTTCCTGCTCTTTCCACTGCTTCTGAGAACCAGACAGAAAATCCCTGATTTTGCCAATTCCATATATGGAACACCGGGATGGAGTTCTCTGACTGGTTTTACTGACATTGACCTGAATGATGAGTTTGGCTTATTGACATTGACATAAGTTTTATCTTCCCATTGTCTTGGACTTTATTTTCCCAGCTCTTATTTTCTGTGATGAGACCAGTCATTAGAAATGTAAAATGTCTGGAAATCTTGAAGCCAGCGAGGGCAAAAAAAAATAGCAATAACAATAGCACTTAGATTTATATACTGCTTCACAGTGCTTTATAGCAATCTCTAAGCAGTTTACAGTCAGCATATTGCGTCCTACAATCGGGGTTCTCATTTTACTGACCTTGGAAGGATGGAAGGCTGAGTCAATCTTCAGCCAGTGAGACTCAAACTGCCAAACTGCAGGCAGCTAGCAGTCAGCAGAAGTACCCTGCAGTACTGCATTCTAACCACTGCGCCACCCCAGCATATCCTCTCCTTCCATCCCATCTGCACAAAACAGAAATTTTGGGAAAAAAAGATATGCAGCATACCTTTTTATATCCTTATTTACTATTTTAAGATCCTTTGCTCTTTTAAGACAACCAATGCAATATATACTGTATATAAATATACAGTCACACTAAATCTAGTTCCCATCGCCATTAGCCTGGTTAACTTTCTTAAATGTGAAAGCGTAATTTAGTCAGACAATAATTACACTTTCTAATTAAATTTATTTTAATTGTTTTTAATTTCTGCTACAAATGGAACACTAAGCCTCAGAAACTGAGGTTCTCTTAATTGTGCCTGTTTGACAAGGTTTTTAAAAAGAAACAGGTGAAGACAAGGGAAACCTGCTAATAGAAAGGTTACATCCTTTGAGGCTTAGTCAAAAACAGATTCACCAACCTGGATTGGGGGAAAGGAGAGAGAAAAGCAGCAATGAACATGCCTAGAAGCAACTTGGAAAGTGAATTGTCCTTACCTGTGCATCCTCCAGGGAGGTGGGATGGGGAACAAGGGGCCCCTTGTTCTCACATTGGGAAGTTAGCCTTGGAAGTGTTTAGCATCCATGTACTGGAAGTGTAATGCTTTGATGTTCTAAGTAAGAGTCTTCTTGATACAAGTTCATAGAAAACCTTAACCTGATGATACTACCTAGTTGGGTAATGAAATGTCTCCTTAAAAGCAACCAGCTCAGAGAGTACCAAGGACCCCTTTTGCCCAATATAAGAGTAACAGCATATGAGCATTGTGGTCTTAGCACTTTCCTATTCTTAAAGAAAATATTTCCTTGGAGTTCCTTCCTATTTCATTTTTTCAGAAAAGTAGAACAACAACTCAGTGGAATGCCTTGCCTCCAGACATTGTGGGTGCTCCATCACTGGAAGTTTTCAATAAGAGATTGGACAGCCACTTGTCTGGAATGGTAGAGAGTTTCCTGCTTGGGCAAGGGGTTGGACTAGAAGACCTCCAAGGTGCCTTCCAACTCTGTTATTCTGTATTCAGAAGGGTGGAGGTTGGGAAAATGGTTGCCCTTTATTCCCTCCTCAAGCCCCTCTCTTTTCCCAAACTCAATGCTTACTTTTGTTCTTTCTTCTATGCTAATGGACTTTTCTTTTTATGTATTGATCTTACCAACACAAGGAATGGATCAACATGGCACTGTGAATATGGCTGAAACAGAGCAATTCTATAGCCAGTCCTGCTTCAAACCTTACTTTTAAATTCTATATGATTGCGGGGAGGTTTAAGACCCCCAACGATGAGTGAATGATTTGCAGGCTAACAGAAGCAGCAGGTGGGGAGAGTGGCAAGTGATGAAATGTTTGGGTGCAGTTGCAAGACAAACCCATATATGCATGAGTGTGACGTTGCAAGCAAGTATGTAAAGGCAGAGCTTGTGTTACGATGCAATGATGCATCTTTCATCAGTTTGGCATCATTGTTGTTAACTGCAAATGCCTCTACTTAGAAGCATCCTGCCCCAAATTTTATACCTTTTTAGAACAGGAGAGTGCCTACTCTCCGTTGTATCTCTGAGGTTATTTGTTTATTTAGTGTATGGCTGGTCACACACAGCATTAAAACACTTCACTTTTACAAGTTAAAACAATTTAAACACTTTTTAAAAAGCAGTAAGAAAACCTAAAAGGAAAACAGAAATAATATTTCAGAGTTTAATGTCGAGTTTAGAGATCCAGTCAGTAGCTGCCATTGATATCTCTGGGGTTCTTTTGTTTGATTGTTTTTTTACTCTGCTAGTTTGCTTTGCTGCTTAGCCCTATCATAGCTGGTCTGGGTAAAATCAGCCTAATTCAATCCAAAAAAGAGATACAAAGCACATCCACAATGTGATTCACATTCATGCTTCAATATTTAAGAGAAAAGTAATTGAATTAGAGCCACTTTAACACTGAAGATTCAATTTAGGAAAGATTCATCTATAGGCAATAATAGTGAAGCCTCAAAATGCTTGCAGCTGCTTCACTTATGGGCAAAATGGGGATGACAGACATTTTAGAGGACACTACTCTGCCAACTTTCAACTAGAGACCTTTAGGCAGTGGTATGCCAGAGCTGGCTTGTACTGACTCACAAAAGCAGATGTTAATTTTTTTCTGAAATTTTGCAAACCAATTTGAAAGCAGAGCTAAACTACTATGCCTAGAGGGCAGCATCAGCAATGGAGCCAACAGTTCCAATTGATAATCATTTACCAGCACACCACTGCCTTTAAGGATTGATAATGTTTTTGAAATATCAACTGCACCTCATGTAAGGCACCTATAGCAGGGGGGAACTAGCATAGCAGTTTGCAAATAATCCAATAAAGAGTCTACACATCGTGAACCAAGGTGTCCTGCTCCAATTTTAAAATAATCGATTTTAGAAAAAGCATTTTTTTTAAAAAAACTTTTTTTATACTTTTTCGTAGAGTGCCAGGCATGACATGGCATTCATTTGGTCCATAGATTTTTCCTTTGGGGTTGATTAGCTTTGCTGCCTTTGATCAATGGGCTTTGCGGGCTGCCAGAAAGTTTGGCACATATGTTTGGCAAAGTTGGCTCCTCTGGGAAAGACTTCTCAACCCTGACTTTGGCAAGATAGTAGGCCAGGTAGGATCCTTTGGCAATGCTTGACCTCTTCTGTGCAGGGTTTGCAAGAATGCACCTTTACTTGTCCTCATGGGTGCTACTATTTAGTGTGTCAGGGTTTGGATGGATGCCCTAATTAAATCATGAGCCTCAAGCCAAGCTTCAAAAGAAATCCAGTTACAGTGGGGCAAAAAAGTATTTAGTCAGCCACCAATTGTGCAAGTACTCCCATTTAAAAAGATGAGAGAGGCCTGTAATTGTCATCATAGATAGACCTCAACTATAAGAGACAAAATGAGAAAACAAATCCAGACAATCACATTGTCTGATTCGGAAAGAATTTATTTGCAAATTATGGTGGAAAATAAGTATTTGGTCAATATCAAAAGTTCATCTCAATATTTTGTTATATATCCTTTGTTGACAATGACAGAGGTCAAACCTTTTCTGTAAGTCCTCACGAGGTTGGCACACACTGTTGCGGGTATGTTGGCCCATTCATGCAGATCTCCTCTAGAGCAGTGATCTACACAGACACAGTGTAGCACAGTGTTGCACAGTGGGCAACACAGACTTTCAACTCCTTCCAAAGGTTGAGGGTTGAGATCTGGAGACTGGCTAGTCCACTCCAGGACCTTGAAATGCTTCTTACGAAGCCACTCCTTCATTACCCAGGTGGTGTTTTTGGGATCATTGTCATGCTGAAAGACCCAGACACATTTCATCTTCAATGCCCTTGCTGATGGAAGGAGGTTTGCACTCAAAATCTCACGATACTTGGCCCCATTCATTCTTTCCTGTACATGGATCAGTCATCTGGTCCCTTTGCAGAGAAACAGCCCCAAAACATGATGTTGCCATCCCCATGCTTCACAGTAGGTATGGTGTTCTTTGGATGCAACTCAGCATTCTCTCTCCTCCAGACACGACAAGTTGTGTTTCTATCAAACAGTTCTACTTTGGTTTCATCTGACTATATGACATTCTCCTAATCCTCTTCTGGATCATCCAAATGCTCTCTAGCAAACTTCAGATGGGCCCGGACCTGTACTGGCTTAAGCAGGGGGACATGTCTGGCACTGCAGGATCTGAATCCCTGGCGGCGTAGTGTGTTACTGATGGTAGCCTTTGTTACGCTGGTCCCAGGTCTCTGCAGGTCATTTACTAGGTCCCACCATGTGGTTCTGGGATTTTTGCTCACCATTCTTGTGATCATTTTGACCCCACAGGATGAGATCTTGCATAGAGCCCCAGATCGAGGGATATTATCAGTGGTCTTGTATGTCTTACATTTTCTAATTATTGCTCCCACAGTTGATTTCTTCACACCAAGCTACTTGCCTATTGCAGATTCAGTCTTACCAGCCTGGTGCAGGTCTACAATTTTGTTTCTGGTGTCCTTCGACAGCTCTTTGGTCTTCACTATAGTGGAGCTTGGAGTGTGACAGTTTGAGGTTGTGGACAGGTGTCTTTTATACTGATAACAAGTTCAAACAGGTGCCATTAATACAGGTAATGAGTGGAGGACAGAGGAGCCTCTTAAAGAAGAAGTTAAGGTCTGTGAGAGCCAGAAATCTTGCTTGTTTGTAGGTGACCAAATACTTATTTTCCACCATAATTTGCAAATAAATTCTTTCCAAATCAGACAATGTGATTGTCTGGATTTGTTTTCTCATTTTGTCTCTCATAGTTGAGGTCTACCTATGATGACAATTACAGGCCTCTCTCATCTTTTTAAGTGGAAGAACTTGCACAATTGGTGGCTGACTAAATACTTTTTTGCCCCATGGTATTTATTAGGAGCTTCATGTCGGCATGTTCCCAAGTGAAGCCAGCTCTGACACTACGTAATTTACACCCCAATTATGATCCTGTTCCCCCCCTCCCCCCAGGGTGTGTCATCAATCACATTCAACAATGGAGCAATTTTGCGGGTTGTAGAGGTCACTCCCCTCTGGCTGCTGTGGGTAACCCTGGGATACAGCCTTGAAAGAGATAAGCATGGAATCTGCATCTGTCTTTGGCTGCCATACCGTTTCGCCAGTTTCCCATCCCCACTGGCCTATAGCAACTTGAAAGCAGGCCAGGGATGCTTTGCGAGTTAACATAGTGGCTTGTCAGGATGCAGGAGACTTGGCATGATCTGTTGGCAAGCTTGGCCAATTGGCTTCACTGGAGTGCCAAGTTTCATCTCTTCTGGGCAGTATGTGGCAATATCAGAGTTGTGTCTTGTGGCTGGAAATACTTCATACAATATCATCATTAGACATTAAGGAAGAGAATGCTATTGAGTTCACCTTCCTATGGGCATATGGATGACCATTATAGAAAGAGAATGCTAGAAAGGCTCTAGTCTGATCTAGGAAAATGCTCTCTGTCACCTTACATGTGACTTTAACTGACTGGTGAGGACTCTCTTTCAGCATACTTTGGAAGCTAAATGGATTCTAGACATTTCTAAGGGATGTAGTGATTAGGCAGTGCTTTAAAGCAGGGGTCTTCAACCTTGGCAACTTTAAGCCTTGTGGGCTTCAACTCCCAGAGTTCTTCAGCCAGCGTTGCTGGCTGAAGAACTCTGGGAGTTGAAGCCCACAAGGCTTAAAATTGCCAAGGTTGGAGATCCCTGTTTTAAAGCACCCTCCCTGCTTTCACACTTCTACATCAACTTAAAACAAAGATGTGCATCCATAAGAGATCATTTCAATGAGTTTCTTCCTTAAAACAGCCTTCTGATGGAAGCCCTGAAAAATGCCAGGCTGCTGTAATGACCAGCAGAGAGACCAGTTCCTCCAAGATTCAAAGCCCTTCTTCTAAAATATTTTCATAGCACGGAGAACATCTTAGCTTTGACTGCTATTTTGTCAATGCCTTCGTTAGTGTAATTGGTTCAATCTGTAAATTAATACTGCAGATTATTTCCAGAGAAGATTAATCAGTGAGGGCAAACTTTGATCTGGGGGACTGAAAGATAATAGCATGTTTATTTTTACTATTTTTTTAAAAAAAAAAGAAATATGGATGTTCTAATCCTTCCAACAATGAAATAATATTTTTTTTTCTTAATTGGACAGAATTTCACAACATTAGCCTTTGCCAATGCATTAAAATGTATTAAACTGATAAACTGCTGCATCTATTAATATTAAATGATCCATTATTTTATCAATAGACAATAGTAGAACCAGTGTTCACATCTTGCTTGCAAGTGGACCATCTCTCCCTCAGAATCTAGGCTTTGTATCGTATATTAGTTGAAATATACCTTCAGGTGATATTTTTCTTGAAAACAGGATCTTTTTAATAGTGTGAAAAGCTCTAAGACAAGGGTCACCAACCTTTCGGACCTCAGGGACCACTACATTCATAATTTTAAATCCCATGGACCACTAATATGATCTGCCTAATGGCTAGCTGGGTGGGCGTGGTTAGGTGATCATGTGACTGGGTGGGCGTGGCCAACTTGATGTCACTCATGTCGAGGGGTGCCTCACCCACCTCTACTCACCCCTCCACTTCCAGCCACTCCTCGCCTGCCCACCTGGGTTCCTTAGGGCCCCAACAGGAAACAGTTCTTGGAGCTAAGCAGCCACCACAAGAAAGAGTTGGCAAAACAGCTGGCTCAGTTCAAATTGGATCTGACCAAGAAGGAGGCTCAGCAGAAGCACCTCACTGAGGACTATGAGAATAGGTTTTCCAAGCAAAGGGAAGGCCTGCGGGGGTGCAAGACCAGGTACCAGTGCCTGGAGGCTCAACGGGCTGAGATGGTCACCCAGTTCCAGGCCATGATGCAGATTCATTGGAACAAGGCCCTCCAGCTCTTTGCCACCAGCGATGCTTCCCTCTAGCCTTTCCCCAAAGCCCTGCAACAAGAGGCTGAAGCAGACCCCAAGTCAAAATTTCTGCCCCCCTCTGACCTGCACAAAAAGGCCCCAGAGGAGGAGACTCTCTGCAGTAACACAAGTGTTCATTGCACGTATCCATCCCAGGGGCTGTAGTTTGAGGACCCCTGATTTAATGCAATATAAAAAATGCAAATAATTTTTCTGTGGGCCACCAAAATTTTCTCATGGACCACCAGTGGTCCACAGAGGTGCTCTAAGAGGTTTTCAGGATCCGTGATCCAAACTGATCTTTGGTAGTAGTGTAGCCCAAACAATTCCTTCTGAAGTCTGGAACAAGAGAGCTAAATTTGAGACCCCAGGTCTCCACGAGGCATCCAAACCATCCAAAACTTTGAATATGACCAAAAAGAAATGCAAGTAGACTTCAACTTACAACCACAATTGGACCAGAATTCCTGTGGCTAAGCAAAGAGGTTGTTTGATCCCATGCCCATGGTGTTATTGTGATCATTGTAAATAACCTTTTTCAATACTGTTGTAACTTTGGACAATCACTAAATGAATGGTTGTAAGTCGAGGACTACTATTATATTAGTTAATTTATTAACACAAATTAATTGAAGGGCCCTGCCCTCCACACTCCCTTTTTTGTAATTTTTCCATTGTCCTTCCTATCAGATGTCACTCACAAGCTAAGCCACGTATGAAAAATATTAAGTCATCCCCATTCTTGGAGACATCTAACAACTGTTTACAAAAATTATGCATGCATGTATGTTGGGAACTTATTTAGAAATTGTTCTAGAAGAATGTTAGCACCATAATTCATTTTGATAGTCTTCAAATTTATGATGAAGAAGGCCTCCAATGACCCTGACAACTTCTATTCTATTCTCTTTTTAAGACTACTGCCTGATCTGTGTCAAGTGCCCCATGAAGATCTTGTACAATTCCAATTTTGCCTCCCTGGCCCAAAACATAATTAGGTTAGCTTTATGCATTTCATTGCACACACAAAAAATATCCCCATGTTTGGAGTATTGCATTATTGCTTTACAGAAAGTTCAGTGGGATTTACATTGCTTTGGTCATTAAAGAATGGAATAATTTGCAGTGTTCTTTTCCTGTCTTCCCAGTCATCTAGCTGATCTTGGATGATCTGGGAAATCTAAGGAGGGAGACCAATAAGAAGTCCTTGGATTATAGATTTGATATTCATTTATTTGTTTGTAGTGTTGCCTTCAAGTCAATCTTGACTCTTGGCAACTGCTTGGACAAATATCTATAGTTTTCTTGGTGAGTTTTTGGAAGTGGTTTGCCCGTGCCTACTGGTTAGAGCAGATTGATTGATTGATTGATTTAGCATATGGCATAACTCAATTATTGATTTGGTTAAAATTTTACTACTTGCTAGGGACTGATCCAAAGTCATCGAGCTGACTCTGTGCCTAATCACTTAGTAATATTTTAAAAATTACATGAAACTGGCATAATGAAAGGCTACATTAACAGAATCTTGCAAGTCTGAAAGTACAAAATTGCTGCCACCATTTTAACTGCTTGATCCATGGAGGCGGGGGCCGATGTTTGTCCTTCCAAAGTTTCTTTCCCTGACCATTAAACCACTAGGAGCTCTTGTCTTGATTGTTTAGTAGCTAGCATCTCTTCCCTTCTTTCCTCAAGGTCATCCACACACTATATTAAAATTAGAGAGTCAGAAACATGTAATGGAAGAAGGCCATGGCAAACCACTTTCATGCTGTCTCCTATAAACTGCATGAATGTGACCCCGAAGTCATGGGAGTTGAGCTGAACTCTAAAGAAACAGCAATAATGAAATAGGATGATCCTTATAAAATTCTGAGAGAGTTTAACATTAGCAAGATAAATAACACTACACACCTCTTCACTTAAGGAAACAAGACTTTGGGTTGACATTTTACACAATAGAGTATGCCTGGTATTTAATAATAATCATTTATTTTAATTGGCAACCATGACATAATGTTGCCTGTAAATAATGTTTATATTTGTAAAGGATTTGTAGATGTGTGTGTGTGTGTGCATGTACATGTGTTTGTGTTGTAACTTATGTTTGGTTACAATTCTCCTTGATATAGAAATAATCTGAAATAGGTAGGATAATAAATGCAGTCACCCATCCTTTTATTTATTTGGTTTTGTTTCTTATTTTTGCTTTTGCATTGTTGTTACCCAATACTCATCCGCAGCAATCCAGAACCCCACCGCTATTTTATCATGTTTATGTCTTGCCTTTTCTCAGAGGAACTCAAAATGATGAATGTGAATTTTATCCTCAAAATATACAGGATAGGCTGAGAAAGAAGAGTCCGCTGAATCATTTTTTTTTTTCAGGGAGGAATTTCAGGACTAAGGGAGGTTTGAACCAGGGGTGAAATGCTCCCAGTTCGGACCGGATCGTCCCATCCAGAAGCGATGGGGCAGGTGGTTCAGAGAATAGGTAGCTAAAATCCCTGCCCTCCCCTCATGCCCAGCTGAGCAGCACAATCATCAGAGGCTTTTTTTTTTTTTTACTTTTAAAAGCATTTTTTCTACAACCTCTTCAGCCGAAAAAATGCTTTTAAAAGTTTAAAAAAAAACCTCTGATGATTGCTTGGCTTAGCTGGGATCATCAGAGGCTTTTAAAAGCATTTTTTTACAACCTCTTCGCCAAGTTTTTTACTTTTTATTTTTTTTAAAAAGTAAAAAAAAAAAGTTGGCCACCCCCACCCAGTCACATTAGCCATGCTCACAGAACCGGTAGTAAGAAATTTTACATTTCACCACTGGTTTGAACCCAAGTTTTCTGCTCTCTTTTTTTTCTAAGTCCAGCTATTTATTATCCTGTATTTGCTTATTGATAATATTTTTTTAAAAAAAAATCATTGCTGTGCTATATTCGGTTCCTTTTCATTCTTTGAAAAACTTGTTTGGGAAGATCGCACCAAGGTTTGACCACCACAGATTGAAGATAAGGGAACGAAGAATTTCCCTTAACTCAGAGGCAGGAAGAAGAAACCCATTCAGGTACAGGGACTTTTCTACCTTAGTTACTGCTGCTAATTCCACGCAAAAGGAAAGACAGAAACAACATGAAGGGGTAGAACCAGAAGCTTATTTTCCTTTCAGACTAGGATTAGAAAATCCATTGCTAAAATTCTTCTAAATCGCCTTACCTCAGACCTCATTATACGGGAACCAACCAGCCTGCAGAGAAATACAACCGACCCAGTTCCACCTTGGCATTAATGGGCCGCTTGAAAACAGCTCGGGGGGGTGGGGGTGGACAAAGCAATAAAGCAAGTAAAATCTGAAAGGATAGGCTTTCTTGGAGCTGGAAAATTCAGTTAATTAAGATTGTATTTCGTAGCCACTATCAGGAGATGGCTACGCTTGGAATTTCAAAGCATTTGCTGCGTGGCACTCCGGTTGTTCTTTTTTTACCTGGGAATATGCCAAACATTTATCTTCTGCCCTGCCCTAATTTCAGCTTTACATTTGCCTGGGAGAAAGAGGTTGTTTTTGTTTTTGTTGTTCATTTGTTTGTTAAAGTTTATCAGCATGAGCTGCTGTAATTGTGGCTTTCCAAATTCCCTCCTCCCCCCTCTGATTTTCAGCTGTTAAAATACAAATTTGGGAGAGGGGGGAGATGGGTATATCTATACTCTGAAACCTCTGTGCGCGCACACACACACACATACAAACACTGCTTAGGGACACTAAACCCATGGAGTGCAGAGCAGGCATTTTCATACCATCGCAATTGCTCAGCTACATTTTTTGAACTATTGATAACTGTAAGTAGGACATTCTTCTCTACCATCTCTTTCCTCAGAAGAACAAAAGCCCTCCTGGCTTTTAAATCAGCAGAGGATACGGTATTCAGAGAGAGTGAGGTTTAAGTCTTTGAGTCCCACGGTACATAGTAATAGATTCTTGGTCTTTAAATAGGGAATTTAAGAGGCATGCATCCTTGTTTTCATTTATGAAATGTTGGAGGCTTTCAGACTGTGCAGTAATAGTCACGGCCTTCAAGATGCTACAAAGGAAAAACTTTCTTGTTGACCAAGATAAGCTATAGTAGCTGCAGTAAATTTGGAGTGTCAGATAGGGGCCTACATCAGGGAGTTATTTAATGTATTGTTGCTATATTTTTATTGCTCCATTTCTGTGTCACAATAATTTAGCTGACCTTGGGCATAATGCACTGTGGCCTGAAGGAGGAGGAGGAGGAGGAGGAGGAGGAGGAGGAGAAAGAGGAGGGAGGGGGGGATAGCACTGCTTGTTCTTCACCAGCCAGCAAAGTTTATTTACCTAGCTCTGGATGGGTGGCCACAGCCATCCATCAGAAAAGGATGTTCTGAGAGTCTCTTCAATGGAAGTGGAGGCCAGTGAATGCAGAACATTCTAAGACAGGCATTTGCAAAGCTGATTTGGAGAAGCAAGCTAAAATAGAGAAGCCAGGTGGAACAATTTATTAGAGGGTGCAACTTCTATTTGACACCCAAGTACTTTCCTACTTGGATTGTAATGATAAGTGGGGATCACCTTGGGAAACCGGAAAGAGAGCCACAGGCTGTACAACTAACATATAAAGATGTCTCAGCCCAGGTTGGGGGAGAAATGGCATGGAAAACATTTCAGAAGGGACTTTCCATAATTTTCTGGAGAATAGAAGGAGAGGAGGAGAGAAATACTTTTAGCCTTGCAAGATTCTGTTGCTGGAACCTTACAATAAAGATAGAGCGATTGCTCCAGGTTGTGCTTCTTGCTTGCAAGGCTAACATGAGAACAGCCAGATCTCTACGTAAAGAACATGACCTGCATATTTAGACTAGACAATATGTTCAAAATTGTCCAATCAGTTAATGCTTAGCTTTGATGGGCTTTGGATGTGAATTGTTCCAGAAATGTATGATTGGCCAAATGGAATATAAGAATATTGGTTTTTTTTAGCTCAATTGACAATGAAAAGAAACAAGTGTTTTCAAGTGCAATGAAAAATTTTTGGAACATATATTTTCTCAGGCATTGTGAATATATGTTCAAGCCAGTCCTAGCTGCCTGGAAATGGACGTGGCAGTATGCCTCACAGGGTGGGCAACCTGCAGGTAATAAATAATCTTTAAAAGTCTGATCTGAAGCCCCTCTAAGTAACCATCTTCCTTCCCCTCACCATGAATATCATTGTTTCCACCCACCTAAAGGAGCTGGAATTTGGCCAGGAAGACAAGTGTTCGGAGCCATTGCATAATGCCACTTCCCCACAAAAGCCTATCCAATGTTAAAAGAGTGATGGAAATTGTAAACCCAACATCATTTCCTGCATCACATTTAGTTAACTCTATATGAACAAACTTTGTCTGCAGAAGCTATTATCTACAGTTGTGTCTATGTAGCTAAATTCTAATAAATCTGTCTGCTGCATTTCTTTTAAAAAAGGAAGCAACCCCCAAACTGAAGAAACACATATTGAAAGCCTATCATCACCACTGGATATCTTTCAGGAGAGTTACAGGCAATGAGCATTGGAACAGATCTTCAGTTGCTTATATTTCACCTGTGAATCTAGAGAGAAATAATTTAGGGACAGGTAATATAGAGAAGGCATGTTTTCATTCCAATCTCAATAGGAAGTTCTTCTGAACTCCTAAAACAAGAGTCCCCAGTCTCCAGCCTGCAGCCCACTACAAGAATGTGGCCTTTTCGGAACTGGGCCAGCACTCATGCGCGCATGCAGACAGCTTGAGTTACGTGAGTGGCAAGCCAGCATGTGCACTGGCCTGCTGCTTGTGTAAAATGAGCTGTGTGCGTGCTTGTGTGCCAGCCTGCCACTTGCGTAGCCCGATTCCCTCCACTTGCTGGGCCACCAAGCCACAAAGGTTGGGGACCGCTATCCTAAAAGACAATTTGTGAGTCTCCAGAAATCCTTGGGACTTCAACACCTACCAAGAAATTGGCCATTATGGATAGGGGTCAATAATAATGGTACTTCAACAATATGTGGAGAATTAGAGTTTATCTCAAATAACCTAAATATTTTACTTTTCTTTTTTTCAATTTACACTCTCAGAGTTTTTGCGGAAGCTGAAAGGTTTCAAAGATCTGGACTAATTCCTGAATGCTAACTTGCCACAATGTGCAAGAAATGTGTAAGTACATTAGAGGGCTGAACTATCAAACTTAATGTCTTTTAACCAGATGATAAGAAATCTTATCACAATTCTGTCAATGATCAAAAGTCTAAAGATGCAGGGAAAAAGCATTCCCTCCGTATCAGTTGATAAGATAGGAAAGAACTGGTGGTACTTAATGCATATCAAAGAGTCTTTAGGTAGAGTGGGACAACTAAGTCAGAAGAATGAGACTGGAAAGCACTTGGAAAAGACTTCTGTTAAACTTAATAAGGGGCCTAGAAAGAGCAAAAAATGGGACTACCGGGACCACCAGGCCATCACATGCCAAAAGTGGGAGGAGCATGGGGGGGTCATACACGCATGCATGGGGGGGGCATGGTGCATATAATTATGGGTGTGGGCACACACACGAGCGACCACCCCACACTCCCCCAGCTTTTGGCACGCAATGGCAAAAAGGGTAGCCATCACTGCTATAGGCTGCAGAGAGAAATCAACAGAACTAAAAAATGTCTCCACACAAGAATGTGTTTCTGGACATTGCTGTTGAGTGTTATAATTCCTAGACCCTGGATACTAATCTTACTGATTTTGTAATCTTCACCACAGAAAAGGGATGAATTTTGTTTTCCCTTAAATGATCTGCTGACTGAAATTTTCTCTAATATTTGGAATCTGTGAAAAATGTTAGGGAAGCCTTTACACCCTGCTTTATCATCACTTTACGTAACCTTCACGGAATCCAATAAGACTTGCATCTGAGCAAGTTGAGAGCTGTAGCTAGTCATATCCATCTTCTTCAAGTTATCTTGAATTGCAAACTATTCAGGAGCAGGATGCGCCAAAGCATTGTCATTCTGAATCAATATCAGTTTGAACCGCTTTCAACCCTTTTTGTTTTGAAGATTAAGCCAAAGGGGAGTATTTGATTGAGTGTAACAAGAATATCCAACAGTTGATGTCTTCTTCAAATGCTCCTCCTTGCATAGATCCGTAAGCACTGTTGTCTTTAATGCAAAAGTTTCTTTTGTGTGTGTTTTTTATTTTATAATTCAAATGTGAAATAACCTTTAAGAGTATTTAAAGGCTTTCTTGTAGACACTCTGTTACCTTTCTTGGACTTTTTTTTTTTAACTTTTTCTGTTATTTATTTAACTAAATTATATACTGTACTTAGGCTTTTAGACACTTCAATTTGCAGCTGATTCTAAGTGGCTTTTTATTCTCAACTTACGGTAAAAAGTTCAAAGCGATTGATATAATAGAACAAAACAATGGTTTGTCATACAATGCCAAGAACAATAAACTTCATATATACTTCCTAATCTTTTTGAAGGAGGGAATCTAATCATTTCCGTTCCCAAAGGTCTACCAAAACAGTCAGGTTTAATTCCTTTCCTAAACTCCAGCAAAATTGGCGACAGTCTAATCTCAGAAGAAATGCTGTTCTAAAAAAAGAGGACAACAGTGAGTAAGTCTTCTCTTCATGGCCCTTGATGATAAGGCCCACTTATCTATGGGACCTTACCAGCTAGATCCTTCTCTTCCAGGTCTTACTGGACAAGTAAAACTGTGGAGAGTCCATAGATATCCTAAGACAGGGATCTGCAACCTTAAATACTCAAAGAGCCTTTTGGACCAGTTTCCCACAGAAAAGAAAACACCAGGAGCCACAAAACCTGGATGGGCGAGGCCAACTCAGTGTCACTCACTTCCACCAGTAGTCACATGACACACACACCCCAGCCATGCCTACTCAACCAGTCATTAGAACAGAGATCCACCAGGAACCACAAAATCCTTTTGACATATCTCTCTCTCCCCTCCCTCCCTCCCTCTCTCCTCCCCTCTCTCCCTCTCTCTCTGTATCTCTCTATGTGTCTCTTTCTCCCACTCTCTCTATATCTCTCTGTCTCTGTCCTGGCCGCTTCTCCATCCCGTGCCATCGCCCTTACCTTCTCAGGCCAGGCGAGGAGTGACTGGGAGGGGAGGGTGAGGGGCAGAGCCAGCCAGTGGTGGCCTCACCTGATAGGGAGCCACAGCTGAGGGCCCAAAGAGCCGCTTGTGGCTCCAGAGCCATAGGTTGCTGACCCCTGTTCTAAGATATATAGGGATTTAGAATGGATATTGAATTGTACCAGGAAGCCCAGTGGTAACCAGAGAAGATGGTTTATATTTAGCAATAGTAGGTTGGCATAATAAACCACAGCTGATTCAAAAGCTGATCAAAGATAATCTTATTTTTAACTGTGATTTTATTTTCTTGTTTCACTTCCACACAGCCCATGTGCTCTGAGTGCATCTATATTTTAATTTTAACTTAAGTTTGCATGTTACACCATTACACACAAACAAAAATGGATGTCTAGCTATCCACCTGCAGAAAGGAAAACAAACTGTAATCAATTTTCTGGAAGAAAAAGATGTGATGGCACATGAGGAAGGGAACTGCTCAGTAGGAAGATGTGATAATCTGAGGTTCACACTTAGTACCTTGCAAACTGTATCTCAGTTTGGGCAGGATTTTCTCCAAGCCACTTGAGAGCCAATCCAGCATGAGTATAAGATAGCGACCGCTTAAATGGTCAGTGCAGATATGTCTCTGGAGTAGCCTAAATTCCATGATGCATTTGAGGACATAATTAAGGAGAAAAATGCTAAAGATGAAAGGGAGCATGTAGGATCCTAATCTACCCATTGCAGATGGCTCTCAGCAGTTGAAGATGGCAAAAGAAGAAAGATCAAAGGTTTTACTCGTCAAGAAACTGACATCTTCTGACTGAAAGAAAAAGAGAAGAGGGCAAATTTGCCACTAATACCTATAAGCCCTTTCTTAACTCTAGAATTAAGAAAATGTGCAGGACAAATTTTGGAATAGAATGCAAATAAGTTACAAAACATACTTAGAGTTGACCAGAGCTAAAAAGTGGGATGCAGAAAAATTGTTCTCATTGTATTTTTATATTTATTTCATAAGAAAATAGAAGGATGAAACTGTTTCCATTGGTATGCAGAGCAATTAGAAGCTGTAAATTCTATTTATGAAGCTTAGCTGGAAATGAAAGTACTTCTGTTATGTGTTTTATCAGTAGCTTAAATTAAAATGGGAGGAAGGAAACTGTAATGCTATTTTGCACTGTCTTCTTCAATCAAACCTTTTGAATATATCCTGTCACACCATCCTACCCTTCCTTTTACCTAATAGAATAATTTTCCCATGGATCGCATTCATTCAGAATGTTGTAGAATTTCCCCAAAAGCTTATCATTGATTATTTCATTATTGCTATTTTAAAGGAGGATATGTACTCACAACAGTCTAGATAACAACAATTCATACTTCAATCATTCAGTTCAAAATTAAATGAATCTCTACATGCATTCATTAACTCCATTCCAGAAGATCAGGCCACATTCATTCAGACCTACTAAATTTTTCCCTCTTCCTTTAGTTTCATGTAATTTCATTTGTAGCTCCATGTCCTGTAGTATTTACTCATCTTTTGTTCCAAGTTACAATCTTCCATATAATATTCAGTATATGGAAGACATTAGTAATGGAAAGTCTGGCCTATATATCTAGACCTTTCATTTTTAAGTTGCAAAAAAATCTAATTATTTTTTATTAGCAGTCTTGATTAGATGTTTTACAGTGGCTCCTAAGTGTAATGTCTGGGACAAACAGATGAACAATATTTTAGTAGCACTATGTTTTTGTGGAGAGAGTCAAACATTTTTATTCAGTGAGACCACCTTCAGCCATGGACAGGTTATTGTGGACATAGTTGGAACGTCCATATTTGGGAGATGATTCGAAGCACAATTTTCTCAGACAATGAAGTATTCTATAAATACCATGCAGTTCCATTTGAATTTGAGACATCCACAACAATTCATATTTTGAAATGTTGGAATGCAGTCAGACTGACTGTAATCAAATATGGTAGCTCTGATCATTATCTGTCCTAATTCAGCGAATGCATGTTCATATATGTATGTCTATCTCTCAATAAACAATAATTGTAGAGCATATTTCAAACTGCCTGTTGAACATACTGGAAAAAAGGAATTGATCCCTGCTGTTTCATTTATTACATGGCGTAATACCACAGAAATCGTTTCCACAATATCCCAAACTAAATCTTTTATTCTTGACAAAAATCCAATAAAGAGCTCAATCCTTCTCCATAGGCAGATAAAGCCCAGATTAATGGCATAGCCTAGATCAGGGTAAAAAAAAATGCTGGGAAAATGAAAGCAAGATAGAAAGGCTGCCGTTCTTTTCATCCCTTTTTGCTTTTCCAAGGCTGCCACAGCTTCAGTTTTTATTACAAAAAGCCACCTAAGTATTACAGGCTAATCCGTAAATCCCAGCCTAGTAAAATATGTGATGGATTTTGTAAATTATGCCCTTTACAAATCTGATTGAACTCTTCCTTCCTCTATTCCCACTTAGCTTTTCTTTCTTTTCTGCCCTTTTTCTCTCCTGCCCTACTCCCCCTTCTTTTTCCTCCTCCTTCTCCATCAATTTTTGCAAGTTTGAAGCACATCACAGAAGCTAACTCTGTTATGGGCTGGCACACTTGCTCTGTGGTCCTTTGATGAATTATGCTGCAGAGAGAAAAAAGATTATAGTTGCCAACTGCTTCTTAGGAAGAGTTGAACCCTCCCTTTATTTCTCCTTCCTAGAAGTAAGACATCCTTTTGGCCAAAAGAGTCCCCATCCTATTCTTAGAAGGACTTTTCTTCTAAAGATTTTTACCTTCTTAAAATGGGTGACCCACAAGACATCTTATCAATGAAAACTGCCAAGATGGTGATTGGAACATAAACTATTCTATATAGTTATGAGCTATATGAGCTAGCTATATATGTAGCTAACTCATATAGAAATGAGCTAGCTACATATAGCTAGCTCATTTCTAAATAGGAATAGGGTAGGAACTGTAGTAGCATTCAGGTATTTCAAAATTCAGCTTTGAGAATCTTTGCTTACTGGACATTCTGCTTTGGTTTTATAGAAAATACAATAGAAGAAAGACCACCTTGCTTACCTCTGATCTAAATATCAATGAATGGTCGTCAATAATCCAGAGTCCAACGAGATGGTTGGATGCTTCTTTAGATGTACATCTCTACTTGGAAAAAGAGTTCATCATTAAACAATAATACGTAGACTGAATAAAGAAATTCAGTTATAAGAGGCATGTTATTAATTAGAAAATAGTTCAGAGGAAGGCTAGAAATGGTAGAGATCATAAATAAAGACTCCCTTGAATCAATGTCTAGTATACAGATGGACGTATCCTTGTACTCTTGTTACAATAAGGACTCATTTCCCATTGCCATCTTCTTGATCTAACCTAAGACTGTGGAATTTCTGGTGGTCTCCCATCCAAGTACTAACAGGCCTAACCTTGCCTTGATTGTGGGGGGAGGGATTGTCAGGATTGTCCATGCTGCTACCTGCTGCAAATGGGCCATGTTATGGTGATTTTAGATCAGGTTTCTATGAATTCTGGTATTCTCATTAAACTTTTAGGAATGGGGAAGATCAATAATAGGCTTTGGCTTCCAGCATTCTACAATTTGCTTCTTCCTGAAAGCAGTGGGAGCAATTGAATTGTGAACATCAAAAATGAAATGGCTCACATGAATCCTCCTTTAGCACTTACTCCTCCATCCTCTTCGACCCAGGAAGTTTCTGCAACAGAATTCCCAAACTTCCTTAGCAGCTACACTACTGTGCCAATTACTGCAAAAATGTTTCTTTGAAAATAAGAAACTAAAAAAAAAAATCCAACAACACCACAGGCTAAAAACAGTTTAGAGAATCCGCTTATAGTAATGGTAGGTTGCATAGGCCGCCAGATGTTTAGGCTAGTTTTAAAATGTTTATCCATCTATTGAGTCCTTCCCAAGGATAGGATAGGATAGGATAGGATAGGATAGGATAGGATAGGATAGGATAGGATCAGGGGTGGGTTCTAAAACTTTTTACTACTGGTTCTGTGGGCGTGGCTTATTTTGTGGGTGTGGCTTGATGGTCATGTGACAATTATTTAGGATTTAGCAGAGATACTGGTCTACCAGGCTTTTAACTGCTTGCAGAGCTGTACCGATCTACCCATTTATTTTTGCAGGCGCTGACCTATTCATGTATTTTTGCAGGCACTGGTCTACTCATTTGTTTTCTTTTAACACTGATCAGCTGTCGGGTGGCCCTTTGAAGCCCTGTGGAAAGAGTTTAAACAGTTTTTTTCCCTCTAGCCATCAGCTGGGACTCAAGAGGCAGCAATAAATTGGGGGTGGGGCCAAATAAAAGGTAAGAATAATGTCGGGGCGGGGGGTGGGGAACGGGGTGACAGAACTGGTTTGGTGACATTATATCATCACTGCTACCAGCTCCGGACAGCCAGGCCGAATGGGGAGGAACCCACCACAGGACAGGACAGGACAGGACAGGACAGGACAGGACAGGACAGATGATATTTGATGGTACTAAAAGTATTGTCATATAATGTAAACTGTTCCAAATAAGCTGCTTTTTGCAATTGATTGATAGTGATTTTTTGTCAATACTGAGTTGTTTTGGAGTGCACTCAGAGTGCCTATTACTATTGGTAGTATCTTTGCTTTCTTTGGCAATCATTGTTCCACTTCTATTTGCAGGTGTTTATATTTAATGATTTTCTCCAGTTCTTCCTCTTCTGTTCTGCGCCCTCCAGGTATGGCTATGTCCACTATCCTGACTTTTTTGCCTTTCTTATCAATAATTGTTAAGTCTGATATGTTATGTGGCAGGTGCTTGTCTATTTGAATTGTAAAGTCCCAGGGCATTTTAGTTTTTCCATTTTTTTAATTACTTTGCCTTTTTGTGGTCCCATTCATTCTTCTTAGTGCTATCGGTCCTCCAATTTTTTCTTTAAAAATCCAAAGTGACTTCTCCGGGGACACTGATTTCATTTGATCTCCAACCACGAGAACCTTTCTATTCCACCATGTTTAAGTGCTTTTATATATCTTTCTGTAACATGGTCCTATCCAGGAGTATAAGATATGAATTCCATGAATGCTCTGTCATTTAGTAGTGCTACAAGCTGGATAGCTCTAATTGTTTGTGTCAGGCTAAGTCCAAGAATAATGTAGAACAATTCATTCAGAATTCAGTTCTTTATTTGCTTACACCTAACAGACAGAATCTTGCCAGACTAAACCCTTACTACTCTCAGCCTAACAGATACACTCTGGGAGATTCTAGGGAATGGCTAATCTAAATCTCTGACTCCTATCCATCTCTGGGCTGGGCTGCCTCTTCTCTCCTCCTGCTCTTTCTGGAAGGTGTTCCTTCCTTCCCTGGAAAACTGCCACTTCATTGTAGCCCATTGCATCAGCTCCCCCTCTATGGGTATCATCTGTCACAGTTTGTAATAGCAATAGCAGTAGCACTTAGACTTATATACCGGTCTCTAAGCAGTTTACAGAGTCAGCATATTGCCCCCCAAGAATCTGGGTCATTTTACCCACCTCGGAAGGATGGAAGGCTGAGTCAATCTTGAGCCTGGTGAGATTTGAACTGCTGAACTGCAGCTAGCAGTCAGCTGAAGTTGCCTGCAGTACTGCACTCTAACTACTGCGCCACCTCAGCTCTTAAGTGGTCATGTTTGCAGCCCAGGCATGTCACCCCTAGTTGAATTGCATGTGGAGGATACCCAGTTGCAGAAGGCTGCTCTGACTATAACATAATGATATAACTTTTCTTCACAACTGTACTGCAAGGTATATAATAAGAGTTTTGGATCATGACCATGGTTTGGCCCCCATGACCTGCGGAGATAATGAATGAGCAATTATAGTACAGGGCCCAGGTAAAGGTGGTACCTTTTCAATAACTCTGCTCTTAATAGAACATGAACACAATAGCAGTGGCAGAAAGAAGAGATTAATTGGATATATCTTCCTTTCAGAACGGCATTCAGCATCTCCCCCATTTGAAGGCTGAAAAGCTGCAGGTCAGTGAGTTTTCTATTTGCCTCAACAGAAGAATTGCTCTTTGTAAGTTCAGTCAAACCTTCTGGGCCCGTCTTGATTCTCTGCTGCCTCTTTCTGGCTGCTGTCATGGTCAGGCTTTAGTAGGAACATCTGCAAAAGTTTGTCCACCTCTGGGAAGGGTGGTGGTGGTCAGCCTTCATTCCTGTCCCCTCCGGTGATGTCATTTGCTTTGGCTTTCTCTCATCCACACAGCTGGACATGCAAAACGTTTCTTAGCCATGCTCTCCTTTTTCCCCTTCAATTTTTATTGGCTGCAAGTCATTCTGGCTCAGACAGAGGCTCTCAGCTATGTCCTTTTAATCACTGTGCCTTATGCAGGAACATGTCAGCAGAAATTGACTCTTTTTAAAAAAAATGTGGCAGCTACCTTGTTTCTCCCCCTAGGAGAGTAAATGATTTTCAACAAGATAATTCATTTCCTTCCTTCCCCTTCCTTTTTCTGAAGGGGAGAAGGGGGGCTGCTCTCTTATCATCTGGAACACTGACTTTTCAAAACATTTATCACACATGAGATTGTGTGGATTTTGCTACCATGAAGTAGATTTGTTTTAAAGTACGTACAAGTCAATAAACTTTATGGATTTCAAAAACAGCACTTTTAAAACATCATCCTAAACCACAAGAAAGGTTTCTGTCGAGAGTAAGGAAGATGACCTTGATGAAGATATGCAAACTGCAAAAGTAGATGAAACATTTTAAAGACCAGAACAGCAAAATGTATCTCAGCCAAACTCCCTAATTAACTAACATATACAAAGGAAGAGGAGGTACAACACAATCAAACTTATAAGGTTCTGTTATTATAGTCAGTCTCAATGAAAATAGTTTCAGCCTTCCTGTGGAGTTTCCTAGTCTAACTAGTTTGTGCAGTACAGATATGGTAGACCTAGACTGGTTCCTGATTTTCCTTTTTCAGAATAACAAGAGTTGGAAGGGACATTGGAGGTCTTCTAGTCCAATTCCCTGCTCAAGCAGAAGACCCTGTGTTAAGGATATAGTTGGGAGATAACCAGGAACGGTTATGAAGCAGAGCATAGAGTGCGCACAGAAACGGTGCTGAGAGTAGTTGTGAATAAACTGCATACAAACTGGTTTTTAAAGTAGTTTACTTATAGAGCAAAGCAAAATCATAGTCTTTTTCCAATCCAAGTCTTAGCCATGCATAATCAATCCAGAGATACAAAACTTCTTACTGATTCGTAGAACAAGACATGAATCATTCAGGAACAATATTAAACAGTTCATAAAAGCAGTAATAAATAAACCATGATCAAATTGACCATGTAAAGAGATCAAAGATATCTACATAGCAGCAGGTAACAATATGGTGAAATGTCCACACTTGACCACAATTAAACTCTTCTTAAATACAGTTGCTACAGAGCTCATCCAATCAGGATGCAGAATGACTCAGCAATACTCTTAAAGCTATATTCTACATATTCATACTGTAAGCATATAATGTTGGCTTTTATATTACCTGGCCAACTAGTTAGACAATGACCATTTCCTGACACCCTGTACCTGTTGTGACCTAGGCCCAAGTAGATATTATCAGATGCAATCAGTTCTAAACAAACAGATTTTATTAGAACAGCTGAGAATTAACTCATTATCAGCGTAGTCCAAACTAATTCAAAACAAATACTTCATAACACAGATCTTTGGCCGTATCACCAACCTTGGTCTACTTTGGCAATGTGCCAAAGGCTTTTCTTGGCAAAAGTTAGGGTTAGGCCTAACCCTAACCCTAACCCTAACTCTTCTGGCAGCTCTTCTCATACTTGCACTAGGAACAGGCTCCTCCTGTTCTTCTGCCTCTCTGCTGTCTGCCTCTGGAGGCTCCGGAGTCCGCACATCACTCCCAAATGGCCCTGGCCCCATCTCTGCCTCTGACGCAGAGCCTTCATCCGGGCCTTCCCCTGACTCCAGGATTGGCCCATTGTCCTCCCCAGCCTCCTCACTGTCCTGCTCCACTGCCAGGTCCACACACTGCTGCCGGACCACAGCAGTACCCTTCCAGACAAGTGGCTGTCCAGTCTCTTCTTAAAAGCCTCCAGTGATGACACACGCACAACTTCTGAAGGCAAGCTGTTCCACTGTTAATTGTTCTCACTCAGGAAAGTTCTCCTTGGTTCTAGGCTGCTTTTCTCCTTGATTAATTTCCATCCATTATTTCTTATCTTGTCTTCTAATGCTTTGGAAAATAGTTTGACCCCTTCTTCTTGGTGGCAGCTCCTCAAATATTGGAACACTTCTATCATGTCACCCCCAGTCCTTATTTCACTTGACTAGACACTACCCAATTCCTGCAACTGTTCTTCATATTTTTAGCCTCCAGTCTCTTAATCATTTTGTTGCTCTTTTCTGCACTCTTTCCAGAGTCTCAACATCTTTTTTATAATATGGTGACCAAACTCGATGAAGTATTCTAAGTGTGATCTTACTAAGGCTTTATAAAGTAATACTAATACGTCAGATGATTTTGATTCTATCCTCATTTAATGTGACCTAAGATTGCATTCCCCAATACCATAACCATGACACAACAGAGAATATCAACTGGTTCCTTGGAGTCAAGCAAGGAATATGTGTGACATCCAACAACACAGCCCCACTGCGAACTGGTAGTAAAGGTAGGTAGAACCCATACGTTCCTGGAACATTGCAGTCATCATGAATATGAATCAGTTGCCAAATGTCTAAATTCTGATAACATGACCATGGAGATGCTGCAACAGTCATAAGTGTGAAAATGGTCACATCACTTTTTTTCAGTGCCATTGTAACTTTGAACGGTGCCTAAATGAACTGTTGGAAGTCGAGGACTACCTGTATCTCTTGTATTGAGAACAGTCTTTTGTTGAATTGTTTTAGGATTCACAATTCACTATGCATTGTTTTTCAGCATAATGCATAGATTGAGATCTTCTAGAACACACCCTTCTATCTCTATGACCTCTTTGACCTAGCAACTCTCATATACTCCATCTTTCATGCATCCATTCATATCTTTACACACATTTGGCACAAGGCATATATCTAAAGAGAAAGAGAGAGGTGATCATCCTAGACTGAGCAGCAGAATTGTTCTCATTGTTCTAAGTGGAATGGGACAGTTTGCCATAGCCAACTCACCACAGCCAACTCAACACTGCCAACTTGCAACAGTCAATTCACCATGGCCAACTTGTCATGGCCAAATCACCACAGTCAATCGCCCTGGAACAACTGGCCGCAGTGCAATTTAACAGTTGTATTTAATTATTTAAAATAAATTTTACAAATATTTTAATTTTTGCCATTCACATTTCATTCTGCCCATCCTTTTGCAAACTTTCTTTAATGATTCTGTTCCACCATTTCTTTGATATTAGTGTAACTCATCTCCCATAGTGAGTTGTCGTCCACCGAGTTGGCCATGGCAAATTGTCCATCGGGAGTTGGCCGTGGGCGAATTGTCGTAGACTCATCCTCAGAGTAGATTAATAGCAACCCTCCTCCAAAAATGAATAACACACACAGTGGAACAGCTTTAAGGTGGAGGAATCACTGCAGCAAGCCCCACCCCATATCTACATATTTCATCTGATAGTGGATGGAATCAATTGACTTAATTGACATGCATGATGGATTTATCCTATGGATTCTGATGGGCATTAAATTCAATGAACCACATTAGTCAGCTGTGCAAGCGTAAAAATATACATCCCTAAAGATGCTCTATGCAGAGTTGGACAAAACAAGTTACATGTTGATAGTAGAGATATGCACATTGATATTAATTCTGGTTGTTTCTGAAAAGGAAAAAGGAAAGGTTTGATCAAATCTATCCCATATCCCATCTAACAGTTGTAGGGGAAAGGAATTATATTTTTCTATTTGTGTTGCAAAAAATTTTCCATGTCATCTTACAAATATGACTTTTTGAATAATACATCTCAGAATGTAAACTCCCTAACATCTTTCAGCATACTACAAAAGTCTACAATCTCCATGTTTAGAATAAAGCAGTCAGCCCAAGGGTGCTACGAGGCAAGGGAAGGCGCATAAGAACAACTTCTTATTCTTGATTAATTAAACTGGTGTGGGTATGAACAGCTGGCTCTATTTCCCCACTCATTAATGCAGATTCCACAGTCAGTGGAAAAATAGGTTTGCTTTTCCATGCTCAATTACAATTCAGATTTGTTACTTTTCAGTATGCACCAGCTACTTCCCCCCCCCCCCAAATCTGGATGATTAATGTATTAAAAAATTAGGTTTTTATTTTATTTCTAAAAATGCCGCTATGGATATGTCTTTTATTAATCAAATATATTCTCGGGCATCTATTTGTGAAAACATTGCAATTCCATTTTTACACATTTATCTTTGCAGAATAAATTGTTCAGATTTCACACAGCCAACTGCTGAAATAATATAGACCACCAGTCCCCCATCCTTTGGGAAAACAAAACAAAACTATCGGCCTCCTATGAAAAGCTGGAAGAAAAGAATCTGTGCTGACTGACAGATCCACAAGGTCATCTCAGAATGATAAATGTGACATGACATAATTTGACAACTGGATCCTGGTGAGGCCAATTTACGTTTAGAGTGATGGGGGGCCTCTCCAAGTTACAAAAGTCACTTTTCCTCTGGCAATTCCTACTTCCAATTTTGAAAGTGTGCAAAGTAGTCACTCTTTCCTAGAGTCTCTCCAGTCAGTCCAACCTAGAAATAAGAAGAAATTTCCTGACAATGAGAACAATTAATCAGTGGACCGGCTTGCCTCCAGAAGTTGTGGGTGCTCCCAGCACTGGAGCTATTTAAAAAAGACATTGGACAGCTATTTGTCTGAAATGGTGCAGCATCTCCTGCTTGAGCAGGGGGTTGGACTAGAAGATCTCCAAGGTCCCTTCCAACTCTGTTAATCTGTATTTCTGTATTTACTTTTCCAGAGTTTCACACCTTGCCTCCTTTCAAACAGTCATATTCCACTTTTTCCAGCAAATCCTCTGCTGATTGCCACTGGTTTGCTGCCCACACATGTGTGCATGCGCAATGTGCACCAAAAGCACGCTGCACATGCATGCACAGTGTGTATCAAACATGCTCTTTGTGTGGAAAAATGAGGCTTGGGAAGGTAAGTAGAACAGCGAGGGGGGAACAGCTGTGCCACGTGATTTAGCTTTGCTAGAAAGCAGGATTTTCCTGCTTCCTAGCGAATATAAATCACGTGGCACAGCTAATAATTGGAAATACCAATTCAGAAAAAAACGATAGCTTTTTTTAACTACCGGTTCACCCGAACTGGTAGCCTTTTTTTACTACTGATTCGCCTGATCCAGTAGGTTTTATCACTATCGGTTCGCCCGAACTGGTGCGAATCAGTAGCATTTCACCCCCGGCTTTTTCCTCTGATGACAGCTGTAAGAAGCACCAAATGAGGGTTATAAACTTTTGCAGCCTTTTATGATCCTCCTTTTCTCTCTACAGACAGAAGCAACCCCCATGCCTATGGCACCTTTTTCACCAATAATTACTTACTTATGGGCTAATTGTTGAAATTACACATTCAGGGAACCTGATGGCAAGCGCCTTGACTATTTGGCAATGGCTGTATTTGATTCCCTAAGAAGCATAGAGAGCCTTCTTCTGACATTATGTTGCTCACCCAGCTCTTTCCTAGCTGTTGCTTCTCTCTTCATAAGCTTCAGAGGGAGAAATTTTCAAATCATCCATCAGTAACCTACTATAGACATGCTTCTCCCTCAGGGATGGAGGAGGTCGAGGAGATCCCAGGTGGAGTTTTAGAGGATCCAACAGGGACATCAATAATTGCATAGCCAAGTTGGGAAACTAAATGTTCTCCAGAAGAAAAACTCTCTCTATATATAAAAAAACTAGCAACTTGGAGGGGGGGGGGGAGGAAACTAGCACTCCAGCTTTTCGCAGACACACACACACACACACACACACACACACACACACACACACACACACAAAGACCGAATCACCTAGAGGAGCAAATGATGTTATCTTTCAAATGAACTCTGGGAAAGCCAACTTGTTTGCCTCAGTTTAGTGCTCAGAAACGTGGTTGCATTCAAGTTCCATCAAACATGATGCTTTAGTTGTATGAAGATGAACCTTAAACCTAGGTCCTCTCTCAACTTCTCTCATGAACAGCAATGGGGAGCAAATGTATTTGCTTCTATTTTCAATGATTAGTGATTTGTTTCGGTTGTTGAAAAGGGAGAACTCTAGTATGAATAACTCAACATCAGGCCATGAGATATTATACAAGCCTGTTGGATAAATGTAGTTTAAAAACTGTAATTCTTAGAACAATCTTCTCCCCTCTGTGGGAGAAGGGACGAGGAAAGCTGAAAGCAAACATATACGTGGAACTTTAAACTATAATTTAGAAACTGATTTCTACATTATCGATAATACTGTTGATCATTTCCTGTTGCACCCAGAAAGAACACAAAAACACCACAGAATGTCTTCTTCCTCAAAGTTTTGAAGTTGTTAACTGATTCTTTTTGTTTTTCTTGATGATAATATAGTTAGGTTTACCAGCCAGAAGGTAAGGTTGATTTAAAACTGGACACCTGCCAGGACTTAAACCTCATTTAGCAAAAAAAAAAAAGAAAAAAGAAAAAAGAAAGAAAAGAAAAGAAAAAGAAAAAGAAAAAAGAAAGGGGGGGGGATCCTCTAGGATTCATGCAATATGCTTACCTTTTTGCCTAATATTCTGATATAAAATTCTGCACCATAAATTAACTCTAAGGGCTGGTTCACACAGAACACTAAATCACAAAAGAAAAAAGTTATAACTAACCAAGCCTTTTGTCTGTATGCACCCATACCGAAAAGCAAAAGCAAAATGATGAATACCTAAGACGGTATTATAGAGTCAGCATAACTCAGCATTGATCATCACCAGCAACCAGGCTAAATATATTATGTGAATATATCTGCTAGCTCTTGAACTGACCCAGTTAAGTGTATTGTGTGAATTCAGCTGTGAACAAGCTACAACCAGCCACCTTTTGGCCTTCTGCAACTCTCCTCAAACTGTTGAATTTCAGATGCATCAGGACACAATTCTCGCCATCGCTACTGCCTTGTGTTAATGGGAATTATAGCCCATAATATCTGCAGGGCATCAGCTTTGAAAGGACAATTGAGCCACAAAGACTGGAAAGACGTAAGAGGCTCTTTGCCTTAATCAATCACAAATTCAGTATGAATCAGCAGTGTGAAGAATCCAATAAAAGAAATTGAGAAGAATTTTAGGAAGCATTAATGGAAGCTAACCCTTATTCTGTACCAAAACTTAAGAAAAGCACTGAGAAACTAGATCATACATAGTGGGAAAAACTCAAGTGGAGGGGAGGAGGAATAGTAAGAGACTGAGGGCCAATTAGAACTAGATATGTTTGGCCTGTAGAAGTTTGAAGAGAGATCTGGTTGCAGTTTTCAGATATTTGAAAGACTATAATCCAAAAGATAGACTCAATGAGTAGGAACTGCAGGAAGCAGTTTTAACCCAGATCTTGGAAGAAATCTCCTAACCATCACTGATATTCAACAGCGGAACAGACTGCCTTGAAGAGATGCAGTGAAAAAAAATGTTCTTTTTTGTTAGAGGCATTTATTAGAAGATGGACAACATGCTGTATTTCGTAGTCTGAACTAAGTAAGAAGCTGGTCCAGACAATCTCCAATCCCCCTGCCAATTCAGTTTCTTCAACTCTGTGAAAATTGGGAAACCTCATTCAGAGTTCTCTGTCCTCCTTGGAGCAAAGGGAATGGCAAACAAATGCAATTAATAATAATAAAAATGGTGTCAGACACGATCCTCCCAGAAGGTGATCTAATAACTACTAGTCCAATTATGTACAAGCAGGAGCTTGTACATACCTTCTTTTGCAAGTTTACAATATTAATTTATTCAGCCCAAAATCTTCTTGTCATAGCTAAAAAGATGCGAGATCTTTCATCTAAATCTCATTATAATGGTTGCCCTCAAACATATCGCATTGTAGTGTATTACACAGGCTAATTACATTCTGCATGAAAAATATGCATCCGTTTTTAAATTGCTGTTATTTCAGTATCCCTGAAATAGTGGCCTTGTTTTTTACTTGAGGGAATAAAAGAAATGGCCAAGGGGCCAAGTCCCAGACATTTGGAGGTCGTAGATTGATGATAATCACCATGGTTTGAACTTCCATATGCCTGAGGATTATCTTGCTCTGTACGGGTAGTCCTCAATTTACGACCGCAATTGTGACCAAAATTTCTATTGCTAAGCAAGACAATTGTTAAGTGAGCTCTGCCCCCATTTTGTGATCTTTCTTGTTACAGTTGTTAAGTTGTTACAGTTGTTAAGTGAATCACAGCAGTTGTTAAGCTGGTAATAGTTGTTAAATGAATCTGGCTTCCCCATTGACTTCGCTTGTCAGATGGTCACAAAATAACCCTGGGAAACTGCAACCCGTCATAAATACAGTGGGGCAAAAAGTATTTAGTCAGCCACCAATTGTGCAAGTTCTCTCACTTAAAAAGATGAGAGAGGCCTGTAATTGACATCATAGGTAGATCTCAACTATGAGAGACAAAATGAGAAAACAAATCCAGACGATCACATTGTCTGATTTGGAAAGAATTTATTTGCAAATTATGGTGGAAAATAAGTATTTGGTCAATATCAAAAGTTCATCTCAATACTTTGTTATATATCCTTTGTTGGCAATGACAGAGGTCAAATGTTTTCTGTAAGTCCTCACAAGGTTGGCACACACTGTTGCTGGCATGTTAGCCCATTCCTCCATGCAGATCTCTTCTAGAGCAGTGATGTTTTGGGGCTGTCGCTGGGCAATACGGACTTTCAACTCCCTCCAAAGGTTTTCTATGGGGTTGAGATCTGGAGACTGGCTAGGCCACTCCAGGACCTTGAAATGCTTCTTACAAAGCCACTCCTTCATTACCCAGGCGGTGTGTTTGGGATCATTGCCATGCTGAAAGACCCAGACACATTTCATCTTCAATGTCCTTGCTGATGGAAGGAGGTTTGCACTCAAAATCTCATGATACATGGCCCCATTCATTCTTTCCTGTACACGGATCAGTCGTCCTGGTCCCTTTGCAGAGAAACAGCCCCAAAACATGATGTTGCCATCCCCATGCTTCACAGTAGGTATGGTGTTCTTTGGATGCAACTCAGCATTCTCTCTCCTCCAGACACAACAAGTTGTGTTTCTATCAAACAGTTCTACTTTGGTTTCATCTGACTATATGACATTCTCCTAATCCTCTTCTGAATCATCCAAATGCTCTCTAGCAAACTTCAGATGGGCCCGGACCTGTACTGGCTTAAGCAGGGGGACATGTCTGGCACTGCAGGATCTGAGTCCCTGGCGGCATAGTGTGTTACTGATGGTAGCCTTTGTTACGCTGGTCCCAGTTCTCTGCAGGTCATTCACTAGGTCCCCCCGTGTGGTTCTGGGATTTTTGCTCACCGTTCTTGTGATCATTTTGACCCCACAGGGTGAGATCTTGCATGGAACCCCAGATCGAGGGAGATTATCAGTGGTCTTGTATGTCTTACATTTTCTAATTATTGCTCCCACAGTTGATTTCTTCACACCAAGCTGCTTGCCTATTGCAGATTCAGTCTTCCCAGCCTGGTGCAGGTCTACAATTTTGTTTCTGGTGTCCTTCAACAGCTCTTTGGTCTTCACCATAGTGGAGCTTGGAGTGTGACTGTTTGAGGTTGTGGACAGGTGTCTTTTATACTGATAACATGTTCAAACATGTGCCATTAATACAGGTAATGAGTGGAGGACAGAGGAGCCTCTTAAAGAAGAAGTTACAGGTCTGTGAGAGCCAGAAATCTTGCTTGTTTGTAGGTGACCAAATACTTATTTTCCACCATAATTTGCAAATAAATTCTTTCCAAATCAGACAATGTGATTGTCTGGATTTGATTTCTCAATTTGTCTCTCATAGTTGAAGTCTACCTATGATGACAATTACAGGCCTCTCTCATCTTTTTAAGTGGGAGAACTTGCACAGTTGGTGCCTGATTAAATACTATTTTGCCCCACTGTACATGCCAGTTGCCAAGCGTCTGAATTTTGATCACTTGACCATAGGGACGCTGAAAATGGTAGTAAGTGTGAACATTTCTCATGTCATTTTTTTCAGTGCTGTTATAACTTCAAATGGTCACGAAATGAATGGTTGCAAGTCAAGGACCACTTGTAGTCCTCTCTCAGGAGTAAATGGTGTAGTAGATTAAATATATGACTAGACTAAAATATCTGTTATGGATTACAAATATTATTCCAGTAGAATCTCCCTTAATCAAGGTACTTTCTACCATATGTGGTGGACGTGTCTGGAAACGAGGAAATTCTGGAAAATAATAAAAAAATGGATCCAAGAAGTAATAGAGGAGAATATCAATCTGGAATCAGAAATTTATCTCCTGGGAGTACTAAGAAGGGCATACAGGAAAAAGAAGAAATACTTAATCACACATATCATCACAGCTGCTAGATTAGTATATGCGAAACAATGAAAAGAGAAAGGAAGCCCAACAGAAGAACAGATAATCAGTAAAATATTAGAATGTGCTGAAATGTGTAAACTAACATATATACTGAATGAGAACGAGGATTCGGAATTCTACACGGTATGGAATATGTGGTATAGGTGGTTGGAAAACAAACCTAAGTTTTAATTTGAATCAAGAAGGATAGTATCAAACTATTTATGTAACTTATATATGTAAAGTAATAAGATATATCACAATTAGCACTATAAAAATTTATAAATACTTTATATCTTTATATATATATATATAGAGAGAGAGAGGGTGGGGGGAGGGAGAGAGAGAGAGAGAGAGAAAATTATCCTAAAAATGCGAGTTCCAGGTATAGTTATAAAAGAAGCGATAGACATCACGATCTTCGGAACGTTTAAAAAAGTTTAATGGGAATTTTATACTCTGACGAAGTCGGTAGGGGCCGACGAAAGCTTAGCATAAGTTTTAAATAAATTTTTAAACTTTTTTAAACGTTCCGGAGATCGTGATGTCTATCGCTTCTTATATATATATATATATATATATATATATATATATATATATATATATATATATATATATATATCTTTATCAGATACCACTTATATAATGTATATAGCATGATCGCACATATTCGAACCGAAAATGTTGAATTGTAATAACCTTGTTTATTCAATAAAACTCAATTTAAAAAAAAAAAGAATCTCCCTTCTCTACCAACAGAGTATATTAAGTTCCCTTTTATTTTATTTATTTATTTATTTGTTTAGATTTAAACAGCCTTAACTAAATACTGAGCGTTTCCATCCTCTTATTTAAGTTATCAAATTTCAGTGCTGCCCCTCACACTTGTGTAGCTTTGGGTGGTTTACAAATGAAATGATAGAATCATACAAAAGCCATAGTTGAAAAGAGAGTTGAATACAATGACTGGAAAATGAAAAGGCAGTTGCCTTCAACCCATCAGCCACCTCCAGGGCTGCATTACACTCTTAGGGTTCCATGCTATTTGGCAGAGCCAGATCTTGACAGTCTTGGTTAAGAGAGTGGGGGCTTCCACACCCACCTATTACCCTAAATCTGTGTGATTGCTGGAGCTCATTTCTAGATAGCAGCCAAAAGAATGTCTCCTCTCTTGCTTTTCTCCTGGGGAGCAATGCTCATCAGATGCTTTCTGGAGCAACTTAAGCCACTCCGCCTGCAAAGCATCCCTATCTATTTTCCAAAGAGGTTGAGTTGAGGTTGTTGTTTAAAGTTGACATGTGCCACTGAAGCCACTTAAAAGTGTGATTTCTGATTCCCCAGGCCGTAATCTGTGACATTTAACATAAATAGTTTTCTATTCCCTGGTGACCTTTAATGGCTTTTATCATCAGCTGTGGTTTCTGGCAGGCATACAAGAATGGCTGTCGGTTTGGCTCGGTGTCTTCTCCCCTGAATTCTCAAAGAGACCCTTGGCTTTCACAACACAAACAGGGCCCAGGGAGATGCTGCTGTTGAAGGGAGGCCACCTCCAGCTCAGAAATATCATTATGTATTGCAATTAGCATTAGCCAGGAAGCCAGTTATTAAGCAGCTAGTTATTATGGTAATGGATATGCGCCACATTAACTGGGAGGACGTCAGCTAATGCCCAATATTTTACTCTTAATTTCTCCCTTGTGGATTATTCTGTGAGTGGCAGGAAAGATAAAAACATCCGAGGGCTGAGCCAGTGGGAAGATACACCAGCAGCAGCAGTAGTGGAGTCTTCTGTGTGTCTCTCTTGGAAAGTTTGGCTTTTAACAGCTGGCTGGGCTGACTTCAGGCCTTGCACATCAGAGCAGCCATTTTGATGCTACAAGCAGGTCCTGCTGTAGAAAGAGGCTTGTACAATTTTGCTTTTAAAGGCTTTGCTACTACAAACTCCCCTCTGCTAAATCGTGAGAAGGATAGTTGTGACTTCTGCCTCTTTCTAGAGAAAGGATGGCGAAATTAATTCGGTTTCTATTTTTGTACAAGCTTGCCCAGTTTTTCCCCCCACCCATCCCCCCACCCAAATCTGTACATGCAATACAGCACTTTTATACATGGCAATCCATATTTTTTTTTCAAAATGAGACATTTCAGTTTGCAAATGTTCAAGTTGCAACTGCCCTGAGGCATGCAAGCATGATGGGAGGTATAGAAGTTTGATAAATAAATATGTAAATAAAATAAAATTCCAAAAAAGAAAATATTAGGGGCAAATATACATGAAATGTGATTTGTTATAGGAGGTGTATTTGGAAAAGTAAATACAGCAGGCACAGGTCATACCAAAAAGACATATATTAAAAGAAATGCATATTGAAACCCCATGTGCTAAAGCAATAGACTTTTGTGGATGGTGGAGAGATTAACAGCAAAAAAAGCAGTAGGATTATCATTCCGGGTTGTGATTTGCCTTGGCTGTTTTCCAGCTTTATATATTTCTAGGTGCGTGTAAATGAGATGGGACACAGGGAGTCCTCAATTTACAATCATTCAGCTACTGACCATTTGAAGTTACAACAGCACTAAAAACATGATTTACAACCTTTGGTCACACTTATGAATATTGTAGCATGCATTTATGACAGTTGCACTATCCCAGGGCCATATGATCGCCATTTGCAACTTTGAAAGAATGGATGAAAGAAACAAAGCAATCTCCAAAATCAACTGTAACCATTGTAACTAATTCTATATGGGACAAACATCACGTCGATTAAAATCCAGAATCCACAAACACCAGCTGGCAGGCAAACTCCATGATCCCAAATCCTTAATCTCTACCCACTGACACCAAACAGCACCAGTTCGATTGGAGTAACACAAAAATCATCAGCCACGCTACCACCAGCCACGTTCGTGAGTCAGGGGTGGGTTCTACTTACCTCCACTACCGGTTCGCAATGCGTGTGAACCGGACCACGTGCGTGCGCATGCACAGAAGCTTCTGCGCATGTGCAGATCATTCATAATGACATCCAGGTGGGTGGGCAGAGCCTCCCACCACTGTTACTACTGGTTTGCAAGAACCGGACTGAACTGGAAGCAACCTACCACTGTCGTGAGTTCACCGAAGGCTGGCATTCCACAAGTAATTCCATCAAGAGACACATTGACCTACAACCACGCTACAAACCCCTCAGTATCCAAATCAACCACTCAGCCAACCAAAGACAGCACCGACCCTCAACCAACTCACACAATGTCCCCCCCACCATTAGTTCATCTCTCAGTGACCCTGGTCTGATGTAACTTCCCCATCACAAGGCCCATCACAAGTTCTTACTGATGACTCACACCTGACCCATCACAAGACCCTCACTTGACACATCCATACCTGAAGCCTTTATAAACAGAACAACACTGACATTGACTTGCCCCTAAATACTGCTGAAGATGTTATCTAGCCTGGTTCAGAAACCAGTCCACAAGCTCAGAGAACGAATCCTCACCCTCATTTGCAACCTTCCCAGCAGGCTTCTGACAAGCAAAGACAATTGGGGGGTGGGACGACTGGATTCATTTAACAACTGCATGAATCACATAACAACTGATCACTTACCAACCATGGCCAAAAAAACCATGGTTATAAAATCGGGTGTGACTCACTTAACAGCCACCTTGCTTAGCAACAGAAATTCTTATCCGAATTGTGGTCCTAGGTTGAGGACTATTTGTAATTCAGGCCCCCAGCCAAACCAAAGTTGGAGTTGAAGCTTATTTATTTATTTATTTGATTTGATTTGATTTGATTTGATTTGATTTGATTTGATTTGATTTGATTTGATTTGATTTGTATGCTGCCCTATCTCTGAGGACTCAGGACGGTGCCCAACAATCAAGAAATCCCAACCCAAGTGAAACATGTGAAAAATACATATTGAACACATATTAAAACACATTAAATTAATCAGAACCCCATCAGTCCAGGCCGGGCAATTTAAACAACCATATTTTCAGTCTGCGGCGGAAAGTGCGTAGGTCAGGGGCCAACCGGAGCCCGAGGGAGAGTTGATTCCAGAGGGTGGGTGCACCCACAGAGAAAGCTCTACCACTGGGGGTCGCCAGCCGACATTGTCTAGCCGACGGCACCCTGAGTAGGGTGTGAGAACGCACCGGGCGATGGGAAGCTGTTGCAGGAGGATATGCTTGCACTCAAGAATAAGTCAGCCTAATTAAGGTGTACTTTTCTTAAGCAACAGCACATAGGCCAAATTTGATTCCTTAAAAATTGGTAGACAAGTTTCTGTCTGGGCTGCCCTCTTCAGTGCACATACAGACCAACCATCAGAAATGCATTTAAAACTCCCCAAATCCCATCTCATGCTCATATTCTAAACTAAGACAGCCAGAAGCAGAATGGCCTGAGTGACACAGTAATTCCAAGACGGAGATGTTAACATCGGATGATTATTGCCATCTTCCCTTTGTTATTTCTCTTTGTTCCTCTTCCATTTCAATCAAAGCAGCAAATGCAGTGAGGGGAAAATGAAGCAGCCACAACACAGGCAACACCGGGAGAGCTGGCAACCCGTCCACAAAGCTGAGGAAGGGGTTGCAGTTCTAATTTCCTGGGTGCATTAATTGCTTTTGTTCAGCTTTATGCATCTGTGCCATGGGAGGCGGTGGCATGGAGCAACTTCATTTGAGTTCTTTAATCTTTTGACAATGGCTCTCATAAAAGAACGTGTAATTGTTATGTGTGGTACTTTCCGAGGCTGCCTGGTCCTCTTCCCACCCACCGCTCCTTTAATTTCCAAAGCTCTCTGTTGGCTGCATCTTGGAGCAATGCTGGGCTGGGCTCATTTGATGTCTCTCTATAATTGGCTTATTTGCTTTCCTTTTTATGTCTCTTGTCAGAACAAGGTTCACTTAACAACAGCCATGGCATACAATATATTGGCACTGTTGGCAATTGGCCTGGCTGTAGGAATCAAGCATCATTGCAATGGGCCAGCATTTCAAGATCTGATGAATAGGCAGGTGAGACAAGGGAAGGTGTCCTTCATTGCACTGGCCAGTATCCTGTATTCTGCACACATTCTGGCTTATTCAGGTGTGGGGGATAGAAACATATTAGTTCTTCTCACCTTGAGACATCTCATTCGGCTCACCCACTTTGGCCTACAGCCAAAATTTTTCTGCAGATTCTTGATCTATTTTGAAAAGGAGAATACAAATGCAAGAATCCTATCTGAAAGACCAAAATGACTTCACCCATTTTGCATATACACCTATCCATCTATACACCGAATGGAACGTGCAAATGCATTCACAAAGCAAAACTGTAATGCCTGGAATTTGTACAAGGAATTCTGTAGATCCATAGTTCAAAGACAAGTTAGAGAAGTGTCATTGTCTTCAAAACATGCAGGAGCCAAATCAACTCTGTTATTTTATTTTGGACATAATAGAGCATAAAAGGACAAGTGAAATAATGAAATCACGACAAACATAGCAATTTATGTATATAAAGAAGGAACAATAGAGGGACAAAGGATTATATTTATAGCACAGGATTTAAAAATCTACAAAGGACTACCATGTAAAACTAAGAGCCAGTTAGAGGCTTTTAGAGGTTACAATGCAAGAGGTCATGAGTTCAAGTACCACCTTAGTCATGAAAGCCAGATGAGGGACTTTGGGCCAGTCACTCTCTCTCAGCTCAACCCACCTCACAAGGAAGTTGTTGTGGGTAAAAGTGGAGGAAGGTTTATTGAATAGGTTTGCAGCCTTGAAATATTTGTAAAAATAATAAAGATGGGAAGTAAGTAAGTAAGTAAGTAAGCAAACAAGCAAGCAAGCAAACAAGTAAATAAATCCATACTTGAAAGCAGTAGCAATAGCTCTTTAAAACCAAGATGGCTGAGTTGAAGATGCTTAGGCAGATTTTAAAAAAAGAATGTATTCACACAGTACATAATTAATTTGTGAAATTTCTTATTACTAGACATGATTACTAGATGTTTCTTATATGGCTTTAAAATATAAATTGATGAAAAAATATCTAAGGACTATGAATCTTGAAAATTCATTTTACTCCTATGTCAGGGATGACATATATGTTTTCATGTCTTGCCTATGAGCACTTCAGAGGCATCTGGTTGATCCAGCAAATGCAGATTACAAACGCCTGGATCAAGGTGTGCCTGACTTTGATTCAGGAGGGCTATCTTCATATTTTCAAAGATATCTTGAATATTTGACTATTTAGAGCAGTCTTCACCAACCAGATGCTTTCCAATTGTGTTGTGATTATGACTTCCAGAATTACCAGTAATGCTAGATTGGGATGCTAGATTTAGACTGGAATTTAGCTAGCCATTCTAAATTGGGGAAGTCTGCTTTATGAGAAAACCCTGAGTTCTAGACTACCATTTGAGGAACTCAGAAAGAAGGAAGCATGGAAATGAGCAAAATTGAGAGAAATAGAAGAAGGATGTTGTGAATGTGTTTGAATGTGAATACAACTTAAATAAGAGATAGAAATGCTCAGAATGCAAAAGAAGGTGAAGGTGCCACATAGTTTTGAGTATAGTCATGATTCTTGTAAAAATAAAGAAGTATTTTTTTTTCTTTCAAGTTGGGTAAGCTTTGCTTGACATACTCAAGTTAAAGCTTGATTGTGCCAAGAATGACAAAAGTTGAACATTAATGAACTATGTAGCAGTTATCAAGAGGATGATGGAGTTGCCAGAGACTGATGACTAAATCACCATTCATTATCATCCTCATCCTCACCATTACCTAATTTATTGTTCACGCTGTGGTTCATACAATTTTCCATTTTACAAAAATGTCCTAAAGATTTTAGTTTCTGATCTTACCAGTTTTACAGAGAGAGTGTGCTCTTTTGTCTACCATTTCACTTACTGGAACATCTTAATTTGCCAGCTTTACTATGTTTGCCTGATTTCTCCCTCCATACAACACTCATTTTCCAAGTAGGGTCAATAATGTCTATCTTGACACCCTTTATCCTGACTGTACCACTGATAAATGAAATATCACCTTTAACGTTTGGCTCACATCATTTGCCACTGACTGTCACTGCCCCACTGCAAACCTTCCTGAATAGAATAGAATAGAATAGAATAGAATAGAATAGAATAGAATAGAATAGAATAGAATAGAATAGAATAGAATAGAATAGAATAGAATAGAATAGAATAACAGAGTTGGAAAGAACCTTGGAGGTCTTCTTGTCCAACCCCCTGCTTAGGCAGGAAACCCTACACCAATTCAGACAAACGGTTATCCAATATCTTCTTTAAAATTTCCAGTGTTGGAGCATTCACAACTTCTGGAGGCAAGTTATCCCACTGATTAATTGTTCTGTCAGGAAATTTCTCCTTAGTTCTAGGTTGCTTCTCTCCTTGGTTAGTTTCCACCCATTGCTTCTTGTTCTACCCTCAGTTGCTTTGGAGAATAGCTTGACTCCCTCTTCTTTGTGGCGGCTCCTGAGATATCGAGCACTGCTATCATGTCTCCCCTAGTTCTTCTTTTCATAGGCTGCTTTCTAGTTCCTGACGTGGGAAGAGACTGTGCCCCTAGATCGTACTGAAGGCCTATTCCAGTCCTCAGCACTGCAAAGCAACAGTTGGGCCTATAAATAAATAAAGGAGAAGCAAAGTGGTAGTTAATGGAATAATGACAAATGTGAAGAGAAACCAAAGGGAAAATGTGAGCAATTTATGAACATTAATTATGTAGCAGGAAAGACTGGGCTCGTGTTTCTACATGTAAAAGGGATGGGTGAACGGAGTCCCTCAGGATTACATGGCCTGCCTCTGGAGAATGCTGGATTTCTCCCAGAGGCCAGTGGAGCTTTGAAACCTGCTCCTGAAAGAGGCACAAGGTGAGGTACGAGAGAGGATTTTGAAAGGAAAAATAGGCTAAGTTAAGAAAGCTCATCGATCAATCGGCATGTATTTTTTTGATCCCCAAAAAACATAAGCGGAGCAGAATTGTTGTTATGCTCTGTTGAGCTAAAGCAAATTCCTAGTGGTTCCCTTGACAAAATCTGTCCATGCTATCCTATCTCTCACTACTCGAGACAATTCCTGCAGGTCCATTTCTGTGGCTTCCTGTGCTTTGTTTACCTGCCTCATGCACTTTTGGCCTTTTATACTTCTTTCCCCCTTGCACACATTCATCATCTTTTCCATAGATGCATAATTCCTCATGATACCTCCAAAGCAGGGGGGAAATCCAGCAGGTTCTGACAAGTTCTGGAGAACCGATAGCGGAAATTTTGAGCAGTTTGGAGAACCAGCAAATACCACCTCTGGCTGGCCCCAGGATGGGGTGGGAATGGAGATTTTGAAAAATCCTTCTCCCAGGAGTGAAGAGGGAATGCGGATTCTGTAGTATCCTTCCCCCATGTGTGGGAAAGGAATGGAGATTTTGCAGTATCCTTCCCCTGCCACACCCACCATGCCACGCCCACTAAGCCACACCACACCACACCAAGCCCACCAAGCCACACCCACAGAACCGGTAGAACAATTACCAAGAGATATATGTAATTTACTTTGTTACTAGAAGGATCAGAAATGAGATTTTACAAGCCTCTTATAAAAACAAGTTACAAGTGGCAGGACAGGAGGTGGCAGTATTCAAAGAAATTCCTCCTAAAATGTTGAAATCAAAGAATGGCTTGATTTTCTCTAGTGTTGAATGAGAGGTTCTCACTGAACGTGAAATAACTTTCTCCAGCATTGTAGTTCAAGGGAGTCAATCATCTTCTTGCTCTTATACATTGACCTTTCCTCATATCTGTACTCCATAACAGGAGGTATCATTGAACTGACCATTCTAACTGCTGCCTGGACTGAAATGTCTCAGCCTTTTGTCAGTTTCCTAATGATTTTTTTTTTATTTATTTATTTGCCCATTTCTGTTCTCTTCCAAATTCCTTTTGCATGATCACCATCTCTATGAATTCTGGAGCCTAGAAAATTGTAATCATCAACTACTTCTATTCTTGCATTAATTTATCATTCATTTAGTTTTCCAGTTGGCATAATCTTCATGTTTTGAGATTTAAGAAAATCCTACCTTTTGGCTCACCCGTTTTACTTTCAGGATTATTGTTTTTAAATCTTACACAGTTTCTGTAACCAAGGCTGCGTAGCCTATGTAGCTGGGATTATTGACATTCCTTTCACCAATTTCGATTCCAACCTATAGCATTTTTAGGCCTATGACCCATGTGATGTGTTCTGCATATTCACTGAACAGGCATGGTAATAAAGTGTAGCACTGACTTTTTTTGATGGTAAACCAATTTCACTGTTATTAATTCTGTTCTCACAGTTTCTTCCTGGTTATTGTAGAGACTTTTAAAGAGAAGGATTAGAGCAGGATATATCCACTGCTTTAAGAGACTTCCAAATTCTTAAATGATAGACTCTGTTAAACTGTGGGGGTTGTCTACAAAGGAAGTAGAGTTCTTTTCAACCTAATATTAGCCATATGGTCTTAGACAGGTAGTCCTCAATTTATGACCAGAATTGAGCCCAAAATTTCTGTTGTTAAATGAGAATTTGTTAAAGCGAGTTTTTATAAATTGAAACAAATAAAAAAAATAAATAAATTTCTCTTTTTAGACACTGAGGTATAAATCTTTACCTATCTTTAGGCTATGCTGCTTTGTCCCATACTTGTTGTCAGAGGCCCATCATAATCTTTACTATTTCCCTGCCATCCTCTTTTAATAGTACTGGCAGGAGTTTATCTACTCCTAGGGCTTTCCAATTTGCCAGTTGTTTTATAGCTCACTAACGTCCTTCTCGAGCATCATTGGTTCTTCCCATTTTTTTTCTTCTTGAATACAATGTCATCTGAGCAGATCTTCTTATACAGGTTTTCTGGTATTCTTTATCTTTTTCTTTTCTCACATTAACCTTTTTTCCTGTATTTTTTCCTTATGACACTGACACATGATTGGGATATTCCTGTAATTTCTGTTATTTTCTTAAATAGATCCCTAATTCTTCCCATTCTGTTATTTTTCTCCGTTTGTCTACCCTCTGAATTGAGATATATCTCAGCTTTTCTTGCCTTTGTTGGAAATTTGCACTAAGTTCTACAGTTTTTCCAATATTTCCTCCAGCTTTTGCCAGTCACCTTTATATAATATATTTCTATGGCCTTATTTTTGGTAATAGGTGCTCCACTGGAAGACCTGAAAGATCTTAGAGACAGATTATCATGGAGAAAAACTATGTGATTGATACAGAGGTGATACTGACTGGGTGGCACATAATCAATCAATCAGTCAGTCAATCAGTCAATCAGTCTATTTAATAGCCAGTGTAGTCATCATTTCCTTCTGGCTCTTGTTATGTGCTTTCCAGCTTTTTCTTCACTCTAACTTTGTTGTAACTTTTTCCTACAATTCCTCAGGTCTTTGATCGGTAGGTTCAGGTCTCTGAATCTATTTCTAATCTCAAGTCTTCTGAAATGGGTTCTAATTATGTCTCATTGGAATTGGATCTTTTCTGGTCTTTTTTAAACTGTTGTGTATTTCTATGATTAGTAGTTGATGATCTCTAGTCAGCACCCAGCAGTCTTTTGCAATTCATCATAGAGCTTTTCCATTTGTTTGCTATACAAGATGTAATCTATTTGATTGCAGTGTGATTCATCTGAAGATATCCAAATGTAGAACCATCTTTTGTGCTGTTCAAAAATAACCCCATTTTCTGTATCTAAGTCTATTAGTCATTGTCCTATGGTACTGTACATTGTTATTACAAATTTTCAAACCATTTCCAATGCAACTTCCTCTTCAACTTGTACATGAAAATTGTCAGAAATTATTAGAACATTCTTCTTTGATGTTTCATCTGTTGTATTTTCCATAGAATTCATCAATCAATCCTTCAGCAACTGGCATTTGCATAGATGATATCAGTATAATTGTGAAGGTAAATGGACATCCTGCAAATCAAGCACTGAATTTTTTCAGCATCATTGTAATTACAATTGGTCATTGAATGAATGGTTGTAAGTCAAGGACTTTCTTTAGATTTCTATGGCATTTTTTAGAACTGTGTTCTCCCCAGTTCTCCATATTCTGCTGACTCAGATTCTACAATTGTTCTTGCATCAGGATATATCCTATTTGTATTGCAGCTAACTTTGCCACTCATGATCTGTGACTGTTTATAGGATATCTCATTTTTATATTGCAGCCAACCTGAACGGAACAGAACAGAACAGAACGGAACGGAACGGAACGGAACGGAACGGAACGGAATGGAACGGACAGAACAGAACAGAACAGAACAGAACAGAACAGAACAGAACAGAACAGAATTCTTTATTGGCCAAGTGTGATTGGACACACAAGGAATTTGTCTTTGGTGCATATGCTCTGAGTGTGTGTAAAAAGACAAGATATACTCATCAAGAATCACAAGGCACAACACCCAGTGACAGTCATATGGTACAATAAGCAATCAAATCATACTAGAAACAATATCAATATAAATCGCAAGGATACAAGCAACAAAATTACAGTCATGCAGTCATAAGTGGGAGGAGATGGTCAACAGGAATGATAAGAAGACGAATAGCAATAGTAATGCAGCCTAATGTGAATAGTTTGACAGTGTTGAGGGAATTATTTTTCAGCAGAGTGATGGCGTTTGGGAAAAACTGTTGTTGTATCTGGTGTGCAGCGCTCTATAGTGTTGTTTTGAGCGTAGGAGTTGAAAAAATATTTTCATAGCCCTCTTTTTGACTCGTGCAGTATACAGGTCGTAAATGGAAGGCAGGTTGGTAGTACTTTCTGCAGTTTCTGTAGTTCTAATTATCCTCTGAAGTCTGTGTTTGTCTTGTTGGGTTGAAGAACCAAACCGAACATTATAGAGATGCAGATGACGGACTCAATAGTTCTGTAGAACTGTATCAGCAGCTCCCTGGACAATTTGAGCTTCCTGAGTTGGCCCAGAAAGAACATTCTTTGTTGTGCTTTTCTGATGACGTTTTTGATGTTAGGTGTCCATTTTAGGTCTTGAGATAGAACCTAGAAATTTGAAGGTCTCTGCTGTTGTTACTGTGTTGCCTAGTATTGTAAGATATATTGTAAGATATATTGTATTATATCTGCATGCTATCCTATAATTCACTGGTTTTGGATGCACCCCGTTTCTCTAAATTAAGACATAAAGGAAGTCACTAGACCAATGAAATCTTAACTTACTACTTGTGCCTACTTTATCCTTTACACATGAGGAAAAAGGTGCAAGATTTTTTGTCCATTCGAGAAGCTACCTCCCCCTCCAAAAAAGTTTATATACTCTTTCTGTCACTATGTAAGCCCCAAAGCATCTCCATAATTACGTAACTTTTTTTCCAGAGACCCCAACAAAGAAACTGTTGAGGTTTAGGCAGTGGTGGGATTCAGCCAGTTCACACCACTTCGGGAGAACCGGTTGTTAACTTTCTGAGCAGTTTGGCAAACTGGTTGTTGGAAGAAATCATTAGGGCAGAGAACCAGTTGTTAAATTACTTTAATCCCACCACTGGGTTTAGGCCATACCTTGGTTCCTTTCTGAATTGAAATCTCCACTGATTCATACATTCACATGCCCATGGATCCCTACAAACTCAAATCTAGATTGACCAGGCTAGATCTGAGTTAGAAAGTATCAAGGCAAGATGTCCATCATACCTGGTACCTCCTTCTATTTGATAGATCCAAAGGTCTATGGTTTCCATGCTTTTTAATACCTTCCCCCAAGGTATTAAAGGTATTAAACTGTCTGACTGACAGTTTTAGTATATCTGTTGATACTTTTTCAGCAAGTCCCATTGTCTCATCCATTTCACACAGAGATTTTCTGTTGTTCTGGGAACTATAATTTGTGTGTCTTCAGATTCTTCATTTTGCCATTTTTTTATGGGTTGTATGGAATCTACTTTTATCTGTCTAGCTAGCTCGTATTTATCTGTCATTATTTTTTTGAGCAAATGTCTTCCCAGCTTGTTTTGAGTAGGTCTCACGTACGCTATAGTGACATTAATATACCAATACACAATTCATTCATCACAATGGTCATGCACAGTTAACATATTGAAAATCTTAACAGACTATATAACGTAAATTTGCATGATATATTTCTTTATCTAAGAGGTATGAGGGAGACAAAAAAGACAGTTTTAAAAAAAAAAATAACATGGTGTTTACTTATACTGGCTGAATATAATGTATGCTCATGACTTTAGGATTGCTGGGATCCATTCTTTCTTCCTTTGGCATTTCCACTATTGTCCCTTGGCTAGATCAAAAAAGAACTCAGTCAAAAAAAAAAAACTCTAAGGACAGTTGATGCCCAAAAAGTGACTGCTTGCTTGCTTGCTTATTTGCTTGTTTGCTTGTTTGCTTATTTGTTTGTTTACTTACTTACTTACTTACTTACTACTTACTTACTTACTTTATTTACTTACTACTTACTTATTTACTTACTTACTTACAGGAAAATATCCCACTGAGGCCTTTTTTACTGGTGGGAAAAAGTGGGAACGAGGGGACACACCACACAGGTTGAAGACTGTATTCTCATATGATAGTAGCAGCATACAAATATAAGAGTCAGAAGGGGAATTATAATAAACTACCATAGATATTCTTAGGCCTTTAGGCCTCTCTGTTTAGGAAAGCACTATCATCTGCTGCTGTTAATAAAGCAGCCATTCGTGTTGTTCTGGAAACAATGAAGGACTGGTTGCCTTTCCTAGACCTTGAGGATTAGAGTGATTATGGTGCTTCTCCTGTTGTGAGGGATTTGTAGGTGGTGCCCTTCTTCTGGTTGGTTGTATATTTTTTTATAGATAGATAGATAGATAGATAGATAGATAGATAGATAGATAGATAGATAGATAGATAATTGACAGACAGACATACGAACAGTGATAAGATAGATAGATAGATAGATGGATAGATAGATAGATAGATAGATAGATAGATAGATAGATAGATAGATAGATGATAGATAGATAGATAGATAGATAGATAGATAGATAGATAGATAGATAGATATGATGTATGTGTGTGTATGACAGAGAGAGGGGGAGGGAGGAGGGAGAGAGGTGGGGAGAGATATAAACCACTCAGAGTTGTTCTGGAGTCAGATATAAATAAATAAGTAAATTACCAAAATGGGAGACAGCAAGGAAGATTGAGACCAGATGAACTGTAGGCCTACTCAGGCTGTTATTGTGATGTAAACTATTAGTTTAGTTTAGTTTATTAAATTTGTATACCGCCCTTCTCCTAGTGAACTCAGGGCAGTGCACAGCCAGGAATAAAAAACACTTCAATACAAAATTTAAAATTTGTAAAAGAATTAAACAATTTTTGGCCCAGAAAATTTAAAAACCCATAGACAATTTAAAATTTAAAACCCATAGACAATTAAAAAACTAAAGGGGGGTTATGCCAGCCCAGCTTGACAAAATAAAAAAGTTTTTAGGGCACGGCGAAAAGCCCGGATATCAGATATCATACGGATCTCTGGGGGCAAATCGTTCCAGAGGCTGGTGCTGCCACAGAGAAGGCTCTCCCCCTGGGCATCACCAGTTGACATTGGCTGGCTGACGGCACCCTGAGGAGTCCCTCTCTGTGGGAGCGTACTGGCCGGTGGGAGGCTATCGGCGGCAGAAGGCGGTCCCGCAAGAACCCAGGCCCTATGCCATGGAGCGCTTTAAAGGTGGTAACCAACACCTTGAAGCGCACCCAGAAGACCACCGGAAGCCAATGCAGCTCACGCAGGAGAGGTATCACATGGGAGCGTCCCCTTGCTCCCATAATCCCCCGCGTGGCCACATTCTGCACCAGTTGGAGTCTCCAGGTGCACCTCAAGGGGAGCCCCATGTAGAGAGCATTACAGTAGTCCAGGCGGGAAATGATGAGTGCCTGAGTGACTGTGCGTAAGGAGTCCCGATCCAGATAGGGACGCAACAGGCGTATCAGGCGAGCCTGATAAAAAGCCCCCCTGGCCTTCAGATGCAACAACTGAATGACCTGTTTTTCTTCTTCTTCTTTTCTTTTTTCTTTAGAAACAGGTTTATATTGAACAGCTGTTAAAACAGTGAAGACATTCAAACAGAACATTGTCTTGTAGTAGCATGACACACGTCCACTCTTAGTCCAAGTCAAGATAACAGCAAAGACATATTTTGAAGCTAGCTTATATTTCTAGCTCCTCTGGGCAGCTAGAAAAAGAGTATCAGGAGAAAATGTCCCTTCTAGAAATTGCAAAGCCAAAACCTAAAATATGTCTCTGCCAAAATGGAAAATACACATCACTGATCAAAAAGCACCCTCAAGTATTAAAAACAAAACCCAAGAATGAACCGGAATCTGAAAGCATCTTAAGTGGTTGTAGTCTAATCAATATTCTAATATGCATCCTGACCATTATTATTTACAATTTGTAATCCAACAGAATTTTGTATTTCAGTAAATCAGAAGAAGATTAGATTTTTATGGTGCTCATATTTTTGAAAACATTTAACCATCTAGGACTTTGTGTATTCTGTCTTTTGGTTCAGTTTTTGCATTTGTTAATACATGTTCTAATTGGCCTAGTATTTTTCCCCATGTACATCAAAAGGTCTGTTCATCGATCAGACTGAAATAATATTGATACATCAGTTTGCTAGGACATTGATTTATTCTGTTGCATAAACAACCCACAAATAAAGAAATTCTAATTTCAGGCTGGTGTTAGTTCTAAGGGCCCAGAAAATGTGACAATTTACAATACAATACAATAAAATATACACATGTATTTTGCCTATAGATAATTTTCCTCAATAAATAAATGGAATATAATGTTTTTTTTAATTCATTTGTTTAATTTGGTTCTCTGTCCGGTTTTAGGACTGGTGTGGAGAAGATATCATGTTTTAAGCTCATATTTATGGAGAAATAGTAAAAATTCAAAAGGGTTCACAAACTTTTAAACATTACTGTACCAGTAGGAACTGCCTCCTTAATCCTATAGTCAATTGACAAATGGAAGATTATATAGCCTCCAATCTTCCCCCAACATTGATTGACAATGTGAGCATAAATTCATTGCATTGAGCATAAATTCCACTGAATCAGGTCAGTGTTAATTCTCAATGTTCTACATAATTAGACTTCTGCAGGATGATCTATCCCCAGGCTGATTCTTCAGGTGTACCCTTTGACACTTCAATCATATCCATTCACCTTGCTACTGATCTTTCCTTTATTATTTTTTTACTTCCACCTTTTTCAGCATCGTGGGCTTCTCAGAGGTGGTGGGTATTTGCTTAATGTATCCAAAATATGATAATTTGAGCCTGGTCATTTGTGCTTCAAGTGAGAAGGCTGAATTACTTGATGCATGATACATTCGTTCTCTTGGTTTATGCATGGTAATCCCACAGCACCGGAGTTTGAGAGTATCACTACTATTTCTATTCTGCTTCTTCAAACTCCAGGTTTCCTTCTACAGAGTGTTACAGGGGAAATCATTACTTGAACAATTCTAATCTCTGCAGTATAGACAGACACAGTAACAGTATCTAGATATCTTTTCCAAAGCTTTCACTGCTGTTCTAAGAAGTGCTAGTCTCTGGTGTATTTCTTGACTGCTGATTCCTTTATTGTTGATAATTGACCCTAAAAGGCAGAAACTATCTTTACTGTCAATTCTGAGGCTGATTTCTGAATCTGTTGTTATTAGTATGGCCGCCTTTATATTCAATCTTAGTGCCATTTTTTTCCCACTGACTTCTTGACTTTCATTACTAGAGATTGCAGATCATTTGCATTTTCAGCAATCAGATTAGTGTCATCTTCAGTACATAGAGCACGTTATTGATGTGCCTTCTTCCAATTCTTAAACCATGCTCATCTTCCAACCCAGTTGCCCTCAATATATATTCAGCATGTAGGTTGAATAAATAGGGGGAGTATACAGGCTTCTGGCTTCTCTTATTGCTTCTGACCATGGACTGATCTGTTTCTCCTTTTTCCATCCCAAGTGTGGCTTCGTAACTTGTATTTAAGTTTCACATAAGGATGAGGTATTCTGGAATTCCCATTTTCCTAAAGAAATTCTACAACATGACATAGCTGACATGATCAAAGGCCTTTATATAATCAATAAAGTACATACTGACTTTTTTTGGTATTTTTTTGGCTTTCTCAATTACCCAGCCCTCTTCAGCAATAATATCTCTTGTTCCCTCTAAAAGTAACTTCAATATCTGGTGTTTTCCTTTCCATATAGGGCTCTAATCTGCATTGCTTGGTTATTTTTCTAGAGTGTGGAATTAAAGATTTTTTATGATAGTTTGATAGTATGATAGTCCCAAGGGATGTGGTGGCTCAGTGGCTAAGATGCTGAGCTTGTCGAACAAAAGGTTGGCAGTTCAGCGGTTCAAATCCCTAGTTCCGCATAATGGGGTGAGCTGCCGTTACTTGTCCCAGCTTCTGCCAACCTAGCAGTTCGAAAGCACGTAAAAAATGCAAGTAGAAAAATAGGGATCACCTTTGGTGGGAAGATAACAGTGTTCCGCGTGCCTTTAGCGTTTAGTCATGCCGGCCACTTGACCACGGAGACGTCTTTGGACAGCGCTGGATCTTTGGCTTTGAAACAGAGATGAGCACCGCCCCCTAGAGTTGGGAATGACTAGCACATACAGTATGTGCAAGGGGAACCTTTACCTTTACCTTTATGATAGTTTGCATATTCTTGGTATTTGCATATAGATTGGCCTCTTGCACTCTGTTGGCTAGTTTTCAATGGAATAGTTTGGTTAGAACTCTTACTTCTTCTGTTGCTTTTCATATTTCTAGGTGTTACATCAATTTCTATAGCTTTCCAACTTCATAGACTGCAGTGCTGATTTAACTTCACCTTCCACTACTAGATATTCTTGCAAATAGTGAATATTTTTAAGGTATTGGATATTGACATCCCTACTGTGTAGAATTTTAGTATATTCCATTTTTTTATAATCTTTGAATGAGTTGCAGTCTGTCCATTGACATCCTTTCACATATCAATATGAACCTCCTTCTGAGTTCAGAGATTATTGGGAAAACTTCATATATTATCTGTCTCTGTTTCCATTTGATGTCTTTACAGATGTCATTGTAATACTGTTTCTTGACTCTTCTAACAACTCTCTGAAGTTCTTTCTTCCTGAATCTTTGTCTTTTTTGGCAAATTTCACTGTCTAATAATGTAGGCATCTCATTTGGCTTCTTCTGTTTCTGGGTCCTTGGCAGTCTCTTTTCAAATTCATCTTTTACAACAATTCTGTTTTCATTCCACATTTCTTCTCAGTCCCTATCAATGAAATTCAGCATATCAAAGAGATTCCTGATGTTCTTTTGAAAATGGTGGGTATATACATTCAAGATTCTATTGTAGAAACCTGGTTGTATTTGTTCTTCTGTTTTAGCTTAACTTGGAATGTGCCCATGGCGCTTAGTTATCTATTTTACAGTGGGCTCCTGGCCATGTCTTTGCTGACATAAGTGAGTTTTTTGAATTTCTTGTACCAAAAATATGTTAATTTGACTTTTATGTGCACCATCTGGTGATGTCTATGTACACAGGCATAATTTTGGTTGTTTGAAGACTGTGTTAGCATTGAAGAAATCACTGGTTTGGATGAAAATAATATTATTCTCCAGCTTCAATTCTGTTTCCAAGTCTGTACACCCAACTATATTTTCCTCCTTAGTTGTTCCAGCTTTGGTATTCCAGCCTCCAGCCACAAGCAACCCATCTTGATTGTATGGTCTGTCAATTTCAGATTGAATTTAACCATAAAATTCCTCTTCCTTTGCATCGGTGATTGGAGCATAAACTTGGATAACCGTAATAGAAAAGAGTTGTCCACAAAGTCTGATTGATGTTATTTTGTCATTTACTGCATTGTACTCAAATGCTGTCATTGCTATATCCTTCCTGACTATGAAAGCAACATCATTTCTTGTTTGCGTTTCATGTTCTCAGTAGTAAACAATATGATCTTCTGATTGAAAGTGCCAAATCCAGTCTATTTCAATTTACTGATGCCTTGGTAACCCTGCTGGAAGTATATACTCTTGTTTTACAGTTCTGGTGTTCTTTGCTGATTTTTCCCAGGAAGAACCCCCTCTCCCCACAATGAAGCAGTGTAACAAGACTTGCTGGGAAAGGGACTAGAAGTTGTCCATTGGCAAAAGTGAAGCCTGTCAAAGAGGCAGTACCATAAAAAGGGGAAGAAAGACACTCCAAAGGGGAAAAAACAAAGGACAGTGCAAAAGGTAGAGGAGATAGGATAATAGATACTGCATATAATAGATACTCCCTTCCTTGAGGGAGGAGGGCCTTGGGGGCACATCAGGGGTGGGTTCTACTTACCTTTACTATCGGTTCGCAGCAGGGCCATGTGCGCTCTTCTGCGCATGCACAGAAGCATTTTAATAACATCAGGGTTGGTGGGAGGAGCCTCCCACCAGTTTTACTACCGATTCTATAGAATCGGTGCGAACTGGGGGCAACCCACCACTGGGACACCCCAGAATGGGGGGGGGAGCAGCAGGGGTGTAGTTTTCCTCATGATCTACTGCTCCCTTTGTTCTCCTTTCTTCAAGAAAGTGACAGACAGTTCCATAGATCAGCCAAGGTGGAAAAAGAAGAGTGATTTATGTTACCCCCTTCCAGCTTCCCAAAAGTCAATGGGGAGGCCAGCAGGAAGTCAGAAGTCATCAATCTTCCCACTATTTTTTTTATTTTTATTTTTATTTTGCCTGCTCATTGTTCCTCTTTCCCCCGCAAAGTAACAGTTGATGAATGAGCTTTTTTCCTTCCTGGAGGGAGAGGATCCTTGCGGACATGACAGGTTGGGATGCAATTTTCCACACAATCCATGGTTTTCATTGTTCACCTTTCCCTCAGTGATTCAGTGATTTCTGAAGCTCTTTGCCAGCTTCCCACAAGCAAAGTCAATGGGGAAACCAGCAGGTCAGAGTCATTCCTGCTCCCACTGCAGCAGCCAATCAGCTGGCAGCAAAACCCAATGGGCAAACAGAGATTAGTTGCTTTGGAACAACCAAACAGTGTTGGCAGCAAGGAAAAGATAAAAGAGTGATTGGATGCCTGATGCTGAGTTAGGGTTGACTAGGGGGAGCCGGCAGTTAGCAGGTGAGCCCTCTTGCTCTCTGAAGAGTATAAGACCTATATGGGCGTATACTCTCCAGAGTATAAGGACAGATGCAGTTTTACTTACAGCCCACAACTGTCCACAACTGCCTTTGTCTGCTCCCCTCACAAAGTAGCAGGCAGTTCCAGGGATCAGCCAAGGAGCTGAGATTTCTGGTGTATCCTGCCAGCTTCTCTCAAGCAACATCAGTGGAGAAGCCAGCAGGTAATTGGAAGTCACTTCTGTTCTCACTGCTTTTTCTGTTCTTTCTGTTTCTCTATTTAGTAAGGGAATATATCTGAAAAGGTGACCCAATGGGTCATGGGTTATCTAGTTAACCGCTATAGTGGCAACGGGGCTTCAAAAATATCCGCTTGTTTAGTAATTGCATTTTAAAATGCTATAATTCCTCCAAAAACTATTCATTTGAGAGAATGGATTTTTTTTTCCTAAGGTAGTATGGATGACAGCTATTCTATTAAAGAATCAACATCTGCCTTTTTTTTCTGTATGTTTTTTCTTCCATGCTCAGTTGGTTGTTCACTGCAGAAACTTGAACAACTAAATAATGTAGTATTTTATCATGGTATATAAAGGCAGAATTGAATTGTTTGAGGTTCAGAAAACTTCAAGAGCTTTCCTGAATTCTACTACTCTATAAAAGTAGTATCTAGATATTTTTTGTATTCCATGGTATTCAAAAGAGATTTTCTTTGTTTAGTGTGTAAGAATACTCAAATCTCTTCATATATAAATTAGCTAGTGTAGAAGCAATTTACATCCCATGGTTGGGCAGAAATCTTCCAATGATATTACATTAAAAAAAATGAGGGGAAATAAATGCACAATTTGCAACAGAATCAATAAAACTAGATGGTGATCCCATAGACTATTCCTTCCATTCATGTTTAACTGTCATAGACTTTTAGTTGATATTAGTATGGAATACTGTATTTCCATGATGTGATGGAATGTGCCCTTGGAAAAGGTGGGGGAATTTTGGCAAGAGCATCATGGCTTTCCAGGGAAAAGACAGCACATTCCCAAGAGGGGCCCAAAACAAGAAACTGCACAGTCCCAAACTGAATCAGGGAGAGTGGAAACGGTTCAGGATAGCCACATCCTGTAATCTCCCAGGGCATATCTATTAGGTAGAAGTTTATATCTTTAGTCTGTCAAGATTCTGTCTATTAGATGTAAGCAATAAAGGACTGGATTTAATTGAATCTCACTGTGTCACGTTTGGCTTAGGTCTGACACATGGTGGATAATAACACAGAGAGAGTCAAGACTGGTGCTTGCAACAAAAAGTTAAAAATCAGATGCATGTCTCAAATAATTTTTATACATGATTTTAACAAAAAAGACTTCATGGGAAGGCATATTTTTCACACACTGAGATCAGCTGACACAGAAGAATGTATAAATGTTGCAACGCACTGCTGCATTAGTTATAATAAAAGATCATTTATAAATTTATACACAAACACACACACACACACAAACACACATTCATAACCATTATGGGATTCAAAGCCAAACAAGGATCATATCAGAACACAAATAACTATAAAAAAAACCTAATAAATGGAACTTCCTAAATGCAACTTCCAAGATAGCAACTTTATTGCAGCTACTAGGAAATAGGGCTTTCCCCACCCTTATTCTAGTCATGCTTCAGCTACTGTGAATATAATCAGAAAGACTTCTACTGGATGTGGGGGGGAGGGGAAGCCCCCTTCTGGCCCTAAGTAACTGTGAAACAATTAATTTCCCCCTATAGCTAAGAATGATGTTCTCCTGGGATGAAGCACATAGGGTCCTGGGTCTCGGACAACTCGGCAGAGCCAATTTACCACGGCCAATTTACCATGGCCAACTCAGCACTCTTTCCTTTCCTTTCCTTTCCTTTCCTTCTTTCCTTTCCTTTCCTTTCCTTTCCTTTCCTTTCCTTTCCTTTCCTTTCCTTTCCTTTCCTTTCCTTTCCTTTCCTTTCCTTTCCTTTCCTTCCTTTCCCTTCCCTTCCCTTCCCTTCCCTTCTCTTCCCTTCCTTGCTCCCTTTTGTTTTTCTATATATGAGATCCAATATATATTAATCCATTCTGAGTTTTTGGAAAAATGCTCAAAAGCTTTTACTGGCTGGCAAAGCAGCAAACAGCTCCTTCCCATCTGTTATGAAGTTATATCAGATGGTCTCAATGTGATGAACAGTCCAAAAGAAATTCATTTACACCTTTGCTAGTCTGGCATCAGGGAAGCTGCTTTGCAAGCAAGGTGCAAATGGCCTTGTCAAAAGTTTTAATGCCCTTTTAGAAATTTCCACTCCCACCTAAAAAGCGGACTTTTCACTTGTGGGAAAACACTAGGAAGAAGAAGAAAAACCCCCCACTAAGCTAATAGTTCAGAGTATGATCAACCTGCTAGCAGCAGCGTTTTCAGATGGAATGCGAAGACATTTCTTCTTCAGAATCTTACAGGAGAACTTCATTTACACAGGGACAAAAGAACAAACCTTCACTTTTGACTGCAGTGTCCCCCAAAAACAAATTTTCCCAGCAGTTGCAGAAAACAAAGCTTTATAATCATCTCTTTTAAAATCAAACAAATTGGACTGTCATGTGTGATTAGTGTTATTTATTTGTTTATTTGTTTAATTTGTTATGCCGCCCATCTCCCCTATAAGGTGACTTTACATTGGTTAAAATCTAAAGTCATCATCAGGTAATGTTAACCCGTAAAGCGATTTGGATGATGGAAGGGAACATTCCAATAGTTGCAATTCATGACTCACCCTTTTTCTACATCAGAAAGTGAGGGAGTTTACACCATGACCCCACAATGCTACTTTCAGCCATTTTGAGGAAAGTGGTGGGAACCTGTGGGTGCTGCTAGCTGCTCTCAGCTCTTGGGGGTGGGAACAGGATGGTGATAAAAGAGCTGCTTGGGGACCAGAGAGGAAATGGTGTGATTGCTCAGTCTAAAGTGGCTAGTAAGTAACAAGAAGATCCTCTCCACTAGGGGCCACTTGTCTGTGCAGCAAACAGAAAGAAAAGAAAAGCCTATCATATTTTATAATTCTTGAAAGATCCATTGAAAATGATGGCAAGGATACTACTTTAACAACAGCAAAGTTGTAATCAATCAATCAGTCAGAACAGAGCTGGAAGGGACCTTGGAGTTCTTTTGGTCCAACCACATGCTCAAGCAAAAAACCCTATACCAGGGGTGTCAAATTCGATTTTACTGAGGGCGGCAAGATTGTGTTTGACTTTGGGGGCTGTGTTGGGCATGACCAGGGTGCATGTGGCCAGTTCGATGTCACTCGTGTTGGGGACACCTGTGGTGGCCCAAGCGCTCTGCCAGCGAAAACAGGACCCCAAGCTCCAGTTTCAGCTGTGATGGCCTCCTGCAACCCTCTGTCAGCAGAAACAGAGCTCGCGAGGGCCACCCATGATCCTCCTGAGCTCTGTTTTCACTGGCAGAGGCACTGTGGGCCAGTCCTTCACTGTTTCCAGAATGGCCCCACGGGCCAGATCTAAGCACCCCCAAGGGCCGGATGTGGCCCCCGGGTCTTGAGTTTGACACCCCTGCCCTATACCATTTCAGACAGATGGCTGTTCAGTCTCTTCTTAAAAGCCTCCAGTGATGGAGCACTTGAGCTTATTTCATTCATGGGTTGGGACTAAGATGAAAGCAACTTCAAGGGAAGATGACAGGAATGTTGTGCGGATGTGGTTAATGCAAGTGAGTAAATGCCCACTTACTGCAGTCTTGACAGTAATCTCTGGCCCAAAGGCAGGATTGCAACAACTGGACAGAAAGGAGCAGCATGAGAGCAATAACCTAATAACCTAATTAGCCAGATCAACACATGGCGTTTGCCAAGCCTGGACTGTGACCAGTTGTGAATGCATGTAAAAGACCTCTGCATGCAATCCTCGATCCCATAACAAAATCCCAATTTCCAGGATTGTTAACAAGCAATACAAATGTGAGATAAACATTTCATATGTCAATAAAAATAAATAATCAGGCTGTGCAACACTTCAGATTCAATTCCAAAAAGATGGTTTGGAGTTCACAAGGGTGCAAATATAGCAGCTGTTAACAATTCCTCAAAGCTGCTGTGTCTTTTTTCTGGCTTCATACACTGCCCTCCACTGCAATAATTGAGAAACTCCCTCAGAAGGCCCTGAAATGGTCTACTGAAAGTAGAAATCAGATTCTCAGAAACTCTATTTTAATTTATGAAGCAAGCACGTAGCCCAATTGGGATTAAAAAAAAACCTGCACAGAACTAAATATATGAGCAATCTCTGCTGGAACTAGAAATGTATCGGAATGAGATTTCCAGTAATTAAAGGAAGGGCCAGATTCCTACATTTCACTCTGCCCATTTCCATGGTTAACAAAATTGAAATGATAGATTATCTACAGTACATTAAAATGGCAGATTGACTGAGTTTGCCTGATTTATAAATACTTTCCTGCCACACAATTTGGATTACAAGGGGCAAAGTATTTTGCCCTGATTTGATCGAACAGCTACACACTGCCCTAACTTGCAGCCTTTAGGAGAGACACAGTTATGTCACCTTAATAAGCATATTCAGTGATCTGAAAGCATTAAGGCAAAAGAAATTCCCATCACTCTCATGTCCTATTGTCTCCCAGAAGCAAGATGAATGACAGCAAGCAAATGATTCCTGCTTAGCCAGGAGGTCATGATGTTTCCTCTGATCCTGGCTACTCTCTGCTACAAGTGCACTGAAAAGCAGCTCTCTGTGTTTTGATGTATTCTAAGGTACACCTGGACATCTTGCTGGAAATAACAAAGACTATCTGGAGATGTAATGCCAGAATTGCCAGATAAAGAGATCCTGTCATCTTGGAACATCTTCTAAACTTCTTGTCCTGCTGAAAAGTCCAGAAGCCCAGCCTTTTCAACCAAAACCATTTTAGCTTGACTTCTTGCATTGTTAGGTTTAGAATCAGCGCTCCAACTGGTTCCAGTGGGCCTCGCAAAAGATTTTTCTGGTTTAAGAATTTTATGTTTACTTGTCCCTTTAGAAGCCAAAGCTTCTTCAGAATTGGCTGGTTTATCCTCCCTCTTCCCAAACTAGGGAGAATATCTCTGCCCTCATTCCTATTTTGCTTGATTCATAGCAATAATTAACTTGTTCAATACCATACCCAGCTTAGAACTAAGCTCTTTAATAAGGGGATGCTCCAGTTGTGGGTTGCCATTGCCTTTGTTTCTAAAAAGTATAAAACAAATTGGGAAATGTTCAGCGCTGAACTTTTCTGGTAATACCACTACATGGCCAGCATAACTCCAAGACCCTCCAAAAAAGAAAAAAAAGTTGAAAAAGACATCTCAGAAGTAATAGCAAACTACTTTAATACTTTTTCCCAGGAAAAAAAAAAGAATCTGAGTATGTCCCTGTAATTTTCAGAATATGAGTCCAAACTGAGGGACTCTTTACCTTTGAAGATGCAAAGACAGAGAAAGAGAGAGGAGAAAAATTAAAAATGCAAGAAATCTTTTTTTTTCTCCCCTGAAATGCTTTCCCATTTTTTTTCCTGTAAAAAAAAAAAATCAGAGATGAAAGCTATTTTCCCATTTGATCATATAGCCAATAATCGGATGTGGCTTGTCATTGCTTGTCCTGGAATTTTTAAAAAATGAATCAGGAGAGATGATATATTATACTATAAGGTATAAGAACACTGTTCAATATACTAATATTTATAAATAACACAAGATTATAATAAATTAAACCCTGGCTACTAGGGTATGCTTTTTATTGCATGATTTATTAGTCTGTAGAGAGTGTTCATGGCCAGAAGAAAAAGAATCCTGCAACATTTGTTCCAAAACTATTTTCTTCTTTGCCTGAAATTCTTTCAATTCAGCATGGGAGGCAAAGCATCAGAACAAAGTTTTGATGGACATTATTTAGAAGGGGAATTTCTTTAAGGGAAAATTTCTCTAGGTGAGAGAGCAACTGTAACAATTCCTTTTTCCACCCATTCCTTGGGTATCTGTAGAATACACCCCAAGAGAAGGCTGCGTGCATCTGAAGCTTTGACAATATTATTTCACCATTATTTTAAAGAAATCACAAAAGAGTTGATTTTGATTTTGTTAAAAAAAAAAAGAAGCCCTCAGTTTCTGAGTATAGGTAAAGGTAAAGGTTCCCCTCGCACATATGTGCTTGTCATTCCTGACTCTAGGGGGCGGTGCTCATCTCTGTTTCAAAGCCGAAGAGCCAGCACTGTCCGAAGACGTCTCCGTGGTCATGTGGCTGGCATGACTAAACACCAAAAGCGCATGGAATGCTGTTACCTTCCCACCAAGGTGCTCCCTATTTTTCTACTTGCATTTTTTATGTGCTTTCGAACTGCTAGGTTGGCAGAAGCTGGGACAAGTAACGGCAGCTCACCCCATTAGGCGACACTAGGCATTTGAACCACTGAACTGCTGACCTTTCGATTGACAAGCTCAGTGTCTTTGCCACTGAGCCACCGCATCCCATTCTCAGTATGCTTTGTCATTTTTTTTTTCATTCTGCCTGCTGATTTCTTAATCTTATTCACCTATTCTTTCTTCCTGAAATTCAAATAGTGATAATTGAAGAGTAAAAGTGGGCTATGGCAATGCCTATGTTCTCCTATGCCCATTTTACCAATCACTATACTTTGGTTGCAACCATTCATGAACTCCAAAGTGAGCTCCTGAAGCAGGAAAATTCCTGGTTCGTGGAAGCCTCCTGTTTCTTATGTGACACAAGCTGCATAATGAAGATTCAGGTTTTATAAGGAATGGTGATTTTTTTTTTTTAGGTTTGTCTGTCAAGTCAGGGGGGATGAGCAAGTAGAATGTCAATGTTCACTTTTTTCATTGTGATAAGACTCACATGAAGAAGAGGACATTCAGTCAATGATTAACACTTCTATCAGTTCTGGTCTGATATAGCAGATATAGACAGACTGAGACAGAAAGATAGATAGATAGATAGATAGATAGATAGATAGATAGATAGATAGATAGATAGATAGATAGATAGATAGATAGATATGAGAGGGAGGGAGGGAAAGAGGGAGGAGGAGAGAGAGAGAGAGATCTCCTTTTCTACTTAATCCATGGATTGACCACTCATACCTCTAAAATCAGGCTGGTTCAGATTTGGAATTGTTTGGGCAAAGTACCTTCTGAAAAGCTTCCTTAAAAGTAAAGTAAAGGTTTCCCTCGCACATATGTGCTTGTCATTCCTGACTCTAGGGGGCGATGCTCATCTCTGTTTCAAAGCCGAAGAGCCAGCGCTGTCCTAAGATGTCTTCATGATCATGTGGCCAGCATGACTAAACGCTAAAGACACATGGAACGCTGTTACCTTCCCACCAAAGGTGGGAAGTAAGCTCCCTTACTTGTAACCAAACAAATTTATTTATGTATTGTGAGAGGCACAGGCTGAGTTTGAGCAATGCTATGTGGCACTCACTGTTCATATATCCATCAGGTCTCAGACTGATGTTACCACGTGAGGGTTGTCATACTACTATTGGGGAAACAAGTATATATGAAAGGCCCTTTAATTAAATTAGCAGGGGGAAAAAAGAAACTATAATGAATGGAAAGAACAATCAGAAGCTAAAATAAGAGAACTGGAACAAAAGCATAAAACTAATCTAAATGGGCAACTGATTAAGGAATTGCAGGAAGCTATATAGCAATGAAGTGTATGAGAAACAGAAGAATTGTGCAAGAAAATAAAATTTGTTAAACAAAAGGATTTTGAACATGCAAATAAACCAAGAACATGCTTAGCTTATCAAGTTAGAAAAAAGACATACAGACAATAGCAGCAATAAAGAAAGCGACCAAACTGTTACATTCAAGATTGGAAATAACAGAAGAACTGGCAGGTTTCTTCAAATAATTATATTCTAAGACTAATATTGATGAAACTGCTATGAATAATATATCAAAAAATTGGTCACCAGAGAAGGCAAATATTAAGTATACCCATAACAGTTCAAGAAATGAAAAGGTCAATAAAACATTTTAGAGAGATCTTTAGAGAGTTTATGGACAAATACTCTACAAAGCTTCAAATAAGTAAAGGCACAAGGCAAGGATTCCACTCTCTCTCTTATTATTCATCACTGCTTTAGAAACACTGGCAGAAATGGTCTGAGATTATGAAGAAATACCAGGTCTTAAAATCTGTGGAAAGTAATATAAGTTTAAATATTATGCAGATGGTATCATATTAACCATCACAGAATACAAAGGGCAATAAAACAATTGATGGAAACAATTCATAGCTTTAGAGAATTCTCTAAATATAACATCAGTGTCCAAAATCCAAAAATAATTACCAAGTACTTAATGCAAGGAGAAGTTAATCTCTTGAGGAAAGTATCTAGCTGTCATATAACCCACTTAGTGGAATACCTAAGTCTGCATTTGACAGGTAATAATCAAGAAATATATCAAAAATCCTATGCTAAATTATGGCAAGAAATAAAAAGCAATCTCAAAAGATAAAGAAACGTAAAGCCCTCTTGGTTAGGATCAACTGCAATTATCAAAATGAATGTATTACCCAAGATAAATTACCTGTTTCAAATGCCCCCAATTTCAGTCTCAGAGAAAACCTCACAAAAATGACAAGAAGTTGTCAGTAAATTTAGATGGACTGGGAAAAGACTTAGAATTAAATTAAAAATTCTACAAGATTCAAAAGGCAGAGGTGATCCTGCTCTTCCAAATTTCACATGGTGTCACAAAGCAAGATGTCTGCCACAGTTAGCAGAGCGAACAAAATTCTCAAACAATAGAACATTAATATGGGAAGGAGCTGGTCTAGCCAATGGCCTCCATAGATATTTATCATACAGAGTTTCAAAAAAGGACAAAAAAATTAAATGTGATGGAATATAATGAAGAGGTAGATTCTTGGGGGTGCGGTGGGGTGGGGCTGCATTCCAGAAGAGTAAGACTAGGCAATACAGCCCTAATGTTATGTGTGAGAGAAAGAGGCTGAAGACAGCCCCACCCTAATACTTCATAGAGTATATAGATGCAGATAGTAGAGTCTTTAGTCTGGCAAGATTTTGTCTATAGGAGTGAAACAATAAACTCAGCTTAGAAGGATCACCACATATCATTCTTGGTTTAGGACATATTTTCAGACAAAATTTCATAAAAGCATGGAATAGAATAGGGAAAATAATAACCCCAACAATTTCACTATTAGTCTGTCCTCTAAATGCATTATATATTGGAAACATAGTAGTAAAAATATAGCTACAAATGCTTACAGTCTGGTTTTCAATGGGCTCTGGATGTTTACAAATTGTGTATCTGCTGGGATATAAAGAAGGGAGAAGTTAGAAGTTAGAAATTAAATGCCTATTTTTTTTCCCAAGCCACTCCATTTTTCTTTTTCTCTTTTTCAGCATTTATAAGTAGCAATACAGCGGAGACCTTAGTATTAACTAATAAGTATTAAGATCAAAGATCAAAGCCCTTCTTGTATTACTGTATAAAATAATTCAGTGCATTTTGCAATTGTTTATCAAAGTTATACTTAGTGTTAATTGTACAATCTAAGCAATCTTATGTTCATTAACATTTAGAAATTATATTTAACATTGATATAAAGTTTTCCCCTCTCATCTTTAAAGGTTTAATTTATTTAAATCATCATACCATTAACCATTTTTAGTTTCTACTGTATAAATACCACTGCACTCAGTTATCATTTGTACTCTATGATGTATTATTCACGTTTTATAATGTATTTATAATATCTTTATAAAATAAGAAATTCAAAGGGCAAATATGTCCCATTGCACCACGGTTGAAAAAAAAAATGAAAGAGGGTAGGTTTTATTCATGGCCCTACCAGAATATGGGGCCCTAACAGTTCCTCAAGAATACAACATGCTGATGTTTTATAACGCCACTGGAGCATATCTTAAAAATAAACGTATTCTTCAGCAAAAAAAGGGAAAAAAAGAAAAAAGGGGGAGTACATAATGCACTATCCTTTCATTTCACTTTATATATTTCTAATGATTTGACCTTGGCAAGCTTTGAAGGGAGGGAGGGAGGAAGGGAGGGAGGGAGGGAGGGAGGGAAGGGAAGGGGGAAGGGGAAGGGGAAGGGGAAGGGGAAGGGGAAGGGGAAGGGGAAGGGGAAGGGGAAGGGGAAGGGGAAGGGGAAGGGAATTACTATGCAAACAGTTTGAGAAGACTTTGAAGGTACTGATCTTTAAAAGCTGGGCCAAATCCAGATGATGAATGGCAACATTCTCACACTTATTAGACTTACAAGACATGGAATAATGGATCAAGGAGAGATTCAACCTGGAAATAAGGAGAAATTTTCTAACAGTGAGAACAATCAACCAATTAAACGGCTTGCCTTCGGAAGTTGTGGGAGCTTCTTCACTGGAGGATTTCAAGAGGAGATTGGACTGCCATTTATCAGAAATGGTGTGGAATCTGTTGCTTGGGCAGGGGGTTGGAATAGATTACCTACAAGGTCCCTTCACACTCTGTTAATCTAATCTTTCTAGTATGCTAATATGAGACTGGAATTATTGGTCTCTTCATGTGTCAGGCATTTCTGGGAATTGTGGGTGCCCATGATGCCAGCTCAAGGTTTTTAGGGAATGCTGATTAGATTTAATATAACACTGTGTTAACAGTGGGAATAAACTACTGTATAACTTAGTTTTTTCAGTTATTTCTAATAAAACGCCTCTGGAAAAAAAAAATTCAAGATTTTTGTGATTCATATCCTGCCTCTTCAAGGAAACTCCTACATTTTCTATATAAGAATGATACTCACCAATTTAACAGTGGATCCTCCTAGCATGGCCACAAGATCCAAAATATTCTGTTTTCTGCTAAACCATTTTGTGGAAACGACTCCTTACACTTCCCAGATAAAGTAAGGCCTGAATAACCACTATTCCTCAGTATGATATATTGCAGTTGGTTTCTCAGTGAAGCTCAAGCCCAGCTAGATTTGTTCCTAGTCAGTCACACTTTTGATCAAGTGGCATTTCCTCCTGGGCAAAATATAACTTTTGTGCAGGCACAATTCAGATGGTTTATTTCTCAGTAGACAAGTTAAATGGAAACTGAATCAGACAAAATATGTCCTCTTCAAGTAGACTTTGGAGGTTGCAAGTGAAATTCAACTTACAAAGAGGATCAACAATTAGTCTCATGAATTACTTGAGTAGGCCCCTGGGATGCAACAGTGATAAGTCTTGGCAATGCCTGCTCCTTGTGCAGCACTAATTGAACCCAAGGAGGAGTTTTTAGACTGTAAATAAATAGCAAGGATAACAAGTGTGCCTGATCTTCTATAGTGAAAAGTAAATTTCTCTCATTGTTGTCAAAGAGATTACACCAGAATAGTATTTATTTTTTCAATGTTTAAAAAAAATAGATGCTTATTTTCTTAGATTTAAGGCAACATGAAAAACTGATACCTATTTTTGCATCCTTAAACATAAAACACGTCTTGTGTTGCAACACTACTACATGTCCACTGAAGATAGTAGAACAGATGCAGGATATTGGTAGATTTATCTTTGCTACATTGATTTAGCAGAGCTAGGTAAGAGAGAGAGAATCAATTAAGGTGATAGTTTTAAATTACTGTTATGAGAAGTCCCATCATCACCTCTGATTTGAGGCCCATGTCTCTAAGGTTAAAAATATCCATTTGGTCACGGGGTCACCAGGGATCATCTCTCCATCTTCCAGAGATGTAGAATGGCTCATATTGCTACATGATACATTTACCTCTTAGAGAGGGAATTAACTTTATAACCCTTCAGAACTTTTGAAGAGACAGCAAAAAAGACACTAAAGGTAAAAAAAATGTCCAGGACAGGGAAGAATTTAGTATTAAATCACCATTTATGAAAAAGATAAAAGAACGTAAAAGCAGTACAAAGGTGAATCCCTTTTGCCAAAATAAGCAGGAAATAAAAAGATTTGCAATTAGTCTGGGGTGTCCTTACATGAGCCTTCTTATCTCGGCAATCCCTACTCATTCTTTTGAACTTTTTCTGTTTACTGTAAGATGGAATTCTAAGATATAAAGTCCATAGATATAGCATGCCCTTGCAAAGCATGAGCTACATTCTTTTTTCTAGAGGCAAGAAATCTAGAACCAAGGCTACAAAAAATACATCCTTTGACTCCTCTTGATCATTAGGGTAAGAGGTAACCCATGGATGCTGATCCATGGGTTACCTCTACATCTGGGATGTAGAGGTAACCCATGGATCAGCATGCTGAGTGCCCATTTCATATGTTTCAATTATTGTTTATCTTTTGTTTGCACTTTTTCAGTGTGATTATATGTCTTTGTGAAGCCCAGGGTACCTTCCCTTCAAAGCTGACCTCTAGAGAAATTCTTTTCCTCTTCCAATCCCAACATATAAGGTACCATAACATAACATATTATGAGTAGGAGGATTCCATGAGAGTAAGACAATGCTCCTTATAGTTGCTGCATGGAGGTGGATTGGTTCTTCTTTACAAAATCAAGAAAAGAAAACAACATTCAAAGATCAGTGGTGGTGACCCCAATAAGCTTTGGACATGAGCCACCATGAATTGATTCAAATCATCTTTGACTAGATGTTTTCCAAATGTGCGGGACTACAATACGGTGGGATTCAGCTGGTTCTGTCTGGTACAGAGAAACTGGTAGTCGTGACTGCGGGAGGCTCTGCCCACCCGCCCAGATGTAATGCGTGAGCAACTGCGCATGCGTGCGTGCACTCACATTTGTAAACCGGTAGGGATGGTGAGTGAATCCCACCTCTGTAATACCCAGTATTCTCATGATGAGTGGGAATTCAAGGAGCTTTGATCTTGAGATGCTCGGAGGGCGCCAGGTTGAAGAAAGTGAGTATAATCACTTCAGTTCTCCTCATGGTTGGGGAAGTAAAATAATATGGCTCTCAACACTTTTGGCAGGCTAAGCAGGAGCAAGTACATAGGGACAAGGGTATTTCGTTCAGTGTTTGTCTTGTCAAAACAAAAGGTCTCTCTTTATGTGCACTTGGCCCTTCTCACAAAAACTTTCCATAGAAAATTTTAACCTGGGAATTTAGAAGGTAGAGAAATAATGAAAAGGAAAGCAAGAATGACAGAGAAGAGCTAAGGATGGTGCAGGCAGAACTGCTGTCCAGGTCATGCAGAAACAAGAGACAGGTTGATAGCAGACTTTATAGCCTAGTCTCATTTTAGGATCCCAGAATACTAAAGGAAAATGAACAAACCTGTCAAGCCGTGTATACCTTGAGGAAGGATGTGTAAATAAATGGATCAGGTTGCGATTGGAGGAAATTGAACAAGATTCCTCATGGAGGCAGCCATAAGCTAAAAGTGAATTATATTTAATATATATAATAATATTACATAATAAGTATTACATGTATGTATATTTAACATACCAGCTCTACACTATAGAACTGCCTGGTAATTTCTCCTTCCCACCTCCCACCCCCTGCTCCATTAAAAATCCCAAAGCATACACATTTTGCAAGGTACTAAAAACTAAGGAGTCCATTATCAGCTGTGCCTCATTTGCTATGTTATGCTCTGCCTTGTATTCAGGGTCATCGCTTCTATACAGATCTCGAGCTAATGGTGGGGTACCATCAAAAAAGTTGTAGACTGTGACAGATTTTGGGTAATGTTTAATACTAATTTAGCAGACTCCTAAAATGCTACTGACAAGAGTGCCTGGGTTTTAGCCCCAAATCCGGCAGCAGATCCAACCCAATTTTAAGTTGACAGCTGCATAAAATAGTACAGTTAATGTTCCCCACTCTGGTGATAGGCAGCCTTTAAGATTGATTGTCACAACCTACCCTTCAGAGTCCCTGGAGCAAGCAGGACTCCCTCGCAGCTCTGAGCAAAGAGCACACAGAAACACACACACACACACACACACCTTGACCTCTCTGTCACAGCTTCTTTACCTCCGCTGCACTTCAATCTTATTTAGTTCTCATTTGGAAAGCGGCAGCAACCCAAGACAAAGAGAGAAAACTGCTCTCCCATCCACTTTAATTGGTGCTGGGTTTGTCATTACCCGCACACCTGTTTCCCAGGCGCCATATGGTCAGAGGTAAATAGATGGTAATTGTTTATCCAGAGCTGGATTTTTCTCTCCCTGCCGTTCAGCGCATCTTGCTGCTTGGAGAGAGAGAGAGAGAGAGAGAGAGAGAGAGAGAGAGAGAGAGAGAGAGAGAGAGAGTCACCTTTCTGAGAAAGATTTTGGTTTAAAGACTTTGTGTGAGCCCAAGGTCAGAGCCAAGGAGAGAGTCTTTTTAAGGTCTCTCCTCTACTCTTTATCCTACACACACACAGACACACACACACACACACACACACACACACACACACTCTCCACACATACACTTTCTCAGCTCAGTCTAATCTCCTTGTTTGGCCCCGGTGCTGCTGCTACCGATGCCCTTAGAAACAAGACTATAAAATCCCCCTCTTTATCAAGCCTTTGCTTCTTGGCTTGGCAAGCTCTGTGCTTCTTGTACAACAGCGAGTTAACATGACAGCATTTTAAAATGTCTTTTCATTTTCTGGACTTTGCCAAAGGTAGGCAAGGGAAACGGTTCATTTTCCTTACCTGCAGCTGGAGCAAGAAGAGATCAAGTGCATGAGGGAGACATTTCTAATCAGAGAATCGCAGGAACAGGAGGCATCTCAAAAAGCAATCTATCTCCTCTCTCTGCTAAATTGACAGCAGGCTATATTGGTTTTCAAAAAAAAAAAAAAATAGGCAAAGAATCATTATAATGCAAAGGGATTTGAAGGGCAATGTCTTCTCTGTATGGTGGGAAGGTCTCCCGCTCTATTGAACCAAGTCTGGCATTTCTGGATTATAATCTGCCACAAAATAAGAGATTATTGATTTTTGCAGGCAGCCATTGTCAAACTAACAGCAGTTTGATCTATGTGAATAAGTTTTGTGTGCTAATTTCATCACATCAGTCCACTGATAAAGACAATAAACTAATCTTAATATTTGCCCTCTAAAAGCAAGCATCAGTCCTGAGTGGTTCCATCATACTTTTCATATCAGTAAAGTAGCATTCTATCTGGTAGACCATTGGGGAGATTAATTTTATTTTAATCTCTGACCAAAAAACAAAAAAATCATAATCATTTCTTTCAGCATTTCTAGCAAACAGATTTTGTTGCATTCTTCTCCTAATTTACATAAGTATTAATATGAATTGCCTGAGAACCTTTTATTTTACATGCAAATGATCTTACATTCAGTCTTTGACATGTACATTCCTCCGATGCAAGCTCTCGACTCAAATTCCTGGATCTAAGCTCTTCTTTACATAATTCTGCACTAGTGTATCTTCTTTTCAGATGCTTTTGGGGTTGGGTTGGGGTTTGGTTCTTTATTTATTATCTGTGGTCTTTGTTTGGGAAAACATGAACTCAGACAAACTTTTATTTGAAACCATGCTGTGCTCAGCAGAAGCAGATTGTTGGAATATATTCCCAACAAAATATCAGATGACATTTTTTTTCCTGTTACTTGTCATGGATAAGAGGGATAAAAACTATGTTTATCTCTTGGCTGTATAATCCCTGACCAATAATCCTTACTCCTTTATCACTGGTCACTGGCTAAATTAATGAGAATTGGTGTTCAACATTATCTGAGGAATCACAGATTCTACGTATGTGGTACAACACAACTGATACCTTATTTTGTACATACATCCTTATAAAACTTTATCCAGAGCATAGGAAAGAAGAAATATTAAGCAAAAAAAAAACAAAAAAACCCTTAAAGACCTGAAATATAAAAAAGGAAAAGAAACATAGGAAAAGCTAATTCATACCAACACATTCATTATAGATTTTCATACCTCCCTCCACTGCCACACCCACCAAGCCATGCCCACCAAGCCATGCCACGCCCACCAAGCCACACCCACGGAACCGGTAGTAAAAAAAATTGAAACCCACCATTGCCTCTCTGTCCTTGAAAATGATATGGAATCTTTGCTTCCATATCATCATCATCATCATCATCCTCATCATCTTAGCCATTGTCTATCCACCACAGGATGAAGGCCTCTTCCACATGTTTCCAACTAACTAATGGTCCTAAGCTTTCTTTTGCCAATTGGGCCCACAATATTTGCCAATGTCATCAATCCATCTTGTTTTAGGTCTCTTTCCTGGATGATTTTTATCAAGTGGGATCCATTCTATGTCTTCCTTGGTCCACCTGCCATCAGCTCTTCTTGCTATGTGACCAGCCCATTTCCATTTCAATTCTTTTACTCTCTTGATTATATTGTACACTTTCATTTGTTCTCTAATCCATGTGCAGATCTTTCTGTTTTGACTTGTAATGCGGAGCATGTATCTTTCCATGGCTCTTTTAGCTTTTGTATCAGTTGTGAGATTAGTGTCCATGTTTCACTGGCATATGTTAGAGCAGATAGCACACACTGATCGAAAACTTTTCAGGCACAGAGGAAGGCTCCATATACTTTGCTTCCATATACTATTTCATAATTGCCTTTTTCCTTAAAATGTTCAATCTTTTGTTTAGGACGCTCTCATCAGCTCCATACAACTACACTTTCTCAGTCTTACCCTTCCTCTTGACCTATTTGCTCTTCCTCCTCCATATAGCTATTTTGCAATTTGCTGTTCATTCATTCTCTCTGTATCAATATCACCCAAAAACTCAATGTATTTCCAACATACCAGTCCCTCAGTTTTCTATTCAACCTATGTTCATTCAGCATCCATTCATTTTCAAACTTATCTTCTCTCTCTTTTTTTTTTACTCTGCATATCAAATTTCCATCTTCCATTTATGTTTCTCTTGATATAGCTATCTCCATATGGAGAGTATGCTGATAAATTTCTTCCTCAGAACAATTTCTTTTTCAACAAACATTCATTTCTTGTCACAAATTAGCAACCATCCTTATACTGGAGTTTGCATGTCTTAAAAATTATCCTTTTTCATCTTTTTTCACATCTTTAATAAACATTCTTTAGACAAATTCCTCTACTTGTCTAAGTTGATATTGTTCACTCATTTTCCTTGTGAAATAACAGCATTCTTTGAGCCATTAATTTTCTGGTCCATGCTTCGTGATATGTCATACAGTTTAACTTTGCTGCAAATCACTCAGATTCTCAGCCAACAACATATGTTTATCCATAAATATAAGAAGCAAGCATGAAAACATCAGACATCCATATTTTACTCACTGCAAACCATTCTCTAAACATTCCTTTAGTTGTGCACATGCTTTACTTCCATCATATACTACTCAGTTCATTCACTGAGGGAGTTTCAGTGGTATATTTACACAAAACATTCATAATTCAAGCCTTTTTGCTTTATCATACACTTTTGGTAAATCAACAAAGATAAATTTTCTTTCTCACATACATTTCTCGGTAATCTGCTGAAGAGCAAAATTATTCCAGTCTGCATATTTCTGCCTGGCATAAAACCTCATTGTAGTTTGGAAATTTCGCTTATTTTCACCTCCTGTACACTTTCAAACAGAATTCTGCCAAATGTCTTCTCAGGCATACTTATCAAAGCCACCCCTCTGTAATTTTTGCATTTCTTCTTGCCTTTGAATAGGGAAACAAATCACACAGCGACCTCATAAGCACACCACACCCTTATTTTTACATTAACATATTAATTTGACTTTGAGGCAAAGATTAATATTTTTGGATGTCTACATTCTGTTCAAGTTCATACTTATTATATGGAAATTGAAAACTGGACAATAGAAATGGATTCTCCCCCGCTTTCTTATTGCTAAAAAACCCAGTTCTTCAACATTTGAAAGATAAAGTTATGGCCTCAATTACTCAGTGGATTGAAAACTTGATGTTATCTGTGATTAATGAACAAGCAGCTTGCAGATGTAGATTATATATGGAAGATTGCTATGAAATATGGTAATCCTTATTGAAATTGTTGTGTTTCAATAAAGGGTGAACATATTTCATTGTGGTCCATCTAAACCATTGCCTCTCCTTGCTTGAAGATCAACTAAAGCTCTTTAGTTTACTGAGTTACTCAGGGAACTTCCTTGTTAGAGTTACTTCCTTGTTAGAGGAAGACTCATCTTGAGTCTGACAGGACACTGGTACATGTTCAAGGTCCAACCTACACAGTACCTAAATTAAATGTATTACTACCCTTATTGTGTCTACTGAATACAGTTGTTTTTAAGGCAACTCATTTCTTCTTTGAAGGATTTTTGCAGCGTTGCAAAAATCACACCCCACTCTCAACTTCTTTTTAACATAAATACAGAGCTGCTGAGACAAGTCATCTGCTGACATGGGGTTCAGTATCAACATGCTCATGATACCCAGTCATACATGACATCCTTCGATTGAATAAGTGATACAATTGGAGTGTTAACACAGTGCCTGGAGATTTTGTGGGGAAGAACAGCCTTCCAATAATCTCTTCGACATAGAGTGGCTTTGGGTTTGTGACTCAAATGATTCTACGGAAATTAATTTTAGACTTTGAGCAGAGTTATATAGCCCCACTGAGAGGTGGTCTGCAGGTTGGGATTTCACCTTGACTCTTAGTTCCTGCTTAAGGAACAAGTACCTACTTAGGATCATCCCTCTTAAGCTTTAGGAAAAGTTTGCAGTTCTACTAGTTCCATCTTGCAGAAAAGCGGGGTGCGGCTTCTTGACCAGAAAAGCAAATATTTATATTAGTAAGTCTTTATTTTTGAGATTTTTATATTTATGCTTTTGGTATATGACAGGGGTTCCCAACTTTTTCTATATCCTGCACCCCTAGAATGCTTCTGATATATTCTCATACCCCTTACAAAAGTAAATAATTATATGCATATAATTATGCATCTACACTATAATTTTGAAACTTCTAACCAGTGGTTCCCAACTTTTTTTTGGCCATGCCCCACCTAAGCATTTCTAAAATCCTGATCCCCCCCCCCCGTGACATATAATTCTTACTTTACTCAAAAAAGGAACTCTACTCACGCAGAGGAAGCCTAAAAGCCCATTAACTTGGTTTAAACAAGGTTCAAATTGCCCCCATTAAAAATCAAATTGCCCCCCTGTGGGGTGAGTACCCCTGGTTGGGAACCCCTGGTATATGAGATAATTTTGGCATATTGTTATGCCTATAATCTATAGGAATGGACAGCATGGGGGTGGAGGTGGGGGAGAGAAATCCTATACATGTACATATACATATACATATACACATACACATACACATACACATACACATACACATACACATACACATACACATACACATACACACATACATACATACATACATACATATATATATATGTAGGTCTTTGGTTATTCGGGTCTTCTCCCGCGTAAAATTGCAAGTGTCTTGGCGACATTTCGACAAAGTCTCATTCGTCATCTTCAGGCTGGTGTTCTCGGCTTTGTGCTTCCTGGAGCTCCTGGGAGAAGACCCGAATAACCAAAGACCTACATATAAACCCGCGAAAACCTCAGAATATATATATATATATATATATATACATACATACATACATACATACATACATACATACATACATACATACTGCCTTTCTCCTGTAGGACTCAAGGTGGTGTACAATCAAGAAAAAATAAAAGATACATAAACATCATAAAATTGATAATTAAAATTATAATATAGTTTAGCCCTAATTAAATAAAACCCAGAATTAGATAATATTTTAATCATTCCCAGTTAACATGTTTAGCCCTGCCTGATTGAACATCAGGGTCTTGGGGGCACAGCGGAAAGCACGGAGATCAGAGATATTTCGTATCTCAGGGGGCAGTTCATTCCAAAGGGTTGGAGCCCTTACAGAGAAGACCCTCCCCCTGGGAATCGCCAGTCGGCACAATTTGACTGACGGTACCCTGAATAGTCCCTCCCTGTGAGAACGAACTAGTCATATATATGTTTGTTGTCATTATATATTTGTTTCCCCTTCTTTCTTTTCTCCTTTTGCCATTATTTTTCTTTGTTCTGTTTTATTAGATACATAAATAAAAATATAAAAATTAAATAATTTCTCCACTTGCACTACCTACACTTGCAACCTTGCCATTTTTCAATATGCTATAGAATTTATGACAAACTTTCCCATCTGTTTCTGAGACACTAACATTTATAACATTCATTTCTATTCTACTCTTCAACATATCACTATCAGTTCACTGCTAAACTCTTAACATATTCCAGCATTCCCTCACCTTTTCATCTTAAATTATTTCATCAGTTTAATTCTTCATTCCAATTGCTCTTCTGGTAGCCCCTTGTTTAGCCCACTTCATCAACTTACAAAACAACATTGCATTTCCATCAAAGGATCTATGCATGCTTCCATTTTTTAAAAAGCTCTTAGTTATTCCTCACTCACTTTGACTACATTTCTTGCAACTTTTTCCCTATACATAGACTACATAACATCTTTCTCTCTTTCTCATTTTTTTTTTTTTGCATATGAGTTTTCTTATCTGCAAACTCTTTCACTTCATACTTTTCCAAGCACCCATAGAAAAGTCTAGCGTAACTTTACATCCTTCCTTGGGACTCTATATAATCTTTTCACCTTGCTCCAAGCAGCTTGAACATAGGTTTTTTTCCCCCATTGTGGTGCAATTCCATTCATTATATTGGGAGATAAATCTATATTCTAAAACATTTACATGTAAGACTCCAACACTATCTTCCTGCAGTCATTCAACCTTCACTTTTCTCTCTTTTGTCCTTTTCAGTTATATCCTTTTTTCAGTGGTAGGATTCAAATAATTTAACAGCCGGTTCTCTGCCCTAATGATTTCTTCCAACAACCAGTTCATCAAACTGCTCAGAAAGTTAACAACCGGTTCTCCCGAAGTGGTGCGAACTGGCTGAATTCCACCATTGCCTTCCCCCCCCCTCCAAGATCGACTTTGATACAATCATAAAAATGATTTGACTCACATTCAGAACATTTGCAGTGGGGGGGGGGGCAGAAACGAGGCAACTTCTAATTGGACCCCAACTACTTTTTGAAGTTACCTGCATGAGTCAAGAGATGCATAAAAGGATGGGTTTTTATGGTTGTGCCTGCTATTTTGCAGCCCACTTTGGACGCCTCTCGCCCTTCGCTGATTTTCTCTCTTTCCAAATAAATAACCCAAACCATCATGATTTTAGATTGATATTCATTCGTTTGACTTGGTAAATGTGAGAAGATTTATGCATAAACCACACATTTGAAACAGACATTTTTCTGAATAGTTACTCATAAATCACCATTCTCTGTTCATTCCTGAATCTCCAAATGGCCCAATCATTCTTTGTCTCATTCCCACCTACACATTTATGTTGTCTAGCAGATTCACATTCATTCAGTGTTGCACAATTTTTCCCCAGAACTCATCTCTTCTTCTATTACTATCATTCACTAGACCATAACATGCAATTATTGCCAACCTTTGGATTACTATTTTCATATCCAGTCACAACAATCTAATGGTATCAATTAATATTTTCTTTTGGGCCTTTTATTAATAATTAAACTTATAGCTACGCTTCTTTGCATATATTCATCAACTCTCTTTCACAAAGCCACCTTGCAAAATATATTACAACCTTAAGCTTTCTTTTAGCATAACGTATTTTCTTCTCCCTTTGATTTCATTTGTTAAGTCACACTCTTTAACTTTTACTCTTCTTAAATTATAAGCCTCAGTCTTCTACTGAGTCATTCTGTAGAACATCATTCTGTTCATCCTATCATGTTATTAGTAGATAGCAATAGCAATAGCACTTAGACTTATATACAGCTTCATAATGCTTTACAGCCCTCTCTAAGCGGTTTACAGAGTGACCATATTGCCCCCAACAATGTGGGTCCTCATTTTACCCACCTTGGAAGGATGGAAGGCTAGGTCAACCTTGAGCCTGGTGAGATTCGATCTGCCAAACTGCTGGAAGCTGGTGATCATCAGAAGTAGCCTGCAGTACTGCACTCTAACCACTATACCACTGCTGCTCATTACTAATACTTTATAGCAAGGGAGGGGGTATAAACTAGGCCACCAGCCTTTTTTGATGCTGGTGTTAACAGTAAGACAATATCAATCATTTCTGGTAATCAAAACTCAATTTTACTCCAAGGATGCTTACACTATTCTATGCAAGCTAGAATTTCTACCTTATAGAATATTTTGAAAGCCAGCTCTTCCCACATCTACCTAACTAGGAGTTATATGTAGTTATAAGCACTCAGGACACTAATACGGATCATCTATGGATGGGCTTGATCCATCAACCTTGCAGTGATCAGCCAAAATATTATAGAAGGAACGTGTATTAAAAAGCTAAAAAAAAAACCCACACATTCTATTACTGCATATTTAAAAGCAAACCATATTGAACTAAACAAGATGTATTCTCACAAAAGGGTTGTATACAATCGCGTTTAGATTTTATCCAATATTATCTAAACTTTTTTCTTCCTCAGCCCAGTCATTACATGAAATCCCTAAACCTTGGGTGTAAATTAGGGGAAAGGACATAAACAAGGATGCAGAAGACCACACGAATTTAGTCATCAGAGCATTTGTTTCTCAAGATGGTAGACACCATTTGGAAGCTACCCAAAAGTGCTCCAGTTTGAGATTCTTGGGATGGGGCATTGCATATGTATGCATAAGTAAGCTTTTTCTTGCTGGAAAACATTACAGTTCCGTCAATAACCACTTAAATTCAGAAACAATCCCAATGATGAATGCGGCATTACAGGTATAGGCATGGCTTATCCCTAAAAGAACATGACCTATACTCAGTCCAGCAGGAAAACGTCCTTTTCTGCAGACTGTGTTTGTAACTGTGTGGGGTGCAGATAGGGGAAGAAAAGAAGAAAAGAAAGAAACCATCAGATCCTTTTTGCACCTCTAAAATGAACAGTGGTTGGGCCAAAGACTGGCAGAAGAAAGCATTTCCACTTACCTTAATCTGCAAGCAATTGGTCTTTACTGTGACAGATAGTCTCTGTTCTGCTCAGTGATGATTAATCATTGGCTAAATAAATACATTAATTCCAGCCCAGCTGATGTGGGGTAAGGCAAAGCAACATGTACCACAATCTGTAGGGCTGTGCAATCTGCAAACCTCTTTGAGGACATTCTTATCATATTTAATTTTTATGTTGTTATTCCTTTTTTATTAAAATGCATTAATTCCTCCTCCTCCTCCTCCTCCTCCTCCTCCTCCTCCTCCTCCTCCTCCTCCTCCTCCTCCTCCTCCTCCTCCTTTACCACTACCACCTTTTTCTGACTCATCTGTCCCTGAAGCCCTAGCACTGACAGACCAGGGCAATCATTGATTTATGGGAAGAAGATATATGGTCTGCTTGCTCACTGATGTTTGCAACTAATATCGGAGTTGAAATTTCTCTGCAAGAAAAATAAAATAAAGGGAATTTTTCCTCATTGGTTCTTTCTATAGGCAAAATACTGAGTTTCAATTGCTTACTCTTCAAAAGAAAAGATGCAATAATGATAAATTCTGGCATTGTTTGAAAGCAACAGGAAGGGAGAGAGGGAGGGAGAAAGAGAGAGTTTTACATTGCCTGGAAAATTGATATGCAAAGGCCCATCCTCCAACTTTAGCTTCAGGTTAGCAGCAAGCAGGAAAAAACCCTATCTTTTCCCTTATCAAATCTTTTCTTTTGGATTGAAGATAGCAACAATAGATGGAGAATATTATTTATTCCTTCTTGGACACTATCTGTTCATAGTCCTGGTTTAGAATAATAGAATCATTGGGTCAGAAGGACCTTGGAGGTCTTCTAATCCAACCACATGCTAGAGTAGGAGACCTTATACCATTCCAAGCAAATGGTTGCCCAATCTCTTCTTGAAAACCTCCCGCAAAAGAGCACCCACAATTTATGGAGGTAAGCCATTCCACTGATTAATTGGCTCTCTCTTTAATGAGGTTCCATCCATTACTTCTTGTCCTGCCCTCAGGATTCAAGGCTTCATCTTGGTCACTCTCCCCAAAGTGATCCAACAACCAATAAACTTTTTGATCTAGTGCAGTGTCGCTCAACCTTGACCATTTTAAGATAGGTGGACTTCAACTCATGGGCTTTTAATGTTTTTAAATGTTTTTATAATGTTTTTTAATAATTTTTCTATGTTCATTGTTCACATTATTTTTGCTGTAAGCCGCACAGAGTCCCTTGGGAGTTGGGCGGCATAGAAATACGATAAATTAAATTAAATTAAATTAAATTAAACTCCCAGAATTCCCCAGTCAGCAGGGCTGTCTGGGGAGTTCTGGGAGTTTAAGTCCACCCATCTTAAAGTTGCCAGGGTTGAGAAACACTGATCTAGTGGTTAAGGCACCTGGCTAAAAAACAGGAACCATAAATTCAAGTCCTAGCTTAGCAATGAAAACCGGCTGTGTGATCTTGGAACATTCACTCTCTACCTCGGCTCAATTCACCTCACAGGGTTGTTGTGGGGGAAACAGGAGGAGGAAGGAATATTGAGTGTGTTTGTCACCTTGAGTTACTTATACAAATAATAAAGGTGGAACATAAACAAATAAATAGTTCAGATTGGCTCTGTTTAGGGCAGCTTTAGAGAGCTTTCCTTTCCCTGTTTTTACTTGGACCTGGACTGAACTGTCCTTTAACTAGAACAGCCTGCAATCACCTGATGCTGTCCTGTTCTTCTCAACTGGGTCTTCCAGAATTCTCACCAAATATAGTTGGGATTCTAGAAATCAAAAGTTGGCACATTTGCAAGATACCATATTAGAGAAGACTGAAAGGGAGAAAGTCTTCAAATGTAAATCTCACATTCACAAGGTTGGACATATTGCTTCCCTAGCTTGAAGAAGGCTTGGCAAAGTTGTGCATGGTTACATTATGTCAGATATTATCAATAAATACCATGGAATCTCTGAAAGAAATATATGTGGCATCCTCCTCTCATATTTATTAGGCCATCATCCAAGACAGCTTGGTGAAATTGTGTAATATGGATATGAAAGTATCTGATATGAGAGTTTGATCAGTGAACTGGGTTTTAACTTTAACCGTAATTACATAATGCGTTTATGTTGACAAGGAATATCTTAATAAATTCAGCTTATGACAAATAGGATAAAAAAATGAATATATTCCTTGCATCTGAACAGTGCAGGTAAATTTCCAAGCAAACTGATACGGCAGAGTTCCCAGCCTTTCTGGTTTTGCGGTCCCCCAAGGTGTGTGTGAGAGAGGGGATGGTTCCACGTGAGGGGTGAGCAAGCGTGCCCACAAATGGAACACATGAACCCACACTTGCCCGCTGCTCATGCAAGTGGGTCAGTGGTGGGTTTCAAATTTTTTTATTACCAGTTCTATAGGTGTGCCACGCCCACCATGGCTTGGTGGGCGTGGCATGGTATGGCTTGGTGGGTATTGCTTGGTGGGCATGGCAGGGGAAGGATATTGTAAAATCTTCATTCCCTTCCCAATCCAGGGGAAGGTTACTGCAAAATCCCCATTTCCTCCTGATCAACTGGGACTTGGGAGACAGAGAATAGATGGGGGTGGGGCCAGTCAGAATTTTTACTACTGCTTCTCTGAACTACTCAAAGTTTCTGCTACCAGTTCTCCAGAATTGGTCAGAACCTGCTGAAACCCACCTCTGAAGTGGGTATGTGAGAAAGACTTTGGAAGCTGGGGAAATGCTGCCTAGGGAATGATGAGGCAAGAGACTGTCGAGCCTGAATTTGATTGGGGTGTGGGATTGTTTATATATCCTTGGTACTCTGGCATAAATTCAGTCTGACATAGTTTGGAGCTGAAGTGGGAGGGACAGCCGAGGAGGATGGAGTCTTTAGCCAAAACATAGCTAGCCAATGAGTCAAGTACAGTCCAATGACTGGCTGGCCGGAGTACGAGTAGTGGAAAGAAGTTACCAAGCAACCAGCTCTTATCTAGGTTGGACAATGTGACAGATTATTTTGGAAAATTGAGAAACTATTATTTATACTGGGGTAGAAAGCATGGGAACTTTCAGTACTGGCTTTCCACCAGTTCGTGCCAAGATGATGTATCTAAATAAATTAGTTCTTTGAGGAAACAAAATGCCTCAGAGTTCGATTTGTGATGAGTGCATTACCTGGAACCTGACAGGGACAGCATAGCCCACAATTGGATGGTGGGCTGGATAGAAGGCTCAGAAGGGACCTTCCTAGTTTCTCTGTCTCTAAAGGACACAGCAGGAGAATTGTACTTTCAGACTTACAAGATTCTGTTAATGTAGCTTTACAACAAAGTAGAATCTGGTCTACTTATCTGGTCATGTTTCCTGTCTGGTCTATCTAGTAAGGCTGACAGGTAGGAGTACATATATCTTTTTCCTTGAGCACAATTTAAAAAAAGAAAAAAAGTTTTTCTCCACTGATATTGGTGAAGGATGTTAAGAAGACCAAAAAAGAAAACACTTCTTCAGATATACTGAACAGAAATACTTAGCTCCTATCTGTTGAGGAAGACCAATCTGGAAATGATAACATTGTCCCAGCTCCAATGGCAGAGGCAAGGTGAGGGCGCCACATATATTAAACATGTATAAAAGCCAGTCTAGGCCTGTCTACTATGTGTGGTGTCCTACCAACGTCTTAATAAGTCTTCCATTGCTGCTACAGACATGGAATTACAAAACACAAACTGAGAAAGAGAGAGAGGGGGGAGGGAGGGAGGGAGAGAGGAAGAGGGAGGGAGAGGGAGAGGGAGAGGGAGAAGGTGGGCTAGCTCAAATTTGAGGGGTCTTAATCTGGATAGGCCTTAACCATAGAGCCAGACTTGAAACAATGTAAACCATTCCAGTTCCAAATATGTGTTCAGCTATGAAATAGCTGCTTAATGGCTAACAACTATTACTGTTACAATGAGTCTCATTTACCTCACTGGATGGGATTTTGGGCTGCTGTTATGACTTTCTTGAAGAAAGTGGAGAATATTATTTAAAAATATAACATAAACAATTATCAGTCACTCTACTTTATCTCACCCAAAAGGCCAACTAGCAGCAATCCAGTGAAGATATCACTGTGCAGTTTCAGGAACATGTCAGCACTGATCACCTCACCTGTCACCCTTCAAAAGCTGTTTGAGAAAAGCATTGGAATTGCTCTTCAGCGTGATTAATCATTGTCACTGCATTTTGAAGCAGCCTCCAGTGGGGAATGGGTGCCATCTCCCATTGAAACAATGGAAATGCATGCCTAGCTCTAGCCCTAAATTTTAGAAGATGAACAGGGTCAGTCTATGACAGAAAGGGAAAAAACAAACCAGGCATTTGGTGATTCTTGAGATATTAACTATGTTATCACAACATTTGCATCTAAAGTGTGAATCATTACATAGTTTATGTGTTATACTGAACTGAGTATGTGTGTATGTGCATGTGTGAACATGCACACACATTTGTAGCAATTACAAGTGAGAGCTAGCATGGTATGGTGGTCAAATGGCAGACTGGGTGAAGGTTACTGTGTGTCTGTGGTCAGCTCATTCTCAGCCCTAGACTGAGAAGTAAAAAAAAAATAATCTGTCTACTTCATCCCAGATGTAAGAGATCTTCTGTGAAGATCTGGTGGATTGATTTATAATGTTGATAACAATGATTATGGAGATGGATTTATGAAATTGTTATAAATAAAGAGGTCAAACCTAGTTGGATGGATAAACCTAGTTATCCAATCCATGCATAATACTCAAGTAATGGAAATTAACAAAATGAGCTTGAACTTTTAATGCAAGAATGGAAATATAATTTAATAAGTCTAGCTGAATCCTGCTGAAACAACTCCCATGATTAGAATACAGCAGTTGGTGGATACAGTTTATACCAAACAGAACAATGAAGGAATTGCACATATGGTACCAGTTCAGAAATCTAAGCAAATAAACATGACAATGCAGCAAAAAAAAAACAAACATCTGGATTAAAATCAGTGGAAAAATGAACACAAAGCATTTAGTTGTTGGGCTCTACTGCCACCTTTTTAACCAAAGAGAAGATATACATGGTGCTTTTCAAATGCAAATTGTCTATGTTTTAAAGAGGAATGAAAGAGTTCTGATGAGGGACATCAATTACCCTGACAATTTTTGGCTGACAAATTCTCCCAGTTTTACCTTTCAGAGATTGGTAGAAAACATAAGAGGATTAGCCATATATTACCTGATGCTTGCCAACATGAGTGCTTAAATCAGTGACATAGGAGGACCAGAAACATTGAGGTAACATGAAGACTAGACTTCTAGAAAATGAACTTTAATAAATGCTAAGCAATGATAACTAAGATTCCTTGGCAAAATAAATGATTGGAAATAGGAATTCATGAAAGTGGAATTTCCTAAGAAAAGAGATTCTAAAAGCTTAAATGCCAAACAATTTCAACAAGGAAAAAAGTTAAATATAGCAAAAGCTTTGATACATCTATATAAGATAGAAAATGGAACAGATCACAATAAAAAAATAGTTTCAAATTGTACTGATTCTGACAAAGAAAACTACAATCAGAACTGTAGACATATATATTCGGTCTCTAAATTGCATTGATATCGGCAAAGGACCTTAAAGAAGAGAAGAAAGAAAAAAAAAGGAAAAGCAAACAGTTGAAAATTAACAGAACAACTTAGTTCCTATTTTGATTCAGTCTTTTTGGACAAGAGGATATGTTTTCCACCAGATAATTGTGAAGAGAAGGCTGAAGGAGCAGAACTGAAGTTTTCAGGAGAAATGAACATGTTCAGGGTATATATAGTTCCTCTGAATGAGTTAAATCTTCAAGACAAGACGAATTACATACTAGGGTTGAAATTTCATATACTGTCCTTGAGACACTCTGGAGAATTGGTAATGTGGCAGATTGTCTGGTGGAGGGCAAATGTTTCTTTCCTACTTTCAAAATAAAAAGAGAGAGAAAAAGGAGGATTGCCTGAAGTCAGCATGGGTAGAACAAGTCTTATCAGATCCATCTTCGTATTCGATTCAGTAATTTTCTTAGTAGTTCATAGAAGTTAATTTACTTCTGGAATGGAAATATGGTATAGCCCTGCAACAGGAGAATTGTCAAGTGGCAAGTGTGATGATCTGTAATCCTAACTGAATACTTTATAAGCTGCTGCCAGAGCATCTCAGTCTGGACAGGATTCTTTTTGATTAAATTAGAATGAAGCCAATATGGACACACGACAGGAGCAGTTTAAGAGTGCAATGGGATTATGTCTTAGAATTAGTATGTTTGTTGATTGGTTATAACACAATAGCAAAAGTTCAACTTCCCTTATCCTTGAACCTATCCAGATGTGCTAGACTATAATCCCCCAAATTACCAGCCAGGTTGGGGTAGGGGGTGTGCCTTAATATACTATATAATAACAAGGAGTTTCACTTTCTTTCCTTGTTTTCCAAATATTGTGCATATTTTTTTCCTTGTTCAATTAGCTTCCTGCTCCAACAAATGAACAACGCCCTTTCACTTGCATCAAGCACAATTAATATTCATCGAACACCAAGTGTAGCACAAGCTCAGGCACAATCACAGCACACTAATGCTCTAGGATCTCCAAACAGTACATCCTGTATATGAGATCTACCAGTGGATAGGGATGATCCAGGTGAGAAACCTTCCTGAATGGCTGGGATAGAGTGAACCTGGAAGATACAAGTAGATAAGAAGTTCTGGAAGTTTGTAGGACAGGGCATGAGAGTAGGTAACGATAAAAGTTCCTCTCACACATATGTGCTAGTTGTTCCCGACTCCATTTCAAAGTCGAAGAGCCAGCGCGGTCCGAAAATGCCTCTGTGGTCATGTAACCGGCATGACTAAACGCCAAAGGCGCATGGAACACTGTTACCTTCCCACCAAAGGTGGTCCCAATTTTTCTACTTGCATTTTTTTATGTGCTTTTGATCTGCTAGGTTGGCAGAAGCTGGGACAAGTAATGGGAGCTCATCATATTATGCGGCACTAAGGTTTCGAACCACTGAACTGTCAACCTTTCAATCGACAAGCTCAGCGTCTTAGCCGCTGAGCCACCATGGAGAGTAGGTATAAGCAGCGAAGAAGAATGGCCACTGAAGATTCCTTATGGAATTGGTTTACAACTCAAATTAGCCAGATGCTAGTGTTGGATGCATTTATTTCAAGATACTGAAGTTTTCTATCCACTCTGAGCTTTGTGGGGACCAAAGGAACACCCTTAAATATATTTTCTAAGATTCTCATCAAATATGCAGAGGACCATTTTGAATTATAGAACAAGAAAAGGTCTCTTCTTTAAACTTCTTGTTGTTCAAAGGGCTAAAAAAAAAAGCAAACAAAAGCCAATTTTCTGGAAGGTATCTCTTAGCATCCTTCCATGCATAATACATGTCTAAATCAATCTTTCCCAAGCAGCTATCCTCCAGATTCGTTTGACCTGTGTTGAATTGACATTATACCTTCACCTCATCTAGATTGCAATCTTACCCTTGAATGTCTCTGTAATCATTTTTTTTTTTTTTTTTTTTTTGTAGTTACAGTTCTGGGAAAGATGAGTTCATGCATATGGACTCCTGGTGAAGCCCTCCTTTTCACTCCATGCAGAATGCTCCAGAAATCTACCCACTCCATCTTCTGCTCAAGCAAGAAGTCACCAAGGAGTTAAAGGGGGCAGAAATTCAGTCTATTAAAGAGAGCTCAAACCCCTGCCTATGGTGGCGCAGTGGTTAGAGTGCAGTCCTTCTGAGGTGGGTAAAATGAGGACTCAAATTGTTGAGGGCAATAGGCTGACTCTGTAAACCTCTTAGAGAGGGCTGTAATCCACTGTAAAGCGGTATATAAGTCTAAGTGCTATTGCTATCTTAACCCAGGTTTATTCCTTGACTCCAGTTGCAAAAAATCAGATCCAGCAACCTAACCCATTGACAACAGATTTTGCAAATGTGTGACATTACATAGGCTGTTAATGGTATAAGGATGTGGGGTATTTGCAGCTGTCACCATTCTGACAGCAAATGACCATTTCATAGGGAGCTCTAGTTTGAAGGAGATTTAAAAGGGCAACATAAAAGACTAGCCAAATGTGTTGTCATTTCAGGCGTTTATTCACCATGGCACCTTTGACATCGTGCCAGAGGAACAATTCACAAGAAATGGAACACTGTCATTACTCATCACTCAATGCCTGTCATTCATTTACTGTTCGCAAAAGAACCTTGCATGGTCATTAAAAAGAAAAAAAGAAAGAAAGAAAGTGGAAGAAAATGTGCAGACCGTAGCATCACCATCCTATAGAACTTCAGGTTGCTTTATGAGAGCTGAATTCTGAAAGAGAATTATTGCTTCTGGTCAATGATAATGTAAAAACAATTTCCACGATGACATTTCAAATTCTATTTTTATACCACTTTTTCAGTAATTAAATGTAATTTATCTCTTGCTGCATTAGTCCACATCTCACCTCACCTGGCTCTGATGCTGTGAAAAGTAGCTTTCAAAGCTTGAGGATCATAAATAAAACAGTCCTGCATCCTGAGACCTGGATGAGAACCATGGGATGGTTCCTCATCCCACATGATTTCATTCTTAGGGGCAATGTAGCAATAAACCAACTCTCAGGCAAAGCCATATGCCTCTTAGTTTTATAAAAATAGCCATCACTTATGGCCAGCCACATGTTTACAATCTATTATGAAGAACAGAAAACAAATTCAGTAGAATCTGCTATCATATTTTAAGCAATAACCTGCACTTTATTGTTACATTGGTGAGATGTCAAAAAAAATAAGTATCTCGGTTTCTTATCATGCAACCTCAGTGCAAAAATTGCATGGAACAATTGTTTATCCAGGCCCACTATCTTTAAATCATTTTCATTGTCTGGACCTCCTAAATTTCATTTCCCTCTTTCCTCTCCTTTTTTTCCATCCCTCCCCATTTCCTGTTTAACTCCAAGCAAGGGTGTAAATATAATAATCCTATTCATATTCTATAGATTGATTTACTGAACTGCAGTCCATAAAAGCAATGCCATTGTGAGTTTGTTAGTCCTTGAAGAACAACAAGCTCCTTTGTGGGGGCTTTTCCTGCAACTTATTGACATGACTGCTCCTCTAAAAACTGGGAGGGGGGAATTACTGTTTTGCAAACAAGTTTCATCCCCCTATACTTTATATGGAGTTCAAGTATATTGTCTTCTGATGCTAATCTACAGGGACATAAAGAAGGTGCAGTTGATGTGCATGGAGTAAGAATGACATTGATAGCTGAAGCTTTCCTTTAAGTTTTCACCCAAATAATCCTTGCTGACAAAGAAGGAAGTGGCTGTTGTACTTAAAGGTATATTGTCTGTTTGGTGGTTGCATCAGATTCATAAACAAACCCAAGGAAATATTTGGCTTCCTATAGAATTTCTATATATGAGTATGCTTTCTTTGGTTGCTGCCAAATTCCATTTATATAATAGCACTTTTTCCTACCAAAAAAAAAAAACAAACACTTTTTCCTTCCTTTAAAAACAACAACAATCTGCTTCTATTCAAATAATGCTGGGAACCGAACCCACGTAATTTATTTAATTTATTTAAAGAATAATATAATGTACTTTGAAATCATTGTTTCAATATTATATTGTTTTAATACTATTTAAGTCAATAGCAAGATCCATTTCTTCCTACGGGAGAATGGAATGTGTTCTGAATGCCCTTACCAGTGTGTCAAGGAATACTGTATATTCCTTATATTCCTTATATGTCAATGCTGAATGGTTGCAGTAATATATATGCTCAAGATAGAAAAACAGTTGTCATACCTAAACAGAAACAAGATCTCCTAGGGTAAAAGAGAGCTAAGATGAGAGCTCAGCCATTGATCAGAGAGATACTATTGCCATCAGATCGGAACAACAGGACCATGGACAGTATTCAAGTAATCCAACCAATACCTTGAGTTGATTTACTATAAATGAGTAAATAACTTTTATTCCTGCATTTAATTTTCCTCTGAGCTATCCTTTTATTACTCCCCATTACTTTTTCTTCAGGAAAACAATAAGAGCAACATCAAGATAATGTTTATATTCATAAACATACAGTCACTCATGCCCTAGACACCTCTGATTACTGCTGTATGCTGTACATGGGGCTGCCTTTGCAGGCCATCTAGAAGCTGCAACTGGTCCAGAATGTTTAAGCATGTGCAATTTTGGGTGTCTCATGGTTCATTCGAGTAACATCACTTTTCTATGACTTGCATTGGCTTCAGTTACTTTCCAGATGCAATTCAAGGTGTTGGCTAAACCCTACATAGCACAGGGCTGGGCTATTGACTTCTCCATGAAGGTATCTTCCCATCCTACTAGGTTAAATAGGGTAGGTCCACTCCAGATTTGCTCCCTTAAATATTGACACCTGATGGACCTTGGAGATGCATCTTCTTGGTGGCAACTGCACCCTTTAGAATAACCTTCTACTTGAAAACTAAGAGATCCCAACCCTTTTAGCTTTCAGAGGGCCATGAATACCTATCTCTTCCCTCAAGAGTTGAATTAAAATGGGGTTGAGCTGGGAAGCTTTTTTGTCTGGCACCTAAAGATAAGGGTAGTTATATTTCTCATCCATCCATCCATCCATCCATCCATCCATCCATCCATCCATCCATCCATCCATCCATCCATCCATCCATCCATCTATCTATCTATCTATCTATCTATCTATCTATCTATCTATCTATCTATCTATACCAGATTTTTAGGACAAATATTCTGAATAAATGTGATCCATGAGGAAAAATATTCTGTTAGGGAAAATGAAGGGATCAATGGAAATGAGATGAAAGAGTGCAGAAAAATGACTGGGCCACAGGAGCCCCAAGAATGAATTAGCATAGTCACTATTTGGTGAACATGTGCTTAGAAAAAGATCTTGTTGTTCAGATAGAATAGATGGTTTAACCATTAAGGAGTATATTCATACCTACACAGGACAAATGAAATATAAACCTAAAAGCATGAGTGATTTTATTGTTAATGATAAAAGACTGAGAGAATTAGTAAGGGTACAAGAGAGATGACAAGTTCTAAACATAGAACAGGCACACAAGGAAAAAATAAAAGTGAAAGGAGAAAGTTGAATAACTGCAGCAATAGGAGGTCTATGAGAATGTGGAAAAGTATAAGAAGATAGATTAATTTTCCATCAGAAAAAAAAAACTAGAAGGAAACCTAAGGAAAGAGGGTGTGGAAGCTGCTTAGAGCGGAATGAAAAGAATGATATTATACAATGCCACAGAAATATGTGGAGTCATGCTAATGGGAAGTGTGAAAAGGCATGCTTGGCAGAATGGTGAAATGAAAGGCTGTGGAGGTGAAAAAGAAATTCATATCTGAATGATTGCTGCAAAAAAAAAAAGAAGATGAGAGAACGATGCAGAATGCACATAAAAAGAAAAAGCTTTTTGCAAACAATGTGAAAAAAATAAAGAACAGAGAAAGATTGTGACTAAAAGATGAAATAAATTGTTTTGGAAGTAAACAATTATTATGAAAATGGGTAAAGGGGATTAAACAGGGAATCCAGACCAGTGGTGGGTTGCTACCAGTTTGCACCGGATCAGGTGAACCAGTAGCAGTGGAGGCGGCAGAGGCGGGAGACTCTGCCTACCTGCCCAGATGCTTCTGTGCAGAAGTGTCATGCACATGTGTAAGCACGCACGCACACACAAGCGAACTGGTAGTGGCAGGATTTGGAACTCAGCCCTGGTCCAGACAGAGTAAATGAAATTAAGAATTGAAATATTGGTGATGAAATTATTTCTGATGAAGCCAAAATGAGGACATTTTGGAAGAGGCACTTTAAGAAATTCTATGGGAAGGATAGTAATTGTTGTGGTTCGCCAGCAGCCTGCGGAGCTGGCAGTGGAGTCAGACAGTGAGGAGGCTGAGGAAGAACATGGGCCAATCCTGGAGTCAGGGGAAGGCCCAGATGAGGGCTCTGTGTTGGAAGCAGAGATGGGGCCAGGGCCATCGGGGAGTGATGTGCGGACTTTGGAGCCTCCAGAGGCTGACAGTAGAGAGGCAGAGGAACAGGAGCAGCCTGTTCCTAGTGCAAGTATGAGAAGAGCTGCCAGAAGGCAGGAGCAGCTAAAGCAGAGAGGACGACTCGGGAGTAGGGCCAAGAGATGATTGGCCCCTCCCATAAGGCTTAAAAGACCAGCAACGACTCTTGGCCTCTATCAGAAAACAATGTTGAAATATTTGCTGCTTGTTTCACTGTATTCATTTCTTGTCGGCATCTTCTGCTTCTGAACTTTTGCCAAGAAACACCTTTGGCAGTTTGCCTAATTATCCCAAGGTCAGCGATAAACTGAGGAATGGTGTTTTGAAGAATTTGCTTTAATTTAGTTTGGACTACACTGAGAATGAGGACCCGGATTGTGGGGGCAATAAACTGACTTTGTATAAAAAGAACACCACTTGGGGGGGGGGGGCAAAAGCCCTACTAAGCAGGTATATACAAAAGTATGAAGGCTATTGCTTAACGCATTGTAAGCCGCCCTGAGTCTCCGGAGAAGGGCAGCATATAAATAAATAAATTCTCAGCTGTTCTAATAAAGTTAGTTTGTTTTCAAACTGTTTGTATTTAATACTAACTATGTGGGCCTGGGTCACAACAGTAATCTTCTGAAGAATAGATTTGAACTGAGTACTATAAATATTAGTGTCTAAGAAAAAATAATGGAAAGAAAATCACAAATGCTGTAACAAAGTTGAAAAATAATAAGACTCCTGGTATAGATGATGGTGAGGACAGAAACAGTGTAATGGGGATGTGGTTTACTTAATGGACTGGCTGGGAAACATCTTAATTGTATCCGTAAACACTCTATAAGAGAATGTAGTTATTGATCCCCTTTCCAAAGGGAATGGTGGCAAGAGTTAATGCAAGAACTACAGAGGTATTTGTTTAAGTATGTCTGGGAATGGCAGAAGTCTGAAAGCACTTAAGAGATCAGAATTGATAACATTTAGAAATGCAGGGATATATAGACTAGAGTTTTTACAGATCACCGAGAAATGCCTAAATGTGGGGGGGGGGGGGGAATTATTATTAATTTGTTGTAGCATATGGTAAACTGAATCTTAGAATGTTTTGCAAGGATATTGAATCAGAAGCCAAATGGTGATTGCTGATGGTAAGACAAGTTGTATATGTTGGAAGTAATGCATGTGTGACAGTAAATGACTGCTTAACGAATAGTTCTATGTTGTTCTGTGTTTTGGAAAGGAAAGAAGGTAAGGATGTAGGAATATCTCTTTGGCTGTTTAATACAATATGTTTATAAACAAATGTATAAAGAACGTTTGTTGTGATGTTAGAGGTGCGTTGGTTTGGAAATATTAATGCATATGTAGATTTGTATGCATATAGTGCAGTAAATATTAGATTGTGTGATGCATTAAACAGCATGGATCTGAACACTAATTATAAAAAAACTAGTGTTCTGGAGTTTGACATGAAAAGTAGAATGAGCAATTACGAGTCATAAATAAAACAATTACAAGTTATAAATAAAAATGTTGAGCAAGTATATGAAATTAATAACTGAGTACAGTGTTCTATAGTGATAGGAAAGTGGATAAAAATGTGAAATCCTACAAATGGTGGAAGAAATACATAGTACTATACACAGTCTCTTGCAAGGGGGAATGAATGTTAGTCAAAGAAGCAAAAATTATTGTGTATATGAGTACCCTGATTCCTGTTTTGTTGAATGGACGTTACAGTTATAGATGTCGGGTGGACATAAAAGTAAGTTGAATGACCTAATCAGATGCTTGAGAAGTGTGTGTGGTAGAATTCACGATTGAGTTGCATTCAGAAAGTCTCTGAAGTTTCTCTAATATCCACTCAGAGGACATTATTCCACAATATGCTGCATTGTCTGCTTTGGAGCCCCACAGCTCCATTCCGAAGAGGAGAGGTTTCTCCATTTACAGGGAGGCCAGTGTACCTGCCATATTGAGTCCTAATCCTGTTGAGGATAGACCAGGTATTATGAGGTAATACAAAAATAGTGACTGGAATTGGTGTAAATTAGTTTATAGAATATAGATTACAGAATAACAGAGTTAGAAGGATTTTGGAGGTTTTCTAATCAAACCCTCTGCTCAAACAAGAGACACTACTATTCCTGTGACAAATGCCTGTGCAACCTCTTCTTAAAAACCTCCATGATGGACCTCCTACAACTTTTGGTGGATAGGTGGCTTCGGAGAATAGGTTGATGTCCTACTTTGTCTTATCTATGCCTTTAATTTCTCTGGCTTTCTATTTTCTTATTACTTTTCTGTAGCTTGCATTGCTCTGCTTACTCTGAAAAGAAATAAGATAATGAATATTTGTATATGCATATGGAAATCATCAATCTGGCTTGTAATCCCCATCATGTGACAACATTTTTTTTAAGGTTCCACCATATCCGAGATGGATGCATAAGCCCCTGATTTCTGGAAATTTCTTCTCCCAGCTTACTCCTGAAAACATGTTGTCATCAGCAAAAGGGAAAACCTAGGCAAAGAAAACCTTCTTTGCCCACACAGTGCCATCACAGGGAATTCTGGCTCTGGAATTGCTTTCTACCCGTGTCTCTTTTTTATTCAAACCTGAGGCCATGACAAAAATACACTGGTGATAAGATACAAACCAGCACATGGAACCAATAGCCATGATTAGCCTCCCTATAATCCCTCTGCATCTTCTGTTGCCATGTGCCTTCCCTGCTAAAATACATAGACATATGTAGTCAAATGAGTTTTGACATTGGCAGTAACCAGAGGCTCAGAATGTGCAATTGATTCAATTACCGGTTATCTCAGAAGACAGTATTGCTGTTTTCTCTGCCATGGTCCTGCTCTCTTCACTGCTGAATTAAAGAATATGTTGAACTGTGAAGCTCAGATTGGAAGGAATGTGACATTTTTTTCCTAGATCTTCACTGTCCAGTTCGCCTACAGAACTTCTTGATCTTTTATTGTTATGTCACTGTTTTTGCAGTTTTTACTTGTGATCTTCAAGTTGATTTTATTTATTTTACATTTATTTTAGGTTTTTTTTCTTTCTTTTTTTTCCCTTTTTTTCTCTTTTTTTTTACAGAGGTGGTGGCATTGTTTTTATTTCCCAAAAGGTCCATCAGGAGTGATGGAGGAATCAGAGCAGCAAAGATTTGCTCACCCTATCCCATTCTATATGGATGACAGACTTGCCAAAATAATAATAATTATTATTATTATTATTATTATTATTATTATTATTTTAGATTATCTCTGCATTAAGGAAATCCACTCACTTCTATAACTTTATAAATAGTTTTGCAATTTCCAGCACAGTAAGGTAGGGAGAAAATACCCACAGAAATTATTCCCATGGATTTTTGAAAAATTTATTTTAAAATGTGTGATGTTGTAAGAAATCAGAGCGAAATTAGATGTAATAACATCCAGAAAAGACAGTTTTAAAAAGTAACTTTTTAAAAGGCTATATTGTCTCTGTCTCTTTTCTCCCCCACCCCTTACATGCACCCATACATATATATTATTATAATAACAACAGCTAAAAGTACAAATAGCCCAAACATAATAAACGAGATAAATTCAATACAAAGATCAAGATCAACAATTCTTGAGCCAATATTTACTCTAATTACAGAATACAATCACAGTGCTTCTCCTTTCCAAGCACTTCAATAAATATAATAGAGGGAGGCATACTGTGTAGTTCTTAAGAGAACTTGCTAGTAAAAAAAGTAAAACTTAAATTAGAAGTAATCAGAAGCTTTGAAGTCTCTTTTAGTGCACAACAACCATCAGTGACAGCGTTTGCAAGTGAAACTCTCTAAAGCTATAACAGAATTCTGGAACAATTTTTAAAGTGTATATTTGATTATTTTCTATACAGTTTGATTTGGAGCAACCAATCAGCTTTGTATCCAGCGGAACAAGTATGTGAGGTGATACTTACTTAAATGACTTGTTGGAGCAAACTTTGCTCTTGTTTCTGAAAAGAATTCCCATCTCAGATACTTTTACTGGTGTAGATTGTACATTTATTTAATTTGTCAGTTATAAATTGAATGGAAAAGAATTAAAATGACTTTTTATACAGTACAAAACAATGCTATAGATTTTATTGGAGTAATTGACCAAGTAGAAAAAGGAAATCAAATTCTGAGACAGCTGATAATAATTCTAATAAAACTTTGTAATTGTAAAATTGATGTGTTCAAAACAAGGGGTTGTTGAAGTTGTTGAAAAGTATTTTCACAGTAGTAAATCAAACTTAGCCACAAACCAGATAAATAAATGACATCGGTTGGAGAAGACCAATTATAAATAAAAAGAATCTAGATGGCTTGGAAATCTAACAAGGTGAAAGATATTAGCTGCAGTCAGACATTATATAAGAGCAGTATAGCAAATCATGGCTTAAGGTTTCAGTAGCTCTTTCGCTGTAGGGGCAAAATCTCTAAATGGAATAACCTGTAATTTCCCCTCAAAATAATAATAATTTTTAAAAAACAGCTATGGGAAGAGCACTGAATCTTGCCAGGGTTCTCTTGAATTTTGGAACCATTATTTGGCTTAAACATCTGGACAGTTTGAAAAAAAAAGAGGAAGAGCAAATAAATCTAATATTCTGAAATTTTGGCATGTTGTTTAAGGCTTGTTATAGTATGCTATATTCTAGGATCAGCTGAATCTGGTGAGAAACCATAACATTTCAGGGTTTTTTATGCAATGTTTACCCAAGGATTAAACAAAGTCACCATCAATTTACCCAATATTAGTGAGTGCATGTCCAAGCATGAGATTCATTTTTGGTGATAGTGATTTCATGACACAAAACCATGACATGAACGTATCATGGAACTTGAAATATGTTCCTTAATAATTTCCATTGTACCCTCTCTAAGTGGAAGAACTATATGGTCTCAACTGGGGTCCACATAGATATTGTACGGTTTGTACCTGGAACCTGGCCAATAATTCTACTTCTACCTGTATGAACTTTTGGAGTGACAGAAAGACAGCGGAACTATTGTTAATTTCTGTGCATTTTGAATATCATATTCCATATCCCTGCATTTACAAAGAGCATGAAACACTACCCTAAATATATTACATCTGTAACCTCTTCAATTGGGTGTTGAATCAGTTGTTAATATGAGTTTTAAGTTGCATAGAAAAGTTGCTTAGAAAAACTAAGGCTTAGTTTCAAATAATTAATTTCAAGTAGTGCTTTTGCACTGCAATGTATGGCTAAGGTGTGAAGGATTTTTTAGACCAATTGATATTTGAAATAACTACACAGCATCTTCCATACATAGGAAGGTTGCACTATGTCTGTCCTTCAGTTTGGGAGGAGATGGGCTTTATTATTATTTTTGGCAAAAGATAATTGATAAAAAGAATAATAGGAGTGTTATCAACATATTCCCTTGCCTGAACCAATAGGAATTTCCTTGGAGGGGTGACCCTTAAACTAGAATCCTCATAGTTCATTCATTCATTCATTCATTCATTCATTCATTCATTCATTCATTCATTCATTCATTCATCAGTTTATATGGCCACCCATCTTAAACATATGACTCTGGGCAGCTAACAGAATTTTTTTTAAAAAAGCATCATAATATATGGTACAGTTCTTAAGTTTACACCACTGATTATGTCTAGAAATAAAGTTGAAAACAAATCTAAAATCAACAAAGATTCATAGAGCACAGATCCTGGCCTAAAAGTATTTTGTTTAGCTAGATGTTGCTTTTTATTGTCTATCTCTTTGTGGTGAGCATTCAGTAATATACTGCTGCAATTAAAATTTGAGGTATTTGCAGAAAACATCACATTTTGGAAGTACTATTTGTTGAATTAAATTCCATAATAAATGAACTTAAGGTATAGACATATTTTAAAAAGTGCAATGAAAGAAATAATACATTACTGCTAACTTGTCACAGAAATATGACGATCCTATTGTAGCAATTTAGGAAAAATGGTGTTATGCAGTAAGAGCAAAATTGTATCAGCAAAGTAAAATGACAGTCTTAGGACAGCAATAATAATTATAGCTGGAATTGTTTGATTCTTGATAAAACTTCATTACAACACTTAATTGACTGATAATGAAATATAACAACTCTTGCTTATTTACTGCATCTAAGAGGTCCATCTTGTGGCTTCTGATTTTTAGATCAGAGCTTTCCCCAGCTAAAGGAAGAATTGAATATTTAAAGCTGCATTGCTTCCCTTATTATCCCCTTAGCAAATTTCTTTGGACGTAACTCGTTTTCCTACACTATATGATCTCCAGGCCATATTATCAGCAGTGGATGATTGTGATTCTTCCGGCTGAAGAGATGGCTTGCTGCCGAAGATCCTTTGATCCTAAATCTTTCATTTGAAAGCAATGTCTGCATTAGCCAACATCTCTCTTTTGATGTCTCTGTTTCTACTCAAACTGTTGATAACTTCAAGGCTGGCCACTGTCTAAGGTCTCTTCATTTCACCTTTGAGTTCCTTGCATGACAGAAAGGTTTTATTTAAATGCCGCATTTTCAGCACCCATATATTCAACTTTCTATTTTAGAAATTCAGAGTGAACAAGTTCTTATTTAATTTAATATCTTAGATCATTTTGATTATCATTATGACAATCTTGGGTAAATCTCAATTCCTACATCAATTGGATCCTAATAATCAATAGTAATCATTAGGAACTTGAGGTAAATCAATTTTAAACACCAAGAAAAGCTAGGCATTTTTTTTTCTAATATGCATACTTATTCTCTTATCTCATCCTCCCACATGTACACACACATGTTATGTGTGCTATATTTGTTATAAATGCCCAACATGGCCAGGGTGTTCTAGATTCCTGCTGGATAATGTGCATCCAAGACCACTGAAGTGAGAAGGCAAAACTACAGTAGCTTTTGCCACCTTTGTTGATCTCAACAATAAATCAAGTTTTCCATTTCACTTGGCCAGTTCTTCATTTGGGGGTGTTCACATGTTACAGTTACATCTTTACAAGATTCAGTCAGAAGATTCACAATTCTACCTGCAATGCTGAACTTAACTGAACTCTAGCAGAAGTTGCATATGACAACCATATCCTATCTATTCCACCAACAAGTTATATGAGTGACTTTTCTTCCCCTTCTCCAGTTAAAAGACAACCTACAATCACAGAATCATATTTGTCTATTACATATAGGAAAGGCTGGCATATTTGTTTCCTCAGTCACCCTCACTCTCATGCGAAGCATTTTAGGATATTGTGATCTGAATTCAGCTAGTGGCATCCTTCTGTGTGTCTTTACTACTTATTCACATGCTTGCTTTCTTATTTTCTTTTGCGATGATGTATGATAAATAGAAATGTTTGAAAGCATGCTATAACTAGAAGAAATTTGCATTGAGTTTTTAAAAACAAACAAACAGTCACATCAACTCTAATAAAGGGGGAAAAAACCCCAATAAGACAGCTCATTAAAAAAAGGTTGAGCACAAGGAATTTGAAAAATGTTTTTGGCATACTTCTTACAGGGTATATGCTTCTGTCTGGGTTTCATTACTTCTAATTGAGGGGATGGATGGGTAGACAGACAGTCAGACAGTCATGGACCTCATATGAAGAGGTCCTGTTCATTTGGAGCAATATGCTTAATGTGGAGGGGGGGGGATCTGAGAACAGGAATTCTCACTTGAGGCTTAATGTGGTACAGCCCAGATAGACATTTATGACCTCAACTAGATCCAGTTTATATGCATGGCATTCCTCCCATATCAATGGTGTCGTTTTTGTCAATAAATGCACCTGCGGTGAAAAGAGGGACTGAGGATAAGAGAAAAAGGATGTCATAACTGTTCCCTCCCCTAAGTATTTAAATTAAAAATCAATTCACATCTATACACATCTACCCTTACAAGGAATTATGAGTCACATCATTTCTCCTGAGGAAAAAAACACAACTTTACGATTAATTTTTTAAGAAAACCCACCTCATCCCATAAGTTTCTGCTCTGTTTGGCAGGGGAAAGAATAAAATAATGGCCAAAAGCTATATGGAAATGAGGCTCAAGAGCTGCTGAACCTGAAGGATTACCTCCATCAGACGATACCCACAACAGAAGCTTAAATCCGTCTCCATGTAGAGGAGGTAGAATTGGCAAGATTTCTGTCAACATGTATTATATACTTTTTTTTTAAAAAGTAATTCTGCCTATTAAATCAGTTACGCTCAAAATGTCAAATGTTTATTGAGGTGCTTGCAAGCTTCAAAACTGACTCAGAAGAAACCTTCTCAGCCTTCTTCTGCTATTTCTTAAAGAGAAGATCATTATCCAAATAAGCCTGGAGAAAGAAGCCTGGCATCTTTTTTCCAATAAACCTCGGGGTTGGGGAAAAAAGAAAACCAGCAGGCAAGTATCAAGCACTGTGAAATGGGCCCCTAACTGGCATCTATATGTTGAGACATAGAATATTTGAACATGTAAAACTTATAAGAACTAGCTTTAGTTGAAAATTCTCCATTGCTACTTCTTGATTTGTATTTTTTTGAAATAAAAATAATGATTTCTATATATATCCTGAAGGCAGCTTACAGTTCTGGCCAATGTGATGACAGAATAAAATCAATAAAATAAAATAATTATAGGCACAGGGTAGTGGGCATCATTATGTACAGAGGCACTATGTTGTTGTATGTTTTTCCAGTGGGTGGTATTAATAGAATTTCTTAAGAGGCCTCCTTTCAGAAAAGTCAAGAGGCAAAATTATGTCAAATAGGATTCATCCTACTGTTTTTGTTTCTTTTACTTACCTCTCTCTTTCAATTGATGAAGGAAAACCCTTTTGTTTCCTCTTCTAGCTAAAGAGTATTTTGCACTGACCTAGCTCTTAATAACTGCTAATCACATTTTTCTCCTTCTTGATATTGGTCATTAAAAGACAGTAGAATAGAATAGAATAGAATAGAATAGAATAGAATAGAATAGAATAGAATAGAATAGAATAGAATAGAATAGAATAGAATAGAATAGAATAGAATTCTTTATTGGCCAAGTGTGATTGGGCACACAAGGAATTTGTCTTGGTACATACGCTCTCAGTGTACATAAAAGAAAAGACACATTCATCAGGAATCATCAACACTTAATGATAGTCATAGGGAAACAGTCAATATAAATCTTAAGGATACCAGAAACAAGGTTACAGTCATACAGTCATAAGTGGGAGGAGATGGATGATAGGAACAATGAGAAGATTAATAGTAATGCAGACTTAGTAACTAGTTTGACAGTGCTGAGGGAATTATTTGTTCAGCGGAGTGATGGCGTTCAGGAAAAAACTGTTCTTGTGTCTAGTTGTTCTGGTGTGCAGTGCTCTATAGCGTCATTTTGAGGGTAGGAATTGAAACGATTTATGTCCAGGATGCGAGGGGTCTATAAATATTTTTACAGCCCTCTTTTTGACTCATGCAATTTACAGGTTCCTCAATGGAAGGCAAGTTGATAGTAATTGTTTTTTCTGTAGTTCTAATTGTCCTCTGAAGTCTATGTCTGTTTTTGCTATCTTTCTCCAAAGTTTTCAGCTTTTAAGAAAGCCAGACAGGACAAGTGGTTATAAATCAAGGGAAAGTGTCCTACTTATGAAGGAACACTGACTTGTTTCTGATTCACATTGAGATCCTTATGATTTGAGAGGTATCTCATTCCAAAGGGCAGCCACTCTGGAAGACTTTCCCTATGGCCAGTTCCCCCCCCCCCTCCTGCTAGCTTTTCATTTTCAAGGTGACTGGAAAGGCAGGATGAATGAGGGATGAGGGATGGATCATGGATCTTGCTGCATACAGATGTGGGGTTGTCACTTCCAGCAGTTCCACAGCAGGAATAAGGTGGTGTCATCCAGTCATCCTGTCTCAGAAAAGACTTCCGTCCATCGACTTCTGAAAATATCCACAAAATGCTCAGAGCTCTTGCCCTTTCACACTTTTCGTTGCAAAAATATCTCATATGTATCCAGTAATGCACCGCTTTCATCAAAGGGTTGTTCAACCATACAATTATGTCACTTTGTGTGGTTACTTGGTCTGTGCTGCAAAAAGAAACAGCCTATGAACCTATACTTTTATCACCATAGGAAGAATTTTGTGGTCAGAAGAAAAAAATGCTGAGAGGTCCTGCCATCTCATACTTTTTCAAAAGTGAAAAATAAAAACTTCTTCCTAAATAGATTAGTGAATTGATGTCCAATATTTCATTACAAATCTGATCATAAATCTGCAGAGTAGAAAGCTGCCCAGGAAAGCAGAAAATAAAATAGATTGGATTTTCAGTGACCCACAGATTCCCAATTCTGATAGGGTGGTGCATGCATGCTTATGGATGGGGAGGGTTACAGATCCAAACTAAAAGGTTTAAGGATTGAACCACTACAATGGTCTTGGAAAAGTGTTGACAGACTAGGCATTGCAAAGTTTTTATGCACTTGTTCAGTTAAAAACAAGGTATACATGAAAATAAAAATTATTTCTTCTGATAGTACATTTTCCATACAGATATGGCTATCCTTCCACTCTGTTATTCTGTCATATTCCATCACAATGATTAATGTAAATAGGTATTCCATCACAATCATTATGGCGAAGCAGTTTTTGGCGAATGGCTCTTTCTTAATACAGCAGGAAGCCTTGATCTCTTCACATTTGTACTACCACAGCAGATCTCATTGTTGAAATGTCCTTAGCCTAAATGAATCTGGAAGACAGAAGAAGTGTCAATTCAGGCACAATTCAGGCACAATATTCTGAGGTTAGTTCAAGATACCTTGCTACACCACTCAGATGCCCATAATCTGCTTCATGGATGTATTAATATGCATTCCTTCTGTTCTTGAGGCTCTATAAAAGTAGCGTCAACATAATTGGTTGGACTGATTTTTTCTGAGTTTCAGAAACAAACCCAGGTAGTAGACCTACTCTCATGTTTTTCATACAGGTCTTTTCTTTCTCATCTGGCATCATCACCTACTGGCAGGAAAAAAACCTCCCAATTATTCTTCTGAATATGCAACACTGGACAGTTGAGGAATTCTGGATGTTCTATCCCATTTCCTTTTGTGCTCCTGCCTCTCAGCTCCACCACCCAATCAGCCAGAATATTTTGGGGTCTATCCATTTTATGGGAGAATAATAGGTATATTGATCACTAGGGATGCTAGCTTGGTCAATGCCCATCCCCACTGAACAAGGAAAAGAAAAGTCTCCCCTGACTTGTTTCTTACTCTCTTTCCAAAAGTACAATAATCATATATAAACATTTAGTCTTTAAGGGTGCTTTTTTTAAAAAAAAAATCCTGAATACATTGATTAATCTCTCAATCTCTGGGAAGACGAGAAAGTAATATTCCATTTTAAAAATGTTGACAAAATGGTGACACTGAGACTGTTTTTCAGTAAGTGATCAAGGAGACCTGCTTTAAGCTCAAAAATCACTGCATCAGGTGCATGGGTGGGAAGAGTCCTTTCTGTCACTCAGAAGCATGTAGTATTTAGTTCTGAAGCAGGCCAGATTGATCTGGGACAATGCAGCTGATCTTTTTAGAACTGGTCCTTAAGGAGCCACATGCCATAATAGCTGAGTAGGCTGAAGACAGACATTGAGTTAAGGAGCCAATAACAGAAACGCAGCAATGCAGACATGGTGATTCCAGCCAGCACAAGAATCCAGCCAACTCTCTGGACTATCAATATCTCTGGGTAAATAAGCAAAAAATAATCCAAGTTGGCAAATCTTCTGAGGAGAGAGAGAGGAAGGAAGGAAGGAAGGAAGGAAGGAAGGAAGGAAGGAAGGAGGGAGGGAGGGAGGGAGGGAGGGAGGGAGGGAGGGAGGGAGGGAGGGAGAAAGGGAAAGTGTCTAGTTTCTAGTAACAAAATGGATGGCATGGTACATGATCACAAAAGACAATAATTAGAGCCAAAGCCAGACAAATCCCCACCTTTACCAGCATCTCTGTATTGCAAATTTTGTGCCAAGAGAGGAAAATTACTTTCACTGAGAAATGATTAAAAACTCCTCTAGGCTGTTTCCACAGAGCTGGGGATGAGATGGAACTGATATCATGAAAGATGACCCTTAAAATGGTTAACAAGGTGTTTCTGTCCCTTAGAGTGTGTGTGTGTGTGTGTGTGTGTGTGTGCATACATATATTACAAACACACACATACTCACATACATATACACTAGCAATTAATTTTTAACAAACTGCAGTCTGGATTTAGTGGTTCACCAAATCAAGGAAGGAATTATAATCTTATCTAACTGTATGTTGTTGATACTCAAATTTACTGGAGTATAATCCTAAAAGGCTATATTTCACTTTGTTCCCTGTATTCTCTAAAAATATTTTATCCCTATAATAGCAAAGATATGGCATTTTCCATCAACCGTGTCTTTTCCCCCTTTTTATTATGTACTTGACAATGTCAAGAAAGAGGGCAGCTTGATATCAATTTAACATTGGGGAGGGAGGATTGGATGGATGTCCAGGACATCAAATCAATATGGCAACTCCGGCTACATTTCAAACTCAACAAAAAAGTCAGGAATAAGCTTATCCAAACACCCAGGAGGTCACTCCTCCAAAAGAGGAGCACAATTTTGCTGTAGATGAGGTGGGAAAAGGGACAGGAGGAAGAGGAAGTAGCTAGGTTGGGTTTTTGAAGGTATAAGACTGCCAACAAAACACCAAATCAATAGTTTCTTTCAAAACCTTGAAAAGATAGGGGTATATTTACCAAATGTGGAAAGCCAGTGTTTCTAAGAATATGATTCCAGTGGCACAAAAAAGTAGAGACTGAGCTGGCAGTTCCCTCTGGCCATCTTTGATTCAGATTCTCTTCTGAACCATATCAAGCTATGAGCGGCTTCACTGGAGCATAGTCCAGTTTCTGAACTTTCAATTTGAACCCAAACAAATAAAAATGGGGAAATGGGCAAGTGAGTCATAACCTTTCAGGAATAAATGATCCATCAGAAGGGTCTTAAAACACAAACTCCCGTGACTGCAGCAATTTAAACCACAGTCCTAAAAAAAAGGTTTGTTTTTTCCTTTCACAGACCCAGCTGAGAGTTCATCACACACAGAAAGCAAGTCAGTGAGATCCCCATAGCTGCCTGTGAATAATGCAGATGACAATGCTGAAAGCGCAGAGCATTCCTGAGATGAAAATAAAGGTTTCCTATGTAGGGCAAGAAGATTCTGCTCGAAGGAAAAGTGCAACAATGTCTTGGAACCGCTTCTGGGAAAAGGTATGGAGAAAAGAATGTAGGCAGATACAGAAATGTTCCCAAGGGTCTTCACTAATCCCAAATGTATCAAGTATAGGGAAAACTACTTCACTGTGTAGTCAAAGCTGCACAGAAGCTAAGGGATTGAGGAACGAATCAATAACTTATAAGTTTAAATGACACATTAGGTAGCTGTTCTGGTAAAAGACTTCCCGTATGTAATGAAAATGCGTGAAGACAACAGTAAGAAATGAAGCTAGTGAAACAGGAATCAACAGCTCCCAGGCTAAAGAAAAGCACTCTGTTAATATAGTTCAAGTGCCTTCCAAGGCGAATAAGGGAACAGCCAAGTGTCTGTTGACCTAGATAGGCAGAAGGAGAAATCGAGGAGTTAAAACACTGGGGTAGAGGGTTTAAAATATATAAAGCCTTTGATTTCTGTGTACTGCAGTAGGCAAATTTGTAGTTATATAGTTTTGTTGGTTATGTAGATCTTGGATAAGCCTTGAGTTATGAATAAGGGAATCAAGATTTATAGCTGTGCCTATATGAAGGATGACAAGAACCTGATTATGACATCTCCTGGCTCTACAATATTCCGCCCAGCAACTGTGTATTTGGTAATCAAACAGGAGCCCATCTGACTGGTTTTGTTAATGGTTCCAAAGAGATAGACTTAGCTACATCAGGCATGCCCTATTGAGACAAATGAACAAGATTCAAATGCATTAGTGCACTATCAGCTGGCAAATTCTTGATACTGTTTTTTCAGTGCATGAAATTATTTTCTGTATTGTCTTTGTTTCTGCAGGCTATCCATGTAGAGTCAACCACTCGTGGCATTTCAAAATTCTCTATCAAATTTATGGACAATGAAATTACACATAGTCCTCAATTTATGAATACCCATTTAATGATCATTTGACTACAATAGCACTGGGGGAAAATGTGCCTTACAACTGGTCCTCCCACTTATGATGGTCACAGCATCCCCATGGTCACGCGACTGCAGTTTAGCAGTCTGGGCATTTGTCAACCAGCATGTATTTATGATGGCTGCAGCCTTCCAAGATCATTTGCCATTTTCAATTTTTCTAGGGGCCTTTGGACAAGCAAAATCAATGGGGAAATCTGGATTTGCTTAATTGCATGATGTCAAGGTTCCAAGTAATGGACCTAACCAATTCAGCACTCCAAGACTTACACCTTTCTCAAAGAACTATTTTATTGAATACATCATTTTGGCACGAATGAAAACAAAACCAGCTCTAACTATTTCCCACGGTTTCAGTATAATTAAAGAATAAATAACTCCCTCCCTCATTGTCACAGGTCACGTTGTCCAATTAGGTGTTCTGGCAACTCCTTCTAGTCTCTGGCCAACACCTGTGGGGATGACCTTGATTCCCATGGGATGGTCTATTGTTATTGTCTGACGTGACATTCCAAGCCTCTCCCCCCCCCCGGCATACTGTATGGCAATCTGAGAAATGGGGAAATGGTTGTGGCAGGCCTGATCCGTTTCGAAGTTGACACGTGATTTAATTATTTATCAAATTTATTTGCTGGCCATCTTCCAATTCAGTCGACGCTGAGCAGTTTACAAAAGTGATACACTTAATGGTCACAGCACGCACACAAAAAAAAGATTGTAACATTGTGCACAACTTATTTAATGGAAGTTTTGATCCCAATTGTGGTTCTAAGTTGAAGACTATGTAAAAGATAATTTCTCTGAAATCCTCCAAGGGAAAAAGAAATCTTTTTAGCAGTGACAGGTTCAGCACTACTGAAAAAGCCTAACAGGAGACGTTTTCTCATGATGCTGTCCTTTGAGAATTTATTGAAATATGGGACAATTGTATGAAAAAGGTAGGACATTTACTCACATCTCTCCCCCTCCCCCAAAAAAGAATGCAAAAACATTGTACTTTGGCCATTCTTCTTTGAAATAATTTATAAAGCAAATTCTTTTTCATCAAACTAACTGGCAGGAAAAAAAGTGTAAAATTTCTCTTCCAGCACTATATTGATATTAAGTAGATAGGATTCTGGTAACAGAGAGGGAGGGAGGGAGGGAGGGAGGGAGGGAAGGAAGGAAGGAAGGAAGGAAGGAAAACATTCATCATATTTAAATCAACATGACCATTGATTCACAAGAAATTATCAACAAAATGGATAGAATGATGGATGTTTTGAGGCAGATTCCCCTTTAAAACCTGCAGGCTTCCCACTGTCTTCTCACAGTTGCTAGCAGCAAATCCAAAATATGTCCTTCAGTATCAAGTAAGAGCATGTTTTTCTCTGGAAGTGATTAGGACTCTTCTTCACTTTAACTTTACCCCACCTGATGTTCTTCAGGAGAATTGAGATTTCAACTGTCACAATTCCTAATCAGCCAATGGTAGAAGCCAGTGTACTGGTACTTACTGAAAAATGTTCACACTCCAGTACTGCTTCAGGCACTGCCTACTACGGCATTTTTCTTTCAGACAGTAAAGCAACTTCAGCCTCTGAAGAATTGTATTTTCCATTATGATGTACTTGTGTAATATTGACCAGTAAAAAATAAAGGATGTTTTCAAGTTGATCTTGATTGCTGGTGGCTCGATCCATCCATATAATTTTTCAGCAACATTATGGAAGTGGTTTATCATGATCTTCTTTTGAGATAGATAAATGGATGAGCGGATGGATAGAGAAAGAGAGAGAGAGGGAGGGAGGGAGGGAGGGAGGGAGGGAGGGACAGAGAGAGAATGAATCTTCCTAAAATAGGAAAATATGTCTGTCTCTATCTTCCTAGTCTATTTGGTGCACCATCCAAGTACCAACCACTGCTAATCCCGTTTAGCTTCTGAAATTAGCCATATATGAGACCTACATTGGCCATTAGAAAATATTTTGAAGCCAAGCTACGAGGAAGATTGTACATGAACTATTAGCATTGATTGATCAATTATTGTACTTGCTGGACAGTTTTGGTATCAGATTATAACAGCTGGATGTGAATTATTTATTTAAAAATCTGTTGCCCATATTCCCAAGACTCCAGGAAAACATATAAAAAAGGGAATAATAACAACAACATAACAATCATTGTTATATCTAAAGACAAAAGTTACCCATGTTATAGCTGTACATTAGAAATGGCCTACTAAGGAGCTAATTCTTTGTTCTAGACAGGAGAGGCTCTATGAATCAGTGGTGGGATTCAAACATTTTTACTTCCATTTCCTCCCAATCAGCTTGATCTCGGGAGGCAGAGAATAGATGGGGGTGGGGCCAGTCAGAGGTGGTATTTACCAGTTCTCCGAACTACTCAAAATTTCTGCTACCGGTTCTCCAGAACTAGTCAGAACCTGCTCAATACCACCCCTGCTATGAACGTTATAAAGCAATATATTCCTTACAGTAAATACCACCATAGAAAAGCCTTGCTCCTGGGTCCAGTCCCGCCACCCCCTGCATTAATCTCCCCTGGAGGAAGAGAACTAAAAGCATCCTGAGAAAATTGAGCAAGATAAGTAGATCCTCTCCCTGCGAAATTGTTTCTTGTGTATGCAGGTCATAACCAGTACTTTGTATTGTAGCAAGAAATATGCAAAACCTAGTGGAGTGCTCACATGTTGGTGTTATGCTGCTAAAGTAAATTTCTGAAGTATCTGAGTAGTCTTCAGTGACAGCCTCAAGGAAAATGTATTCTGATTGTCCTGTTGAGAAATAATGAGAGCATGTATTATTGTCACTTCAGCTACATTTAGGGCTACATTTGGAATATCTACCGTTCTAGCTGTAGCCTTGAGTCAAGGAGGATTCCCAAGTTCACAGTCCTGTTCCTTTAAGGAAATAGGGATTACCAAGAAAGTGGCCACAGAGTATCAAAAGACTTCTAAAAGTTCACTCAACCAGGGGTGAAATGCTACCGGTTCAGACCGGTAACGATGGCGGCGGGTGGTTCGGAGAACCAGTAGCGATGGCAGTGTGAGGCTCCGCCCACCCACCCTGGTTACTTTTAACCAGGAAGTAATCTGTTTTTTACCCTCTGCGCATGCGCAGAAGGGTATGCACATGTGCAGAGGGTCTGCAGCGCATGCACTTCCAAACCAGTAGGGAAGTAGATTGCTGGACAGTAGATTTCACCCCTGCACTCAACCCTTCTACTAAGAGCAACCATACGAGTTTCAGAAAACTTACAATGGCATAACAAGCAATGATTGACAAGCATATGCAAGAAAGAGATTTAAACCAGCTGAGTAGTTATCAATTATCACCATATGAAGGAGGGCATCTTTTTTCCCCTCAAACTCAATGTCATTTATGTTTTCTGAAAAGTATACTTTCAGTTATTTCAAGACATAATGTTCACATCTTTAGCCAGCAGGAGCACTACAACTCTCAATCTCTCAATGGTGGCAACACTTAGCCTACCAGCAAGAAATGTCAGGGGGAAATGCAGTCACCAATATTTGGGGGCACTTTAATATATTTATATCCTTTCAAGAAAATAGAATGTTTTCTTGCTAAATAAGCTAATATAAAATACAGATCAAACATTGATCTGCCTTTTCTAAAAGCAGTCTGAGCTTATGTTAAAACAAAATGCCCCTCAAGGTAAAAGGTTAATTGTCCATTTAAATGCCTTGCATAAAGTTTTCCCAGATCTAATAGTAATCTGATTGGCAGGATTTTCGATATCATAGCTCTATTCCAGCCTGGGGGGATTAAACCAGAGATATGTATTGAAGCCAGTAAGGCAGCTAATAAAAGCCCCCACCAATCTAGATTTTGTTTAAGCTCAGTGGCTATATTATCTGAGGCAGAAGCCTTGCCAGATTTTATTTTTGATATCAAGTCAACAATCTCTTCCTCTTATACTGGTTTCCACTGTCAAAGGATAAGTAACTAAAATTTAATGTTGCTTGCTATATTTGAGACTGGCTTCCCCTGCTCCATAAACATTGATTTAAAGTGTTTTTCCCAGATCTTGGATGGCTTACACTTTGATTCCTGACAGGCACTTCACAGATTTAATACAGGCACTATGTCATAATAGTACAATGCAAGATAGGTGCAACAGAAAAAGTTCAGTTACAGATAACATTATAATGAATAAGGGAGTAAAATAAAGCTGCCCCTACATTATATGACATCTGTCACAATGATCTGGAGACTTCAGGTTGATGGCCATTGGCCATCATTAACCAAAAGCAAAATTTGTACTTCATTATGTGAGAATGATGAAGTCTTTCTTTCATGCATTAGATTGGGTTTGAAACACCTGCTTGAGCCACTCGTCAAGTATTGCCAAGATAATGAATTACAAATTGACTACGCTAAAATTAAAATTTTGTCCATGGAAATTATTTGCTTACAAGCAAAGCATTCCTCTGGATCCACTCAATGAAGCCATGAAGCAGCTGGAGCAACTCAAAGGTTCAGCATGGCTGTTTGGAAGCTTCCACATAATTCTGTGGGTACATCTATGCCTGGAAGGTAACACTTCTACCAGGAGAATCAGCACTAGGAGAACCAGAAAATGTAACTGTTCTCATTATCCCAACAGAAGGATCTTCTGTGCCCTCAAGAGATTTTCCAGGAAAAGTCTGTCATGTGCTCATCATCTAATCCCAGGAGAATGCCTGCATGGTTGCTGGCTATGACATGTCCAGAAGAGCTCTGGAGGGCCTCCTGGCAAAGGTGCTAAGCCTTCATAGCTTCAAGGAATGAATCTGGAACAGTGTCTCTTAAAATAGACATAGGGAATATCCTGGAGGTACTGGAACAATTTGTGATTGCATATTTATGAGTCAATGATACAATTTGTGAGTGTTTCTGCCAAGACACTTGTATTAAATAAGAGAGATTGGGGTAGGTATTTGGGGGGGGGATTATTACATTATTTGAGACTGGGGAAAAGGGTAATTGGCTCAAATCACTGATTTAGAAGGACACTTCACTTTTAAGTGAAGCACAACATTAGAATATTCCACTCAGGCTTACTGGATAACTTTGATCACTTCTGTTTGACACACACATTTTTCTTATATTGCCTCTAAACCACACACACCCAGCATGTTCACTCATATCCAAGATTGTATCCTTTTGCATAAAGCAGGTGTGTCAAACTGGCAACCCACGGACTGGATGCATCATGTGCAGGTCACACCCACCCCAGCTCCCCAAAGGTAAAAAAAACCATTGTGATACGTCATGTGACGCAATCAAGTTTGACACCCATGGCGTAAAAGATAAGAATAACAATGACAGGTACTCTGAATGGGACACTGTAGTATTTTATACCAAACTTAAACACCACACAGTGTAACTCATCTTGAAACTGATGGAATGTCCTGAGTGCCACATCTATCCATATTCTGCCACTACTGTCTTAAATAAAGATCATACAATTACAGAACAGTGCAAGAGAACTAGTCATGACATGAAATCTTTGATCAGATCTTCCAATGTATTTTTCTTGTTCTGTATTGAGGAGACGGGATAGGAAAAAATCAGCTTGAGCCATGGGGCTGGCAGAAGAGAGGCACGTAGTACTTCCTCTCCGTCCTTTTTTTCCCAATGGAAAAATTTAACCTAAAAACCTTGATTGGTAACAGTAACAGAGTTGGAAGGGACCTTGGAGGTCATCTAGTCCAACCCCCTGTTCACACAGGAGACCTATACTAGGGATTCGAACTGCCAAACTGCCGACCTTTCTGATTGACAAGCTCAGCATCTTAGCCACTGAGCCACCTAGCCAGGCTAGATTGGCTGAAGAGGATGGATTAAGCATTAATTTTCTTGGGAAGATCTGTTGTATTGTATCCCTTATACAGTTATTATACACCCACATCTCATAAAGTATGGACTGTGAGGAAGTAGTGAGATTCTTCTCATCAGATCAGCAGATGTTGGAGGCACAACACTTAACAGTCCTCATTGTAACTTACCACTTGCTAGAATGACTAATGTCCCCACTAAGCCAAGACCAAAGATTGGACTATCCAGGAGAGTCTAAATATTGCCAATGAAAAGGAAACATAGAAAGATTTGAACTTGTAAAAAGTGTGGAGAGTCACTAGATCACTTCATATTGCGTGAAGAAAGGTAATGCTCATAATGGTAACCTTTTCCTCACATTCTTTTTCAAAATGTACTTTTGCCTCATGATTCTGATATACTATATTTATAACCTATATGAAATCTGCTTTCTGGTAATAAAGGATTTAATAACTCAATCTTCCATGTAGAACAGGAGCTCATTTGTTTAATAGAGCCAATGTTTGGCTTTGTCATGTTCATTTAGTTTTTAACGATGCACAGTTTTACCAATATTGATTTTAGCTTATAGGGAATTTAGTATCTTGGATCACCTAAAATTTAACCATTTTATCTTCCAGCAGGGAAGATGAATTTCCTCCTGCTTGAGCTTGGAGTAGCAGACTAAATACCATGGTTTTTGATGGAGCTGGAATGGAATAGTTTGCTCCTCCTGCTTACCTAAATTGTTAAATATCTCTCCATCAGCACCTCTGAAGCTACTGGAAAGAAGAGGTGGCAATGGCTGATCTGTTTTTCATCTGGCAGAGAATAATGGGATTTCTGTCAAGAATAGAAGAAAGGAAAGCGAATTTCCTCTGTTCTTATTTTACCACTGTGTGTGCTGTTTTAATATCTCTCCCTCAATATAATTCTCTTCACTTCTGTCTCTCAATGGGATGCTTCTTTCTCTTTATTGTTTTCTTGGTGTATACAGACAATTCAACTGCACCTGATATTTTGACTCTGAAGCCCCTAGCAACCCTCCAGCGTGACTTAAATTCTCCACTTCATACAAGGAGATCCCCCTTTGAGTGAAAGATCTAAAATATACATAGGAAGCAGAAATTGCCCTCAAGGCTGCTCTGGCCTCTAATTCACACAACAGAGCCCAAAATGTGCTAATAACAGTCAATTTCACCCAGCCTTTTTTTTCCCCCATCCAAGTCTCATGGAGAGAAAAAGGAAGTTGCTTTAATGTTAGCTTGGACTTCAGCAGAGAAAGTCTGACTTTCCTGTTCTGTGGCTGACTGTGAGCAAAATTAGTTGGCAGCAGCAAAAGAAAACAGGTGCGCACATACAACCTCACCATAGGGAGCATAAAATCAAGCAAGCAAATGTAATAATGGAACAGTTGGATCAGTTCAATCTAGGCTGGTGCAAAGAGGGGTACCTTCTTCTCTTCCAAAACTGGAAAGAGATTTAAGGAAATATTCATACTTACAGGTGCTCTGATCCTGTGCTCATGCAAAAGCAGGAGTTCTAAAGCCTCTTTTAAAAAAACAAACAAAAAACCTTATCCAGACCTAGAGACAGTGGCAATAGGTTACAAGGTACTCAATCCAAAAAGCCACAATCTCCATTGGACAATTCTCTACTGATGTATCCTCCAATCTTTTATCTTCCAGTGGCCAATCACTTTCCTTCCTATAGGAGGATCTTCCTAGAATATATCTGTACACACATATCCATGATTAAATTGAATCTTCCAAAAAATGTTACACACCAACATGCACATACATTGCAGGTAGCAACACAATATGCACAACACAAGTAACTTTTTTTAAAAAGGGGGGGGACCTTTCATGTCTGTGAAAGCTATTTGTCAGCCTTGGAGTCCATCTTTTTCTTTGGATCTTCAGGGGTGTCACATTTGGCAGATGGGCATGCTGTGGGAACTGGGAAGTGGGGTTTCATGGTGATGGGGTGAAATGTATTATCATAACAACATTCTTTCCCTGGGAGTTAAGGACATTCGGCCTGCATCTGGAGTGGCGTGACTGGGAGGCATCTCCAGATGGGATGGTGCATTGATCAGACCATGTGATAGACATGTGGGTGCAGGGGAAGGGACTTTGACTTTCCTTTGGGGGGGAAAACCCGGGAGACTTCAGATTCGGGTTTTCTCGGATGTGCCAATACGACATCTCTAATAAAATGAAACTTTGAGGAAATGCCTGCCTCAGAGTTTTACTTAGTTGGGGGTGTTACTTGAAACCCTGACGCTATTGTTACCACAAGTGCTATCATAGCATAAGGCAATTCTTATAACTAGAAAATTTGTGATTCAAAAACTAAGAGTTTGCTTTTTGAAAAAATATTTTTTTTTCTTTATCTGAATTTTCTACATTTATCTTGTGCTTTTTTTTTTTAAACTTCAGCAGTAATGAACCTCTGCTCAGGAACTGTAGGTGAAATGCTTCTCCCTCGTGCAAGTAGAAAAATACTACACTGTTGCACTTTGGGGGAAAAAAGCACAGGAAAAAGTCAGAAGCTTCGGAACAGACCAATAGTTGTTTTGTTTTTTTTAATCTGCTAGACTTCACACCAGCAACTTTCTGTTTAGAAGGCAAGTGTAATTATTGCACTATTGTATAAATGGTAAAACAGAGCTTTTAAAATCTATCAGCAAGCATAGTAAGCATTGACTTAGTTGAAAAGGAATTCCTTTCTCTGCAAAGCAGCCAAAGTACTCCTGGGGCTAACCCTGTAACAAACCAAGAGTGTTAGCTGAAACAGGCAGACACTTAAGGCAACATAACACAGAAAAGGGTACTTGGGAAGTGGAGCAGGAAAGCTTACACTGATGTCCTTTGACAGTGAGTGGAGGTTAACAGAGGATAATGTTATCCAATTCTTCCATTCAGAAACAATTGGCTACCTGTTCTGGTGATGGGACAACTTGGCCTTATGAATCATTGCCAAGCCAGCTATTGATGTTATGTCCATCCAAGGCATCTTTTCTATTATTTTCCCTTTCCTTCCCACCTTCAGACTGGAACTGAGAGATAGGAAGATGCCACAGGTCTGTTCTCTGCCCATTTCTTTACGTTATGTTTTCTCAGGAATTCGTGATGATTATGTTTATGCAGTGAAATCTTAGGAAATGGGCAGAATGTCGAACTGAGCAACTAGATTCAATTTACTGAGACTCTTTGAAGAGCTCCATTAATTTTTTATTGATTTGCAAATATTTTAGATTTAGGAATGTTGGTTTATTTGTTACACTTTTAGAGTACTTGATAACTGAAATTCCATAAATGGTACACAGGCAAATTAATGACATAAATTACAAAATGCTAAAACAGTGACATAAAACCGCGAATGAATGGCAAAACGAATGAGTGTCTAATATCAAAATTTAAAAAAAAAAACCCAGGAAGAAAAATAAAACATTGCAAAGTTCTAAAGGTAGAAGCCAAAATAATTCTTAAAATATCTAGGAGGATATAAAGATCTTCATCCAAAGAAAGATTGTGACAGAAGCACTAGGTGAGTTTCTCTGGTGAAAAGAGACACAGATAAATTCAGGGGCTGCTATATCAAAATGATGCACTGTGAAAACTCACAATGTGACATCAAAACTCAAAAGCTTCCTTTTATAGTTTCAGTTTCATTTGGCAGGAGAAGACCTATAGATAAGCCTGAGATGATGATTGTGGGATATAGGTAGATAAGAAAGGGGATAAAAAAACACATGAACTTTTTAAATGACTCAAGTCTCAAGGCACAGCTTTTTCACATATCCGTTTCAAAGCAATACTTTTGAATTGAACGGAGAAATGTTTGGCGGTCTTGGCCTAATATGATAGCATTGCCCTATTTTGGAGTGCATTGATGTTTCCAATGCCTTGATGCATTTTTAAAGCAGCTCTGGGTAAGCAGCCACACAATGCAATAAGCCAGGCTGGAGATGACCAGAATGTCAAACACTTGTCTTAAAGCTATCTCTACCCAGGATGGATCAAACTTGGTGCAGGTATGTGAACTGATAAAAAAAAAAAAAAAAGCTCCAAGGCTCCAGTGTTTCCTGTCTGGAAGGAAAAAGTGGGCAGAATCCACAGCGGCTCACTCAATGCTGGAGCAGATTTGGCTAAAACTTTTGTTTGTTCTTCTCCATTCTGAAATCAGATTAGAATTCTTTCCCCCATTCTCTCTTGGATTTTGAAGGGGTTTTTTTTTGAGTTATTTATTTATTTATCTATTTATTTAGCAACTGTATATAGCCGCCCACCTCACAAACATTACCTTGTCTTGTTGTGGTAACTAAACTAATGCATGTGCTATTTTAAATTGGAAACGTGAATTAAATGATAAAAAGCACTGTCTATATACTGTGTTTTAGAACTTTTAGTTTATCTGGAGCCCTTTTACTTGTTCCATCCCCCACCCGGTACTGGCACTTATGTACTTATCAAGCAACATCAGGTTGACCCAATTTGATTAACATTCAGTGATAATAAAAAAGAAGCAATAATGGATATGCCAATGGATGGAGATATTTTTCTGAAGCTACTTCTTATATGTGTGTCATCTATAAAAGAGTACCCACTGCATTTCACCTTTCTGGCAATGTTTTCTTAAGAAAGCCATCATCAGTTGTTTGTATCCCGTTCCTAGATTCATGCTAGAAATTATTTTCTAACATAACTCTATGCACTAACTGGGAGAGGGCTCCAGGGTCATTGGAGACGATGTTTGATGATGACACTAAATGAGAGCTTTTATTTTCAGAACTTGTATAAAAATTTCCACAACCCTTTTTGTTAAGCCATTGTTAGGGCTCCAACATTAGAAATAATAAAAAGGAGAGCAGTCTGGGGGCTTACTCTGCGTATACCCAGGAAAGCTTTAGAAGAAGTTTTTGTTCAAGAAATACACACTCCCCTCCATTAGAAGTACTAAACTAAACTACACTACACTAAACTAAAACTAAACTGAGCTAAAATTCAGCTTTAGATATGCTAGTTATTCCATTAGGGGAACTAATGCGCAAAAGCATGGGTGTCAAACTCAAGGCCTGCGGGGTGCTTAGATCTGGTCTGCGGGGCCGCCCTGGAAACAGCGAAGGACTGGCCTGCGGTGCCTCTACTAGCAAAAATGGAACTCACTCCGTTTTCGCTGGAAAGCACTTGTGCCACCACAGGTGCCCCAAACACAAGTGAAATCAAGCTGGCCATGCCCACCCAAGGTCAAACACAACCCTGCACTAAAATAAAACCCTATTTTAGATGGTGTATGTCTGTTCCTTCATTGTCGGTCTTCATTCCTGACATGGTTCCTTGGATGATTCTTAGACTGGCCTTCAGGGGAATGATTACAAGGAAGACCAGAAGATAAACAATAAAAGTGTAGAATAAAGGAAGTCAACTCATGGCTACATCTGAACTAATATTTTCTCTCACTAATACTTTCTCTTCTTTACACAGAAATACATTCCTTCTCTACAGCGGCCATGGAACCCACAGCTCAATATCCTCCCTTCATTCTATCTTTTAAGTTGGGAATAAAGCATGCATTAATGGATGGACTCAGTCTCCCAGTGACAATGGTATTGCTTTTCCTTCAGTGGGTAGACAAAACTGAATGGTCACATTTCCTTCTGCCCTCCCCCGAACCATTATGGCAATGTAACTAATAGTAATAAAAAATGCAATCTGAGAGCGATCAGATCAATAGTTATGTTTTTCAAACACAATCTGGGATGCATACAAATGACAGGGGCATGTATGTGCAGAATAAAGGGGCAGAACACCTGAATCCATAGTGCTAGAAATCAGAGGGATTTTTGTGCTAACATCCACCACTTTCAATGTTTTTATTGTTGAAAATCGGCATAATATTTTAAGAACTGAAAAGAGGGCTTGATAGCACCTTTGCTGCTCACCAGGGATGTAAAAGGAATTGGACATAGATTTTGGTAGAAAATATTATCATGAAGTCTTGGAAGAAAAATGTAAAGGCTAAGCAGGGTTTCTAAAGTTCAGCACCTTTCAGGAACTGCTTTTTGGAAGCATTACTCTACAGAAGCACTAGGAGCTGTAGGGGGACAGACTATGATATTAGCGATTTCCTGCAAGAAACAGGTGATGTTACCAAATTAAAGATTTGGAGTAGTAGACCATGGTGAAAGAACATTTTAAAAGGCCGTAGAAACTACCAACATACCTATAATAGGGCTGGGTAAGGAATCTGTCCCAAATTGCTTTAAACTACAGATAGTTACTGTACAGAATAATAAGCTGCATGGACCAATGGTTTGAAAAAGACAAGGCAATGTCCTGATCAAAAAGAAACATTTCAGTACAAGATATGGGCTCCATTTAATGCTAATGGAACCAAACTTTGGTGTCTAAATATAAAAGATCACTGGAGAGCTTTGAATTTGTTTCTAGGAGAACACGAATGACAGCTCTTTTTTCTTTCTTTCTTTCTTTCTTTCTTTCTTTCTTTCTTTCTTTCTTTCTTTTTTTTTTTTTTTGCGATAATGAAGATGATTAAATAATTGGGGGAAAGAAATGCAATTTGGCAATGAACTTTTATGATAATGGTGGCAATTCAAAGACCAAAGACAAAGAATTAGAAGGAAAGAACACTTCAAGATGGATAGAACATACATATGCAAAGATCAGAAGCTTCCATGACAATATAAGTAAGAAAAGATATAAAGAACTAATTGCTGCTAAAGATATGCTATCGTGGGCATACAAGAAACGTGGAAGATTGACTACCTCTAGAACTGAAGTTGGGGCCATTAGAGAAAATTCACTGAAAATATGAAAAGCAGAGACTAAATGCTATGTTTAGACCTGGTTGGTTGAATAAATCATAGCTGCTTAGGTTTACATATGGGATTCAAAGCGGAACAGGTGAGCTCACAAAACTTGCTAAGCAAAAATCAAATCAATCACATTACTCTTTAGGGTGTCCTTTGACCCAAGCAGAGAACCAGCATTGATAAATGATAGAATTCCCAAATAATCAATACCAGCTGCATTGATGCAGTCCCACTTGGAAAACTGTGTGCTGCTGTAATTGCTGTATGAAATGACTGAATGCTATATTAATTCTATTTGAAAACTAGAGAAGTTATGAAACAGGCAAGGTGTTCACTGATCCTTCCACCTGCTCCATTGAGCAGGAAAGAACTTTTCAGTCTGGGGTAGGACAATAGGAGGTGGGCATTTATATGTGTATGATTGACAGAGGAACACTATATCAAATTAGGCATGATGTACACTAAGGGTTGCCCAGTGAAGTCAACTGCAGTTAAATGCCAAACAATCAACAGCAATCCCATCTTCAGTGGGTAATTAACTTAGCTAAATACACTGCTAGAAAAGGGAACAGAGCCTATTAGCTTTGAGGATGTTCAAGAAGAATTACACTAATTTATGGAGAATTGCCTGCCTGTGGTTAATACAGTAAAGCATTTCCTCATGTCTGAAGTTATTATACCTGGCTTAATATGGGAAACTGCAAGAGATTTTTGTGGAGGAAGACTCATGTCTTCAGCTACTGAACCTTTCAGAAACACCTGGCAGGACATCAAACAAAAAGCAGGACTAAGTGGATAAGGATATCTATCTTCCCCATAACTGTCATGACCGCTTTATTTCCTAAATTTTTCAATTTCAATTTCAATTTAATTCAATTTATATGCTGCTCTCTCCGAAGACTCAGGGCGGCTCACAATACATTTAAAATCCTAATAAAAAACATTTAAAAATTAAAAACATTAAAACGTTAAAATTCATTCATACCATTCATGGCCGGATCTCGCCAGATCTCAACAGCGAGATCAACGGCCCCAGGCCTGCCGGAAAAGCCAGGTCTTCACCACTTTTCAGAAGGCCAATAGGGTGGGGATGGTCCGGACCTCAGGAGGTAACTGGTTCCAGAGAGCTGGGGCAGCCACAGAGAAGGCCCCTGTGGGCCTGCCAGCCAGCATTTTTTAGCTGACGAGACCCGGAGGAGACCAACTCTATGAGATCTTACCGGTCGCTGGGAGCTATGTGGTAGAAGGCAGTCTCAAAGATAACCTGGCCCTGAGCCATGTAGGGCTTTAAAGGTAATACCCAACACCTCGAATTGTGACCGGAGACCAATAGGGAGCCAGTGCAGCTCACGGAGAATTGGTGTAATGTGGGTGTACCTAGGTGCTTGCGATAGCTCGTGCGGCTGCGTTCTGGACCAACTGTAGTCTCTGAACACTTTTCAAGGGTAGCCCCATGTAGAGCACATTGCAATAATCTAACTGTGAGGTGACAAGGGCATGAGTGACTGTGAGGAGAGCCTCCCGATTCAAGTAGGGTCGCAATTGGTGCATCAGGCGAACCTGTGCAAAGGTCCCCCTAGCCACAACTGTCAGATGTTGCTCTAATTTTAGCTGTGAGTCTAGGAGGACACCCAAATTGTGAGCCCATTCTGAGGGGGACAATTTCTCCCCCACCACCACCCCCCCCCAGAACCAAGGATGGACAGTCAACATAGTCTCTAGGAGACAATACCCACAGCCATTTGGTCTTGTCTGGGTTAAGTCTGAGCCTGTTGACTCCCATCCAGACCCTCAAGCCTCCAGGCACTGGCACATAAAATATAATAATTCCTTTCACAACACATAGTTAACCTGTTTATAGTGATTTAATCCATTACCAGGACTTAGCTATCCAGGCTGAGTTTATACAAAATGCTAAATAGTAAATAAACCTAATCAGGTTTGATTTTAACCATGCTTAACAAACTGTGCAAATTCATCTGCTAGTTCTTTGCCTAACTGGATTAAACATTTTATCTGAACTCAGAAATTTTTCTTTTCCAGAACTATATCCAGGACCTGGCATTTAAAAAGGAAAAAAAAGATGCTTATGTTAATTAGTCTTTGCCATATCACCACCTGAATCTTCCTCCATAACTTGCCCAATTAAAAACTACCATCTTGCATGACATTGGTGAGTTATTCATCTTTGAAAGTCAGACTTGGGCTCAGCCATTAGAAAAGTAAAGAAAAAAATATTAAATTTATTACTCTTCTTAAATTGAGATAAGCTTCCCCCGCTGAGCAACCCACATATATATGGAAACAACCAGCATCAATCTACTGCGTCAATCTACTGCAGAATAAAGCAAGGGTGAAATTCAAAAATTTTCCCTACCGGTTCTGTGGGCGTGGCTTGGTGGGCATGGCAGGGGAAGGATACTGCAAATCTCTATTTCCTCCCCACTCTGGGGCCAGCCAGAGGTGATATTTGCCAGTTATCTGAACTACTCAAAATTTCCGCTAACGGTTCTCCAGAACCTGTTAGAACCTACTGAATTTTACCCCTGGAACAAAGGCTAAAGAAGGTGAACCACTGGAGCATAGTGCCTCCCACTCCTAACTCTCACAGCCGGTCCAAAAGGATACTGTGGTCAGCAGTACCAAGAGCTACTAGGAGATCTAACAGCACTTGTGGATGCACTGCTCCCATCCTAGTTCCACCAAGGTCATCAACAAATGGGACCAACCATGTCTCTGTATTGTACCCTGCCTGAAGCCAGACTGAAATGGATCCAAACAATCCATTTATTCCAAGATCCTCTGTAGTTGTGGTCCAACCACCTTCTCTATGATCTTTAATACAAAGCAAAGATTAGAAATAAATCAATAATACTCCAAAAGGGAAGGATCCAGTGAGGACCTGTTGAGGAGGAGGCATACCATTGTCTCCTTCAAGGCTAGTGGACCACCCTCTCTCTCAAAGAGGCCAAAACCCATCCCATGGTCACCTTCCTAGCTGCTTTAATAACCCAGGAGGAGCCACAATCTAATAGTCTGATGGCTGGACTGACAGACAAAAGAATCTTTCCTTGGGTATTTCCTTGGGCATCATTGGCGTCCTTCAGTCTCAAGAGACTATGGTATTGTGCTCTGGAAAGAGGTCCTAAAACAGCATCTAGTGTGACTGAAAAGGCCAATTCGAGAGTGGCAATCCCTTCCACACTGAGGACAGATACATTCTGTCCCCTGTCCAGCCCCCAGATTTCGCTGGTTCTGGGACTGCCTCTTTGCCTCAGCCTGCCAAACAAGTGTCTCTTTGAATTGGAGAAGGCCATGCTGCGTCTTTAGCCTCCAAACTGAACAATCAGAGATCAAGGTTTCCCAGTTGTTAATGTCCATTCCCACAGCCTTTAGGTCCCTCTTGCAGATATCCTTATATCACAGCTGTGGTCTCCCTCTGAGGCGCTTTCCCTGCACTAGTTCTCCATACAGGAGATCTTTCGGAATCTGACCATCAGCCATTCTCATGACATGCCCCAGCCAGCGTAGACGTCTTTGTTTCAATAGTGTATACATGCTAGAAATTCCAGCACGTTCCAAAACTGCACTATTTGGAACTTTGTCCTGCGAGATGATGCCAAGAATTTGTTGGAGACAGCACATATGAAAGGTGTTCAACTTTCTCTCCTACCGTGTGTAGAGGGTTCAAGACTCACTGCAGTACAAGAGTGTGCTCAGGACACAGGCTCTATAGACCTGGATCTTTGTATGTTCCATCAGCTTCTTAAGCCATACCCTCTTTGTAAGTCTGGAAAATGTGGTGGCCACTTTACCAATACATTTATTCAGCTCAGTATCTAAAGAGAGAGTGTCAGAGATAGTTGAGCCGAGATACAAAAAGTCATGGATGACCTCCAGTTCTTGTGCAGAGATTGTAATACAGGGAGGTGAATCCACGTCCTGACCCATGACTTGTGTTTTTTTCAGGATGATTGTTAGTCCAAAGTCTTGGCAGGCCTTGCTAAAACTGTCCATAAATTGGGCATAACAGAATCAAATTCAATCCAGGCAGTGGGCAATGTCATCTCCTATTAATCCCCAACTCACCATTAAAGTATCCCTAGGGCACATTTTTCTGCTTTACTTCCAAAGTACAATTTTCCATGTTATGTCATCTTGAGTGTTCTTGGCCATGTCTGATAGCATGCTTCAGGCTGTTAAAAGCTAACCCTAGCAGTTCATTGGCCATTTTGTAAAAAGAAGGAAAATCTCCTTCAGCTGAGATGCACGCAGTTTAAAACTTTTTATACCTCCCTTTATCAACAGTACTGAAATATATTTTCAGACCCTATATAAAATTAATGTTCTGAAATTCAGCAGAATATTTATAACTACAAGTTATAGTAGTTAAGTACTACTATACTACTACCTACTGAGTTAGATAGTTAGGCTTTTTTTTAAAAAAATGATCAGGGCCCACTGTTTTGCCATTTTTCCAGTGATTTGAAAAGAAGGGATTTACCTCCAGTTTTGAAGGACCCCATAGATTGGCTGTTGGAATGACTGTTGCTGGGCCTCTTCTGTTTGTTCATGCATCTGAATCAGTCTCTGTTTCTTACCATGTCCAGCCACCTGCCGCTAGATCTCTTTCCACCATTTACCAAGCTGGCTTTACCTGGTCATATTTAGCTGTATTGTTGACTGCAGTGTTTTCTTTCCCTCCCTCTAACATACACCAGTATATCTGCTTTTCTAGACAAACCCAGCTCCACATCTGGAAAGTTTTTCCTTTAGCAGCTGGAGCCCAGATAGTTCAGATATCTCAAAGTCCCAAAGGCAAAGAAAAGGATAAGTGGGCTGGCAAAGATTGCTGTGAGGTTCTCCCTCCACAATGTTTAATTACATTAAATGTAAGTCACTTTCCATTTAGGACCATTGTCTCTCAATATCTACTTACATTTATTGTGCTGCCTATCTGCCACCTACATACTATACATGCATCTAAGGCAGTGGTGGGTTTCAAAAAATGTTAGAGGTGGGTGTGGCTTGGGCGTGGCATGGCTTGGTGGGTGTGGCTTGGTAGGCATGGCAGGGGAAGGATACTGTAAAATCTCCATTTCCTCCCAATCAGCTGGGACTCGGGAGGCAGAAAATAAATGGGAGCAAGGCCAGTCAGAGGTGGTATTTATCGGTTCTCCAAACTACTCAAAATTTCTGCTACCGGTTCTCCAGAACTGGTCAGAACCTACTGAAACCCACCTCTGATCTAAGGCATGTAGAAGACACACAATGGTAGTTAGGATTGTATATCACAAGCCAGTGAAAGTGCAAATACAAATTATATAGAGGGAGAGAATTCTTGGGTGAGAGAAAGAATTTGTGCTCCTACCATTGTTAACTGGGCACCTGCTACCCCCTCTCCCTGAATAAATTCAGTAAAATTCCTCTTTCTTATGTTCATATATAAAATGAAATCTGCAGTTATCTCCATACAACTAATTCTAACAAAAGTCATCTAACTTAGTGGACATTAGCCTGCCTTGATAAAACAAATTCTATTGTTTGTCAGCAACCTCTGTGAAAATGTGCAACTTTTAGAACAGGGAGGTGCTATTTTTATCTCTCATGGCTAAAACTATGGATAGACCTGCATGCTATTTTTCTCACCATAATATCCAATTTAAATCTGCATTGAAGTGGCAATTGTAAAATCCTTTAGCAATGAATTTCATATGTTGGCTGTACAATTCAAGAACGACTTTTTGTTCTTCCTGAATATGTCATTCTACAATGATTTTCCCCACATGACCTTGAATTGTAGTGTAATGCCACTTCAAGGGAAAATAATTCCTTCCCACTCTCTCAAAATAGTTCATAATTTTATAAACAGCGATTATGTCTTCCCCTGACAACCTAATCCTAAAGACTTTTATTTAATTCAGTGTGTGATTTACTTCTAAGCAAGTAAACATAAAGTATTTTATCTGGCTTTCTGGCCCACTTTCTCTGAGCTAAAAAGCTTGAACTACTTTGGGGGATGATGCTGACCAGATCTCTTCAAAGATTTTATTACAATCTCAATTAATCGTTGATTAATAGGTCAGCTTTGCACCACATGCATTTTAGAACCCTTAAGGAGGGTGGGTCAGATCCCAGAAATAGCTGCATAAAGATGGTATTGTCCATGGTTAGAGTACATTGAAAATATGTTTACAAGGACATTTCCCCTACCCTCTGCAAAAAAATAAAAATGAAAAATTTTAGTGGACACAAAGCTGACTGAAACAGGAATACTCCATACTGTAACGTTTTGTTGCAGCTGCCATTCATCATTCTTTCAGCTTTCTTGATTCTTTGAGAACTTTCAGACTATGAATTGAGGTCATTAAAATAATCAGCTATATTTGCATAGACTTTTATTTATTTATTTATTTATTTTGCCCTTCTGGAGCATCTGCACTACTAAGGTCGACTATCACTATTGTATATATTTTAAAAGGTTATCTAATAAAAGCAGGCAGATACAGCAGGGAACAAAGACAAAATTGGCACTGCCTATAAAAAGAAAGCCTTCCTAAAGAGTAAGATCTTTACCAGTCAGCAAAAGGCCACCTGAAAAAATATTAGCATGATGTACTATGGCAGGGAGGCATTCTCTTTTAGTGTAATGAATGAAAAAGTCCTTTCTCTTGGTTCTAACCTCCAACGTCCTCAGAGCTTAGGAGTGTGATAGCAAACTTTCTGGGCTCAAAAGGTCAAAAATTCAGAAAGTGCTTACCTTGACTCTGCTGGCATGTCAAACCATCCCAAACAAAAAAGAAACAATTCTCTACACCCACCCACACACCCAATCTAGGCATCTGGTGAATAGTGGCAGTCAATGACAGTGCGGAGGATGGGCCTAAAAGTAGAGGCCCAGGCCGCAACTTCAGCTTTAGAGCTTCTGCTCCACTCAAAAAGGCTGTTTTGCGCCATGGCCCAAGGAGCTTTGGGAAATGGCATGATTGTCTGCAGCCCACCCGCTGCAGCTTATCTTCAGGCAGTGCTCTTTCTGTTGATAGGCGTTTGACAAGTACTTGAGGCCTACCGAGGCTGTTGCCGGTCACATAAGGCCTTCATTCTTGAAGCAGTGTTGGAAGAAAAATCCTGTCCGGTTACAAGCCTGGAGGAAAACAGAAATAAAATGAAGGCTGGCTGCAGGAACGAAGTCCTCTGTTTATTTTGATGCCAGAAACTTCAGTGACAGCAGCATGTTTCTGGGATGTCTGACAAAATGGGGTTCAGATAAGTGGGCTTTTATGCATTCTTGGGGGCTTTGTGATTGAGAAACCTGTTCCTGTGTAAGAATGTGTACTTTAATATTTTAACGGCTGTTAACAGGTTCCTATGGGGCCGTGTAGGGGTCACGGCTGGCTCTACAGACAAAAAGGAAAATGCAAATCCTAGGTGTTGTCTGAGTTAATCTTGTCAGCTCTGGCTTGCCTCATTGTGTTACTTATTTGGAGTCTCTTTGCTTATGAATAGATTGGCCCAGTCTTTCTGAATGGATACAAAATCTCCATTCCAAAAGACCAGTCCCTTCAAGCTTCTGCTTGAGGTTATTTACCTATGGAAGGAAGATTGGAGTTGCTTTCTGTTAAGATTTTTTTCCATTTTTCCTTTGGGGGAAATATTCTATCCTGCCTCTTTTTAATATTAAAAATACAGAATATTTTAATCTGGGTATGGGGGCCTTCCTACAAGAGGATGTTCTTTTATGGCTTCTGCAGCTTCCAAAAAGCACACAAAAGCAGGCCCCATTCTCAATCAATTTTTGGAGGCTTTGGAGACCACGCAAGAGCACACCACAGTCTTATACAGCTTTCAAAAATCACACAAGAATATGGTGTGCTTTCAAGAATAGTTGTTGACAGGTGGTTGGTGAATGCTGGCATTCACTTAAGATGTCATGGTGTTCACCTTGGACATGCAAATCATAGGTTCGCCATCACTGGTTTAGGACGACACCAGGCTGATGGAGGAGAAGGTGTTTCTAAGGTGTTCAGGATTTTTAACACTTTAGTATTTTGAGCATCTTCAACACTCTGAATTATAAAGGAAGCAAACAGATATCTAGGACCACTCCTGCCTGCGAGCAACTGCTGTGTTCCAAAACAACTGAAAGAATTTACATATTTTGGTCAAAAGAGTATGGTGATTATTCAGTGTAGATCTATATACCTATTTATCCATCAAAACATTTCTTTTATAAATACCGGGTTTCCCCGAAAATAAGACCCTATCTTATTTTATTTTATTTTTTTTAAACCCTAAAATAAGCACTTGGCTTTATTGGCATGCACTCAAAAGCCGGATTGGGCTTATTATCAGGGGATGATATTACTATTATTATTTTTATTATTATTTTGGGGGAAATGGTAATATTATGCAAAGCTTTCCCAGTTTGTGGGGGCAATAAGCTGACTTTGTATAAATATACAAAAGTAAGAAGGCTATTGCTCAACGCATTGTAAGCCACCCTGAGTCTACGGAGAAGGGCGGCATATAAATCAATTTTTTAAAAAAAGCTTTCAAAAGGAGAAATAGGAAGCAAGATGCTTAAAAATAATTTATACCACCACTAATTTACCAACCATCTTTGCTTCTATCACATCCATACACTGATCTTCTTTATAAACATTTTACTTTCTCTCATCAACCCTCTCCAGTGACAGTTTTCTCAGTCTTCCCTTCTCTCTTAATTCATTGACTCTTTTACCAGTATTTATTTGGTAATTCAGTCATCATTCTCTTTAGATCACCAAATTTCTAAATATTTTTTTTTTGCTGTCACTCATTTTTCAATTCAATCCACATTCATTTCCGCATCCATTTATTTTTGACCCTGTATTCTTGACCCTAGCACATGTGTTCCCAGTGTATTCAATTTATTTTGATGTTTTCCTGACACATACAACTCTCACTTCCATATAAAAAAGATGGAAAGATGCATGCCCTTATAGACAGCTGTTTGGACTGCTTTGAAGAAAAATACAACTCTTTTACCAGACCACATAGTATCAATTATCTTTCTACCAAGATTTCCTCCTCTTACAATTTTTCCATCCATTTTACAACTTCAGTAAAGGTTTTAGTTAGGCATACCAACTTATCTAGTCTCCCTAGTTTTCACCTTCATGTATAACTTGCAATGATTCACTCACTTTCTCTGCCGGACATATCTGCCTCAGTATTCAGTCCATTGATTTTCAGGTCCATGCCTCTCATCGTACACAGTATGCCTATATTCCCTGCAAATGATTTGAGTCTTAGCCAAAAGAATGGCATCATCTGTACACAAAAGTACACAAATATTCAATTCTCTACCAAAGTATCTCTAACATCCCCTGAAGCACTCTTTATGCACTTACTCCTAAATATATTAAGCAAAGAGGCATCTCACATCTTTGTATTTCTCCCTGCATAATGTTGAAGCATTTCTTAAGTATTCCATTTATACCAATCTTCTTACATTCAGCAACTAGGTGTTCTGCCCCAGCTACAGACCCCAAAGAATGCAGCACACACAAAGTCCATTCAAACCTTAGTTTACTAAATAAACCAGTTTTTTACAACAATGGCTGTTAATTAACTGCATTAACAGCTGCCAAGAATTCAAAGAACAATACTGAAAGCTTACTGTGGTCAGCAGAATGCCCAGAAGCAATTTGCAGGAAACTGATAAGATAAGCAAGACAAGACATGAAGCTATATGAATGAAGTTGTTCCCTGCAAATTGCTTCAGTCGGCGTTCCTCCTTAAATAGGCTAAGGGAGTGACCAATTAGCCCCAAGCCTTACTCTCGAGGAGACCTCCTCCTGAGGAGCCACTTCTGCCTTTTGACAGCTCTGCGTGCCCGTGCGTCGAGAAAAGACTCCTCCTCTTCGTCCTCTTCACTTAAGGGAGCATCTGGAGGTTCTGAAGGCCCTGGCTGAATCCTCTGGCACCACATCTTCTCCAGCCTCCTCATTGTCTGACTCGAGTGCCAGCTGCACAGGCTGCTGGCACAGCACCACACCAGCCTCCTCGCTATCGGAATCAGTTACTAACTACACAGGCCGCTGATGGGCCACAACATTAGGCTTGTATTTCATACTCATACAAATGGTCCATAATTCAAGTTTTTTTGCTTTAGCATATGCTTTCTTTGAATCAACAGATATACAATAAACTATTTTCTCAAATTCATACCTCTCAAAAGTGCTTTTTGAAGAGCCTGCACACACCCTGTGTGGCATAAATTCACACTGCATTACCCAAATTTTGCTCATTGTCACATCCCAAAACTTTTCACTCAAAATTTAGCTATTTATATACACTTAACAAACTATAAATAGCCTTCAGTACTGATATGAGGCAGAGATGAAATCCAGCAGGTTCTGACAGGTTCTGGAGAACCGGTAGCGGAAGTTTTGAGTAGTTCAGAGAACCAGGAGTGGAAATTTTGAGTTGTTCAGAAAACCAGCAAATACTGCCTCTGGCTGGCCACAGAGTGGAATGGGAATGGAGATTTTGTAATAGTCTTCCCCCAGGAGTGGGGAGGGAATGGGGATTTTGCAGTATACTTCCCCTGGAGTGTGGTGGGAATAGAGATTTTGCAGTATCCTTCCCTTGCCATGCCCACCAAGCCACGCCCACCAAGCCATGCCCACAGAACTGGTAGTAAAAAAATTTGAATTCATCACTGGTATGAGGAAATGACCTTGGAAGTCAGGAGAAAGAGCTGCAGACTAAGCAACAATTAGATAACAGGCAGCTGAGCCCACAGACAGTATGAGACAAGACAAACATCTCAGAAGGGACCCTCCCTAGTTTCTTGGATTGTAAAGGCAAACAGGGGAAAGGTGTATTTTCAAACTTGCAAGATTCTGTTAATATAACCTTAACATAAAGATAGTATTCCTGAATATCTGTAGAGATACTCAGTCCTCCAGGTCATGGTTGCCCCAAAGCAACCAACAATTTTTTAGAAGCAATTTTAGGTTTAGGTTTTATTGCATTTATATGCCGCCCTTTTCCCGAATGGGATTCAGGGCGGTTTACAGCCATATTAAAACAATCACATATGAAAATTAAAACTAATAAAATAATTAAACTATTTGGCCATAAAATTTAAAACCCCTACTAAAAACCCTTTTAAAAATTTAACACGGATTTAAGTCTGTGTTAAATTGGACTTTTGTGGGGGTTTTTTGTTTTGTTTTGGTTTTGGTTTTTTTTTAAAGATGTTTCACTTCTCATCCAAGAAGCTTCTTCAGCTCTGGCAGGATAGTTGTTCCTGAATGTGCTTTACATCTGGACTACCTAAGATTGACACTTTCTCTCATCCTTGTTTTTTGCAGCAAGTATTCTGCCACACACATTTATGCTCTTTCATAGTCCAAATTTATAATCCAAAGACACACAAGCTAATACTATTTTTATTGTAAGATTATTGTAACAAAAACTTGCAAGTCTGAATATGCTTCCTCCATTTTATACTTGTGAGACATAGGGAGGGTCTTGTTTGTGCTGTCCTACTCATACACACACACACACACACACACACACACACACACATGTAACTGTAGTTTAGTGAGTTTATTAATATTCCCCAGCAATCCCCTTCACCAAAAAACTCAGAACTGTCCCAATTAAGTCTAGGCATGAGTAGACCAATACTAGTCCACAAAGCGATGGCCAAAAAGTCCACAAGGCACTTGAAAGTTTCCCAATCAAAATAAATCTACCAGGCAAACTTAAATCCATAACACAAGAGAGTTCATGAGGCAAGTAAAGTCCATAGTGTCCAAGGCATGATCCAAGTCAAGGCACGATATCAATCAAAAGCAAGGCAGGAATCACAACAACCAGAAAACACACAGCTAGGAAACAAAGACGTTGTTCCCAGCCTCACTTCCATCTGTCTGATGTGCTAAAAAGCCAGCTTCCAGTACAGCCCATTAAGCAGGGTGATGCGTTCTCCTCACAAGTAGTCTGGAGGACCTGCTCTGCTCCTGCTTTTTCTCTGTCCTATGTGTTCTCGGATCAGTTCCTCCTCCTCCTCCTCATTGACCCATCACAGCTGCATACATAACCCACCTGGAGCCTCAGACAAATCCCTCACAGACAGCTGCTCAGAGCCATTAATCAACTCAGCCCCTCAAGTGCCAGGAACTGGTTTATCCTCCCCCAAGCTGACATCTAGAGAATTGTCTGAGAAAGCATGGGGGGCGGGGGGAGTCATCACAATGTTTGGGATGCTTTCTTATGTTACAATTCTGGCACCATTCTTCTGTCTGTTATCTGGGTTGCTGTTCTTCCTCCTGTTATTCAGCGTTATTCCTTTTGTCCATCACATCCCACCAATTATTTTTCAAACTTCACATTAGGATAAGTACACATACTTCTGCAACACTCTGTTATTTTCACTCTGATCTAAGCACCTTCCACATATTTTTCCTTATACCTATGCTCCATTCATTCTGTTGGAAGATTGATTTATTTCTTTTTCTTATATGACCAGTTTTCATTTGAGTTTCTTTCACTTTTCTCCTTTTTCCATTGTTTCCTAACACTCATTTTTTTTACATTAAAAAATGTTTGTCCCACATTCAAAACCTGTCATGTTTTTTGTAAACTTTACTCTTTCATGAGAAACAATCACATTGATCATATCTTTAAATGTATATTTCCATGTGTACACACAGACTTATATTTAAACCATGCACTAAAAACAAATAAATCTCCTAAATTTACCAAATAGTAATCATTTTAAGTTATTCCTGGGTTTCAAAGTGGCACAGTCACTTTTTCAGGACTCTCTCATCTCATTCCCATCATCCTTTTGTGTCACCTAGCAGAATAGATTTTTTTCCCCCTTGTATTGTATTTATTCAGAATATTGCAAAATTTTTTCCAGACCTCATACATAGTTCTTCTATTATCACCATTCACTGAAGTATAACATGCAATTATCACCAACCTATGAATTTCTATTTTCATAGCACCCACAAAAACATAGGTGCCACCAATTCATACTCTCTGCCATACATTTTAGCCCTTTCATTCATATTTAAAATTACATCTTCACCTCAATTCCTTGTATTTATCAACTCTAGTCACAAAATTAAGCTGCTTCATTCAGTTCCTTCCCTTTTATCTTAGTTTTGCAAACCACATGTATATTTTTGTTTCTTTCAATCCAGTTGTTAATCTATGTTTTTTAACATTGACTTCTACATTCTCATGGCAACGTTATACATATGGTCGCAGTGGTGGGTTTCAATTTTTTTTACTACCAGTTCTGTGGGCGTGGCATGGCTTGGTGGACATGGCAGGGGAAGGATACTGTAAAATCTCCATTCCCTCTCCACTCCAGGGGAAGGTTACTGCAAAATCCCCATTTCCTCCCGATCAGTTTGGACTTGGGTTGCAGACAATAGATGGGGGCGGAGCCAGTCAGAATTTTTACTACCGGTTCTCCAAACTATTCAAAATTTCTGCTACCGGTTCTCCAGAACTGGTCAGAACCTGCTGAAACCCACCTCTGATATGGTGGCCTTCAATGGATGAATCCAAAGATATTGGTCTCTATCACCAATATTGTTTTAGTCAATTGGAACTTTCACATAGCATTTATATTAACATACTGTAGATAAGGTTTAGATTAGGCTAACAACCTTCATCTTTGTATATAGTATTCCCCATTAACATGAAAGAAAGCATCAGCCATTTTAGCCAATATTCCACAAGCAGAACCAAAAGCACTGTTTTACTTTTAGCAGGCTCACACTATTTTATTCAAATTAGGGTCTAGGAATGAAATTGCAAGCCAATCTACTGTTGTCTATATACTATCTTCAATAAGGCATTTACAGTATGCTAACATATGCTCAGGATACAGGTAATGAGTGGAGGAGTTCTCCTGCAGAAGAATAACCCTGTTAGTCTGTCACAGCAAGTTTTGTTAGCACTTACCAAATGATTAGGATATTCTCAAATGCATGGAGATTATCGTCATATTTTTAATCTATTCATCTAAATAAATGTTACAGTGTTATTCATTGAATGCTGCCCCCAACAATTCCAATCCTCGATAAATCATGGATGTAACACTGAAATGTGTGTGTGTGTGTGTGTGTGTGTGTGTGTGTGTATAATATGCAGTTCCAACTGTACTAGTGCTTTGCAAAGTTAGCTTTGCAAAGTTAGCACTTACCAAATGATTAAGATATTTTCAAATGCACGGAGATTATCATCATATTTTTAATCTATTCATCTAAATAAATGTTACAGTGTTATTCATTGAATGTTGCCACCAACAATTTCAATCCTCAATAAATCATGGATGTAACACTGAAATGTGTGTGTGTGTATATAATATGCAGTTCCAACTGTACTAGTGCTTTGCAAAATATGTTTTGTAAAATCCACTGAGTTTAAAATGTAAAATTATTTGGTGAATTCTTTTGGCATTGCATCAAAAGTTCCAATTTCAGTTGGTACAATAATTATTTTTTTCCTCCATAATCTTTGAACCTTAATTTGAAAATCATAGGATTTTCATTGTTGTTGTTGTTTTGCCTAATTGTTTTTCAGTTATTTCCAGTTATTGTCACATCAATGAACCATCTCTTCTTCCTTTCTACAACAGTAATGTTTGATGTTTTATGTTCTAATGTTTACCTATTTGAATTCTGAAATTCCAAAAATGTTGACTTACTCATATTGCAGGTTTTTCAGGCACATGGCCCTAGTAAGACTATCTCACCAACAGTAAAGCTGAATGTGCTACATAAAGACTAGTGGACACTTGTTGCAAGTCTATCATGTCATTGTTTATACACTGCATGATTTTACTACCGCTAATAATGTAATATACAGTTTTATCCTTAATTTTACAAAGTTGACAATTCTAAAATATAGAATTTTAGCTTTAATGGTATTGATATACAGAGCTTCCTCTTGACTACCATGATTGTTCTCTCAATTACAATTTTATGTGTTCCAGATTGCATATACCAGCCTTGGACTGATTTTTTAATCCAACTTTAAATTAGTTGCTTCTTATATTCTGTTTTAAATGTTCTTTGGGGAGTTTTTCTTACTACCTTCTACAAGTAGAGCCTTTTCAGGTTTTTTTTCTTCCACACTTTTGTATTTATAACAGTCCTCTAACATATCCTTACTGAGTATGTATAATCTACAAATACCACTTTGGGGGTGAAATGCATGATCTCTTATAATTAACTTCCTTCTTTTCCAATTAAATGGTATTTCTGATCAAATAGTATTAACTATTTCCATCATTTAATTTGATTTTTTTGGTAAAAAGTGGACTCATGTATAATTTGAACTAGAGATATAATTTGAACAAGTAATGTTTTTAATTTAGTCCTGCAATAAATAGGAAACGTCCAATAATTATAAATATTTGTATCCTTTTTTGGATAGCTGGTATTTGATGGTATTTCCATTTATTACCTGTAGCCCTTTTTCACTTATAATTTTGCCTTTAATTATTAAGCTAGCACATTTCTCCAGGCCAAATTTTGTTCCTCCAGTTTTTGTGTTCAACAAAAACTCCATATCAGCTTTTGATTTACCATAGAATGTTATGTCACCCATATAAAGTACATGATTTATTTTTGGACTTTATTTTTTGACTTGGTACCACAATTGATTTTGTTCAGGATTCATTGTCAGTATAAAGAGTAATGGTGACCATGAATCTGGTTAAAATATACCTTATTTTATTTTTATTTCCCTCAAGTCATCCTCATTTACCATTAAGATGGTTCCTCATAAGGTCACTGACCATTCTAGAAATTTTCTAATATTTCTGCTTATTCCAAATAATTCCAAGCATTTTTTTTCCCTTATGGAGGAATCAGTCAAATGCTTTTTAGACCCTATCAACGCCAGAAAAACTTTTCAGATTTTAGGATTTTTTTTTTAAGGATGGAAGATTTGTTTTGTTTTGTTTTGTTTTGTTTTGTTTTGTTTTGTTTTGTTTTGTTTTGTTTTGTTTTGTTTTGTTATCAATTACTGGTTGGTGTTTTATGTAGATGAATTTTTGCAAGTGTCCTTTTGTTCCAGTGGGAAAATTGCATTTTCTTTCAAATATGCATACATTAGTTGTGCTATAATTCCAGTAAATAACTTGAATATTATGGACAGGCAAGTTGTAAGTTTGTAACTGTTGGAGTCAGTTCCTTTTCTTTTATTTCTCTGTAGCAGAAATGTTTTGCCAGGTGTTACAATTTTTTTTCATTTTGTGCTGTTTGCAGAAAGTCATTCAGCTGGGTTGCTAGCGTGGATTATAAACTTGTTAATTATTTGAACCAAATTCCATGTGGTTAATATTTTCCTAGATCACTCCAGTCTTTTATCTTTGATGGCACCATCATCATCATCATCATCATCATCACCATCATCATATTAGCAGAAAGGGAAGGAATATATAGCAAAAGGCTAAGTCTAAGAAAAATAATAATGTCAAAAATGTGAAATCCAATCCAAACATCTAGCTGACTGTGCAATGAATCATAATAAAAATATATGCAGTATTCCTCACTAGCAGTAAGGCCAATTTTGGCATACTTTACCATTATGTCACAAGTGCAGCCAACCCCATTTCAATCCCATGCATGCTTATGCTGTTCTATGCAAGGAGACATGTGCAGTGTATTGACAAAAGCTCAGAATACCTGTGTGTGTGTGTGTGTGTGTGTGTGTGTGTGTGTGTCTGGTTATTCGGGTCTTCTCCCGCGTAAAATTGGAAGTGCTTTACGTGGGAGAAGACCCGAATAACCAAAGACCTACATACAAACACCCGCGAAAACCTCAGTAAACATATATATGTGTAGGTTTTTGGTTATTTGGATTTTCTCCTGCGTAAAATTGGAAGTGTCTTGGTGATATTTTGACGAGGTCTCATTCGTCATCTTCAGGCTGGTGTTCTCGGCTTCATGCTTTTAAGTGCTAGTGGGGGTGTGAACAGATTGGGTGGGAGCTTGGCTGTGTTCTGATTGGGTCAAGCCAAACAACAGCAATGCAGCTCACCAGCAAAAATCCTCCTGCAACTCAGACTAACCCGAGCACAACCAAGCCCCCACCCAAACAGAACACATCCCCATCCAATCAGTATACACACACACATACACACACACACACAACAGCAAGAAATAAAGAGAGACTAGTATAGATCTATTTCAAGTTATTTAGCTCTCATCAGCTAGCCATACCCTTACTCGGATTCGAACTTGGGCTTCCTGCATGTTAGACAGTTGAATTAACCTCTGAGCCACAAGTTCTCCTCCCTTTATCAGCTTGAGCCAGGGGAGAGATTTTTTTTCTGTCGAAACACCTGGTCTACCCCAATATGGGAGGGGGCTTCCCTTTCGCCTTTCAGCTCCAGTCCAGGAGCCCTCAAGCTCCCTTTCATTCATTCATTACAAACCATTTTATATCAAATTTATATTTGCTGATAAAGAAAGAAAGGGAGCTGAAAGGTGAAAGGGAAGCCGTACACTCCCTCCCATATTGGGGTAGACCAGGTGCTTTGACAGAAAAACGTGTGTGTGTGTAGGCAAAGGCATCGATAGAAATAGCTATCACCTACCAGTCTGTGAACTGATTATCATGGGAATAATATCCCTTCTAGCAACTTCCTTCCCCGGATGATTTCTGTCTTGTTCAGATTGTTTCAATTTATTCACCTTTACCCTGGACATTATTGCCATCAGACTGATTCAAAGCATCAACACCTTCCTTAGCTGAGATGAAAATGAGAAACTGAAGTATGTGTTATGCACATGCTGGTGACTGACAGTGCATTCCCAACACCCTAAAGAATCATTCCAATTGTTTCAACACACGGTTGAGTTGCATAGGAGACAAGATCAAATACTGAGAAACATCGCATACCAGTTTCCAAGGGGCTGAGACCCTCAGCATCATCTTCTGAAACTGATCTTAAAGGTGGGACTAAGCTCAGCAGCTAAGATGCAGAGCTTGTCGATCGAAAGGTCGGTAGTTCAGCAGTTCAAATCCCTAGTGCCGCATAACAGGGTGATCTCCCAGCTTCTGCCAACCTAGCAGTTTGAAAGCACGTAAAAAATGCAAATAGAAAAATAGGGATCACCTTTGGTGGGGACGTAACAGCGTTCCGTGCACCTTTGGCGTTTAGTCATGCCAGCCACATGACTACAGAGACGTCTTCGGACAGTGCTGGCTCTTCGGCTTTGAAACAGCGATGAGCACCACCCTCTAGAGTCAGGAACAACTAGCACATATTTGAGAGGGGAACCTTTACCTTTACCTAAGCCATTGTACTCTCTTAACATAAAGGCAAGGCAAAAAAGCTGCCTCTGTCTCAAACCGAGAACTGGAAAAAATATGCATATTAATGTGAAACCATTTTTTAACAATATTACTAGGGATTATATTATACAAGTAAATTAATACAACAAACTAAGATAGAAAACACTATGTGACAGAGAGGGGTGGTGGTGGAGGAAGGAATGAAAAAAAAAATAGATGAAACATCCCCCTTTATCCCTATTAAGTGCAATTACTTATCACTGTTTTTTAAAGTACAGCAAAATGCGTCTTCATTCCATACCTCAGCCCATTTTCTATAAGCTAGTCTCTAAATTTTAGCTTTCCTTATTAATCAGCAAAAGTCCAGTAGAAATTATTAGAAATAACCGCTTAAATATTTCTATCCCCATTTCCATTTAAATAAATTCCCCCTAATCCCTCTTTTTAAAACAATTAAACATTACCAAAAATTATCATTATTGTTTAATCCCAATCTGAAAATCTCTTAAACATGAGTAGACATAATAGCCTATTATTTATATATCAAAGATAACATAAGTATTATAAATTAATTCATTATTATTCATTTAATGTGAAACAATTGAATTAATTTACAATACAGAGCACCATTTTTAATATATGGGAGTCCTTATCTGGTCTGCACAACCAACACAGTGTCACTGACTCCCAGTATGCATGTTTCAAGACAAACAATTTGGCAAACTTTGAAAAACACCACAGTTCTTCATGTTCAAATTGCAAAAAGAGCTAAAACAAAGACAATTAAAATTTCCAGGCATTAAAGAGGACCTTAGTCTGAGAATCAATTGGATGCAAGATAAAGTTGGCATCACAATACAGATTTTCTTTTATTAGTGGATGAACCAAACTCAGTACCCTTCAAAACCTCTCAAAGTGTATAAACATTGCTAATGTATCTTTAATGTAATGTATATAAATTTATTGGAAATGTTCACAACAATATTAAGAACTAATACAAACTGAAGTACAACGAGAAAGGAAAAAGAGAAAGGAGAAAATAAATGAAAAAGCTAAAAATGCACACAAAAAAGAAATTAGGAAATTAAAAAAGAAAACAGAAAATAGAAAAAATTATTTAAAAGATATAAAGAACTCACAGCAGTTATAAATCCATATATTTTAACCTCTCTCTCTTTCTCTCTCAGGCTACATCATACTTTCTTCTTTCTTTAGTCTCTGTTGCCTAATCATCAAAAACATAATTCACAAATTCCTTTTCTTTTTTAATGCAAAAAATCATTAAAGAGATAAAACAGAACAACAGATTTGGAAGGGACCTTGGAGGTCTTTTAGTCCCACCCACTGCTTAAGCAGAAAATCCTATAGCATTTCAGACAAATGGTTGTCCAATCTCTTCTTAAAAACCTCTAGTGTTGGAGCATTTACAACTTCTGGAGGCAAGTTGTTCCACTGATTAATTGTTCTAACAGGCAGGAAATTTCTCCTTAATTCTAAGTTGATTAGTTTCCTTGATTAGTTTCCTATCCTGTTTCTTATTCTACCCTCAGGTGCTTTGAAGAATAGCTTGACTCCTTTGTGGTAGCCCCTGAGATATTGGAACACTGCTATTATGTCACCCCTAGTTCTTCTTTTCATCAAACTAGACATACTCAATTCCAGCAAACATTCTTTATATGTTTTAGCCTCCAATCCCATAATCATCAGATGTCCAACAAATATTGTCTTTTCTCTAATCAAACAAGTCAATTTGGCCTCTTCAACAAGTTCGGTCATCTTCACTAATCATTCCTCCATTGTAGGTACTGTAAGGCCTGGATAGCTCAACAGACTAAAAGCCTGTTATTAACATTAATAATAATTGCTGTCTGCAATTATTGCAAGTTCGAATCTCACCAGGCTCAAGGTTGACTCAGCCTTCCATCCTTTCTAAGGTAGGTAAATTGAGGACCCAGTTTGTGGGGGCAATAAACTGACTTTGTATAAAATATACAAAAGTATGAAGGCTATTGCTTAATGCTTTGTAAACCGCCCTGAGTCTCCGGAGAAGGGTAGCATATAAATCTAATTTTAAAAAAAAAACTTTATGTATGCAATAACCTTGTTGCAATTATCATATATAAAAGCAGTGTTCCATGGCTCTTTTCTAATTGTTTAACCATTGATCCCAGGATTCAATTGAATATTAATCTTTAAAAGCCCTAGAGCTCTCAACATTGCCAGGCAGTGTAACCACTAGACTAAATGGAGAAAACTAGACTAAATTCTACTGATAAATGAATATACCACTTCCATACCTAGTCCATTTCCATTTAAGACAAGCTAGTCATGTCAATGGTGATTTTTGTTGGTATGTTTTTACATTAAAATAAATGTGAACAAAACAATATTTTTCTGAGGTTCTGTTGCCGTTTCAGTTCCTTGAATCCTGCTGTGTAACATAAAGCTATGTTATGTTAAACATAACTCCTCAGAATGAAATAAACCATTCCTATATTTTCTACTCATTCTCATTCTCTTGTTAATAAATCAGTAGTTTTCATATCACTCCATTCACTACACCTGAACCCATTACAGTTGATACTGTAGAAGAAACTGTAAGAGCAAATTTTATTGACAATCTAGTTGAACGTACTTACTCATCAAGAACCATTATGAACCCATTACCCAGAGTCTAAGTCAGCATTAATTTTGTGACACCTTTGATGCCTAGGCAATAGACAGAGGGTCACTGGGCTTTGATTATAGCTCCCATCCCACCACTCATTAAAATCATCAGGACACCTGGTGAAAATCACCCCCATTCACAAAAATGGCTTGTCCTGTATATCCTTTTACTTCCATATAAAGATTGAATTTATTTCATGGTTTGAGAGACAAATGAGGATGCACACAATATTTTTTAATTATTTTCTCTTGCCTTTGATGTCACCCTGCTGTGCTGCTTTAGATCTGAAGACACAGAACTGTAGATCTTTCACTTAGCCAAGCACCCCTACATGATTCATCCCCATCTGCCAGAGGATGCTGTGCCTCAAGCAAGACAAAAACACAAACGCATAGGGTTACAATTACATTAAGCATGCACCAAACCCACATACCAAATGTACATATACCATATGAGTGTCAGGTTGCTGTCACCCAATTTTGAATGAACAGAACAGAATAACGGAATTGGAAGTTCGTTCTCACAGGGAGGGACCCTCTCACTCAGGGTACCGTCAGTCAAATTGTGCCGACTGGAGACTCCCAGGGGGAGGGCCTTCTCTGTAAGGGCTCCAACCCTTTGGAATGAACTGCCCCCTGATATACGAAACATCCCTAATCTCCGTGCTTTCCGCTGTGCCCTCAAGACCCTGATGTTCAATCAGGCAGGGCTAAGCATGTTAACTGGGAATGATTAAAATATTATATAATTCTGGGTTTTATTTAATTTGGGCTAAACTATGCTATAATTTTAATTATCAATTTTATGATGTTTATGTATCTTTTATTTTTTCTTGACTGTACACCGCCTTGAGTCCTGCAGGAGAAAGGCGGTATAGAAATATAATAAATAAAAAAATAAAAAAATATTGGAACACTGATATCATGATAGACTAGACATACCCAATTCCTGCTGTTGCTGTTGCCCAACTTTGATTGGTGTGTGAAGGGTTACTTATTAATGGTAGATCAGATTTGAGAATAGTCTTGCATACATTGTTGTGCTGCCATTGGGACTATTATAATGCATTCTCTGTGGTCTACCTATAAGAACAAATTGGAAGTATTAATTGGTATGGAACAATGCCCGTAAAATCTTGATCAGAGCAAAATGCTAAAAACATGTGATTCCATTGCTTCAAAGTTACTTAAGCTAATAAACCAATTCACATCCAGGTTTTAATCAAGGAGACTTTGAAGTCTTAATCAGCTTAATCAAGCTCTTTTGAGAACCATCTCTTCTCATGTGAATCTGGCTTTTCTTCATGATAGCTACTGCAGCACTTTGCCTATGTAATTGCTTTCAAAGGTCCATTTGCTGACAAAGCAAGGAGTGTCAGGTGCGAAGAATCAGAACCATTCATAAAGTTGCAGCATAGAAGATTTATTCAAGCCTATACACAAGAATTGAGACAACCATCAGCACCAAATAGGCAGTAGATAAGGGTCAATGGAATTCAGTGGGGAGTGATTGGATTTGGATTTCTTGGGCAAGACAATGACTCTAAACTGATGATGCATTTAACTCTGCCCCCACAACTCTGCCCGCTCTACATCAAAGCTTTTTCTACACCAGTACTAGAGTTCAAAAAAAATATATGGAGCCACATAACCAAAATCCTCCCCTTTTTTATATGTGTTGCAAGGTAGGGTGTTGATTTTACAGGTAGTCCTTGACCTACAACTGTTTACTGAAAAAAGTGAATTGTGACCATTTTTCATAGTTACAACCTTTGTATATCCCCATGATCAAGTAATCAAAATTAAGATGCTTGGCAACTGGTTCATATTTATTACCATTGCTGTGTCCCAAGGTCATGTGATCATCTTTTGCGAACCTTTTGACAAGCAAAGTCAATAGAGCCTCAGATAGCTTGACGGGCTAGATAGCCTGTTATTAACACCCAGCTGTCTGCAATTATGCGAGTTCGAGGCTCAAGGTTGACTCAGCCTTCCAGTTTGGAAGTGCATGCACTGCACCTCTGTGCATGTGCAAACCCTTCTGTGTATGTGCAGAGGGTAAAAAATCCTTTCTAAGGTAGGTAAATTGAGGACCCAGTTTGTGGGGGCAATAAGCTGACTTTGTATAAATATAAAAAAGTATGAAGGCTATTGCTTAATGCATTGTAAGCCGCCCTGAGTCTCCGGAGAAGGGTGGCATAAATCTAATTTTAAAAAAAATAGGGAATCCCAATTCACTTAATAACTGGGATAACTTAACAACTGCAGTGATTCACTTAACAAATGTGGCAAAAAGGTTGTAAAATGGGGCAAAACTCACTTAACAAATGTCTCACTTGACAACAGAAATTTGGGGCTCAATTGTGGTCGTAAATCTGTACAGATGTGACACATTTCAGAAATTTGTTTTTTTTTACCCCAGTCTCCTCTCCAATGCCCCTTTAAGACACATTTTCTTTATGCGCAGCTATGATGTGCTTCAAACATTTTTGTTGTTCTGACTAACCACTATTGAATTTCATACATTATTCTATTCAATATTTTGCTGTTGTTTTTGTTTATTTTGACTCATTATATTTTGTACTCTTTATTCTACTTTTGGTTTGACAGTGTAATCTGAAAAATTATGATTGTTTTTCACTGTTTTAGTAGATGTTTTGAGCACTCCTTTTTGGAGAGGAAAATTAGGATATAAACATTTACATAAGTAGAAAAAAAAGTTTCTATAAGCCAGTTAGTATTTTGTGATGAACCCAAATATCACATATGAGCAGGTCACAATTTATGCCACAAGGGAAATAAAAGAATCCTTGGTTTTCTTTCTACCAAATTGTCAAACTAATGAGAGTACAATAGTAATTAAAATTAAACAACTGTTAGTATTTTCTTCTTGTTTATGCTTGTAAGAAAATGCATATGGTGTTGAATGTTTTGTTGTGAATCAATATTTACTTGTCAAATTGGTAAGCAGTGAGTAGAGGAATAGGAAATATTTTCTTCTAGACCAAAATTAGACCTAGATTCAAATCCACTCAATATTAAGTTTACCTTGAGCAAGATGTCCATCATGTTTCAGCCCAATGTATAATTTTGTTGTGGGAGCAGAATGGAGAGACAAAGAACAAAATAAGTTGCTTTGAATTATCAGGAGGAAAAGCTGAATGTAAGTGTAATGCAAAAATACAGATAAATAATTGGGGCTCGCCATTTTCATCACGTTAACTCTGTTTTATCAGATTTGCAATCTCAAATCCTATTGTAGAATGTAGTAAAAGACTGATGTAATCCTTAAAGCTTCAATTGGCTGAAACCTGGTTACATAAAATATTTATATTCTCCTATATGAACAGTTTAGGACTTTTTCCATGGCTTTTTTCACTGCTCATCATTATAAATCATCATGAAAACCATCTTTTTAAGTTTGGCCCACATATTATGCCTAATCGCAATGGTCTTTTCAAGGCTAGGGCAATATCTTTGGTTTCATGTACTGTAAAGCTTTTTACAAAATCATTCACATCTAGGATTTCTAACTTGCTGTCCAGGATTTAACTTCTCTCTTTTTTATTGCTATATATTATATTTAAACACAGCCCTAAAATATAAATTAAACTTTAAATTCTCAAAGAATGCCTGTTGAATGACCACTATAAACTTATTCTAACAGTAAAAGATTATACACTCATCCATGTAACCTAGATAGTTTCTTGATCAGTGTTAAAGTAGATATCACACAGCATCCAAGCTTCTGCCACAACACAAGTTGCAACACAGAACTAAACAGGCAACATTCTTAGGTGATCTTCCTGTTACTTTTTGACTATTCTAAACCAACAGATTAAGCCATCTCCACCCTGCTTCTAACAAGCTCTAATTCTAGGTTTGCAGCACTAGTAAAGGAATTCTCCTAAAAAAATTTTTCCCCCATGGTCCTACTTGGACTTCCAGGCAGCTGCTTCCACCCACATACCTAACTGTCTGAAAGGCTACTGCTTCATCCTGACACCGCCCCAAAATAATGGGTTTAAAGCAGTGGTGAAATCTAAAATGTGTTACTACCGGTTCTGTGGGCATGGCTTGGTGGTGGTGGTGGAGGTAATGTGACTGGGTGGGCGTGGCCAATTTTTTTTACTTTTAAAACCATTTTTTTCTACAACCTCTTCAGCGAAGAGGTTGTAAAAAAATGCTTTCAAAAGGCTCTGACGATCCCAGCTGAGTTGCCTGATCGGCAGAGACTTTTTTAAAAAGCCTCTGCCGATCAGGCAACTCAGCTGGGATCATCAGAGGCATTTTTTTTAAAAAAAGAGGGGGGTTCTTTTAAATGCCTCCGACGATCCAAGCTGAGTTTTTTTAAAAGCCTCTGCTGATCAGGCAACTCAGCTTAGATCATCAGAGGCATTTAAAAGAAAAAAAATGGTTTCTTTCTTTTAAAAGCCTTTGATGATCCCGGCTGAGCCGCACGATCATCAGAGGCTTTTTTTTGTTACTTTTAAAACATTTTTTCTGCTGAAGAGTTGTAGAAAAAATGCTTTTAAAAGTTAAAAAAAAAGCCTCTGATGATTGTGCAGCTCAGCTGGGCATGGGGGGACAGAGAGATTGTTGCTACTGGTTCTCCAAACCACCTGCCTCCATCGCTACTGGATTGGGCGATCTGGTTTGAACCGGCAGCATTTCACCCCTGGTTTAGAGCTGCATTCCAACGGATGTTCATGTTTCGGTAGTGAGATGTAGTTACACTAAATTATTTCAGTATCTTTTTTTTTTTATTGAAAAAGTTTTACAATACAATTTTAACCCCACGTTTTCCCCCCTCCCCCCCTTTCCCCCAACCCTCCCCCCCCTGACTTCCGTTACATGCAAAACATAAGTATATATCAATCATTATTAAACATTAGATATAGGTGAGATCCACAATATATATCATAAGTTTTAGCAAAAGTAAGATAAATCCAAAATTCTCTACTAATAAGAAAAAAACTTAAACAAATAAAATTTATAAATGCCCCATTAAACCTAACTCAAACATAAAATTTTTCTCTTCTTTTTGTTCAAGACAGCAGTACAACCAAAATATATAAGTTTATATCAAGTTAATAATTATCTAAACAACAATATAATATATATATTTAACATAGTAATAACAATAAAAATAATTCTATATTTCTTCAACCTCTATCAAAAAGCTAACTGAAGATTCTTAATTTGATATTTATTCTGCACATAATCAACCCACTTTTTCTAAATATCAATATAGTAAATATAGTAAAACTAATTATCTATATTAATTAACCATCAACTAGTCCCTATATCATCAATCAAATACTAACTGATACTTCTTAGTTTGATATTTATTCTGCACATAGTCCACCCATTTCTTCCAGTCCCGAACAAAAACTTCATGGGTCCTATCTTTTAAATATGCAGAAATCTTTGCCATTTCCGCAAAATTAGCCATCTTCAAAGTCCATTCTTCTATAGTAGATACACTATCTTTTTTCCAATATTGTCCAATCAGTAACCTAGCTGCAGTAATCATGTATAAAATCAATCTTGTTTCACTCGGTGAGCAATCCTTAACTATACCCAACAAAAACAATTGCGGAGAAAATTGAAGCTTCTTTTTCAAAACATTCTGCATAACCCACCAGAGTTTAATCCAAAAAGCTTTCACTTTTCTACAAGTCCACCAGATATGAAAGTATGTAGCATCCAAACAATCACACCTCCAACATTTGGGTTGAACATTTGGATACATACATGATAATTTCTTAGGATCTAAATGCCATCTATAAAACATCTTATAAAAGTTTTCCCTCAAATTCTGTGCCTGTGTAAATTTAACATTCTGGACCCAGATCTTTTCCCATGTTTCTAACATCACTGGTTCTGCAAAATTTTGTGCCCATTTTATCATACAATCCTTAACTAATTCACTCTCTGAATCTCTTTCTAGCAATAAATTATACACCCTCTTAATATGCATCGGCCCTTTCTGTTTCATCTGTATCACCAAATCTTCTTCATGTAGCATTAATCCAATTTTCTGATCTTCTCTCCATCTCGATTGAAGTTGAGAATACTGCAACCAACAGAGTTTTAAAGGATTTCAAGTTCCATCTACTCCCATCATTAAAAAGCATCTCTTTGTATAAAATCCCCCCGAGTGACTTTATATTTGGCATAATCTGCCCAAGATCCAACCACAAAGGTATTTTGTAATCCAATTGAAACTGGTGCTTCTTCCAAACTCTCATCAACACCTGTCTCAATATATGACTTTTAAAAACATTATCCAACTTGTCTTCATAAAACAAATATGCATGCCAACCAAAATCCAAATCGTGGCCTTCTAAATTCAGAATGTCATTTTTCGTTATTCCAAACCAATCACCCAGTTGTCAACACTGCAGCTTCGTAATATAAACGTAGGTTTGGAACTTTAAGGCCACCTCTTTCACGAACATCTTGCATAATTTTAAACTTAACTCTTGGTTTTTTCTCATTCCAAATAAATTTGTTTAGACCTGACTGCCATTCAGCCAATGTTTTATCACTTTTAAGCACTGGAATCATTTGAAACAAAAACAGAAATCTAGGTAGAACGTTCATCTTAACTGCTGCTATTCTTCCAAGTAAAGATAGTTGCAGTTTCTTCCATATTTCAAGGTCCTTTTGAATCTTGTGCCACAAAACCTCATAATTATTTTGAAAAAGTTTTATGTTCGACGCTGCAACCTGGACTCCTAGATATTTCACCTTTGTAGCTATTTCAAAACCTGCCACCCTTTCCAGTTCAGTCCTTTGTGGTTCCGACATGTTCTTAACTATCATCTTAGTCTTTTTCTGGTTTAGTCTAAAACCTGAGACCAAACCATACTCGTCAATAGTTTTTTTCATCTGGATGATTGATTCCAAAGGTCGTGTTAGGGTTACAACCAGATCATCTGCGAATGCTTTCGTCCTATAATCTTTTTGCCTTACAACAATTCCACTCAGTTTATTTGAATCCCGTAAAGAATTCAACAAGACTTCTAAAGTTAAAATAAACAACAATGGAGATAGCGGGCAACCTTGTCTAGTTCCTTTCTGTATATGAAAATTGGTGGTTAAACTTCCGTTAATAACCATTTGTGCTGTCTGTTCTTGATAGATTGCCTCAATTGCTTGTACACACTGATCTCCAAAATCCATTTTATACAAAGTCTTTACTAGAAAGTCCCAATTGACTCGATCAAAGGCTTTTTCCGCATCCAAAAATACCAGCACCGCAGGGATCTGTTTACTCTTCTCAAGATATTCCAATAAATCTATGACTTGCCGCACATTATCCTTCATGTATCTCCCCTCTATAAAACCTGCTTGATCACTATGAATCACCTCTTGAATAACTGGCATCAATCTGTTGGCCAAAACTTTGGCAAAAATTTTGTAATCCGTATTCAGGAGAGATATTGGTCTAAAATTTTCTGGTTTTGAAGAACCGTCTTCCTTTGGTATAAGTGAAATAAAAGCCGTCTTCCAAGAGGGGGGTATTTTACCCCCCCCCCGTTGTATACTACAAAATAAGTCCTTAAGATGCTCTACCAATTCTGATTGTAAATTCTTATAATATACTGCTGTCAAACCATCCGTCCCAGGAGCTTTAGCTGTTTTCAGTTGTTTAATTGCAAACAAAATCTCTTCAGACGTTATTAAATAATTAAGTCTTTCTCTTTGTTCCGGTGAAATTTTTGTAACTCTTGTCTTTCCAAGATATTCATCAATAAGATCCTCTTGAATATTATCTTTACGATATAAATTAGAATAATAATCTAAAAAAGCTTGATGAATTGACGTCTGTTGAAAGACCTGTTTGCCTTTATGTTCAATAGTATCTATTATACGAGAACTTTGTTTCTTTCTTAAAGTGTATGCTAACCATCTGCCCGGCTTGTTAGCATTGCAAAAGGTATTATGTCTGGCAAATTGCAAATTAGTCGCCGTCTGATCAGCTATCAATATTTGAAATTGGTCTTTCAGAAGTTTTATAGTTTGCTGTAGCTTCTCATCAGTCGGGTTTTTTATATGCAATTGTTCTTTTCCCTTTATTTCGGCCTCCAATTCTGTTCTTGTCTTTTGTCGTATTAACCTGTGCTTAGAATTCATATAAATCAGTACACCTCTCATATAAGCCTTACTTGCATCCCAAACAACTTCAATAGGTGTACCTTTATTCAAATTCAGCTGAAAAAATTCCTTCACATGTTTTTTAAGATCATCTATATTCTTCTCATACCTAAATAAATTCTCGTTAAGTCTCCAGGATCTTCTCTCCCTCTTACCAAAGTCCATTTCCATCCATACAGAACTATGATCAGTCAAAGTTCTTGGAAAAATCTTAGTCTTAGTCGTGTTAGCAAATAAATCAGTAGAAACCAATATGAAGTCAATCCTGGAAAAGGATTTATGTCTGTCAGAAAAAAAGGTAAAGTCCTGTTCCTTCGGATGATGAATTCTCCATACATCCTTCAGTTGTAATTCTTCTTTCAATACAAAGAAAGTCTGTGGTAATTTATTTCCCTTCTTAGCCAATGTCTTTTTGTCGAGATTTATATCAATCACTCCATTCCAATCTCCCATAATCAAAAAAGACTTATAATTCCATTGCAATATTTTACTGTGTAGTAATTTGTAAAAAGTTTCTTGCTGCTGGTTAGGGGCGTAGATTCCTATCAAAAGCAACTGAACATTCTGTACATTTATTTCAACCGCAATATATCTTCCTTCATCATCCGATTCTACAAATTTAGCTGGTATTCTTTTAGAAATATACAACACTAATCCATTCCTTTTCACCAAATTAGAAGAAATAAAATGTGCTCCAAGTTTTGAATTTATCAAATATTTTTGGTCCTGGGTTCTAATATGAGTTTCTTGTAGGCAAACAATCTCGTTTTTGTATTGCTTCAAATAATGAAATATTTTCCTTCTTTTCTGTGGGGAGTTCAAACCATTCACCTTCCATGATAAAAGTCTAACTGCCATCTGAAGATTCACGAAGCTTGCTGAGCACTTGTCTAAGACTTTGTTCAACAACAGAAATCTTGGGTCTTGCTCCTCCCACTGCTTCGGATTTTTGTAGTGTCCCATTCATCCCCTTCACTTCTTGTGGCACCTCGGACCTCTGTTGTTTTTGCTTCTCTAATCTCTGCCTTTCCGCTGCATGAGTTATACGTTGGTCTTTTGGTTCTTGCATCAACAATTCAAGGTCCGGATCCACCTCTCTTGTCGCTCTGGAATGTTTTGTTCTGGGCTCTGGGAGGCCAGTAAAAAAATCCTCTGTTAAGCCGCCTTCTGCTCCTAAAACTTCCTCCGTTGCCATTACTTGAAGTACCTGTTGTTCTTGTTCCCTTGGGAGTTCTAAAATCCCTTCCTCATAATCCTTGTCTTGAGAGGCTCCTTCAACTGATAACAATGTGGATGAATGTGGTGGTGTTGGAGATCTTTTGAGAATGTTCTGGTAAAAATGTTCTGCTTTTTCCAACGAATTCAGACGGTATCTAACATCCTCATATCTCAAAATAATTCCAGCTGGTGCATCCCATCTGAATGGAATCTGTCGCCTTTTCAGTTCATTCGCCAGGAAACCATAGTCTCTCCGATCTTTTAACATTTTAGGTGGTAGCTCTTTAAAAACTCCAATTTGATTGCCCTCCGCTTGAATACTGGTATGAAAAGAACTTTGCAGAATATTATTTCTCAGCGTTCTGTCAGTAAAATAAATCACAACATCTCTGGGCAAATTCCTCTGTCTCGCTACTCGGGAATTAACCCTGTAAATCTTGTCAATTCTTTTATCAATTAGCTCAGGTTCCATTTTTGAAATTTTGGCCAATATGTCCACACAAGCAGCCCTCAAGTCCTGTCTGTTGTTCTCCCTCAGTCCCCTTAGTCTTATGGCAAACTCCATATTTCGAAATTGTAACATGGTAATTTCATCCTCTATCTTCTGATTCCTCAGATCCACCTTGAAAAATTTCTCCTCTGCATCTTTCTTGTTCTTTTGCACATCTAAGTTTAGATCATCCACTTTTTTTTCAACCACCACCAAAGCATCAGTAAGAGTTGTTACTACTGTAGTTACATTCTGATTCAACTTGTCACTTTTTTCCTTTACAAATTGCTTCATTTCATTTTGATTATTTTCAATCTTCACATTCAAATCTTTAATCTGGTTAGCAAGAGTTGCTGTTAAATTAGCCATAAAAGCTTTCAAATCCTCATTCCCTCCTCCTTGCATTGAACTCTGAGGCTGAGTTAATGGCTTGGCTGATAACTCCTTTGTCTGGTGAGAAGGGGAATCCCCACCAGTTTTCTTTGAAGCCATGCCTGGGGAACGCCTTAATTTATTAAAAAAAGAAAATCTTCCTCCCTTCCCTAAAATTCCAGTCTTTCTCCCCAGTTTTGCAGGAAGGGGGAACAACCAAAGTTTCCACTTTCAAATCTTTAAAGTCTTTTTAGATTAAAGCCAGGCAGGCTAAAGCTGTTAATTATCACTTTCACTTTCTACTTTCGTTTCCGCTTTTTAAGCCAAGCGCCATTTTCCGTTCCTTTCACTCCAGATTTTAAACTGCTGCTTCTTTTCCTTTAGCCCTCAGCAGGCTTAAAAACTTTTAGAAAAATTCCCCTTTAAGAAAGATTCTCACCTAAAATTCAAGTCGTTGCAGGATCTGTTAATAAAGGATGGGATTACTCCAGTCGTCTCGCTCTGCCGCTGACAGAGGTCCCTCGGTGCGCGGAGCTTCAGCGAAGTGGATAGGGAGCCTTCACACAGAGCACCTTCCAGGGCAAAAAAAAAACCCCCCTGGAGGTGCTTCTGGGGCTCTACCTGTGCTTCGCCGGCTCTAGCCCCCTCCTAGATCAAAAGGGGGATTTTCCGAGCCGCTCAACAGCTGTTGTGCGGCTCTAACGCGCGTCGAAGCCAGCAGCTACACAGGAGCCACCCGGCGACGACGAAGTCCCACCCGGAAGTCCCATTTCAGTATCTTATCAAGGATAGCTTCTTTTGCTAGGGCTGTTATTGAAGAGTTTTGTTATGTCCTTATAAGGACATCCGCCTGGGATTGGCTGAGGATCCTTTCGGCGGGAGTTTTGAATCCCTGTCAGTGGGCGGTGCGTCTGCCGGAGTGTATATAAGGAGAGCTCCGGCAGCGCACAGGCTGTTCAGTTCTTGTTATTAAACCTGTTAATTGAACCCTGCTGGTCACTTCTTCTTTCCTGCGCCGATCTAACACTGGCGACGAAGGTCTAGAGAAGAACCTCCGCGTGGCACGATCGCCATAACGAGCTGAAGTCACTCGACGCGGTCTGAGAAATGGCAACGCCGCAAGCGCCGTTCGCCTCGCTGGCTCCCTTCAACCCCAGCCGGGAGAAGTGGAGTTCGTATATGATACGTTTCCGCCAATTCCTCCGGGGAAACGGCTACAACAACCTAGACGACGAGAGGAAGAGGGCTCTCTTCCTCGCTCACTGCGGCTCCGACGTTCTGGAACTCGCCGTCAACCTCGTCGCACCCAGGGACATTGAAGTTATGTCCTGGGTGGATCTGCAGACTGCCCTGCAAGACCACTATGCACCAACGGGCACCCCCATATCGAACCGCTTTACCTTCCGCCAACGTAATCAGAAGGAAGGCGAATCGCTTAAAGACTTTGTGACGGCATTGCGCCAAATCGCTGCGAACTGCGAATTTGAGAACGTTGACAATGCCTTACGCGACGGGATCGTCTTCGGGATGAGAGATGCCAACCTCCAAAAGAAGTTCCTGAGCAGAAAAAGACTGTCCCTGAAGGACGTTCTTGAGGAGGCTACGGCTGCTGAAACATCCGAGACCGCCGCTGCTGCCATGCTCCAGTCCCGAGGGATCCATAAGATCCGCAAACCGTCATCTGAATCGTCCGAGGACTCTGCCACACCAACCGATTCAGAGGGAGAGTCGACCGTTTTGAAAGTTTCCCGCCCACCTAGGCGGGAAATTCAAAAAGATGGCCGCCGCGCCGCTCAGTGCGGCAGTTGCAAGGGACACCATCCCCGCCAATCCTGTCGCTGGCGGGATGCCACCTGCAGACGCTGTCTTAAGAGGGGGCACATCGCGGAGGCATGCAGAGCCTCTGATCCGGTTCCTGAATCGATCAAGCCCCTGAATCCAGAAAATCGTCGCGACTCCCAGAGGTCATCCAAACGGTCCTCAATCCAGCAAAATCGCGACGACCGCAACAGTTATCATGGCGGCGCTGTGAACCAGACAACGATCGCCCTCACCAGCACCAACAGTGCCACAAAATTCCACGTGACACTGTTGGCAGAAGGCTTGCCGTGCACGATGGAAGTCGACTCAGGCTCCGTCTATTCGATCATCGACTGGCACCAGGTCAAGAGACTGAAACCGAATCTCTCCAAGCGCCACCTTGAACCTCTGCACTCCAAGCTGGTGGATTTCGGCGGCAACCCCATCGGCGTCATCGGGAGAACCAACCTCCGGATCGCCTTCAAGCAGTTCCAGGGCCAGCTTCCCATAACCGTCGTGGAGCATAGCCGCCCGACCCTGCTGGGCGTGGAGTGGTTCCAGCCGCTGGGGCTTTCTATTGGAGGCATCCACCAGATTAGCTCAGGCGAACTCGACTCACTCATCGGAGAGTTCCAAGAAGTCTTCGATGGTAAGTTAGGGACCTTTTCAGGGAAACCCATCTCCTTTAATCTGGACAAGGGGGTAACCCCAATTCGGCTCAAGCCCCGCCGGGTTCCATTTGCCTTGCGGGCTAAAGTAGACGCTCAGCTAGATAAGCTGATTGCCCAAGGTATCCTGGAACCCATCGATCATGCTTCATGGGAAACTCCCATTGTGACTCCCATGAAGCAGGATGGATCTGTGCGCATCTGCGCCGACTACAAAGTGACCATCAATAAGGCGTTGCCGCAGAGCGCATACCCCGTGCCAGTAGTGCAACATTTGCTGCACTCACTCGGCAAGGGCAAAATTTTTGCAAAACTGGACCTGGCCCAGGCTTACCAGCAACTGCCAGTAGATCAGGAAACGGCGGAGGCACAGACTATTGTCACCCACAGAGGCGCGTTTAAGTGCAACCGTCTCCAGTTTGGAGTCAGTGCAGCCCCAGGCATTTTCCAATCCATGATGGAACGCCTTCTCCAAGGCGTTCCAGGGGTGGTGCCTTATTTCGATGATGTACTGATCTCTGGGGACTCAAAGGCTCAACTCCTGGACCGGCTGAGGCTAGTTCTCCAGCGTTTCAGGGAGAAGGGCTTGAGAGTCCGGAGGGACAAGTGCATCATTGGGGTACAGGAAGTCGAGTTCCTGGGCTATCTGATAGATAGTTCTGGCATACACCCCACCAAATCAAAAGTTAAAGCTATCCATGAAGCTCCCAGCCCCAAAAACAAAGCGGAGCTTCAGGCTTTCCTTGGATTGCTTAACTTCTACGCTATTTTCCTCCAGCACAAAGCCACTGTTGCTGAGCCGCTCCATCGCTTGCTGGCGAAGGCGGTTTCCTGGAGGTGGGGACGTGAGGAAGAGTCTGCATTCAGAGCCGTTAAGCAACTTCTGACCTCTGACAGTGTGCTCATTCAATACAATGAGACACTGCCCCTCAGACTGACCTGTGACGCTTCCCCGTATGGAGTTGGCGCTGTACTCAGCCACGAACTGCCTACCGGTCGTGAAGCCCCCATCGCATTTTTCTCAAAGACTATGTCTAGTGCTGAGCGCAACTACAGCCAACTGGACAAAGAGGCGTTGGCTATTGTTGCAGGGGTGAAGCGCTTCCACGAATACCTGTATGGACGGCAATTCACCATTGTCACCGATCACAAGCCTCTCCTCGGCCTACTAGCAGGGGACAAGCAGACCCCAGCATTCATGTCCCCCCGGATGACGCGCTGGTCCATATTCCTCGCCGGCTACTCCTACAGCCTCGTCCACCAGCCTGGTAAAGCCATCGCAAACGCCGACGCGTTGAGCAGGTGCCCATCCGCCGAATCCGTGGAAGACCCGGCCCCCACGCTCGAGCTGCTGCATATTGACAACGACAGCAACTGTCCCGTGACATCTGCCGACGTAGCGACGCACACGCGAGCTGACCCCATCCTCCGGCAAGTCCACTCCTGGGTCCTGAGAGGCTGGCCGACTCGAATTGACAGCGACGACTTCAGCCCGTTCAGCCGCAAGCAAGGGGAGCTGTCCACCATGCGCGGCTGTTTACTATGGGGAGATAGGGTGCTGATTCCCAGCACTCTGCAACGAAGGACTCTTGCTGCGCTGCACAAAGGACACCCGGGCATAGTCCGGATGAAAGCCCTGGCACGGAGCTACGTCTGGTGGCCGTCACTGGACAAAGACATTGAACATTGGGTCGCCAGGTGTAGCCCGTGCCAAGAAGTCAGAGCCGCCCCACCTCAATCTGACCCGATGCCCTGGGAGACTCCGAGCTCCCCCTGGTCGCGCATTCACATAGACTTTGCTGGCCCCATTCATGGGCACCACCTCCTCATCGTGGTTGATGCCTACTCCAAGTGGTTGGAAGTCATCCCCATGGCATCCACCACAACAGAAGCTACCATCCGTGCCCTCCGGCGCCTCTTCGCGACCCATGGACTCCCAGACGTGTTGGTCTCAGACAACGGGCCCCAACTTACGTCCATGCCCATGGAAGCTTTCCTGGCTGGCTTGGGCATCCGCCATGCCCTCTCTGCCCCTTACAGACCGGCCGGAAATGGGCAGGCTGAACGGATGGTGCGGCTCACGAAGGAGTCACTCGCCAGATGGGCCCGGGTGACTGGCAGGAGCGCATTGACACTTTTTTGCTTACCCAGCATATCACGCCTCACTCTGCCACCCGAAAATGCCCCGCCGAACTTTTAATGGGCAGGAGACTCCGGTCACCCCTGGACAGACTGCACCCACAATACTCCTCTGAGGTGCCCGCATCCGCCAGTCGCCAACTTCGCCAGTTTTCCGTCGGTGATGCCGTCTTCACTCTTAATTTCCACGGCTCGCCTAAATGGCTTAAAGCTACAGTACACAGCACAACCGGCCCCAAATCCTACCGCGTTGAGCTGGACGATGGACAGATCGTGAGACGTCATCTCGACCAGCTCCGCAAAAGGTGGAGGGAAGTGAGCGAAAACCACCCCGACGAGGTAGGCCTAAACCACCCCGACGAGGCAGGCCAAAACCACCCTGGCGAAGTAGGCCCAAACCTCCCAGACGAGGGAGACCGGCGACCCAAGGGAAGAACAAACACCCCGGCGCCTAGCATAATACCAGATCCGGCAAGGCAAGTAGACCGGGGACAACCCAGCAGGGGAAGCCAACGTCAACCCTGCGAAGTGGGCAACCGGCAGCCCAGAGATGGGGACCTCCAGCCAACATTCCAGGAGGCCCTACAACAACCCGCCAGCCGCGCAGAAAACCAACCCTGCAAGGAAGGCCTCCAACACCCCGGCAGGGTAGGCCAACGCCAACCCGACCAGGTCGAGCAGCCCAGCGGCCAGAGGGAACATTCGGCACCACCACCAGACCAACCGCGCAGAGAGGGCCTACACCACCCCTGCAAGGTAGGCCTACGCCACCCCGACCGAGCAGACCAGTCACCTTTTCCGTCCGCCTGCCGCCCCGGGAGTAAGCCGGACTCGACCGGAGAACCCGGGGGCTCAAACCAACCACCACCGCCGGACCCGCACCCTGACCCAGACCGGCGCGACCCCAGCCCAGAGGGGACCCGAGGGAGACCCAGGGACCTACCGGGGCTCAGGAGTTCCGGACCGGTCAAGAGCAGGGATCCACACCGGCGGCTCCACGATCCGTGCAGGAACGAGGCAGACCAGCATTGCCCGCAGGCGGAGGTCCGTGACCCGGCCGGAGGTTCGGACACAGTGCCCGCGTCCTCGACGGCCAGATCTAGCCCGGCACCGGGGAAGAAGCCCCGAGCAGAGCAGACACCCTCCGTCCGGGAGAGTGTCCATCTTGACTGTGAACTGCGCAGGTCTACGCGGGCACGTAGACGTCCTGTTTATCTTAGTGACTATTTCCCTGATCGACTGACTAAGAACTAGGGGGGAGGAGTGTTATGTCCTTATAAGGACATCCGCCTGGGATTGGCTGAGGATCCTTTCGGCGGGAGTTTTGAATCCCTGTCAGTGGGCGGTGCGTCTGCCGGAGTGTATATAAGGAGAGCTCCGGCAGCGCACAGGCTGTTCAGTTCTTGTTATTAAACCTGTTAATTGAACCCTGCTGGTCACTTCTTCTTTCCTGCGCCGATCTAACAAGTTTCATTGCCCATTTTGTAGTGGTTTGATATAGCCGCCTGGGTATCTCTTCCTCAAAAACCAAGTATGTGTGTAAAATTTTTAAAATATACATATTTGTCAGAAGAATTGGGACTGATTCTGGCCACTTGATCAGCCATCCCCAGATCTGTTACTCTATAAATATAAAATGGCCTTGAGACTGCAATGTATGAAGCATTCTATTTCTGCATGTTCTTAAAGCAAACAGAGAGCAAATTTGACTTGCTTTAAATTTAAATATATATCCTACTCAAAGTAGTTTCTCTCCTCCACCTCTCCCCTTCCTATATGCCTGGTTTTGATTTATGGTTTCTTTGACTTAGTGTGTGCTATTAAATTAAAAAAAAAGGTGTTTCTCAGTGCACATTGTGAGTCAGTAAATACTCTTTTTTTTTTTACTATTTTACTATTCCCTATTATTTATTGCCTAATTATGGCAGTAGAAATCTGTGTCTTGATGGGAAGTCAATGCGGAGGAAGGGAGGCAGGCTGGCTGGTTAGTTCCTGCTCTTCTTTTTATCCCCATATATCATTTCATGTATTCATCAACAGAACAATTTTAACAAAATGTGTGCAAGAAATTGGAAGAAAGATCCAGAGAGAAAGAAATCACATGGTAGGCTTATATGTTTTTATGACCAAGTGTTTAATTGAGTGTGTGTCCTACATGAAAGAGGGAAGCCCTCTCAACTCTTGGTTGATAATCCTCCAACCCATGCCTGGATCCAGCAGCTTGCTAATAACTGCTATAACTCTAAAGGGTTGCCATAAAGAAGAGGGGGTCAACCTATTCTGCAAAGCACCTAAAGGCAGGATAAGAAGCAATGGATGGAAACTAATCAGGGAGAGAAGCAACCTAGAACTAAGGAGACATTTCCTGCCAGTTAGAACAATTAATCAGTGGAAAAACTTGCTTTCAGAAGTTGTGAGTGCTCCAACACTGGACATTTTTAAGAAGAGATTGGACAACCATTTGTCTGAAATGGGATAGGGCTTCCTGGCTGAGCAGGGGGATGGACTAGAAGACCTCCAAGGTCCCTTCCAACTCTGTTATTCTGTTATCATGTTCTGTTATCTGTTAAGCAGATGCCTTTATATGAGATTCCTCCAGCCATCTGCCCATGGCTGGTGAGAGAGATAGGGCCCCCACACCAGATGTACGTTTGTTTGCAAGTAAAAAGAAAAATAAACAACAAAAGGAAATTAAATTGTAAGGTACCCCCTCCTGGGCCTCAAACACTGAGACGCCGGATAGAGAAATCGCCCACTTACAGAGTTTAAATAGAATCAAATTTTATTGAAAAAAAATATATGAAAGAGAAAAAGTAACTAACTCATTTTTACTTTAAACAGTCGGATGCCGCACTTTTAACCGGTGGAGATAAAAATATAGAGTTGCTCAGTCACAAGCTATCAAAAGAAGTGGGAAAAGTAAAACATCTATCAGGCCTCATTCTCCCTTCCCCCCCACCCCCACCCCCAAATCCCTAAGGATTCCAAGTCAGTTAATGCTAAAGCTGCTGGGGAAAACAAAAACGTGCCCCAATTCTCTGCCAAGCCTTAGTTCTCAGTTTCTTCCCTTGTTTTAAAACACAAAGCATCTTTCTCTCTAGCAAAAACGGAAAGGTTTGCGTAATCTGACTTCCTATGTGACCCAGGGGATGCAACAGTCCCTTGCGGAGCTATTGATGCCAAGTCTAAGATGTGTGAATATGGATTGAGACACAAATGTGTCCAGCTGTCAGTGAATATAGTGTGGAGAACCGACTGCCCAATCATTCTTTAAGCTTATATAGGTATGAAGGTAATTCGTAAGCATACCATGTCTTTAAAAATAAATGAAGGGAAGAAAAAAACCCGTAGAGAAATGATCATAATGATATATCTTGGCATCCTTTCCAGCACATGCCAACACTTGCAGCTCTTATCATCTCAAACTCTCTCTTAGGGTATATTCAGGCTATCAGATTAAATGATAGTGCATTACAGTTTTGCCACGATAATTGGAACTCAATTAGAATTGAATTGCCTGAATGCATGAAAGCTTCTGCTCTCTTTTATTAAGTCATCTTGCTTCGTGGCCATGAAAAGCAAGGGAGGAAGTGATCAGAGAGAGTCTGGGTGGATGATTTTTAACAGGAGCTTCCCTTGTTCAGACAATCAAAATTCAGCCTACTAATATATCTAATGCCAGAGCAGTGGGATTAATGCCAGTTTTTTTTTTTAATTGCACCCCTTTACTGTGTGTTTAAGAGCAGTTTGAATTCCAGGCCTCAAAGTGGTAAAATAGTTATTTCTCTGCCAAAAAAGAAATACCTTCTGATGATTTTGATTTTATAAAATAGCACGGCTAATATTATGTTGCTAAGCACTGCATTTAAAAAAAAAGATTAATGTGATCACCTTGAATTGTCCAAGTGGCAAACAAGGACACGATATGTGCGGTTTCCTAAGAAGCTGAAGTATGGATATTCATACAAAAGGCTTGGCTGCCATCACTAGTGTGTGGTAATTCAGGGAGAAGTCTCATGTCTCAAGTAAAGCTTCTGGATCCAAATGCCTCCAGGAATGTTGTCTAGGACAATTCTGGTTCTCTTGTCATTTGACATAGTCTGGTCTATATTCACTAAAACAGGGGTGTTAAACTCAAGGCCTGAGGGCCAGATCCGGCCCTCAAGGACCGGCCTGCAGTGCCTCTGCCAGTGAAAATGGAGCTTGGGTGATGACCTCCTGCAACCCTCTGCCAGTGAAAACAGCTCAGGAGGGCCGCGGGCAGGCCTCCCAAGCTCTATTTTCGCTGGCAGAGCACTTTGCCACCACAGGCACCCTGTGACATGAGTGATGTTGAGCTGGCCACACCCATCATGGCCCCACACCCCCAGCCCCCCAGCCCCAGGCTGCAACCCTGATGCAGTCCTCAATGAAAACAAGTTTGATACCTCTTCACTAGAAGATAGGGAAGTTTCTGAGGTTGGGGCTTTTTTACATTGAAAAAGATGGCTTTGTGCCAGGTCTCTAAAAACATAGTCCTCCTTGTTCCCCACAAGAGCATACCAACTTTTGGGCTGCTCTCCAGACTCTTTCCCATCTTCTTCTCTTAGGAGTGGACCTTTTTTTAATGAACAACTAGGTCATTATAAGGAGAGTAAGAAATATTTTCATTTCTGGTGTTATAGGTAGTTAAACTACTTATATGATTGCCAATAGTTTCCATGGAAGGAAATCATTCAGTAGCTGTTCCATCCTTCTCACGTCTTGGCACTTTAAGTGATGTGGCCATATCTTCTCCTCATACCTTTGAAACCAAACAACATGTAATTCCTCATGCATAGCATGTAGCTCTGCTTCTAATTTTATCCATTATAATCTACCAGAAATATAGTATGCTTTTTCCCCCTCTCACTAATATGATTGGAATGAATGTCCCTCTCGGTGATGGAACTGGAAAGGTTATGAAAAGCTTCCATTAGTGCCAATTAGAACCTTTTATTTTTCTTCTAAACCTTCTGATCATACTGGGGAGGGCGGGGGGAGGAAATGGAGGAGGCACTGTTGTAGTTTTAATCACAGCAAGGAAGGGAAACAATAAGCCTTCTTTCCCTGCACACTGCATCCCCCCTAAGGATCGTGCCTCCTATATCTATAATTATTTAAAATAAAGATATAGTCCTCAACTTTGAACCATATGTTTAGCGACTGTTTGAAGTTACAACAGTGCTGAAAAAGTGACCTGTGGTCATTTTTCACACTTACGACCATTGCAGCATTTCTATGGTCTATTTAGGCCAGGGGTCCCCAAACGTGGCAGCTTTAAGACTTGTGGACTTCAACTTCCAGAATTCTGGGGGTTGAAGTCCACAAGTCTTAAAGCTGCCAAGTTTGAATACCTCTGATTTAGGCTCTTGACAACTGGCATGTATTGATGACAATTGCATTGTCTTGGAATCATGCAATCCCCATTTGTAATCTTCCCAGATGGCTTCTGACAAACAAAGTCAATGGGGAAAATCAGAGTCACTTAAGTGAATAAGTTATTAAGTAAATAACTGCATTATTTACTTAATAACTTCAGTGATTCGCTTAACAACTGTGGCAAAAAAAAAAGGTTGTAAAATCAGGCACAACTCACTTAATAACTGCCTTGCTTAGTAACAAAATTTTGGGGCTCAGTTTTGGTTGTACGTTGAGGACCATCTGTATGCTACACTTTAGGAATAAAGCATAGCCTGAGCTGTGCAGCTTTCTATTACAGAAATGAGGAACGTGATTGCAGCCCAAAATCAGATAGGATGTTATTCTTTTTAGGGGTGGTATGGGTTTGGCGCTTTTTTTTTTTTTTTTTGGAAGACTGCAAGGTTTTCTCCCCCCTTGGGCAGAGATAAATATTGGAGGCAATATAATGGAGCTCACTCTATAATCAAAATATCTGATCTGCTTGATGAAGGAGATGATCAAGCTGGGCCTGAGAGAGGAGTCAAGTGTGTCACCAGTCTCAAGTCCCTTCGTGCCCACAAGAGATCTTAGTCCAGCCCACCATGAATTCTGTTGACTCTTATCGATCACCAATTTGTTTTCACTGATAGTAATGCAGTATCTCGTAGAATGTTTTGTGGCAAGGACAACTTCCTCCTTTTATTTTTTCCCCCCATTTGAAAGAGGTTTATATTAGGTTTATACCATATACCATCTGACTTTTTCATGGGAAGGAAAGTGAATTTGGAGATTGCTGTTTGCAAAAATTACCTCGGGGGGAGGCTGTTAAAGATATTTCTAGCTCACTACCACACTTGTAAATAACATTTATCTGTAAAGAACATTTTTGCATGTAATGGAGGGGAGGGAAATTTTTTGAGACGTTTAGATGCCCAGCATCTCATCTTCCCTCCCTCCCTTTCTCTCATTTATTTATTTATTTATTTATTTATTTATTTTATTTATTGAATTTCTATACCGCCCTTCTCCCAAAGGACTCAGGGAGGTGAACAGATTAAGATTTCATATACTAAGACCTTGGCATAGAAGTTAGATGTTTATGCTAGCCCTGCTTGTTGAAACAGAAAGGTCTTCAGGGCACATCGGAAAGTGCGAAGATCTGGGATTATTCTTATTCCAGGTGGTATTTTGTTCCAAAGCGTAGGTGCCCCCACAGAGAAGGCTCTCTCCCTTGGAACCACCAGACGACATTGTTTTAATGATGGTACCATGAGTAGGCCTACTCTGTGAGAGCGTATTGGTTGGTGGGAGGTTATCGGTTGCAGCAAGTGGTCTTTGCTATGTATTAATTAAATATCCATAGAGTCATTATCAACAGTTTTCAACCTCATAGATAGTTTTTCTCTAGATATGTCCCTAATTTGGTCCTTCAGTTCTTCCAATGGTGTATTCATTGGTACTATAAATGAATCTATCCACTTTGCTGTTGGTCATCCTCTTCTCTTCCCTTCCACGTTTCTCAGCATTAGAGGCTTCTCCAGAGATCTGACCCTGGTCATTGAGGTCTTAAGTGAGAACTGTAGGTTGAATTATTCAATGCCCCATTGGTTTGTTTTCTTGGCTGCTATTGTAGTCTCAGAATTCTTCACCATCAAAATTCAAAAACATCAATACTCTTTCTATCTTGCTTCTTCAAAATCCAATGTTTACCTCTATGAGTGTCGCAGGGTGTTCACATGAATCTGATATTTATAAATATAGACACCTCACAGCATTTGAATATCTTTACCAAGGTCTTCATGGCTTCTCTACCAAATCCTAGTCTGCAACATATTTCTTGACAGCTTGTCCCTTTTCTATTGATGGTTGATCCTAAAAGGCAGAAAATATCTACCACTTCAATCTTAGTATTAAGGCTGGTTGTTCTACCTGTTGTTGTTTGGTCTTCTTTATATTTAATCTTAATCACATTTTTTTCACTATGAAAAATGACTTTTGTTACTTATTTATTTATTTATTTATTTATTTATTTATTTATTAAATTTATATACCGCCCTACTCCCAGACGGGACTCAGGGCGGTGAACAGCCAGAATAAGATACAATAAATACAAAAGTTAAAAAATCATATTAAAACAAATTAAATAATTTGGCTCAAAAGTTTAAAAATCCAATTATAATTATAAAAATTTAAAAACCCAAAATAAAGGAGGTTAAGCCAGCCCAGCTTGTTCAAATAAAAATGTTTTCAAGGCACGGCAAAAAGTACCCAGGTCATGTAACCTCCTTATCTCGGGGGGGAGCTTGTTCCAGATGGTAGGTGCCCCCACAGAGAAGGCTCTCCCCCTGGGGGCCACCAGTCGACACTGTTTGACCGATGGCACCCCAAGGAGACCCTCTCTATGGGAGCGGACTGGTCGGTGAGAGGCTGTTTGTGGCAGAAGGCGGTCCTGAAGATACCCTGGTCCTAAGCCATGGAGCGCTTTGAAGATGGTAACTAAAACCTTGAACCGCACCAGGAAGACCACTGGGAGCCAGTGCAGCTCATGCAGGAGGGGGGTCACATGGGAGCGCCATGTCACTCCCATCACCACCTGCGCGGCCGCATTCTGGACCAGTTGGAGCCTCCGGGTGCTCATCAAGGGGAGCCCCATGTAGAGAGCATTACAGTAGTCCAGGCGTGAGGTGACGAGGGCATGAGTGACCGTGCGTAACTCATCCCGATCTAGAAGGGGACGCAACTGGCGAATCAGGCAAACCTGATAAAAACTCCTCCCGGCCATGGCCGTCATATGCCCTTCTAAAGACAGCTGTGTGTCCAGGAGGACACCCAAGTTGTGAACCCCATCTGTGGGGGCTAATGACTCGCCCCCAATAGTCAGAGATGGCACCAACTGACTATATCGGGATATCGGAAACCACAGCCACTCAGTCTTGGAAGGGTTGAGCTTGAGTCTGTTCCTCCCCATCCAGATCCGTACAGCCTCCAGGCACCGGGACATCACTTCGAGGGCATCATTGGGGTGGTCTGGGGTGGAGATGTACAGCTGACTGTCATCAGCGTACTGATGGTACTTCTCTCCAAAACTACGGATGATCTCACCCAGCGGCTTCATATAAATGTTGAACAGAAGGGGCGAGAGGACCGATCCTTGCGGCACCCCACATACAAGGGGCCTCAGGGTCGACCTCTGCCCCCCTGACAACACAGACTGCGACCGGTTGGAGAGAAAGGAGGAGAACCACCACAACACAGTGCCCCCCACTCCTAGCCCCTCCAACCGGTGCAGCATGATACCATGGTCGATGGTATCAAAAGCCGCTGAGAGGTCTAATAGGACCAGGACAGAGGAGCAACCCCTGCCCCGAGCCCTCCAGAGATCATCTACCAACACGACCAATGCCGTCTCCGTGCTGTACCCGGACCTGAAGCCCGACTGGAACGGATCTAGATAGGTCGATTCATCCAGGTACTGAGGCAGTTGTCGCGCCACCACACTCTCAACAACCTTCGCTTTGTTGCGAAGGTTGGAGATGGGACGATAATTTACCAACATTGCCAGGTCCAGAGAAGGTTTCTTGAGGAGGGGCCTCACCACCGCTTCCTTCAGAGTGGCGGGGAAAACACCCTCACTCAAGGAAGCATTTATAATCCCCTGGAGCCAGCCTCACGTCACCTCCCAGGAGGCCAGCACCAACCAGGAGGGACACAGATCCAGTAAACATGTGGCTGCGCTCAGACCGCTCAGTATCCTGTCCACGTTTTCTGGAGTCACAGAGTCAAACTCTTCCCATACAAAACTAATCTTTGCAAATCATTTGCATTTTCACTTATTGGGGTATCAGCATCAGCATAGCATGGGTTATTGACATTTCTTCCTCAAATTTTAAAACCACACTCATATTCCTCAAACCCATATTCAACTTATAGATTGAATAACTAAAAACAAAGGAGTAATGTCTTACTCCTTTGCTAACCTGAAGCTAGTCTGTTTCACCATGTTCTGTCCATAATGTGCTTTCCTGACCTGTTATACAAGTATCTTGTGAAAACAATAAGATATTCTACAATTGCCATTTTTCTGAACATGTTCCACAGTTTGTCATGATTGACATGATCCAAGGTCTTCTCTAATCAATGAAGCACACAGTGGCTTCTTTTTTATATTCTTTGGCTTTTTCAATAATCCACTCTCCAATTGCAATAATGTCTTATGTTCTTTGGCCTTCTTTAAAGCTAGCTTCAACATCTGGCTTCTCTTTTTCCATGTCAGGGTCTAATTTGCATTGGATGATCCTAAGTATTGTTTTATTAGCATGCAAAATTAGGAATATTGTACTATAGTTTGCATACACCAATAAGCCTCCTTTTTTGATATTGGAATGTAGACTGACCTTTTCCAATCTGTTGGCCACTGCATTGTTCTCCAGATTTGCTGGCATAGCTTGGTTAGAACTGTATTTCTTCTGTTGCTTGCCAGATTTCTGTAGTACAAGTAGTCCTTGATTTACAACCATTCGTTTAGTAACTGTTTGAAGTTACAATGCACTGAAAAAAAGTGACTGTCAGGGTTCCAGTTAAGACAGCCAACAGAATCAAAACTCCAAGTTAAGTATATTCCTCAAAGTATAGATTTATTAGGCATGTCATATTGGCACATCAGGGGAAAACCCAACTCTGGAGGACCCAAGGTTTCCCCCCCCGCCAAATCAAACCCTAAAGTTCTCCCCCTCAGGTCACACATTCATCACATGGTCTAACCAGGTCAGAGCCACATCTTAGCTGGCTTTGGTCCATGCCTCTCCAACCCTGATAGAACGTCCTTGGCTCCCACAGGAAAGAATGTTGTTTTGACTACACATCCCCAGCTATCTCTATCTCCCCTTACATTCTCACAGCTCCAACCGGCCTGGCTATGGCAGCCCTGAAGATGCTCCCAAAATGGCTCCAGCTTAAAAAATGGCTTCAGGGCTGACAGTGACTTATGACTGTTTTCACACTTACACAGCATCCCATGGTCGCATGATCAAAATATGGACCCTTGACAACTGGCATGTACTTATGAATGTTTCACTGTGCTGGAATCTTGTGATCACCTGTTGTAAATTTCCCAGCCATCTTCCAACAAGTAAAGTCATCAGGTCAAGAGCTGTGGTGGCACAGTGGTTAGCCTGCAGCATTGCAGGCTAATTTTGCTGATTGCCAACTGCCAGCAGTTCGGCAATTCAAGTCTCACCAGCTCAAGGTCAAGTCAGCCTTCCATCCTCCCGATGTCAGTAAAATGAGGAGCCACAGGCAACATGCTGACTCTCTAAACTACTTAGAGAGGGCTGTAAAGCACTGTAAAGTGATATATAAGTGCTATTGCTGTTGCTAAGGTCAATGGGGGAAGCCAGTTTCACCTAACCACATGATTCATGATTCACTTAACCATTGCAGTGATTCCTTTAACAATTGTGCCAAAAAGTTCGTAAATGCTGACTTAACTTCATCTTCTAATACTAGAGTTTCTTGTAAGTAGGGAATATCTTCTAAGATGTTTTGGATGTTGACATCTCTACTATACAGTATTTCAATATATTCCTTTCATCTTTGTTTGAATTTCTTTGAATCAGTTACTATTTGTCCATTGGCATCCTCCAGTGTAGGAGTGTTGTAGACATACTATTTTGATTTCACCAAATCAGCAGACAGAGACCCCATGGCATTCAGAACAGAAGACTAGTTCAGTGTAAGCTGGATGGCATGACAAATAATTGGCCTCATACATGGTATAAATGTAGTCAAGGAATGCTATTCAGTAGTTCCTTATCAGAAAGGAAGGAAGTATTGAGTGATATACCACATGACTCAATCCTAGTCCCGAGTTCCTCAAAATTTTAATTAACTTTTTATAAATTAAGTTGTAGATCCTCTACCCTTCAATATTTTTATAAATTACTTGGTGAAAGGAATGCTTATCAAATTTACATTTGATTCAAAACTGTGTTATAGCTAATTCTCAAGAAGACGGAAATAAAATGCAAAATGATTTTGATAAATGGTCTGAAAATAACAATGAAATTTAACAGTGGCAAATGCAAACTTCATTTAGAAAATATAATTCATGCTCATGGGTAAAATGTGGAACACCTGGCTTGACAATAGCACTTGTGAACAAGATATTGACGAATTACATACTGAATTTGAATCAGCAGTGTAATGTGGCTGCAAACAAGTGCAAATGCAGTTTTAGGATGCATCAACATAATCTAAAATCATAGGAAGAAATTGTTTCAATGCCTTGACCAGACCACTGTTCAAGTACTGAATCAGTTTGCAGCATCAAAGTTTGAGACAAAATCCTCACTGGTGACTCATAGCATTTCTAGAGTAATTCAAACATTTCTGGATTCAGAGATACTGGAACAGGTTTAGGGGCTCATTGAGAAATTATATCCAATGAAGAGAGATTGAAGGAATTTAATATTATTAGTTTTGAAAAGGGAACACTGATGGACTCTGATAGGTTCCTGACGGAGCTTGGGACACTTCCCACTGACCTATCCTGCAGTTTGCCACAGGCCCTGGTGGATGCTTGGGAACGGGCGGCCACCAGGGCACTGGATTGAATCTCTTGTGGCTTCTCTTCTGACAGGGATCCCAGGCAGCTCCATGGTTCTCCGTGGAGCTTAGGGAAATGAAGTGTCGGAAGAGACACCTAGAGGACCGTTGGAGGTCTTCCTGTTCCAAATCTGATTGAACATAGCTAAGAACCTATATTAGATCTTATCTTGTGGTGATGGAAGCAGCAAAACATGATTATTTCGCTGCTCTCATTGCGTCTGCAGAAAATCGCCCAGCAGCCTTGTTCCGAGTGACCCACTCCCTTCTTCACCAGGGAGCGAGGGAGGACCCCTTGCAAGGCAGTGCTGAGGATTTTGCTCAATTTCTGCAAGACAAAATCGCTCAGATCCAGATGGGTTTAGACTCTGACTGGGCAGGATTCAATGAGGAGATGGGAGCAGATCTTGGAGGTAACATCTGGGTTGACTTTGATCCTTTTTCTATGGACGAAGTGGACAGTATTGTGAGTAGACTGGGGCTCTCCACATGTTTACTGGACCCTTGTCCCTCCCGGCTTGTTGTGACAACCAGAGAGGTGACTAGAGACTGGATCTGGGTGATTATCAATGCTTCATTGAGAGATGGGATCTTCCCCGCCCTACTTAAGGAGGTGGTGGTTCGTCCCCTCCTCAAGAAGCCTGCCCTGGATCTGGCCTACCTGAACAACTTTTGTCCTGTCTCCAACCTTTGCTTTATAGCGAAGGTTGTTGAGTCTATGGTGGCGAACCAACTCCCGCAATTCCTGGAGGAAACTGATTATCTAGACCCATGCCAATGGGCTTCAGGCTTCAGGCGCAGACACAGCATGGAAATGGCATTGGTCGCCCTGGTGAATGATCTCTGGCGGGCCCGGGATGGGGGTTATTCCTCCATCTTGGTGCTACTTGACATCTCAGCAGTTTTTGATACCATCGACCATAGTATCTTACTGTGACAATTTGGGGGGTTAGGGGTGGGGGGGCACTGTTTTACAGTGGTTCTCCTCCTACCTTTTGGGCCATATGCAGTTTGTCTGGGCGGGGGGTCAGAGATCATTCCCGAGGCCCCTCACTTGTGGGGTGCTGCAGGGGTTGGTTCTCTCCCCCCTGCTCTTTAACATCTATATGAAGCCGCTGGGTGAGATCATTTGTAGTTTCAGGATGAGGGACCCAACTTTACATCTCCACCTCAGATCAACCCAGGCATGCCCTTTCCGTGATGTCTAAGTGCCTAGAAGCGGTGCAGGTCTGGATGGGTAGGAACAGGCTCAGACTCAACCCCTCCAAGACAGAGTGGCTGTGGATGCCATTATCTCATGATCTAGTATCTCCATCGCTTCTGATGGGAGGGGGGGTGCCTGGCTCCCTCAGAAAGGGTTTGTAATCTTGGTGTCCTCCTTGATTCACGGCTGTCCTTGGTGGACCATCTGACGGCCGTGACAAGGGGGGGTTGCCCAGGTTTGCCTGGTGCGCCAGTTGCGCCCTTTCCTAGACAGGGATGCCCTCCATACGGTCACTCATGCTCTCATTATTTCTCAGCTGGATTACTGCAATGCCTTCTACATGGAGCTGCCCTTGGGGTGCCCCCGGAGGCTCCAACTGGTCCAGAATGCGGCTGCATGGGTGGTTACGGGTGCTTCCCATTACTACCACATAACACCATTGTTGCGCGAGCTGCACTGGTTGCCGGTGGTCCTCCAGATCTGCTTCAAGGTGCTGGTGCTCACCTATAAAGTCCTTCATGGCATGGGCCCAGGGTACTTGCAGGCCTCCTACTGGCCTCCCACCGCGCTCACATAGGACTGCCCTCCTCCGGGTCCTATTGGCCAAACACACCCCAGGATGAGGGCATTCTCTGTGGTCGCACCGACCCTTTGGAATGGTTTACCCACTGGGCTCCGGACGGCCCCCAACCTCTGCACCTTCCGCGTTGACCTAAAGACATGGCTCTTTTAGTAAATTCCCTGATCCACCGTGCATTTTAATTTGGGGGATTTGGGCTTTTAAATTGGATCTTAATATTTTAATTCTATTTATTGTTGGGTTGTTTTATTCTGCGAGCTGCCCTGAGTCCCTCAGGAGAAGGGCGGCATACAAATATGACAATAAATAAATAAATAAATAAAATAAACAGTAAGACAGGTTGTGGTGAAATCTTCTAATATCTGAAGGGGTATCATACAGTAGAAACAAGACTTGTCCTCCATTATTCCTAAACAGCATGTGTGGACTTTAAGTGATAAGAAGATAGATTCTAGTGAATGTTACAAAGAATGTCCTAATAATAACAAATTGACAATTAAATCAACTCTTCAGAGAAACTTAGCATCCTTTCATTGGATGTGTACAAATGGAGACTTGACATCCATCTATCTAGCTAGAATGTTTTAATTTGGGTTCCCTGCACCAACAAGAAGGGAGCTTGGATTCATTGGTTGAAATTGCCCCGTACTGTTCTGAGATTCAATGATTCGAAGACTTAAGGTGATGTATGAAGACAACCCAAGAACATGATTGAATAACAAGTATTAACAAGCACACATCATATGTTCTATTTTTCTTTTACAATATCCTACCTGTTGAGATTCTAAAAGCATAATAGAAAGCAACATCTACTTCCTTATAAAACCTTTTCCTCTCTTGGAAGCGAGGAAGATTCAACCCTCTGTGAAAACTTGTGTATGTGTGTGTGTGTGTGTGTGTGTGTGTGTGTGGGTTTATACTGTATGTGTCTCAAAAGGCTGAGTGCTGAACGCACCACAGGGAGAGTTTGTTGTGCTGCTAATACTATTATTGTCTCCTGTATCTGTCACTAGGCAGCTTAATGTGTCTTCCGTTTCTTTGTTTCAATCAGCTGCTGTTTGAGCATTTACAGGCTGTTCTGCAGGGGACAGTACCACAATTGCCTGTGTGTTGTCTAATGAGCGGTATTTTGCTTTTAATACACAGAGACTATCAACCATGCAACATATAATTTATGCATAGAGGATTAATTTCCTTACAAATATGGGAATATCTTCTATTCCCAGAACAAAATTAGCAGCCCTCATGTCTGCTAAAATGTTGGTATTTTAGTCCATCCATTCATCCATCCTATTTCGATGAGCAACAAGTGGTTTTACATGGCTACTTTCTCCAGGTTTTTTTTTTTAAATTGGGTGGAAGGGTGACATTGTTTTGCAAATTCCATGCCTGTTCCACATAATCTATGGGTGCCTTCTTGGTACTGTTAACCTTAAGGACAGAATGGGGATCGCTGCCAGCACTACCATTGCTTTGCAGCTCTAGCCAAGGATGGAGTTTGTGTGATGGACTGTAGCCTGGATTCCCATGAGGGAGGGAGGGCATTCCAGAGGAGTAAGAGACAACCCAATTCAGATAGTTTGTGTGAGAGAAAGAGGATGAAATCAGTTCCACCCTAATAGTTCCCAGAATATATGCATTATGGGTGTGGTAATCTGCTTTATTTGGCAAGATTCTGTCGATAGGTAAGGCAAATAAAGAAATCTGCATGGAAGATTCACAGTGTGTCTTTCTTGGTTTTTGGAGCCAGACAATTGGCTTGCTATCAATCCCTCCCTCCTGTTTCCTCAAGATGCCTCCTCCATACCTGTGACTGGTTAGTATGGCAAATTGATAGTTCTTCTAAACACACCCACTCATCCAACCCTGTCTTCTCCCACATTAAGGAGAATAATTCATTGTAAGTAACCTTTCGTTTTGAGTAGAGGGAAACAATGCCAGGGGAAAGGCTTTCATTAACTTGCATCACATTAAAAAAAAAAAAGTTAGGATAATGCCATGCTAATTTTGTTCAATGTGGCTCAGTGCTCTGGGAAACAATTTTTGTCAGCATAGTGTTTGGGCTGCCCCAAGGACTTGCAGATAATAATTTAAAAAGGACCACTGGGTTATGGCCAGTAGCTTTGCCACTAAAAGTACAAACTCTGCAGGTATAACTCTGAAGGAGGTCTCTGTTATATAAACTGCAACATGTAATCTGCAATTGTGAGATATTTTTTTTGTTAAAAACACATAGTGCAGAACATCCCTAATTCCCAACAGGAGATCATTTTTTTCTACCTTGCTGTTGGCTCATCTCCTTGCTATTTTTGGAGAAGGCAGGAGCTTTGAGGTCAGCAAAGCATATGCTCCTGCAAATATGCCTTGTCCTTTGAGAAGCCAATCAGGCTTCGGCAACAACACGGCTATTGATTTCCATTTTCAGCTCTTATCAAGATTTATTTATCATTCCCACAGGTAGAAATAGTGACCTTGGGCTGGATTCATTTGATATTCACGGAACAGGTCAGTGCATCTTCATACAGACCTTGGTGTTTGTCAATATCAGCTTACTGTTGATCTCTCAAAGTCAATGTGAGATCCTTCTGGCTGTGGGAGGATCCAAGAATGGAGGAGGCAGAGATCTGTTTAGCCATACTGATCCCCTTCTGCTGTAAAAAGAAAAGACATTTAGCTTTAGCCTGGAAAAAAAATCACAATATAATACCATCTGAGCTTGTAGCAAATAGAGAATGATAACTATAAAGCACAGTAAATTAGGTAAATGTAATAGTTGGCTATTAAAGGAAACTTATTCACAGGAACATTTCACATGCATTCCCTTGCTGACCCAGTCATTTAGAATATAGCTAGTTTAATATAGTGGGGAAAGTGCTGTTCTAGAAACTGGGAGACTGTGAGTTCTAATCCCACCATAGTATGAAAGATAGTTGGGTGACCTTGAGCCAGTCATTCTCTCACACCTCAACCTTCCTCACAGGATTGTAGTTGTGGGCAAAATAAGAGTAGTATTGGGTATGTCCACTGTCGTGAGTTATTTATAATAACTAATAAAAGTGGGATAAAAATCTAAAATAAATAAATACCCTACAACAGCCATCTACCTAATGTTTGTTGTATATATTGGGAATACAATCACCATAATTCCCAGAAAGTATGGCTAATGGCTTTGTTTAGAGAATTCTAAATATTTAACCCTCTCTATCTTGAGGACACCAGTCTGGTGCCTGCAGTATGTTGATTTCGAGAAAAGCATGTGATTTACAGAATCTTGCTAAAACTTACTTGTTATTTTGAGCAAAATTATTTTTCAAAATGTCCAGGTGCTACTGAAATCCCAGATGTTCATGAATGATAACATTTTTTTCTATTTTATTGCAATTTTGCTTTTGCAGTCCTAAGCAAGACCTAAGCATCTCTTGGTGCTGATAGCCAAGGACTTTGAAATCTGTTACTGAAGTAAGCAAATCCTATGAAAAAGCAATGAAAACATATTATTAACAGAAGCCTACTTCAGTGTGATGTAGTAGTTAAAAGATTGGATTAAAATGAGAAGGTTCAGCCTGTAGTACCTCTTCAACATGGAAGTTCCCTTTGTGCCAGTAACTTTGAGTCCAACTGATCTTGATGGCGCCACAGTGGCGCAGTGGTTAGAGTGCAGTACTCTAGGCTTCTTCTGCTGACTGCCGGCTGCCTGCAGTTTGGCAGTTCAAATCTCATCAGGCTCAAAGTTGACTCAACCTTCCATCCTTCCAAAGTGGGTAAAATGAGGACCCAGATTGTTGGGGGCAATATGCTGACTCTGTAAAGCGCTATATAGGTCTAAGTGCTATTGCTTAGATTGTAAAGTGCTATACAGGTCTAAGTGCTATTGCTATTTTATAGATTTGTTGTGCAGGAAAAAAAACAACAGGAAGAAGCTACCTTAGTGTTCTTGTAGAAAAAAAATGTAAGATATAAATTAATATGTATACTTAAATACATACATACATACATACATACATACATACATACATACATACAATGAAAGCCAGTCTCTAAACCACTTAGACCAATATTTCTGGGCAGGCCATCCATTTGAACGCTACCACATGTTTATTGGACCCGTGTCCCTCCTGGTTGGTGCTGGCCTCCCGGGAGGTTACACGAGGCTGGCTCCAGGAGATTATAAATGCTTCTTTGAGTGAGGGTGTCCTTCCGCCTGCCTTGAAGGAGGCAGTGGTGAGGCCCCTCCTCAAGAAGCCCTCCCTGGACCCGGCTGTTTTGGTAAATTATCGTCCTGTCTCCAACCTTCCCTTTCTAGCGAAGGTTGTTGAGAGTGTGGTGGCGCGGTAGCTCCCCCGGTACCTGGATGAAGCTGTCTATTTAGACCCGCTCCAGTCCGGCTTCAGGTCTGGTTACAGCACCGAAACGGCATTGGTCGCATTGGTGGATGATCTCTGGAGGGCCCGGGGTAGGGGGTACTCCTCTATCCTGGTGCTGTTAGACCTCTCAGCGGCTTTTGATACCATCGACCATGGTATCATGTTGCGTCGGTTGGAGGGATTGGGGGTGGGGGGCACCATTCTGCGGTGGTTCTCCTCCTACCTCTCCGACCGGTCGCAATCGGTGTTGACAGGGGGGCAGCGGTCGACCCCGAGGCGCCTAGTGTGTGGGGTGCCACAAGGGTCGGTCCTCTCGCCCCTTCTGTTCAACATTTATGTAAAGCCGCTGGGTGAGATCATCCGTGGTTTTGGGGTGGAATTCCATCAGTACGCTGATGACACTCAGCTGTACATTTCCACCCCAGACCACCCCAACGATGCCGTGGAAGTGATGTCCCAGTGCCTTGAAGCTGTGCGGGTCTGGATGGGGAGAAACAGGCTTCGACTCAACCCCTCCAAGACTGAGTGGCTGTGGCTGCCGGCGTCCCGATATAGCCAACTGACTCCATCGTTGGTTATTGGGGGCGAATCATTGGCCCCCACGGAAAGGGTGCGCAACTTGGGCGTCCTCCTGGATCCACGGCTGTCTTTAGAGGAGCATACGACAGCTGTGGCCAGGGGAGCTTTTTATCAGGTCCGCCTGATACGCCAGTTGCGGCCCTTTCTAGATCGGGACTCCCTATGCACAGTCACTCAGGCGCTCGTCACGTCTCGCTTGGACTACTGTAATGCTCTCTACATGGGGCTCCCCTTGGGATGCATCCGGAGGCTTCAGCTGGTACAGAATGCGGCCGCGCGGGGGATTATGGGAGCGACAGGGCGCTCCCATGTGACACCTCTCCTGCGTGAGCTGCATTGGTTGCCGGTTGATTTCCGGGTGCGTTTCAAGGTGTTGGTAATCACCTTTAAAGCGCTCCATGGCTTAGGACCAGGGTACTTACGGGACCGCCTTCTGCCACCTATTGCCTCCCACCGGCCGGTTCGCTCCCACAGAGAGGGCCTCCTCAGGGTGCCGTCAGCCAGACAGTGCCGGCTGGCGACCCCCAGGGGGAGAGCATTCTCTGTGGTAGCCCCCACCCTCTGGAACGATCTCCCTCCAGATCTGAGAACTATCGCTGACCTCCGGACCTTTCGTCGGGCTTTGAAGACTCATCTCTTCCAACTTGCCGGACTTGCCTGATCCCTCCTATTTTTAAATATTTTAAATTATTTTAAATTTTTAGAGTTTTAGAGTTTTTATTCGGTTTGTATTTTCAGCCTAAATTTATATTGATTTTAGTACGTTTTAACTTATTGTATTGCATTGGTTTTAAATTGGCTGTTCACCGCCCTGAGTCCGGAAGGAGAAGGGCGGTATAGAAATTTAATAAATAAATAAATAAATAAATAATTTATGGATAATCTGCACCTCAGATTCAAGTTTAGCCTGGGATAGCAAGATATAGTTGAATGGTCATTAGCATACTGATGACACCTCATCTCAAACCAACAACATCATCCACCATTTACCAAAATGTGTTAACCTGCACCTTGAAGAACCATGGGCCTGATCTCTCCTCACCCAGATCTATCAACTGAACCACCCATTTACCTAGAACCACTGCAAAAGAGGGCTCCCAACTCTCAAAGTAAATCATCCATGCTACTGAATAATCCAAAAGAACCACAGGGACATGCTTTCTCCTTCCAAGTTACAAAAGGGTCATCTATCAACTTGACCAAAGTCGTTTTGGTCTCAATAATGACTAGGAGGGAACCAGATGTCCATTTGTTCTAGGATCATCTGTAACTGAAGGCCTTCTATTTTCTCAACAAATTTCTGCAATAAATGGAGGTTGGCTGTACAATGAAGTTGGACAAATACATCCAGACTAAAATATAGCTTTCTATATTTCTCTTTCTAAGCGCTTGGCATCAATCCCTTTCTACAAAAGGCCTTGACCGTTTCCCAGACCACTGTCACATCTAGCAGCCAGGAGAAACCAAAAGGGCATATTGAACTGGCAAAGCTCACACTGCAGGTGGCACACTACAGATTTTCTCTATTGATTTTCTCCAGTCACACAAACAAGCTCAGTAGAATCCTATTTCATTTCGAGAGATGCGCCCCTCTCGTCTCACTTGGCACTACACCACAATCACGTCAAAATCAATTTCAAAACAAAACAAACTCTGAGCAGTGACTTATGTGAAGTGAAATTCAAGGTGGTTTTTGACCATAGTTATAATGTTGGGAGACTTTGGCCTCTGTCCTTGTGAAAACTGGGTAAAAATAACTATCTGTACATTATATGCAGAAAATCACCAACAAATGAAATTGATTAAAAAAAAATAGATGCCCCTGCATGTCAGGGAGAAGTTAGGGATTCAATGTCTTTTTTACTATACACACTGACCAATAAAGGCCAAAGTGGGTTTGGAGGAGTTCTATGGGGCAGGAATAGTTTAGCAAAAAGCTCCATGGCACAAATGACATTTCACCCCACTAACATTTCTCTTTCTTGAAGCACCATTAGTTCCAGGGGAGAAACTCTAATTCTTTCTGTTTTCCCAGCAAGGTCAATACATTCATTTATTTCAGACTAGAACCAACTCATAAACTGTCAGCATTTTCAAGAGAGGGAGAGAGAGAGACAAAGAACATCCATTTTCTAGAGGTAACTCTAATCACACACTGTATAATAAAATTTGATAAAATTTCTTGCTGTTGAACTGTTACAATAAAATATCAAAGCTTGTAAAGAAAAAAAACACTTAGAAGTATGCTATACCACTATGCAATAATTATAGTATATACTCAATCCCTATTTTTTTTAAAAAAAAACCTTCTCAAAGTAACCCAGATTCAGCCGGAGGAAAAGTTAGATAGTGTTATTCATGATAGCTATGCAAATCATACAAAATTGCCCGATTTCCCCTACTTTGCCTAATCTGTTTCTGCTAATCACGAGAAGAGGCAAAGTTAACAAAGCAATGATAGCCCATCCTCCAATCAAAGACAATTCTCCCAGCAGCCGCTCCCAGGCTCAATCAGCCATTTCTCTTTCAACCACAAGGGAAGAAATTTTGTGTGTGCAGGCGTGTGTGTTTTTAACAAAGCGATGAGACTCTTAAGAATCCAATTTTATACCCAGTTTACTGCATCTCCAGTTTATGGAAATGTGTCCTGTACTCTCTGTATAACAGAGTCAGGTTTTTTTTTTTCCCTTGTAATAAGTTGTGACTCCTGAAATTCACTTTTCTTTGGTTGAATAATAGAAGGGACAGGACCAGTGGTGGGTTTCTACCGGTTCGCCCTGGTTTGAGTGAACCAGTAGCGGCGGCAGGAGGCTCCGCCCACCACCTGGGTGTCATCATGGACACTCTGCGCATGCGCAGAAGAGCTGCACATGAGCAAAGCGCACATGTGCGTGTGTGCGCTCACAGTTCCGAACCGGTAGCAAAGGTAAGTAAAAAGCACTACTGGACAGGACTCACATCCTTTTTGGATCTCCATTCTGCATTCTACAGCATGTTAACCAGGGGTGGGTTGCCCCTGGTTGGCATAGAACTGGTAGTAAAACCGGCGGGAGGCTCCGCCCACTGACTCCGATGTCATTAGAATGCTTCTGCGCTTGCGCAGAAGAGCACGCACACGAGTCCCGTTGCAAACTGGTAGTAAAGGTAAGTAGAACCCACCCCTGCCTGATGCCAATGCTTAATACTATAGCACTGTTTCTTAGCACATGTAGTCCTCAACTTACGACCACAATTGAGCTCAAAATTTATGTTATTAAGTGAGAAATTTGCTAAGTGGGTTTTGCCCTATTTTACGATTTTTCTTGCCGCATTTGTTAAGTAAATCACTGTGGTTGTTAAACTAGTAATACGATTGTTAAGTGGATCTGGTCTCCCCATTGACTTTGCTCTTCAGACGGTCACAAAAGGGGATTGTATGACTCCCTGACACTGCAACTGTCATAAATTGTCAGTTGTCAAGCATCCTCATGTGACCATGGGGATGCTACAATGGTCATAAGTATGAAAAATGGACCTAGGTTACTTTTTTCAGTGTTGTTGTAACTTCGAACGGTCGCTAAACAAACTGTTGTAAGTTGAGGACTATGTATATCACACTTTACACTCAACAGGAGGGGAGAAGTATTAAATAGCTATCTGCAGAGTTCAGGATGACACAAGCTAGTCTTATTTTAAAGCTGAAGGGTAAATCTTCATTGGCATAGGTCAGTGTTTCTTAATAGGCTGAAGATGTGCAGACTTCAACTCCCAGAATTCCCCAACCAGCATGCTGGTTGGGGAATTCTGGGAGTTAAAGTCCATACATCTTCAGCCTGCCAAAGTTGGGAAACACCAATATAGAGCCTAGCAGAAATGCAAAACTACACACTGGAAAAAGGAGAGGAATACAAGAAGAGTGCAGAGACAGTAGTTTACTATTAAGATCCTTTTAAGCATTCTGCTTTTCTTCCTTTTTTATCCCCTTCTGCCACTGTTTTTTTTTTAAAGCCATAAATTATTTATTGCAGACTTCAGTTTTGAAACAATTAGTTCAGAAGGCTGCATTCAGGTAGAGCTATGAGAAAATGCAATTCACCGCCTTACATTACCATTTTCTGGAAGCCAGCACCTCTGCTGACGTCCCCAGGAATCAGTGTTATTTATTAACTTATTTGATCCTTAGTTCATTAATTCATTTTTAAATTATATGCACATGTGTGGGGGGAGGGGGGAGGGAACAGAAAAATAAAGCCACAAAAGCATAATTCTTGTGTATGTGTGAGTGTGTGTGTGTTTTAACTATAAACTTCACACCTTGAAGTTTATAGTTAAAAGTACTGAAATTTAAATCAATATATTTTACAATAATAAACATATAAACCAATAGGTATATCCCAATTTCTGTATAATTCTCCAGTCAGGGCATCCAGAAATAAAATGCTTGTCCAACAGATAAACTCTGTAATTGCTAGGGAATAAATATTCTTCAATCCTTGTAATATCATTTTGCGTGTGCGTAATCACAAAAGCATCCAATGTCTATTTCCATTGTTTTCCTGTTAGTTTCCAAGCTGTTTTGCATGTAATGAAAAATCATAACTGAAAATAAATGTTCCTGCCTGAATGTGACCAAGTGACTCCTGTGGCAGTTGCTGAAACACACAATATTAAGCCAAACCTGCAAAGCAGGACTTTTCATTTTAAAGCTGGTTGTTGTGCCTGTAGATATGTGTATTTTGATTTTTTAATTTTGTGTATGTATATGGTATGTGTAAAGTGCATGTAATCAAAGCAATGGTTTTCCCAGTTGCAATGTATGGCTGTGAAAGTTGGACCATAAGAAAGGCTGAGCGCCAAAGAATTGAGGCCTTTGAACTATGGTGCTGGAGAAGACTCCTGAGAGTTCCTTAGACTGCAAGGCGATCAAACCAGTCAGTCCTAGAGGAGATCAACCCTGACTGCTTTTTAGAAGGCCAGATCCTGAAGATGAAACTCAAATACTTTGGCCACCTAATGAGAAGGAAGAACTCGCTGGAGAAGAACCTAATGCTGGGAAAGATTGAGGGCAAAAGAAGAACGGGATGACAGAGAACGAGGTGGCTAGATGGAGTCACTGAGGCAGTAGGCGTGACCTTAAATGAACTCCAGAGGATGATAGAGGACAGGAAGGCCTGGAGGAACATTGTCCATGGGGTCACAATGGATCGGACACAACTTCACAACTAACAACAACAAATGGTATGTGTGTGTATGTGAATAGAGCTATAGATATAGCTAGCCATTCACATATAAAATATGTTGTACTCACATATAAAAATATGTGTGAATCTTATATATGTATATTATACACACAAGTGTGTGTGTGTGTGTGTTTGTGTGTGTACACAAATTAATGAACTATAAAATATAGTCAGGGTGGCTATTGATGCCACAAAAAATATGTGCTGAACCTACCACCTGCTGAGCAGTTACACATAGAGCTCAGTCAGTAAGTGAAGACAAGCAAAGCCTACTATATATGGTGGCCATAACATCATAAACAAATATCTTTACCAACCCTTCATTTCAACAACAGGGCTACATTCTGCCTAGACTGGAAAATCTATACCCACTCTGTTTAGTCCTAAAATTACCTAATCCATTAATCCCGACATGAGTTCTATAAAAGAACCCCTCTTGAGAATCCTAGCTACTCCTGTTGCTGTTTACAGGTCTCTGCCTTTCAGGGAAAAAAAATATTCATTGGTAGTGCTGTTGATATGGAGGTGGTGAATGCTGATAAGAAGCATGACTAGGCTGTAGAATACAAAGAGATGGAGTGTCTTTGATCTTGAGAAGATAACAGAACTTGCATTTTTAATATGTTCGAAAGAACAATTACACCAAATAATTCATGTGTTACAGAATTCTATACATCTTTATGTCTTTTTTATTTATTTTATTTATTTACATATTTGTATACCACCTTTAGTATTTTTACAAATAACGCAAGGTGGAGAACTTATCTAATACTCCTTCTTCCTCCTATTTTCTGCACAACAACAACCCTGTGAGGCACATTAGGCTGAGAAAGGGACTGATCCAAAGTCACCCAGCTGGCTTTCATGGCTAAGGTGGGACTTGAACTCACAATCTCCTGCTTTCTAGCTTGCTGCTTTAATCATTAGACCAAACCCTAGAGCAATGTAATGACATAGAACTTGTGATGGAAATTATAATCTAGCATATTTGTGAGATATTATATTATATTACATTAAGAAAACCAAGTATATAGTGCTGTTGGGATTATATTCACTCTTTATTGTTTGTGTGCCTCATCCCAAGGTTGGTTAAAAATGGACAGGTCTAGGACAACTCCCCACAGCCAAGTCACCCTGGGACAACTCATCACAGGACAATTCAACACTATATTACTTGTTTAATTCAGTTACTTTTACTGTTGGTGACTACATTTTTGTTGAAATTATTTTAATTCTTGTATTTTTGGATTTACTTTCTTTATTTTAATAGAATTGTTGGCCACGGTTCCATCAAAATTAATTTAACTTTTGGATTTGTTGAATTGTCCCGTGCCGAGTTGTCTCGCGACACATTGTCCCAGGGCGACTTGGCTGCGGCAAGTTATTCCATTCCGAAAAGGGAGATCTGTGAAACATATGCCTTTGTTACTAGGAAGGCTCCAATTTTATGTCATTAAAAAAAAAAGAATTGGAATCTTGTTGTGATAAAGCCTGAGAATTCCCTTTTTAATACCGTTGATTTATTAGAAGAGTAACTAAAGGAAAAGAGACTTCATAACCTGTAATAACTTAGGACATAATGCCCAATTATAAAAAAGAATTATTAACTATATTAGAAATATCTCAATATGAAGTGAAATGAAGTTCTTAAAAAAGAGAGAGAGGATGAATATCAATTTTCAAAGCTCCACATAGTATTTTTTTTTAAATAAGAGACATAACTGTGAGCAAATGATGGCCCTCATCTTACAATGGATTCATTGAATTGGCTTGGATATGAAAATGATTGGTCAGATGTATTATTATTATTATTATTATTATTATTATTATTATTATTATTATTATTATTATTTCAATTTGTATGCCGTATTTCTCCATGATGGGTTCTCAAATGCTAGAAAGCATAGGATTTGCTTTACTGGCCTCATTATTTATCTTTGTTACCTCTGTCAATCTTTCCTGAATGCAAATTAGGTACATATGAAGAGAAAGCTGAGGTTGGCCTGTTCATCTGAAATTCTGCATGAGACTATTGGTTACAGGTTGCTGTCATTTCTCCCCCTAAATTTATGAACACAGAGAAAGAATTGCTTGAAATCCCTTTGGACAATGGTAAACTGTGAGAACATGGGTGGTGGGCAGCCACATTCAGTGCAAGATAAATCTTGAAAGTGGTTTTCTCTTTCTCCATGTACAAAAACTAGTTTGAGTGTGCGTTCATCAAATAAAGTTATACGTTTCAGCAGGTTCTGACCAGTTCTGGTAGCAGAAATGTTGAGTAGTTTGGAGAACTGGTAGTAAAAATTCTGAGTGGCCCGCCCCCACCTATTCTCTGCCTCCCAAGTCCCAGATGATCGGGTGGAAATGGGGACTTTGCAGTAAAGTCCCCTGGATTGTGTAGGGAATGAAGATTTTACAGTATCCTTCCCCTGCCATGCCCACCAAGCCACGCCCACAGAACTGGTAGTAAAAATATTTGAAACCCACCACTGGTACTTGCACACCTTTGCACATATAAATACAGAGACCCTTCCTCTCCCGAAGGATTCAAAGTGGTTTATAATATAGAAATGCAGCTACGAGCAAACTATAATAAATTAAAGCAATCCAGTTCCACCAGCACCTGGGGAATAAATAGGGTTTAAATATTTTTGTAAAGAACAGGAATCTGGGGACATTCTTTATTTCAGAAGGTTTTCCAAGGTAGGCAGCCACTGAGAAAACACATCATCAAATTCCATATCATCAAATTTCACCTCCCTCAGGGGTGGTTCTACTTACCTTTACTACCGGTTCGCAATGGGAGTGCACATGCACTTCTGCTCATGCGCAGACCATCAATTATGACGTTTGGGCAGGTGGGTGGAGCCTCCCACTTTTACTACTGGTTCTAAAGAACCGGACAGAACCGGGAGAACCCACCACTGACCTCCCTTCATTTAAAGATTCTGTGAGATATGCTCAGCCTTGGCAATATAGATCATCTTATACGTCTTATGCATGACTGTACCAGATGGGTGGAGAAACCTGATTTTATTTTTTGATGCAGTAAGAAGATGAAGATCACTTGGTCTCTAAGGTCCAAAATACCAGGAACCATGGCGGAAAAAATGACTTGCTTAAATTATGGCAAAAGAAAGTGGAGATGAACCCTGATCTCTTCTTTGTTTTGTCACAGTTTGAGGAAAGTAAGGATTCATGAGAGGTGAAGGGGTTGGTACTGCATCTTCTCAGTAACTCCCTCCACCCTTTATAAAGCTTGCAGTAGAAAAGAAAAAAGAAAGGGTAAAGTATCAGTTGTCTGGCATATTTTAGGAGAAATCCCCCTCAGGGATACATAGAATCATTGACGGAACACTTTAGCAAAAACACGCCTCAAGAATATGTGGCCAATGAAATCAGATGTAATTCCTGACTTGTTAGGTGGCCTGCCAAATAATTTGCAAACATGTTGTTCTGTTTTTTGTTTTTTGTTTTGTTTTTTGTTTTTTGTTTTTTGTTTTTTTTGTTTGTTTGTTTGTTTTGGGTGGGGGGAAGCTTGTGAAGTCCCTAGCACAAAGTAATTGAGAGCCAGAACAGTATGTTTGATTTGATGAATTGAGCAGGCTTCTGGATTGAGCTAGCTGTTCACTGTCTTTCAGGTCATTTTTTTCCCTAAAAGAAATAGATTTCCTTTGCCCTCACTTAATTACCAAATGTAAGCCACTGGCACTGGTAAATATAAATGTGGCTTTATGAGACCTGCTAGCACTAGTAATATATGTGGCCTCATGAGGAACTGCAAGTTCACAGTTGTTTGCTCTAGATAGCCAAGATAACAAATTCTCTCATCTACTCCACCTCACATCCACTTCAACATTTCTTTCTCGTCTTACGCATCCAGCCAGGATTTTGCATGTCTGAAAAATTGTACTTTGGAAACGATACAGGTAAGAGCACTGATTTTGTGCTTGCATTCTTTTGTTCCTAAATATTTGATCTATGGGATCTAACTCTAACCCTAAGCTAATTAGAATTATGTCCATCCACCCATCCATGCATCCATCCATCCATGCATCCATCCATCTATCTATCTATCTATCTATCTATCTATCTATCTATCTATCTATCTATCTATCATCTATCTATCTATCTATCTGCCAGTATTGGGGAATGATTAAGGTACTGACCTTTGAGAAGGGAGATTCCTGTTGTAGTCCTTCCTAAAGCATAAAAACAAACTAGATTACTTTCGGTCAGTAAATCTCAGCCTTTAATCTCTCTACTAATCCACACCAGATCAATATGGCAGATTATAATTAACAACTGTGAATGAGGCCTTTTTTATGTGGTGGATTGATTTGGGGTGATTATCATCCGCATCCTCATACATCATCAATGCCAAAACTGAACATATTTCAAATGACAACACATGCCAGCTATAAAAGATTACGGATAAAACTGTAGGTCTCTGCATTAGCAGAAGTAGCAAAATCACTCAAACTTGAGTATAAGCAATATGTTAATAAAGCTGCAAAAATCATTCTCTAGACTGTTTGATTTTACTGTTAATAAAACCTACTGGGACCACATAGTTAAAAAAGCTTTATAATATGAATTCAAGATTTTGTGGGATTTTTAAGTGCAGACTGATAGAAACATGAAATGTAATACACCAAATTTTACAATTATCAAAAAGAAAAAAAACTATGGTTTATCAATGTGGTAAAGCTAGAAAATGGTAGAAAAAAATAACAAAATGTTAAGATTTGTACATTGATTTCAAAAGACTTTAGAAGAAACATCAACTGTACTACCAATATTACTTGAAGCTCTTAGAGTGACACAAAATGAATTCACAGGATATCTGGAAGTTTTAAATCTATCAGACTCAACAACATTTTCAATGGGGGGAAAAAAATCCAGATAGCTTAGAATTTCCTACACGTGAACATGATACCTCTGTGATTCCAAAAATCTCAGTTTAAAATCTGAATCACTGGAACATATACAGCCTAAACAATATTTGATATTCAATGACTTTGCCATTCGCTCAGCATTTTCTCACAGTTCTTCTAATTTTTTTCCCACACAGAAAAATGTATATATATGCGAGAAGAAAAAATTAGAGATTCATAGGTATAGATTGCATAGTTTTTTTTAAAGAGCAATCTGCAATTCTTGGATGAATATTTTAGGGCAATGGAGTGGTAAAGTTTTCTATGCGAATAACTTAGGTTCTATTTCCTGCACTTTGCACCAGAACTAAAACAGACATCTGCCAATCAGTATCTACAATAAGTTAAATGCATCCCAATAAATTGACTCAATATTTTTTAAAAATCCTTTGTACTTCCCACTACTTTCTTAAAGATTGATTTGCTATGTGGGTGTTTGTTACCAAATTTCCTTTGCTATCTAGGGTGATGTTGCTGCAGAAGTACTGTGCAAGCTCAGGAATTGTTGCCATGGCTATTTAATAACTACAGGATTCTGTAAACACTAACATTATAAACAATAACTACAGTACTTTAAAGAGTGTTAGAGGGTAACTTCTATCCAAGTCTTTCCTCTGGTGTCAGAGGAATGTATATATCTTTGAATTGGCTGGAATTTAAAATTCAACAACCTCTCCCAAAATTAATCCTTCCATTAATTTTTGAACCAGTTCCCCAAACCACTTCTTCTGATTTCTTCCAGATCAAGTTTTCCAAACACTTAGTAGGTTTTTTTTTTGCTTTTTATTCCAAAAGAAGACAGGCTGTCTAGTTTTATCTTCTTCTCTGAAAGAGAATCAAAAAGATCCTTCTATAGATGCAGGTTCTTTCCCCAAACCAATTTGCCACGTCTGCACTATGAAATGCATCTTTTGTGTGTTCCGTGGGGCCTCTGTGCCTCAATGGGTTTATGTGTCTCTGGGTTGCTTTTTTGCGCATCAGACAAAGGCTCATTATTCCGTCATCTCCCCAGTCATTTTATTCCATGCAGACTGCAGTAGAAGATTTCACATAGGATGCTTGTTTTCATCAAAAGGAAACCATAAATTGTACATGAGGAAACCAGTGGGAGATGGAATGGGAGAGGTGTCGTGATATACCCAAATTTCCCTCCAACTAATTTCAATCCTGATTTGAACCATTTATAGAGGCAGTTAAGTTGCACTGCTGCGCTTCAGGGGCTCAATATTTTTTTTTTATACTTTAAAATATTTTAGTAAATGGTTTTAACCAGGAAGAAGTCAAGAGAGAAGGCTTTTGAAAATAAGATTTTGAAAGTAACCTCAGCTATGGCATTGTTTTGCTTGGATATCAAGCATAGAAGGGAAAAGCATAGAACTTCCTTCTCAATGGATATATATTTTCTAGGGTTTATGAATGTTATAAACCAAAATATTTGGAGATCATTCATTTTGAGAAGACTTGGTTGTGAACACATCCACCTGGGCTCAAACTGGGATTCTTTTGGTTATATTTATAGGTATCTTTAGTAAAATTTTGAAAATAAAGATTAAATATTAACAGAAACTTTAGAACTTTAGAAGAAATTCTAAACTTTAGAAGACAGAAAAGAAAAAAGAAAAGACAAAGACAAAAATGCAGAAAAATAGAAAAAAGAAGCAGCTTCTGATTTTCCTTATATCAGTTGTTAAGTATAGATGTAAATTAACCTCTTACTATATGGCTACAGCATGACTTTTTTAATTTTTTTATTTGTTTTAAAATGAGTTATGAAGAAAAATGAAGGGAAAAAAGCCTAAAGGAATAAAACACAGCTACATACATTCTCCAAAAAAAAAAAAAAAAGCATAACAATTGCTTAAAAATAAGTGAGAAAAATACAACAGAAAAAAGATTAAAAATATAAAGTATAATATGTCATTACAGCAGTAAACAGTGACAATTCTATATATACTTAGAAAATGCAATATTATGTAAGAATATGCATATTTATTTTCCATACAGTTAAAGTTACCATATTTTGTATAAATGAGTCCCATGGTTTATTATACTTGTCCTTAAGGCATCCCTTCATAGGTGGCATGTATAATTAGATCTTCAATCCATTGAGTGAAAGGGGCAATACATTTATCTTTCCAGTGTTGCAGTATCAGTCTTTTCGCCATGGTAAGGCCATGGAGAATCCATTTACATTATCCAATTGTCAAATTCCATGTGCTAGGTATGTAGTTCAAGTGAATATTGTTCTCTGAAAATTTTAGCTTTTATTGCAATCACATTTATATGATCCACTACTTTCTCTCTAAACTTAGCAAGTATAGGTCATTGTAAAAACATGTGTTTTAAAAAAGCATTCTTCTTATTAAATCTCCAACAAAATCCTGTCTTAGACAATCCTTTTCTATGCAAACATAAGAAAATCTAATAAATACTAAATATTATTATTTGTACAAGTTACAGTTTAAGCTCTATTGACACTCTTGCAATAGTAATTAAGAGACTCTCCCCATTGTCTAGGCAATATTGATGGTTACAGCATGGCTTACATTTTTTTTCTATGTTTTCCTAATCCTCAAAAACATGAACCATAATTTCATTTTTTGCAGTTTCGCATAAAAAGTTTATAAAGGGTCTCCAATCACTGTTAAACTTAGATAACGTCTTTCTTTGATCAAAACTGTCAATTTGACTATCTCAGCAAGTTCTATCATCTTCACCATCCATTCCTCCATTAAAATAATGTAAATTTCAGTCCTTTCAACTACATAGTCTCTTACTCTTCTATTTGTCTATCGTAAGCAACATTTTAGCTCATTTTATCATATTCTTCTTCTATTTCAAAGTTTAATACAAGTTTTAGCAATTCCTTGTTCATCATTTTTACAGTTTTGTTTCAAACTCAGTCTTACAATGCTCAAAAACCAAAAAGTCTTTTTGACATAAAAGTTGTTTTGTCTATTTTAAATTTTAAATCTTTCTAGAAAGTTTCTAATAAGAGGAAAACCACTGACAAATAAAGCCTTCTGCAATCAGATCTTCTCTTGATTTTACAATCCCTTTGACAAAACTCTAATATGTCACAATAAGATAGCCATTTCTGTTTGTTTACTTGTCATTTCTCATCTATAATAAACTTCTTAAAGCCACTATTGGAACAAACAACCATCTGGTTCAGTTCCAATCTGGGAGAAAGGACTGGAGACAAAATGGAGGCTAGAGGCTGATTGGAAGGAAAGGTTTATTGATGAAGCAGAACATGGGTGGTTCTGGGCAGCTGACCACATGGAGTTGAGAGTGAGGGGTTTTTATATCTTCTCTTGGACTTTGCACTTGAGCTTCCTGTTTCTGTGCAAGAACATGTATTCTGTTGGCTATTGTCAGACTCCCATGGTGCCATGTAGGGGTTATGTAGAGGTCATAGCTGGCTCTATAGGCAAAGTATGACTCCTAGGTGTTTGTCTGAGCTAAGTTTGGTTGACATCTCTGAGGGTGATGCAATAATTCCTATTGTGGTTTTTGGCTCTTGGGTGAGGGCTAATCTGCCTTTGTCCAGACTTTGCTGCAGGGAGTAATGGGTTAACAAATCTGCATTTCTAAAGCTGCCCCAGCTCAGTATCTGCTTGGGGGCAGTGAGATGGGGCTCTGAGTTTCTGTCTCCCTTAAGATTTTTTATTTCTCTTTTAGGGGAAATATTTTATCCTGCCTTTTTTTAAAAAAAATATTCCTCAAAATATTACATTCTTCTCGGAGAGGGGTGGGTCCTAACTTTCCACAGCTACAAAGGAATTTTCACGTACAATCTGTGTTTATATATGTTCCATATTCTCAGTATAGCATATCTAACAAAATGATTTTTGAAATCTGCATTAACCTAATTGTACCATAAATATTCAGGCCACCTAAATCTCAAGTCAGGTTCTTCTAGCTCCAAAAACCTTCTATTTCTCAGCAACATCCACTTTTTCATCCAAACTAAAAAAACAAGCTGCAAAGATTAATTTCAAATCAGGGAAACCCAATGCTCCTTTTTTGTGGGGGGGCTTTGTGTAATACCTTATGTTTAACTTGTGTGTTATTTTCCCTCCCTGCCACACAAATTTAGATATATCTTTCTGACAATGTTTAATGGGTACATTGGTTGTCAAAATGAGTATTTTTGTCTGAAACAAAGAATAACACTCTAATTCATCTTAATTACAGAAATTATATCCAAAAATGACAATTGTTATTTCTCCCATCTTAATTTATATTATAACTTTATTCCATATCTTAACATTATTATTTTGAAATAACATACAGTTCATATTTGTCATATTAATACCCACAAATTTTATCTTCTTGATCTTAAAGCTCATTTTATCCATCAATTCTGTTTGGTCTTATATCTTCATATTTTGTGTTAAGATCCTTGACTTCTTTTGAAAGCTGCTAATGCATCAAATTATTTTGGTTTTCCCATTAATATTTCAATTCCCTTTAAAGGATATTCCAAAACCAGCACCAAGTCATTTGCAAAAGTTATTAACATGTGTCATTCTTAATTTTTACTCCCACAATCCTAACATCTTGTCCTATGTTTTAACTGATTAGTTTTGCCAATTTGAATGAAAAAGATGGATACATCTGATTGAGCCACAATTTCAAATTTGGAATTATACTTTGGATGTGGGCCAGGGTATTTACTCAACACTCCACCAACTTTTTTTTTTTTAATGGACATTCTGCAAAGCAATGACAGGATTTTGAATTAAATGTACCAAACATGGAGTTATTCCCCTTCCTTCTCTCAGTTCTCCTCAGGGTGTGTTATTTTCAATCGAGTATTGTAAGTATAAGGAGAGGTTTTTCTTCACTGCCTTCCATTCCACATTCACCATGTGTACATTGTGCCACCAGCTCCTATTTTCAGTCAATTATAGATAAGTGCATAGAGGTGAGTTTCTACACTTACATTAATAGCGACACAGCTAGCAGCAATCTTGGTTAAGTGTGTATAAGATGCAGCCCAAAATAAAATTCACTATTTTTCATTCTTATGCCAAATACACCAGAACCAACCTATCATTGAGTTACATCCTTTCTCCTTCACTTTAGAACCTGTTCTAGAAATTGTGGTTAGTTTAAATTGGTATTCTTATTGTTGGAAAACAAAAATGGCAACAGAGTGAAATAGTTCTACTGGAGACTTTGTAGAGATGAAGTAAGAAATATACACACGCAAAAACACACCCACACCCACATTTTAGGGATGAAATGCTACCGGTTTGGATTGGTTCGGCCGAACCGGTAGCAATAGCGGTGGGAGGTTCAGAAAACCGATAGCGATGTCAGCACAAGGCTCCGCCCACCCATCTGGTCATTGTTACTTTCTGGTTTTAACCAGGATGCAACCTGTTTTTTACCCTCTGCACATACACAGAAGGGTTTGCACATGCACAGAGGGTCCATGCACGTGCAGTGCATGCACTTCCAAACTGGTAGGGAAGGTAAGTAGATTTCACCCCTGCCACATATGTGTGTGTGTGTGTGTGTGTGTGTGTGTGTGTGTGTGTGTGTGTATACAGTATACATACATACATATACACTTCTTTCTTCATCTCTACAAAGTCTCCAGTAGAACTATTTAACTCTGTTGCCATTTGTGTATGTATTTGTATACATATATGTACACACGCATACAGAGAGAGAGAGAAAGAGCGAGACAAAAAACCACTTATATCCACTTACTTCAGTTTAGTTTGCTTTCTCCAAAAGTATGTACAGTATTTCGTTTCACAGTTCCAAAACCTCACAGGTCAAACTCTACAGCAGGTCAACTTATCACTGAAATTGCATGAGAATTCAAGACTTCATGTCTTATTGCCTTACTGAACTGAAAAGACGACGACCATGAATTTAGGGTGAAACCCCCCCTCCCCTCCAAAAGAAAAGGAGAAAAAAATTACTCATGCCGGTAAAATTTCTGTGCCATGTCCTGATTCCCTGACTCATCAGCTAACACTGTGAACTCCAGTTGAAACCAATTCTGGAGATTTTTTTTTCCCCATCCAATAAATATATGCATGTTTCAGGTGTATATTTGCATGTGGGTACATTTATGCCAGAAGACACGCTCCAAAACAGGGCTGAACAACAAGGTAATTAAACTTAATTAACTACTTGTTAAAATGAATTTCCTATAAATTAACACATTCAAAACAGTAATTGATCCACAAACCTCTTATACCAGCCGTTTTCATTTGCATACATAACTGATATTTGCACAAAGAAACAGACATGTATATATAGATACACATTTCCTTCTGTATTCACTGAAAAAAAAAAAAAGAAGCCAAAATCCAAAAAAGAGATGATGTTGGAGGAACAGGATGTAGATCTAATAAGCGGATGAGTCAAGAAAAGGAAGGAAGGAAGGAAGGAAGGAAGGAAGGAAGGAAGGAAGGAAGGAAGGAAGGAAGGAAGGAAGGAAGGAAGGAAAAAAGAAAGGGGAAAGAGAGAAAGAAAGAAAGAAAGAAAGAAAGAAAGAAAGAAAGAAAGAAAGAAAGAAAGAAAGAAAGAAAGAAAGAGAACAGAAGGAATGGAGATGAAGTGAAAGGAAGAAGCTAACTAGATGGAGAAGGAAAAGAAAGAAAGAGGAAGCTTGTTGGGATGTTACAAAAAAAACCCAGTTAAATTAACCAGACAAGCAGTCTTTCAAATGATGGGCCTATCTTTAAGATGTCATAAAGTAATCTTCAAGATTTGTCAGCAATGTTATGTGCAGTTGCTTGTACCTCCTGCCCATTTTCTTATTTTCACCATCATCTTCTTTTCTTATCACCTCAATTCATAGGTAATTATTTGGTGGGGGGGGAAACCACCCTCTTCCTCCTCCTTTGAGAGAAATATGGTATACTTGACACATGCTAGTTGCACTGTGCAGCAGGCATAATTGACACTTTGCTATTGGGACAGCAACATGAATCATTTAATTGGTGAATTTTGGACAGATTATTTATGCAGCCTATTATTTAGTGCTAATGTTGCGTTGTGCATAACTAATGAATAAGCATGTCTAATGCATTCATAGATATCTTGTTGGGAAGGCCGTCCTTATCATTTATTGCTGATACCATTTTTCTTTTAACCCACAGCAGAGGCAGTGGTAGCAATTCTGAGATCTCTTTTCATTTTTCCCCCTCAGGAATGTCAGACATAATTTTTTAAAAATAACAATTTTTCCTTGTCCCCACTCCCCCAGATTTTTTTGGAATATGTCCTTAGTTTCCTCTCTTATTCTTGTCAGAGTCTGGACTTTTTCTGCTTTGTGTATCTCATTTCTGTTTGTGGTCTGTTCTTTGTCAGGTGACCCTACAGTACAGCTTCTGCTAAAAGATAATAATAATAAAGATGCCCTCGAATCAAACTCAATTGCTGCACATCTATAGAAGGGGACTACCACTGTTTTCTTGCAGGATGTTTTTTTCTCATCTTCCTAGTCTAGTTAACCTTGGTAATCCCTATTCAAAGCACTAACCAGACCTGGCTCTGCTGACCTTGATAAGCCAAATCAAGGTCATCTAGCAGTTGTTACCCTCTGAGTTGTGTGACCACTCTTAGATCAAAAAGTATTTGCTTTTCAACAACTAATTCAAAAAACAATTAGCCAAGTAAAGCATTAGAACACTTTGGCAGAAATTCCAGAGGCCACTGTCATCCATCAATCATTACATCTCTTCTAATTTTACACACCAGTCTGCCATACGGGATGGGATGGGATGGGATGGGATGGGATGGGATGGGATGGGATGGGATGGGATGGGATAGAGTAGAGTAGGGTAGGGTAGAGTAGAGTAGAGTAGAGTAGAGTAGAGTAGAGTAGAATAGAATAGAATAGAATAGAATAGAATAGAATAGAATAGAATAGAATAGAATAGAATAGAATAGAATAGAATAGAATAGAATAGAATTATTTATTGACCAAGTTTGATTGGACACACAAGGAATTTGTCTTTGGTGCATATGCGCTCAGTGTACATAAAAAGAAAAGATACATTCATACATTCATCAAGTGTTGTAACGTACAACACTTAATGATAGTCATAGGGTACAAATAAGCAATCAAATCATACTAGGAAACAATCAATATAAATCATAAGGATACAAGCAACAAAGTTACAGTCATATTGTCATAAGTGGGAGGAGATGGGTGATAGGAACGATGAGAAGATTAATAGTAATGCAGGCTTAATGAATAGTTTGATAGTGTTGAGGGAATTATTTGTTTAGCAGGGTGATGGTGTTCGGGAAAAAACTATTCTTGTACCTAGTTGTTTTGGTGTGCAGTGCTCTATAGCGTCATTTTGAGGGTAGGAGTTGAAACAATTTATGTCCTGTAAATATTTTCACAGTAAATATTTTGACTTGTGCAGTATACAGGTCTCAATGGAAGGCAGTTTAGTAATTGTTTTTTCTGCCATTCTAATTATCCTCTGAAGTCTGTGTCTGTCTTGTTGGGTTGCAGAACCAAACCAGACCAGAGCAGTTATCAGGATGTCATAATCCATTCCAATTTCTCTTCCCCTGGGTAAGGTACAAGCATTCTACCATGAAATTTCATTGCCACTTATTCTGTGAGTTCATTGCATTATCCCCACATCCTGAAAACATCCTCCCTCCCCCACCCCCCATTGTATGTGAATGGACTTTTAAAACTATTTTGCTGTTCTTTTCTTGAAAGGATACTTATAATATCTACGAAGATTCTCAGTCACCCATCCAGATCATGGTTTCCAAAGGTGCTTTTCAAAAAGCACCTAGGTTTTCTTTGTTTTTTTTGCTTGAAGACATATCACTTCTCATCCAAGAAGCTTCTGAACTGAAAAAGCTTCTTAGATGAGAAGCGAAACATCTTCAAGGGAAAAAACAAACAAACAAGTCCAGTTGCCTTTTCAAAAGCACATCTGCAATATTTAGAATACTTTTTCTTTATTATTTTGGGGCTCTTTGGTTTTTTGAACTTCCTTTAAGGACTTGTGGAGTAGCTTTATTATTTTCAGTAGTTACTTTCCTACGTTTCATGGTAATAGGTAGCAGTCGAGTGTATTGTGTTTTCTCTGGGGTTAATATTTTAATTTGCTAATGGCCTCATGGAAGGTGATTTTAAAGTTTTCATGGAAACATAAAAGTCTTTGATTTCTTATGGCTCCCAAGAAATAGGATAGGGAACTCTAGGTGCACGTATTATTAATGGGCTGAAATGCTGCTGGGAAATGTAAAAGAGGAGGACAAGTAGTTGGCTCTAAAGATCAATAAACATGAGGAACATTTGCAAAGTTCAGAAAACAGCTGAGGGCTTTTGCTACTGGAGAAAGGCCCCACATAACAAGATGGAATTGAGGGCATGTTAATTAATCTGGTGATAGTATCTAGAATAGGGGTGTAAAACTTGCAGCCCATGGGCCAGATGCGTCATGTGCTGGCCATGCCCATTCCTGGTTTAGCGAGGGGGGAGTCGTGATATGTCACATGATGACGGCGTGATGACATGAGTTTGACACCTGTGATCTAGAAGATATGACTTTCATTCCTTGCACACAAAATGTACTCTGACCGCTATTCAACTGGAACTCATTTCTCCTGTCAGTATGTCTTCTTAAATTAGATACTTTAGCAGGAGAGCCATGTAAGTTTTTGGTAGCCCAAATTAGAATCTGATAGCACCTTTTGAGACTAACATGTGTTATTAATAACCCATCAACACTGAGTTCCTTTTGCTTCCTTGATTCTCTATGGATGTATAGATGAGATGCTTCTTGTTTATATACAGTGTACCTATGAATAGAATCTTTGGTGCAGACCTGAACATACTTGATTTGTGACTATTTTATAAGCTGCAATTATGGGACTGTCCTTTGTTATCTGTGCCCTTTTGTTGCCCCCTTTTCCTTCAGCAGCAATAAACTATTAGTGGGAAAAAGAATATCAAAATAACTAACCCAGTGGAATTCTGTCTGTAGTCCCTTGGATGATTCTAATGAAAATGCATACCAATATTTAAATGACATTCTTGATACTCCATACAATATTACTGTATGCAGAATTTTTTTTAATATACTTATTAGTAAACAGGTTTTATTTTTTCTTCCTAGCATTCTTCCACAAGTGTAGGGCCTGTGTGTGTGGTTTTTTTTTTTTAATCAACAAAGTATTGGTCCACTAGTTGTGATAGGAACTGACAAATCAGCTTTCGCCTGAGACTGATGTCACAGGCTAAGAAAGAGTGCTTGGCCCAAAATCCCAGCTTTCATCTAGGTGGGATTAGAACTCAAGAGTCTCCTGGTTTCTAGCCTGGTGCCTTAACCACTAGACTAGCCCTGGCTCTCACTTTTTAATAAACAGATATATGGACTTACAATAGTTCAAATGTTAATGTCCAGTCCACCCAGCCATTCAAGTCAGGGTGGTCTATGTTTAAAAAATTACATTGGGCCAGTGTAAGCTCTTGATGGACATTTGGACACAATGTGGTGGATATTTTGTCAAGGAGCACCACAGTCACACTGAGGGTAGAGACAAGACCCCACTTAAACAGTGAGTTCTGGAAGTGCCCTCTCTGGCACTCGCTCAATAGCTGTCTAACAACTTAGACATCAACACACAGTGGAAAGCCAAATGGGCTGCTGAACGCCCAGATACAGGCAGTTACGTAGATGATTCTATACAAAAGGTGCCAGGTTTTGATCTTCCTCGTCAGCATTGGTCAACCTGTCATCAAATATTAAATTATTCATTTCCGGCAGAGTTATCTTCCTTGAGAGGTTGGTTTCAGATAAAAGAGGGCGGGGCTGAGCATGAGTCTTCCAGGTACCCAGTTAGCCTTCAATTTATAAGCATCAGGTCAAAACCCATTTTTGGTTTTCCTTTTCACCTTTTTACTTTCCCTCCTCCTCCTTCCTTTATGAATGATTTTTTTTAAAAAAAAAGAAAGAATGAGAATTCCCTCCAATCCTCCCCACCCTGTTTCTAGTATATAAGCCAATCATAACAGGAGATATCCCCTAGTTTATTTTGATAGATCTCAAAAAGACTTGAAAAAAGACTTGATTGGTACTTAGATGGGAAATATCAGTGTTGTAGGTCAGATTAGGAGGTTTTTAAAAAAAAATGGAAAGAAGGAAATAGCAAATTATTTATTTTTGCTAAAATAATTGCATATATATTATCCCCACTTCAAGGAAGTCCAGATTAAAAAGCACAATCCATGAGTACTAACACTACCTTTCTGTAAGATTAAAGGTAAATGTTCCCCTCGCACATATGTGCTAGTCGTTCCTGATTCTAGAAGGTGGTGCTCATCTCTGTTTAAAGTGGAGAGGCCAGTGCTGTCAAAAGAGATCTCCATGGTCATGTGGCCGGCATGACTAAATGCCAAAGGCGCACAGAACATTGTTACCTTCCCACCAAAGTTGGTCTTATTTTTCTACTTCCATTTTTTATGTGCTTTTGAACTGCTAGGTTGGCAGAAGCTGGGACAAATAATGGAAGCTCACCCCGTTATGGGGCACTAGGGATTCAAACCGCTGAACTGCCGACCTTTCGATCGACAAGCTCAGCATCTTAGCCACTGAGCCACCACATCCCAAGTTATGTACGATTACAGTAACTGAATTTTGAAAATTTGAAATTATTTCTTCCCTCTTTTACTTTCCAGAAAACTAGGGAGGGTCCCTTCTGAGACACTTTTTGTGCCCCTCAGCCTTCTTCTGCAGGCTGAGACACAGGTAGTCCTCAACTTACAACCATAATGAAGCATGCTCTTTACAATCATAACTTGTGATAGTCATAAAGTGGGTCACCCACGTGAGACTAAACCAATTTTATGACTTGCTTTGTGATGGTTACTAAGTGAATGCTGCAGTCATTAAGCAAACCAATTGTTCTCTATGGACTGGTTTTGCCCAAAACTGGAAGTAAATGCTGGTTTTCAGTAAAACCAACATAAAACACAGTTACTGCAAATGGTTAAAAATGCAGGCAGGTTGCCAATCACCAAAATGTGGTCAACTGACTGCAGGAGGGGTGGTCAGACTATCAGAGCTTCAGAACTGGATCGTAACTGCCATACTATACTATAATGGAAGCTCCATTATAACTTTGAGGAACATTAAGACTACCTGTACTTTTGGCATGATGGTTGTCTAATCTTTGGCTCATCCTCCTGTCTTCCAAGGTCATTCCCACAGACTGTAGCAAGACTGTAGCAAATGACCAGGCTGAGTCCTAGAGCGGGGTCAAGTGTGTGTTATCAATTTGGATACAAAACGGATGCTTACAAAAGATCTAAGTTCCTTGAATTCTATTGAATTCAAAGAAGAGGGGGTCAAATTATTCTTCAAAGCACCAGAGAGCAGGACAAGAAACAATGTATGGAAACTAATCAAAGAGAGAAGCAAGTTAAAGGAGTTAAAGGAGAAACTTCCTAATAGTGAGGACAATTAACCAGTGGAACAGCTTGCCTTCAGAAATTGTGGTGCTCCATCACTGGATGTTTTTAACAAGAGCCTAGGCAGTCACTTATCTGAAATAGTATAGGTTTTCCTGTTTGAGCAGGGCACTGGACTAGGAGACTCCCAAGGTCCCTTCCAGCTCATTCATTCTATTCTATTCTATTCTATTCTATTCTATTCTATTCTATTCTATTCTATTCTATTCTATTCTATTCTATTCTATTCTATTCTATTCTATTCTATTCTGCCAATTTCCCTTGACTTTTAGGCATTAGGATTCTTGTTTAGAAGTATCAATTATGGAATAAACTTGTACTCATTTTGGACCTAACCCTGGCTCTCAATTTCTTCTGCTTGACATAGACCATTACAGATACTATGTAAACCCAAGTAGTCACCAGGAGTTGAGCTCAGTTCTAGGGTGACTTCTAATCTCACAGGATACTACAAGTCTACGTGGATATCATTTCATACTAAAAAAAATAATAATAATTAAATATCTTTATAGGCACAGCACATCTCGGCAATACAGAAATCTTACATTCAAGAAAGAACACATCTCCTTTTTGAAAGTAAATAGCTATCTTTCAGTCCCAATTGTCTATCTTTATTTGTATTTTATTTTTTCACTGTTGATTCCCCTGGGGTGTTTAGAACAATTTTGAATCTCCTGGGATAATTCCATCAGACCAAACACTCAATTATCATTGGAGATGTGGCAACTTCTTCCACTTGGCATGTGGCATGATGCTGAAAGGATGCTGTTTCTTGAGCAAAGAGGTGGAAGGTTAATGGGAAAAAATATTTTCTTTGGGAAGTCTGCTGCTTGCAAGTACTTTTAGACTGCTGGGAGGAAAAGCATGTGGTTTTTGAACAGAAATGTTGACTTTTCAAAGAAACTCTCAATTACTTTTCTTCTGTCTTGCATGTGGGCTCTAAGCAGAAATAAATTCAACCCCATCAAACTATTTTTGGAGTTATCCGGGTGACACACCCTCCAAACAAAAATGTAAAATAACAGACAAGGGCATCTACAAATAGCTCTGAGTCAGCCCATTCACCACATGAGACTGAAAAAGATTGTGGGTAAAAGAAGTTTAAGTGCTCATTATAAAATTCATGGTGGGTTTTTTTCCCCCATCTCTCTCTTCTGCTCTTCTTTTCAAAATATTCAACCCAGACTGGCTGGGTCATGTGCAATGAACTCGCCCCAGATAAAAGGACTACCATGCACAGATATACATTTCATTTTCTGTTGTATTCATGGTTTAAACCTATGACAACATCCTTCCTATAATGACACTGCATATGGAATAGGAAAACATAGATTTGACTGTGGGTAAAGATCATTTTGAAGCATTCCTGGGGTGGTGTGATCATCCAGGCTGATTTATTAGGAATCCAAGCCATGGCTGAACTCTTTTTGTTGGTTCCTTCATAGCAAAAAATGCCAATTCTTCCTTTGGATCAAAGAAGATCTTTGCCCTGGTCTTTTATTCTGATAGCCCTGATGCGCATGCCATTTATTCGCCAGAGATTTAAATTAAGAATGCTGCTGCTAAATGACCTTTCAAAATGATAAAAAATTAGTTGGTTTTCCACACTACATCACAGATCTTTTCAAAATCCTTTTTAAAAGAAATTAACCCCATTGTAGTTAAATATGCTGTACTGTTGTGAAAAATTTTGTTTATTTCACTCATGTATTCTCTTACTTTTTATTGCATTTCCAATTCAGAGACAGGCTTAGTCTTCCGTCCTGTGATTACTATGGTTTTTTCCCAAGTTTTTGAAAATTACTGTCAAAACAGTATGCTGAAAATCCAAGATATATTTTGTCCATAATATTGTTCCCATTTGTGTCACCTTTCAGAGATTTTTACAGATTTTAACTGATATATAATTTCCTTTGGCAAAGGCTAAATTAATGCATTTGGAGTATGCTCACAGACTGACATTGCACAGGTAGTCCTCGACTTACAACAGTTCATTTGGTGACCATTCAAAGTTACAACAGTACTGAAAAAAGTGATTTATGACCATTTTTCACACTTATGACTGTTGCAGCACCTCCAGTCATCTGATCAAAATTCAGACACTTGGCAACTGGTTCATATTTATGATAGTTGAATTGTCCCTGGGTCATGTGATCACTTTTTGTGATCTTCCGACCATCAAAGACAATGGAGAAGTCAGGTTCACTTAACAACTAAATAATAACTTAAATTACTAATTTAACAACTGCAGTGCTTTGCTTAACAACTATGGCAAGAAATGTCATAAAATGGGGTAAAATTCACTTAACAAATGCCTCACTTTGGGCTCAATTATGGTCGTAAGTCAAGGACTACCTGTACATATCTGAATTAAATATGCCTTATATTTTACTCATCCGATTAAAAACTCAAGTTTTCCATAAATTGAGTGCTATAATATCGTAGGATATTATAAACTTCCTTAAAGAGATATGCTCAAGTTGTGGACATTACTGTTAATGATTACATAAAAAGGGAAATGGGAGAGAATTTCCTGTGCATGGCAAATTATAACTGAATAAAAATTCCTACTTTGCATTAGGCTATTCTAAAAACAGTTAACTCATTTGGAAAACAAACACAGAACTTTGTCCTCAGAAGGAAAATATTGGTGTTTGCTGTCCTAAATTCTCAGCAGTTAAAAAAAAAAAAAGCTGGTATAATATTGTGCAAGTTGCTGTCCTGTAATAAACTGCCCAATTTCATGAAGTTATAACATATTTCTCCAGGTTTCTAATCTGAGTTCAGAGCTTTCAGGAGAATGCCATCTGGTCCTGGTGATTTGTTACTATTTAGCTTGCAGATTAATTCTAAAAATACTTTATCATTTCTTTTTGGCACAGTTCAGATTTACTACCTAAAAAAAAAAAAAATCAAAATGTTCATGTGTGGAAATCTCAACAACATCTTAGGCAGTAAAGGCAGAAGTAAAGAATTCACTGATGTGCCTTAGCAATTTCCTTGTCTTTCCTGAGTGCTCCTGTTACATCTTCGTCATCTCAGAGCTTCATGGCCTGTCTGTCTGACTTCCCATTACAGATGTATTTAAAGAATTTTTGTATGCTAAATCTTTCTAAATTTAGCCATTTGTTCCTTCAAAATCTCCCCTGATTGTAGCCTTGTGTGAAATGTATTTTAGCTTTTTCTATTTTGCTAATTTAGATGTGAACTTTCTTCCTTCTCCTGTTTTAGGAATTTATTTTGCTTGGGTGACACTGCTGTTTCATTGTGTCAGTATCTTCTGAGCTATGTTTATGAGAGGATGTTATGTAGTTTGTACTATTCTCTGTTCAGTTTTAACTCAGGCAAAATCCAAAGGGATTCTACAGGCTAAGCAATGTGAAGTTGATCTTCTCCTCTTCTACATCAGAGGTTTCCAATCTTGGCAACTGTAAGACTTTTCAATCAATCAATCAGAATAGAGCTGGAAAGGACCTTGGAGGTCCTCTAATCCAGCCAGCCTCCTGCCCAAGCAGGAGACCCTATACCATTTCAGATAAGTGACTGGCTAGTCTCTTCTTAAAAACCTCCAATGATGAAGCACCCACACCCACACCCATAAACAGCTGAAGACAAGCTATCCCACTGATGAATTGTCCTCACTGTAGGGAAGTTTCTCCTTAATTCCAAGTTGCTTCTCTCCTTGATTAGTTTCCATCCATTGTTTCTTGTCCTGGTCCCTGGTGCTTTGGAAATAAATTGATCCCGCTCCTCTTTGTGGCAGCCTCTCAAATACTGGAATAATGCTATCATGGCCCCCTAGACCTTCTTTTCTCTAGACTAGCCAAACTCAAATCCCAAGTTCTTCATATGTTTGAGTCTCCAGGACTTCAACTTCCAGAATTCTCCCCCATCAGCAATGGGGAATTCTAAGAGTTGATGTCCACAAGTCTTAAAGTTGCCAAAGTTGCAGCAACCCCAGCTCCACATGACCTGTATGCGGATCTGTTGTTCCCAGTCCTCCCAGCCACTCCCTTTCCCTACATACTGCCCTTGGAGCCAAGCACGTCAATGATTGAAAAAGTGAGGAAAGGAAATGAAGATCCCAGGAAAATTGGATTGGATGGGTGCTTGGATATTTTTTTATTTTTATTTGTATCCCGCCTTTATTATTTTTAAAATATCTGAAAGCAGCAAATATATCCAACATACATTCCTTCTTCTATTTTCCACACAACAATAATCCTGCAAGGTGGGTTGGGCTGAGAGAGGAAGAAAGACTGGTCCAAGGTCACCAGCTGGCTTTAAATTGCTATGGTGGGACTTGAATTTATGATCTCTTGCCTGGTGCCTTCTCCACTAGACCAAATTGGTTCTATGCAGCAATTGAAGCTAAGGGCATTCCAGAAGAGACTACAAAACAATATTGAGGACTCTGTGGCAAAATGAGATTAATTAAAAATAAATAATGTAATAATTTTTTTAACAAAACATACTAATATGTTTGTTATGCATACCTAAAGCAGGTTTTTCAAAAATATGTGATTAATCAAACAAATTAATTAGGCTTCTCTTTTTTAACCTTTGACAAGTACATTTATAACAAGGATATTGTTCAGAATCTACTTGACACATCTTAAATCTTTCAGAATTTTCATAGTCCTTTGGGTTGGTTGTACTGGAATATAAATTTGTAAATAGTTATAAATGCATAGTGTCAACATATATCCACATCAAAAATATTGCAATACCCTTTGGAGTGGGGGGGGGGGGGTTGAAAGGATTACCCCAAACCACCCAACTATATCCTACTTCATGATCATTCAAAATACCTGCAATATGTATGGAAATGTTTTAAATGTTTTTAAAACATTTTATTAACACAAATATCCAAAAGAGGATACAATACTATATACAAGTCTCCCCCTTGGCAGTCAAATTACACTGTGATTGCCAGCAAACCTATAATTCTTATATGTTTCTTTGGTCCATAACTGGGGGAGGGGGGATCAAAACAGGTAAGATGGCAACAATGTGATGCAAGCCCCACCAATTTTCTATGTGTATACAATATTGACAACAGTCTATTTGATATAGTTGACTAGGACTAGGACTGGGAAATTTGTGTTCTTGTCTTGCCTTAAGCATGGAAGCCAGCTGGGTGATGTTGTCTCCCTAGTCTCTTCCCCTGCTCCCTAATTTATTTTGATTAATAAATAAATAAATAAAAAGAAGGCAATGGCAAATTCACCACAGAAAATGTTCCCAAGAAAACTGCAGGGATCTACCCATGTAGCCATCAGGTGTATAGTCTGATTCAAAGGCAAACTGATAGATAGATAGATAGATAGATAGATAGATAGATAGATAGATAGATAGATAGATAGATAGATAGATAGATAATCCACATATAAAAGTAGTTGAGGCTAGGCTCACATTACTGTGACAATCATCTTCAACACAGATGCATACATTAGAGCACCACTGTGAGTAGTACCTATGACAGAGGGGTCAAACTCGATTTCATTGAGGGCCACATCAGGGTTGTGTTTGACCTTGGGGGGCCGGGGGGGCATAGCCAGGGTGGGCATGGCAAGCTCGACATCACTCATGTCGGGGGCGCCGGTGGTGGCCCGAGGTCTCTGCCAGCAAAAATGGGCTCCCAAGCTCCATTTTTGGCAGCAATGGCCTCCTGCAACCCTCTGCCAGTGAAAACGGAGCCACATGCAGCCCTCAGAGCTCCATTTTTGCTGGCAGAGGCACCACAGGACAGTCCTTTGCTGTTTCCAGGATGGCCCTGCAGACCAGATCTAAGTACCAGTAATGGGTTTCACTTACCTTCACTACCGGTTTGGAACTGTGAGCACATGCACAGAGTGTCTGTGATGAAATCCAGGCAAGTGGGCAGAACTTCCTGCCGCCGCCACCATCAGTTCACCCAAACTGCAGCAAACCAATAGAAACCCACCACTAAGCACCACAGGATGGATCTGGTCCCTGGGCCTTGAGTTTGACACCCCTGATCTATGAGAACTAAATTGAATAAATCTGGTGTTCTCAATAGTTCCACTTGTAGGTAGCCCTTAATTTACAGCTTACACTTTCTTTTAGTGACCATTCAAAGTTGCCAAGGCATTGAAAATGTCTAAAAGAACCAGACCTCACACTTGCAACCACTGCCGCATTCTCATGGGTATTTAATTACATCAGGCAACTGTCTCAAATTTACAATGGTTGCAGTGTCCTGGGGTCATGTGATCATAATTTACAACTTTCCCTGACAGTTTCCAACAAACAAAATCAATGGGGAAGCCATAAGAAAGATGGTGGAGGTTGATCACATAATATCTCACCTAATAATTGCAGCAAAAAAAATTGTTATATCAGGTGGGGGGGGGTCACATGATGCTTCACTTAACAACCCCACCCGCTTAATGATTAATCTTACCGTCCCAGTTGTGGTCGCAAGTCGAGGACAATCTGTATTCCTTTTGATTTAAAATTCAGCTCTGTTGGGCTAATTTCACATTGCTTACAAGAATTTTTTTTTTATCTCAGAGAGTGTACATTAAAAGAAGAATAGCTAGTCTGAAATGTATGTACCTTGAATATTTTAATAACTATCATTCTATTATTATGAGCTGGGCAGGAGGCAATTTTCAACATACCATCCGAGGCCTCCAAGCCTTTAAATCAGTTGTAATGTGAGCAGTTTAGGATAGGATACTGCACTGTCTAAAATTCTCAATTCCTGGAAAAGATGTTCCTCAGATTCCTCCTATCCCCAATGTTTAAAATTTCCGTTATAGTTTGGCTGCTGGACAAAATTGTGGATTTTTTTTTTATGATTTGAGAATGAATCTGATAAAATATGATTTAAACTCATTCAGATTAGTTAAAGTATTTGGAGCTTGTCTCCCAACATGACACTCCAGGATCAGCAGAACTAGTACTGCACAAATCACCCAAAAAAGGTGGTTTGAAAAGTGTATTGGCAGAAGGACAACACCCTTTCTTGAAGTGTTATAGAAGCCACATCCTCTGCACAGTTGTTTCAAAAGCCTTCCCCAATGTTTTGTGTGGAGAATAACTAAATATGGGGATTTCCAAGTTAAGTTGATGCATTGAAGATGTATAAGAATCATCCTGTCCTCTAAATGTTAATACTATATTTTATCAGCTGAGCAACATTGTACAAGAAAAAAAGGTAGCCTTTCTCAAGCAACTGGAATAAATTTGGTAGCTGCTTCCCCTTTGCACTTGCAATGTGATGATTGAGTTATAACAAGTGGTGAGATTCAGCCAATTCGCCCCACTTCAGGAGAACCGGTTGTTAACTTTCTGAGCAGTTGGGCAAACTGGTTGTTGGAAGAAATCATTAGGGCAGAGAACCGGTTGTTAAATTACTTGAATCCTACCACTGGTTATAACAATCTTTAAATATTTTGGGGGTATCTTCTACAGTGTTGACTCCTGGCGACTGCCTGTAGGAGTTTTTTTGCAAGACTTTAAGAACTGGTTTGCCTTTATCTTCTTCCTAGGATTGAGAGATAGTGACTGGTCGGAGGTCATTCAGCTTGCTTTATGGCTAAAGTGGGTCTAGAACTCACAGTCTCCTGGTTTCTAGCCTGGTGCTCTAACGCTAAACTGGCTCTTCTAAATATTTTAAGCCCACATTATTTGATGGACATCTGCACTGGTTTGAACTTGCCCATATGTAAAGCTCAGCAATGTCTCTGCTGGCGACATATATTAGGTTAACAGTTAAAGGGATGGAATTAAATGTCTATGGAGATTCTCAGTCATCCAGGTCATAGTTGTCCCAAAGGTGTTTTTTTTTCAAGAGGCAACTGGACTGTCTGTTTTTTCTTTGAAGCTGTTTAACTTCTCATCCAAGAAGCTTCTTCAGCTCTTCCATTTCCCACCATCCAGTCAGAGCTGAAGAAGCTTCTTGGATGAGAAGTGAAATGCCTTCAAAGAAAAAACAGAAAGTCCAGTTGCCTCTTGAAAAGAGCACCTTTGGGATGGAATTAAAATAACAACCTTCAATGGGATCTCTTTTTACGTATAATCTGCATATAATGTACAGTAGCCAGGGCTCTTTTCTAAGATTTGAATTTCTTACTAGAATCTTGCTGAAAAGGGACATTTCATTCATAAAGTCCAATTCCATGCTTACCACAGGAATATTAATTATTGTAAAGAACATCCTAAAGAAATGACTGTCCAAGAAGGGGAGCTAATACATATTAATTTGTTCTACTGAAGAACTGCTCTTACTATTATTTTTTTCCTACCAATTAATCAGAATCTGCTTTCCTTACATTTAATTCATGGTTCCCACGTAGCACTCGACCAATATTTGAGGAATACTATCACAGTACCAGTCAAGGGTTTCTTTTCAAGACTAAACATCAGTATCTCTTCATCAGGGTTAATGACCATCTCCATTCCTTTTCCTTGAACGTGCTCCAGTTTCTCTAAATCTTTCTTAAAGAGTGGTGCCCAGAAATGGATGCAATACTTGAAGTACGATTCAACCAATTTAGTAAAACAATTAGTCTTGTGATTTGGAAACAATACTTACCTTGATATATCTTAATTCTGTATTTGCGGTTACATCTCACTGCTGAGTCATGTTCAGTTTTTAGATCTATATTCAAGATCTTTTTCATTAGTAATATTGCCAGGTTTCCAAGCCAGGTATGTATATTTTATTTCTGTTTTCTAACTGAAGAATTTGAATCTGCTTTTCTCAAATTTCATTCTGTTACTTCCAGTCCATTTCTGTAACTCTCTCAAAATTACAGCAGTCTTCACTTAATGGCCAACAACTTTGTGACTAAATAACATGGTCACTAAGTGATTGCATTGCACCTATAACATCAGTTCTGCTACAATCATTAAGCAATTCACTCACTGTCATTAAGTGAGACATCATGTGCCACTGACTTTGACATTGACTTGGCCTGTCATTTTCAGCACCATTGTAAGTTCAAACAGTTGATGAGAGGGCTACCTGTATTATTATATAATTATCATTCCAATATGTAATTGTTATTTTGAATTTTACTTCTGTTTTCTGGAGAATTAACTCTCTCACATGATTTGTGTCATCTGCAAATCTGATAAGCGTTGCCTCCATTCCACCATCCCAGTCATCAGTAAAAATATTGAAGAATACACAGATCAAGGCAGAACTTCGTGGTACCTTACTTGATGTCTCCCTCCAGTATGATGAGGAAACATTGATGAGCATTTTTTTGGTGTATTATATTTTCAATCCAGCTACATATGCACTTAGCTGTAATGCCATTTATCCCACACTTAACCAACCTTCTAATCAGAATGTCATGAGATACTTTGAAAAATGCTTCTCTGAAATTAAGATAAATTATAACCATAGCATTCCCATACTCTATTAAGAAAGTTATTCAGCCAAAGGAATGAGATACAGTTAATCTGGAAATATTTCTTTACATATCCACGCTGACATCTGACAATTATGTAATACACTTCAACGTGCTCATAAATCTATGTTAGAATCTTCCCAGGTAGCAATATCAAAGTAACAGTTCTGTTATTCCCTGAGTATTCCTTCCCATAACTTTTTTTGAAGATACATACAACATTTACCCTCTTTTAATTATATGGCACTATTCTCCAAAGTTTCCATAAAATATTATGTGTATGTATCGACACACACATTCATGTGCCCTGTGTGTGTACGTGTGTGTATTCTGCCAGACTATTAGCAAGTTTCTTCAATATAGTAGGAAGTAATTTATCTAGCTCAAGAGAGTAAACTTCAAAATAAAGAGATATTCCCTTTAGCCCGCTGTTCACAATTGCCTTGTGGAATATATATTCTTCTTTCAGAGTAGACTGAAAGAAATTAGATGTTGAATACTTCTTCCTTTTCTTTGTTAGCTGTTAGCTTTTTGCCAGCAGCTTATAAGTGGATTCTTTTATCTTACTTTTATTTTGAACCAAAAGATGTTCTTTTTCTTTTTCTTAGCATTATTTACTAACCTCTACTAATTTTGAGATTTAGCCTTTCTGACACCATTTTTACAACCGCAGGCTACCAGTGTATACTGTGGTCTATCCTTATTTCCAATCCTTGTATGTATCCTTTTTTGTTGTTTGAAAATCACTAAGCTTTTTGTGCAGCCACATTGGTGTCTTCTGCTGTTTTTCATGTTTCCCCATTAACATAGTTTGAAATTGTGCTTTTGGTATCGCCTTTTTTAACAATTCAAAGTGCCTTGATCTTTTTTTCTTATTTATTTCTCCCAATATGGAATTCTACTTGTTTCTGGTTTTTAAATTCAAGTTATTTTAGATTACACACAGCTTTATTGTTCCTCAAAATCAAGACAAATCTAGCACTACCTTGTCATTTTCCCAAAATGTTTATTTTATTTCTACTTCCTTGGCAAAGTCCTCCCTATTGATTAGTATCAAGACAAGGATATTTATTCTACTTGTGTCTTCCTCCACTCCTTGAAGAAGAAAGTTTCAGCAAGAATACTTAGGATGTTTCTGGAAAAACAATGATTGGCAGGATTTATTTTCTAGAAGATGTTGTGGTGATATGAAACTTCCACTGCTTCTTCTTTATACCTCTTTGAAAGCTCTTCAGTTTGCTTCATAATCATCCATATCTTCTTCCTAGTTGGCTAGATGATAACAGACAGCAATAATATTGCTTCTATTTACTCTTCCACTTATTTTAACTCAAGATGTTTTTGCAGTATTATCAAATTCATTCACTTTGGTTTTCAAGCAAGAATGGATATACAATACACATTTTTCTTTCTTTTCTTTTCTTTCTTTCTTTCTTTTGAACAACTTGTATCCTTCAATTGCAATACTTCAATCACAGGAGTCAACTTGCCAGATTGCCATTACACTTATTAAACATTGCTTTACTTGTATTAAGGTTTAAACTCATTTTATTTCCCACACTCCATACAAAGTTCTTAAATTTTATAAGTCTGATTTTTCATTGAAGGCTTTACAACAACATTTATATTTGTTCCTGAAGTAGCACTAGTCTTTATCTGAAATCCTTTCTTTAGAGCTTTCATTCTCAATTCCAGCAAGATTCAGTTTAAAGTTCTAATTACATTCATCATGTTTAGGCCTCAACATATTTGCGCTAGTCTTTGTAAGATGCAACCCATCTTGTTCTAGCAGTTCATCCTTCAGTTAACTTATATCAGGGGTGTCAAACTCGATTTTATTGAGAACCACATCAGGGTTGGGTTGACCTCAGTGGGCCAGGGTGGGTGTGGCCAGGTTGGGTGTGGCCAGCTCAATGTCACTCATGTCGGGGATGCCTGTGGTGGGCCGCACCTTTTTCAAGCAAAAACAGGCTCCTGAGCTCCTTTGTCAGTGAAAACAGAGCATGCAGCCCTCCCAACTTCCATTTTCACTGGCAGAGTCACCACAGGCCAGTCCTTCACTGTTTCCAGGGCAGCCCCACAGGCCAGATCTAAGCACTTCGCGGGCCAGATCTGGCCCCCGGGCCTTGAGTTTAAACCCCTGACTTAAATCAAGATTATAGGTATCCATGGCAAGTCATAATTATACCAAAATGTGGACTAAGACATTATCCCAAAGGTAGCTTTTCAAGAGGCAACTGGGCTTTCTTGTTTTTCTTTGAAGATGTTTCACTTCTCATCCAAGAAGTGTTTTCAGCTCTGACTGAAGAAGTCAGACCTGAAGAAGCTTCTTGGATGAGAAGCGAAACATCTTCAAAGAAAAAACAGAAAGTCTAGTTGCCTCTTGAAAAAGCACCTTTGGGACAACCATGACCTGGATGACTGAGAATCTCTATAGACTGAGACATTACAGCACAATTTCCATCTTTCATACTGGTGTTGGGACTTTGCATGTAAGGAATGATGTTTTAATCATAATGTTGTGACACACATTTCATTACTTTCTTGTCCTCCTGAGAATGCTTAAGAATGGCATCTCCCTATTGTTCCTATGCACACAGCCAATCATTCATTTTCAGTATTCTTCCTTTTTCTAGTTCTCTTTCATGAACCATAAGGCTAGATGCGAACTTCCAGAACCCATAGGATCTTGAGCTTTTTTCCCTAGATCTTCAAAGCCTGTGGTATCAAGTTCTATCCGTTCTTGCAATAACTTCTCTCTTCACATGGATTAAGAAGAAGAGTAATTTTCCAATGGACTTGCTAAGACCTAGAAGTTCTGCAACAAGCAAACATTATAAACACAGATGTGTTTATTTGGCATTCATTTCTTTCAGTTCCTTGGCATTTATTTCTTTTGTCTTTAAATTTTACAGTATAGTTTGCTTATAACCTTATAAGCTTGGGCATGAACAACATGAAACCAACAATGAAAAAAACAGCACACATCATAATAATTGGCTCATTGCCAACTACTCCAACTTACTTACTACTACTACTACTACTACTACTACTACTACTTATTATTATTATAATTATTATTATTATTATTATTATTATTATTATTATTATTATTATTATTATTATTTTGTTTTCTTACAGAATCCTAATATGATTTCTCTGCTCTTCAGGAATTCACCATATTGAGTTCCTCCCCCCCTCCCCCAAATCTTAGATCCTGTTTCTACAATGAAGGACTGGGTGCTATTTTTTAACCAAAGAAATGCATAGTATTACCTGTGTTTCTTGCTCCTGGTTGGTACTCACATCACTCAGCTCTTTCCTTTGTCTTCCTTATGGACAGTTGCTTCCTCTGTCAACTCCTGCTATTGTGTTTTTCCTTGATAAATCTTCATCCTTCTTCATGAGCTCTATGGCCCCTCACTGTTCCAATCCTCAAGCAGAAATGCAACAGAGGTAGCCGCTGATTTTCTGATTGAAAGCCTGGGAATTCTGCTGCTATCTTGGAGGTAGAAACTTTAATCAAGTACTATCAGAAATGTACAGGCAAAGAGAATTGCTTTAGCAGCAGGCCTTTTGCACAGTGGAACAGATTTCTCCTAGACCTCTGAATGGAGGAAGGGATTGGAGGGGAGGAGACATTTTATTCTTTTACTGTATGTATTTTATTACCAGTATTTTGACATCACCAGAAATCTACATTTCTATAAACAAAACCCCAATAAGAATATTAAGATCATAACTCTCAAAGCAATTAATAAAATTGAAATTAGCCACCTCTAAATGGATATATAGCATAGAGTAGATTTTAATCTCCAAAGATTATTATCACATTCTGAGCAGTGACTAAACTGCTGGAGAGCCAGATTTCAAGGAGACATATTCCTAAGGCATCATTAGAGGAAAATTGCTTCTGAATCTATGCCTCCTTCTATCCTGGAATATCCTTTCTCAGACAGAACAGACAGACTAGCCTGAGCCAGCTTGGAGAAAAGTGTGTTGCAACTACTAGGACCTTTTCCTTTAGGGCACTAAGAGTTAAAACCAGCATTTTCAACTGTACTATTGCAAGCTCAAACCCACAAAATAGGCATTACATTGTCTGGAAGTTGAACTGGTTTGAATAGATGTCCAGTTGCCATGACTCACCTTCCAAACAACTCTACCTGGATGATTGAGAACCTTCATCAACATATTGTGGGTATATCCATTTTCTTCAATGGTAGACCCAGGCAATGGGCATCCCATGCAGTAATACAATCTGGAAGTATTAAGGGCATTGCCACAGCTTCTCGGTGACCCAGAGGTGCACTTGGCTCACCAGCCAAAGCTGGACAAAGGCATGCCTGATTATGGCTTTGAAGGAGCGGTTTCAGAAATGGAACGTTTTCCAGATAAAGGTCCCCATTCCTCTTTTTCTCTCTATTTAAGGATGCACTCAAGTCATGTTTCCCCACTTCTCTACATTCAGAATGGGTGCATGCCAGTACTGGTGATTTCTCCTTCTGGTATCTGTGAAAACTAAGTCAATAAACACTTCAATACTTTAAAAAAGTCTCACAGTAGAATAGAAGATAACTCATCTCTGAAGATGGTGGGCACGGTAGGAAATCTCTATTCTATTCTTATTAAGCATTCTCATTAAAAGCATATTTATTCTGGAATCCTTCTTTCCTTCCCTCCCTCCCTCCCTCCCTTCTTTCCTTCCTTCCTCTCTCCCTCCTGTCCTTCCTTCCTTTCCTCCCTCTCTCTCTCCCTCCCTCCCTTCCTTCCCTTCCTCCCTTCCTCCCTCCCTCCTTCCTTCCTCCCTCCTGTCCTTCTTTCCTGCCTTCCTGCCTTTCTTCTTGACAGAAGCAGAGAGTTTATAATTCAAAGACAGTAACTAAATAAAGCTTTTAAAAACATTAATATCTCCTTGTGACTGACTCTTCTTCCTTCCAAACTGGAGGAAGAAGAGCAAATGAGAATGGCAATTTAGGCTTATTATCAAGAATGAGCTTGACTATAAGCAAAAGGGCAACTATGAGGGAATTGTGGGTAGTCCTCAGTTTATGACTGATTGTGACTGAAACTAACAATGGTCTCTTGAAAAAGGACTTATGACCTGCATTTAAAGTGCTAGTGAGTGTGGTATTTACTCCTTGTTTGATGGCTGATCCATGTAGTTTATCTCAATATGTTATTTTACATTCTCTATGAGATGTATTTTATCTCTCCTGCATGTGACTATTAATGACTAATGTGTCTATTGATGGTTATCAATAGATAGATAGAATTAAATTTACAAAGAAGGAAACAAAAAGACCAGAACACATCCTCTACAGATCCACATCCAGGTAAACAGAGATTAATACCAAACAAACAGACAGAAAATAATACCATAATCAAGGAACTACTAAGGAGGAGACCACATCTATACCAAAACTGGTAGGGCAGCCTGTGATGTATAAACAGGGAGCACCCACACACACACACACACACACACTAATGTTGCCTAATCTAGTGCAGGTAACCCTCCATTTTTTACCATAACTGAGCCTGGAATTGTGGTTGTGAATTGTGCTGGTCATTAAGCAGGTTATCATGTGACCAACCTGATTTTAAATTTTTTTGCAGCGGTTGTTTAGTTAAGCAAATGCCAAGTTTGTTAAGCAAAACCATTGATTGCCATGGGTGGTTTTTTTTGTGTGTGTGTGTGTGTGTTTTTTTTTTGCTGGAAACCAGAAGAAAATGGTGGTTTCCACCAAAATATGTCACACGTGACCTGACGAGGTTGCAAATGGCCATAAATACACCGAAAAATGCAATCTGTGACTGCAAGGTGGTTGGGCGGTCATCAGAACTTTGCATCCCAGTCATATGTATCTTTTGGGGTGGGGGGTGTTTGTCTATGTAACTTCAAATGGTCACTAAGCAGCCAGTCATAAATGGAGAACCACCTGTAATGAAATACCTACAAGCAAACAACCAAGCTCAGAAAGGGCCAATGATTCCATACAGAATATTATTTTTTGATTTAGTTTGATATGGGGGTGGGGGATGAGAGAAAACCGTATCTGCACTATTTGCATAAAAGAGTCTCCTCAATTTTATACACCTATACAAAACTTAATCCCTGGTCACTACTAGCCTCCGACTTCCCCCAAATCCCCACCGCCTGAGGCAATGTGATCCAACTCAAATGCAAAAGCTGGGAGCTTTTCTGAAGGGGTAGATTTTGGTAGGGCGTGAACTGGGGTTGAGGAGCTGTCGTTCGTGCGGACTCGGGGGCACGTATCGCTGCTCCCCTTAACAACCGCTCTGCTGAGCAACGACGGCACAGCAGACTGGCGGCGTGTCTGCCTTCGCGGAGCGCGCGTCGGGCGCTGTTGCGGGCGTGGGCCACTAGGTGGCAATGTCGGCCTCTCTCTTTCTCCGCCTATCCCTGGCTGAGGTTGCCGCCGCTCCTGGCTCTGCTGATCCTGGCTCACTCCGCTGCCGAGCCAGGAGCGGGAGGGTAGCAAACGAAGCGCGCCCGCCGGAGAAGCCCGGAGTCTCCTACCCTAGAGAGAGAGAGAGACGCCCGGGCGGCTATCTTCCAAACCCAGGCTGGCTCGCCTTCGGGATGTTGGAGAGAGGCGAGAGCGAAGCAGCCCGCTGCCTCCCGCCATGAGAATCGCTCGGGAGGCGAGTTGAGGAGGATTCGGGGAGGGGAGAAAGACCCCAGACCGGATTCCCCCTCCCCAAAACTTTTCGTTCGGCCCTGAATGCCAGCCGCGGCGTTTGCCGAGAGAAAACTTCGCTCCTCCCTCTGGGATTTGGTAGGTGTGACTGTGGATCTCTCGCCGCCGCTATCCGCTCGCTCCACACGCCTCTCCTTCCCGAAGCCTCCAAGTATGTTTTGAGGAGCTCGGACCTCTGAATAATTCCATTCAGACTTCTCCCTTCCTTTCCCCCCTGCCGCCGCTACCGATCCACCCTGTTGAGCCTCTCCGATCCCAAGGACGCGGCGGCGGCGGCGGCTTCTTCCCCTTCTCCGCGGCTGCTGCCGATTCTGCCCCGCAGTGCTGGATCGTGGAAGGATGGCGATGTGAGGTTGATGACCGACGTCGCAGTCTCCGGTTCTTCTTCATACTTCGGGGAAGAGGGGTGATCGGGATTAAAATCGCCCTCTCTCCCCGATTTGCTGAGCCTTCTTTTGGGAATGGAGCGAGTGTCTAAGGCGATCTGGCTAAGAAGTCAGTAAAAGTGAGAGGACGGAAGATCGCTACCCCGTCGCAAATCTTCCGACCCGTTTTGGAAGGGAAGCAGGAGCGAAATACAGGATTATAGGTGGACAGATCTTTCACAAGACCTTCCCCAAACTCCAGAAGTTCTCTTCCATCCTCAGCCTTGCTCCGCCTCTGGGAAACCATGGCCGGGATTGGCAGCTGCGGAAGGATACTGTGTGGCGCGCTCTTCGCTCTTCTGGGCATCTCTTCGGTCAAAGGCCAAGGTAATTCGAGGGGGTATGTCTGGTCACGGAGTCCCCACGGACTGTTTTTGTCTTTGTAGCTTGGGGGGGGGGCTCTGGGTGGCAACACCGAGGGGGGCTAAGTTCCCGGGAGCTGCTGTCAACCGACGTGATACCTGCAAATACTTCGGATAAGGGATGCGTTTGACTTTTTCCAAGGAGTTAAGCGTAATGAAGTTGATCGATGCCTCCCCCCTCTCCCGTTTGTGATTGGTTAATGGAAGGGGCGAGGTAGATAAAAGAGATCGTGAGGACCTGGCAATTTAAGCCGACTGCCCCCCCCCCCCCCAATTTGGTCCGATCTGTGTTTTGACGGAGGTGATAGTGGGGGGGGGGGGGGGGGACGGACGGTGGCGATTTGTTTTGACGATGGAGTGGCGAACGAGGAGTCGTAGGGAAGTTTTGTGCCTGGTGATTTGCAGAAATGAAATGTTTATGCAAAAGTAATCAAGAGATCAAAACAAAGTGTAGAAGAGAGAGAGAGAGAGAGAGACGAGGAGAAAGGCAGACGCCAGACATCGAAGGAAGATAACAAGATCTTTAAAAGGAAACGGGGGCTGGGCGGCTGTTGGGGAGTAATAGAGTAGAAAGAGCAACGCACGATGTGTATTGGTGTGTGAGTGTATGCATAGTGGGTCTACACTATGTAGTGTAGACACTACAGTTATTGAAAATAACTGGAGTTCGAGTTTACAAAAAAAAGATGAAACAACACAGCCCCTCAGTTCATGAGGGGAAAAAAAGGAAATTTAAAATCTGTTGTCGGATGGTATCTCGATTAGAACCAAACACAATGCAAAACTCACAGTGTGAGCTTCTGAAGACTTAATCCGAGCAAGCGCGAAAGCGAGTTGTTTATTTTCTACTAAAATACACAGGACTGGGCCGCCCAATTTCCGAGGAAGAATTTGGCTAGGCTAGGGAAAAAAAATGTGTATCCTCGGGGCGGAAGGCTTTTTTTCTAAAAGCCCGAGCCGTGTCTCAGCCTCAGGAGAAACTCGGCGGCTTTTCCCTTCGCGAGCAGCCAAAAGGCTTCCGCGGCGGCTTTTTCCCGAGGAAGAAGCTTTGCCTTTGTTGGTGTGGTTTTGCGTGTTGGGGAGCGCGTGTGTGTGAGAGAGGAATGTGAAATCTCATACTATGAAAGGCGGCTGCCGGCTGGGATACCGAGAACTTCCCGGGGTGTAGAAATGCAACACGTGGGGCAGCCCTTTCGAGAGGTGTAGAGGCGGAGAGAAAGACCCATTCCACCCTCCCCCGAGAAAAAAAAAACTGAGAGAAAAACCGCCCGGTGCTTCTGGGAAGGGGAAGAGAGACGGGAATCTCCTCCAGACGCGCGCTCTCTCCCTTGCCAAAAATAAAGCCGCCGCCGTGGTGCTGAAAAAGGCGGGAGTGAATGAGGTTGACCTCTCTCTCTCTCTCTCTCTCTCTCCCCCCCCCCCCCCCCCCCAGTCAGTGCGTTGCCTGGAGAGAAACGCATTTCAGACGCCGCTTACAGGTGGGCCGGCCTCTAAAAGCAGTCCGGAGGAGCGAAGAAGGGGGCTCGCCCGAGGGGCGTCGTTGCGCCTCCGCGCCTCAGGCTTCGCTCTCTTTCTCTCTCTCTCCCGCCGCCGCCGCCTCCTCGTCCCCCGCTCCACGTTAGGCTAGGAGTGATGCGCCTGGAGGATTTGGCTGGAGGAGCCAAAACAGGGTCTCTCTCTCTTTCGGAGGAATTCCGGCGGGCGGGGCTGGAGCAACCGAGACCGGCCACATTCTCTTCTCGTCCCCCTGTCCCTCCCTTGAAAGCGCCAGTATTTCATGGCCACCGATACTGTACCCGCAAGCCGGAGGTTCTCCGGAGCCTTTGGGACTACAACTCTGATTCTATCCCAGTTTTTGTTGTTGAGGCGCTGGGGTGGCGGGGGTTGAAAGACAGGTTGCCAAAGAAATATGTAGACGGGATTGTCTTTTCTAGGTTTTTTTTTTAAATCCACTTGTTAAAAGATCTTTTAAAGGATATGGTGATTTGCAAAAGGAAAGGGGGGGGGGTGTTGTTTGATGTCCTCCAAAAGAAAAAAAAATGAAAATTGTTTAGGGGGTGGGGGAAAGAAAATGAAGGAGAAAAAAAATTAAAGCAGAGATTTATTTTTTAAAAAATATTTTATTACATGTGATATTCTTGGTACCCAGCATGAATCAGAAAGATTAAGTTGGCTACTTTATGGAGTTAAATTTCATTTTTACCTGACTAGTGGCCACAATAAAGATTTGATTTGTATTATGGCCAATCCCTATAAGCACACTTTTTATCTTCTCCTTTTACAGTATCAAAACCTTGGTGGTCTTAAGACTTTCTGAGGTTTCCTTGCTCTCCCCTCCTCCCTTTTTTTCAAGCCCTTTGGGCTGATCCAATATTTGGTTAGTTATCCAAATACTCACTTTAAATAACTGGAGCAGGTTTTACAATGTGCATATATCTCATCCAAACACCTTCCTCACTCCTCATTTTCTGTCTCTTGACCTGTCAAGATAACAATAAAGCCATGAATAGAATTTACAGTCACAAGGCAGGAGGATGGACCTATTTGAAGCTGCTGGTGCTCACTTTTGGAGACCACAAGGGAGTTTGGAAACAAGGGAGGATCACAGGAGCTCTTTCAGGACCGAAAGTGATTAATGAATTTCCGAGGCTCTTTATTGCCTGGAAAATTTGTTACCAAAGAGATGTTTGGTAGACATGGTAGAGATGCAAAATGATACACAACTTCTTCTTTGATCCTCAATGGGGGGCCGGGGTGGGGGGGAGTGAATGTGGATTAGAAGGATGGCAGAAATCTCAATGAATGAAAATACATGGTTGGATTTGTAAGACATGTGCTGTTTTTATTCCATTGAATGATTGTATTTTGCTGCTTTATCTGTTTTTTTAATTATATGATTATATAGATTTAATATAGTTATCCACTCCAATGAGATGATATAGAACATATCTTCCAGCAAACAATAATTTTACCAGTCATTTGGCAGAGTTAGCAGATCTAGGCTTCAAAAATCTGGACAGCCACTTAGATGGCAATTGGATTTTTCTGTATTTCACTGCTATCTAAGGATCCTCAGATGTTTGCATCCCAGTCCTGGGGGGAAGATCAGGTTAATTCATATATTAGTTGCTAAAATCCTTCCTCTCTTCCCGTCCTCTCCCAAATCACCAACCACTGTATTTGATACTCTTCTGTCCATTCTTCGCCCTAGAGCTGGCTGGAGCCTTGTTATCAGTAGTGTGAGTCAAATAAAGTATGTCATTGAGAAAAGGTTGTTGGAGACTATCCTTCCATGACAGCCCATGAGTTGGCAAATGCCACAAACTACCTCAGGACCTACTGATAAGCTAATTGCCTCTGGAATGCTCTTATGCTGTGCAGACTATTTTCAGCTACTTCTGTTATCTGAATGAGATACATAAATAGACTCTCTCTCTAAGCAGAGACCATTGATTTGGTTGCAGTAGCCAATGAAGCCTCTTGGAAACGTCATATGGTGTGAAAAGGCAAGAGGAGGAGATGGAGAATGCTTTTATTTTATGGCATTCTTTGGGGATGCAAAAGAGTTTCTCTTGTGCAGTTGTTTGAAGATATCCTCTTACCTTTGTAGTGTTTGCATCATTTATACGTGTTGGGAATGAAGAATAGATCTGTAAGAATATTATATCTGGGCCCATATTGTGCTGTACATTTACAAAGAGCGGGATCAGTAATTGTAATTATACTATTTGCATTTCCCCTATTCCTTAATAACTTACCAGAATGTACCTCTCTGACTTCTGAGGAAAAGGTCCAGGGGTGAAATGTAAAATTTGTTACTGCTGGTTCTGTGGACGTGGCTTGGGTGGGGGGGGGGGGTAATGTGACTGGGTGGGTGTGGCCAACTTTTAAAAAAAAAACTTTTCAAAGCATTTTTTCTAGTGCTTTGAAAAACTTCTGCCAATCAGGCAACTCAGCTGGGATCGTCAGAGACTTTTCAAAGCATTTTTTTTATCATCTCTTCGGCCAAGAGGTTGCAGAAAAAAATGCTTTGAAAAGCCTCTGACAATCCCAGCTGAGCCACACGATCATCAGAGGCTTTTTTTTTTTTTTACTTTTAAAAGCATTTTTTTTGTCAGAAGAGGTTTTAGAAAAAAATGCTTTTAAAAGTTTTTTTAAAAAACCCCTCTGATGATCCTGCGGCTCAGCTGGGCATGGTGGGGGGTGCGGGGATTTTTGCTACCGGGTCTCCGAACCACCCGCCGCCATCGCTACCAGATCAGGCAATCCGGTCCGAACTGGGAGCATTTCACCCCTGAAAAGGTCCCATTTTAGCAATAGCACTTAAACTTATATACCACTTACAGCCCTCTCTAAGCAGTTTACAGAGTCAGCATATTGCCCCTAACAGTCTGGGTCCTCATTTTGCCTTGCAAATAATGTCAGAAAATATGTAGTTTTAGAATGCCTGGCGATCTCTGTTCAGTATCTTCGTGATATTTGGGAGCATAGATGCCAAAATAAGAATTAACACATTGTTTCACATCTACTACAGATAATTCAATAATGTCACCAGAGTTTTAAGGGATGTGTTATTTAAGAGCAGAAGAACCAACTTTGGTTTCTACTGGTCACTTTCCTATATGTTAATATTAGTTTGACCTGTAGAAAATAGTAGATGATAATACTTATCTCCAAGTTATGAACAGCTTTACCTGCTGATTTAATAAGTTGATCTTCAGAAGGAAACTGGAGAAAATATGATCATTGTTTTCAGGCAACAAACCTGCAAGTCAGTACATCTCCAATTTAATAAAATATCAGATGGAAGAAAATGAGGTTGGGTGGGTGGGGGGAATTCTGCCTGAGATTTTGGAGGGCTAGAGTCATAAGAGACAATATTGAACTAAGTAGGCAAATAGTCTGACTTAGTATAACACATTTATTATGTTGTTTATAGCATGCTAGTCCACAAACGAAGTTTATCTAAACATCTAAATAAACATCTAAACAATGTATCTAAACATCTAAATAAACCATATACAGTGCAAATCTAAATAAACATCTAAAAGTGTACATATGGTGCATTCACACTGTGTTGCAGATATGAAAGGAAAGGCTCAGTGGAGGAGATTAAATTTTTCATACTCAACATCCCGCGTACAACTCAAAAAATGAATCTTACCAAGCATAGATATTAGCCAGGGTTCAGGCCTGTATTTTGTCAGTAAGATAAGCAAAGCATATTGCTCTGGAGGTGGTATCAGATTAAGAGAAGATCCCATCTTTCCCCGTGTTTTTTGTGCACCCCCCTTTATTTTAATGATAAATTATTATTATTATTATTACTATTACTATTACTATTACTATTACTATTACTATTATTATTATTATTTAACCCTTTTAATGTTTACTGGCTTTAATATTTGTAAACCACCCAGAATCACCTCTAGACAAGATGTGCGGCACATAAATTTAATAAATAAATACTTCTCTTCCTTTATTCTGTTGGGGAAGTGGATGTTGCCACCTGAGTCCTGTCTGGCTATGAAACCATTTTGTAACATTTTTGTAACAAAGGCACAAAATGTCAAAATGTTGACTCCTTGTAGATGGGGTCCAGTGGGCTGCCCAAAGAACATTTAGCCATGTTATCTGGGATTCTTTGGGACCTATGCATTCTGATAAAGAGGACAGGAAATCAGCACCCTATCTGATTCCCACCGTCTGTGTTCTTGGCTCCTGACTCCTTCAGAGAACAAGGCGAGGTATAGCTGGCTGGTTCTGGGAGGTTATCAGTTCTTATTTGGGAGAGAGAGGGTGACTGCATTAGACTTGCAAGAGGCACTAAAGAGATTTTCCCTCAGTCTTCCGTGTATCAATCCTTTCCCATTTGTTGAACGTCTATGTAAAATCATTGGCAGAGGTCATCCATCAGCCTGAGATGCAATATTGTTAATATGCAATGATACCTAGTATATGCAATGATACCTGGTATATTAGTTAATATGCAATGATACCTACCTAGATATCACAATTCCAGACCGTGCCAGAGATGAAATAGAAGTCTTGTCCTGGTTATTGGAGTCTGTCTGAGCCTAGATGCAATGAGAGGTTGAAATTAAATCTAAGCCATATGGAGTTACTATATGTCTATTTAGATTTTCAGACTATTGCAAAGTTGTGTCTCAGTAGAGTGGCACTAACTCTGAGAAAAAAATGTCTGTGACCCGGGAGAACTCCTGAATCATTGGATGGGCAGCAGGGCTTTTGTCCAGCTTTGGCTAGTGCAGCCCCTATCTACAGCCCAAGGCTCTTGCAAACTGATGCCCTCATTCCTTCTGAATAAAACTATAACAGTATTCAGTAGGAGTGCATGGATCTGTCTGAAAACCACCTGGGAATTATAATTGATGTCAACTACTGGTATTTACCAAGAGCACATTACACCCATAGTTTGCACGTACAGGGGTTACTAGTGACCTATGGATACGATTCAAAGTGCTGGTTTGACCTACTATGTCCTACTGTATATGGATTGTTGCCCAAGTATCTATAATATCTACTTGTTCTGACCTAGGTTTCCTGAGCCATTAAGACACACAAGTAGTCCTAAAAACCTCTTTTATTGTAACAGCTGTGAATTCTGTTAATTCACAGATGAGTCCCAATTAGTTATAAAGAGTCTTTCGGGATAATCACCCACCTTTATCTTCATTGACACTCTGCCAAAGACCTAATTGGCAAAGCCACATGGAGTCCAGAATCAAACAGAGCTTCAGGCTTTAAGCTGAACCGAATGAACAAACATTGCTTCCTGCAAAGTCCCACATCCCTTTGCTCCTCTTTTAAGTATTATGGGAGGGGCCACCATCTCCCAGCCCTACTCCCAAGTTGTCCCTTTTGTTTTAGCTGTTCTTGCCTTCTGGCAGCTCTGCACATGCACACACTGGGAACAGGCTCCCCCTGTTCCTCTGCCTCACTGAGATCTGACTCTGGAGGCTCCGGAGGCAGCACATACCTCCCAGGTGGCCCTTTCTCTGCTTCCGATGCAGAGCCCTCATCCGAGCCTTTCCCAGACTCCAGGACTGGCCCATGGTCCTCCCCAGCCTCCTCACTGTCTGACTCTGCTGCCAGCTCCGCAGGCTCCTGGTGGACCACAACACTACTAGTACCTGAATAGGGAGTCCAATACTCTCTCTGGTTGGAAGAAGAGTATTCTACTTTCATGAAGAAATGAAAACTATGAGGCATAATTTTTTTAGTCAATACTCCAAACTTGTGGAATGGCATCTACGTGGAATTAAGCCTTATTCCATCCCTTCTAATCTTCTGGAAACTGATGAAAGGCCTCTGAAGAGTTTTTGGAGAGTAATTTTTTATTGCCATCCTTACTTTATCTTGAATTTTCTTATTAATTTTATTTGATGCTTGATTTAATCATAGTTGTATTTTTATTATTTATTTATTTATTTATTTATTTATTTATTTATTTATTTATTTATTTATTTATTTATTTATTTATTTATTTATTAAATTTTTTATACCGCCTTTCTCCCGAAGGACTCAGGGCAGTATACAGCCACAATAAAACAACATATAGTACAAACTTTAAAAACATTTTAAAAACTTATTAAACAATTTGGCCCCAGATTAAAACTCAACAATTAAAACACCCATTTCAAATCCTTATTAAGCCAGGCCAGCTTGTTGGAATAGTAGAGTCTTAAGGGCACAGCGGAAGGTACGCAAGTCGGGAACCATATGTATCCCTGGGGGCAGTTTATTCCAGAGGGCAGGTGTCCCCACAGAGAAGGCTGTCCCCCTGGGGGTCACCAGTCAACATTGTTTGTCTGACGGCACCCTGAGGAGTCCCTTTCTGTGGGAGCGTGTTGGTCGGTGGGAGGCATCGGTGGCAGAAGGCGATCTCGTAAATATCCAGGTCCTAAGCATTGGAGCTCTTTAAAGATGGTGACCAATACCTTGAATCGTACCCGCAAGACCACCGGGAGCCAGTGCAGCTCTCACAGGAGAGATGTTACATGGGAGCGCTGAGTCACTCCCATAATCGCCTGCATGGCTGCATTCTGGATCAGTTGGAGCCTCCGAGTGCTCTTCAAGGGGAGCCCCGTGTAGACAGCATTACAGTACTCCAGACGGAAAGTGACGAGGGCATGAGTGACCATGCGCAGGGCATCCCGGTCCAGAAAGGGGCGCAACTGGTGAATCAGGCAAACCTGATAAAATGTCCCCCTGGCCACAGCCGTCATGTGATCTTCTAAAGACAGTGGTGCATCCAGGAGGACACCCAAGTTGCGAACCCTCTGTGGGGGCCAGAAACTCACCTCCAATAGTCAGCGATTGAACCAGCTTGCTATACCGGGACGCTGGGAGCCAAAGCCACTCGGTCTTGGAGGGGTTGAGTCTGAGCCTGTTTCTCCCCATCCAGATCCGCATGGCCTCCAGGCATCGGGACATTATGTCAAGGGCATCATTGGGGTGGTCTGGGGTGAAGATGTACAGCTGAGTATCATCAGCGTACTGATGATTACCAGTACTGCAATTAAGTTAGTATTTTTAAATTTTGATTATTGTTTTTCATCTGTTTATATTTATTATGGACATTTTGTTTATGGATGGTTTTTGTAAAACACCATGAGTCTATATTAATTTTGGTAGTATTCAGTAGAATGAATGAATGAATGATTAATTAATGGAATCCCTGATAACTAAAATAGTCTGAAATTGTAGAAAAAATGAAATTATAGAAAATTGCTGTCAATTTGCATAGATATTCCTGAACTAAATAGACCTAATGGTGTGAGCAAATCAAAGGAACTGAAAACATCCTATTTCTCCTTTGAAGTAATGTTGATAAGAGGTATTTTTCTTACTTGGGTAAAGTTGATCCTCTTTCCTATTGACACCACAGTGAGGTTTCAAAAATGGTTCAGTTCCTATTTTACAGCTGGAGGAAAAAAGATTCACCATAGATGTATGAGAATGATACATGACCTGTTCTAATCAGGGTTCAAAATTCCTGACAATGGTTATGAGATCCAGAGATCCAAAAATAATTAAATCTACAATATTGTAGGGATCTCTAGATGCTTTGAACTACATGTCCAATACATCACAGTGTAGCCAAATATGTATTCTCCAATTTCTGGAGGTGCGACTTGGGACAGTGAGATTCTGATTGCTGCAACATGAAGCTGCCCAGGTAATGTTTATTGAAGACACAACTTCAGTAAGCAACCTCAATTTTATCACCACCCAATCTGTTGCTGAGGCAGACTAAGGTTGGCTTCAGGTGATCCAGCATGAAGTGACATGCCAGCAGTAGATTTTCCATATAGACAGTCTAGAGTGCATGGACAAGGAATCCTGAGGTGCTGCTGTCAGGAGCAGTCATCTGTGGAGTTCCATCTTGGCCTTTGTGCCTCTCTCCCTCAGTGATGTTTTGACTGCAAGAGATCAGCTTCAGTAGCCATTTTCTTTTTTGAACAGCTTGTTCAACCAGTGATCTGAAAGGACCATTGCTCTCTCAAAGGAGAGTCCAGACAACTCTTTGCAAAACTGTAAAACTGGCTAGCCATTCCTCTCTCAATGTCTGTCATTGAAAGTATAACTGAAAGGACTCGCCTCTAATTCTTCAGTAGCTTGTGTGGCAGGAAATTCCCTTTGCAGGGGCTATTGCTCCCAGGAACACTCTGGTTTCTCTTCCAGCCATGGCTAAAACTAAAAAGTCTGTATTTATCAGCCCTGACTGATATGGCAGGGCTTGAAATTATTGGAGTGTCTTTTGGTTTTTGTTTTGTTTTAGTTTTAAAATCAGAGTATCCTTCTACCAAAGGTGAGATGAGATGCTTTCTTCTGCCTGAAGCTGGATGCATCTTTAACTGCTTCATTGAACCCTCTTCCTCCCCAAAGTAATAAATGTAGGACAACAGATGGGAAATGCAATCGGTTGAAAGTTCTTTTTTGTCTTGATTTCAGAGCGCCTTACCCAAGGCCATTCTGAAGTCTCTGCAAGTGCCAAGAAAACTGTTGCTTGTTTTGCACCTATTCATTCCTCTAAGAAATAAATCTGTCTTTTTGACGTCCCCCCCCCCCCCATCCACTCCTTATCTATCAAGAGGTAACACTTCAGACTGCACAGAACCCTTATTGTGCTTGTTTGGAATGGGCTGTTCTTGGAAATGCAGGGGAACCATTTTCCTCCTTGATTTTCCAAAGAGAGGCGGAATTGCAATGGAGGCGGTGTAGGAAAGAGAGAGACAGAGAGAAGCCAAGAGAGAGGCAGACGTTCAAAGTTCAGGTTTTAACAGCTTTTATAGGGCCAGAAAGAATAGGACAGTTTCCAACAAGTAGACAGTTGACAATGGGAAACCATGTATGATATGCCATGCACTAAATAAATAAATAGGAAACCACTGGCAAGGTAGAAATAAGCAACCTGTTGTTCTTCAGAGGCTTTAGACTGAATCCTGATTGGCTCCGGACAACATAGCCAACAGCATTATTTATTGTAGTTTACTAAATCTGGGGAGATACAGCTTGTTGATCTGTATGTAGTTCAGTAAGTCTGGGAACTGCCTAACTTTCACTGCCATATTTTGGCTTGAAAATGTTGTTCAAAAACCAATATCACATTTTGGCTTAACTCCCGTTTTCTGTAATATCCAAAGTATGGTTAACTATGCTTAGTTTCAACAATTCAAATTCAAGCTATGTTTCATGAAGCTGGATTGCTTAGTATAGTCAGTTCCACACTGGTATTAAATGGCAAGATGTAGTTCTAAAAAGTGAATAAACAAAATCAGGGCATGGGAGCTCAAAAGAAGGGCATGTTGAAGGTTGCATTTATCAAACAGCCCAACTGGTAAAATTTCACTAAGCCATAATAACCTAATCACATAGGCTGATTACCACAGCGTGATATACTAAAATGTAGCCATCAAATTTATTTATCATTCAAAGATTGTGTATCACGTGAATATAGTGTGGTTTTCCCCAGCCTGGAATTCACCAGATGTGTTGAGCTTCAGCTTCCAATCTACCGGATATGAATTACAGGAATCAATTCAAGCTTGTCTACAAGCACCAGGCATAACATCCAAATCCCGCAACTGTTTGTACCACAGATTTACATGTACAAATATGTGCTTGCAGTCATAAGTCAAATAAACGTGCAGCCCAATTTTTGAGTAATTTACTCAGAAGAAACAAATGTTGCCGTATTTAGTATTCACAGTTCTCTCAGGCAAATTTGCAAATAAATCTACTAACCCCATTCCTGTATTTCTCTCAGGGAGATTCACAAGGAACTGGTTCTGAAATATCCTTATAGCAACTCTTAAGCTTTTTCAGAAAGAACCTGCCATAGTTAGGACTTTAGAGTTTTTTAAAATGTCTATAAAATGAAGCTTCAGTTATTCCTAAATAAGCAAGAACTGTAGGTTTAAGGAGTGGAGAATATATGATAAAAGAGATTTGAGCAGAGTAAGTAGCATGATAGCTGCTGCTTGGCTGTGTGCTGCAATAGTATAATGAACGCTTTTGATTCCTTCACTATGAACGCTACATCTTCTGTAGGAATTGTACTCCAGTTGCTGTGTGTGCTGCCCCCTCCAGGTTGCAGGGAAAAGCTGCTTGAGGATTCTCTCAGCTGATAATGAGTCTTTGAATTACAATCGCTTTTAATGACTTTGATGCTGTTGAGGAACAATATTTGTGCCAGGAGCCTTGCAAAGAAATAAAGGCCTTCCTTTGATGAGTTTGGTAGGGAACCCAGAAGACAAGAAAGAGAAGCAGAGAGAAAGGCAGAACGGCAAATATACTACAGTTTTTTGTTCCATTCCAGTGACCTTGGCACTGTAAGTGTTTCAGCATCTGCTTGCAGTTGCTCTCAGAATAAAATGTCTATTCCTCACTCAGGTATGGATCACTTTCCACACATGGCTATTAAGTTTCCGATTATAAATCACCCTGTTTCTATATTTCAGCTCAAAGGTGGGTATGCATGGGGCACTTAGTCCTCTGAAATTGCACCAGCAACATTCAGCAGCAAAATGGCCAAATTTCAGAGCAAAGACCGAGATATATTAAGCAGTGCCTTGCTAGAAGTGAAATGTCAGCGGACTGATCAAGACAGGGGTGGGTTCTACATTTTTTTACTACCGGTTCTTTGGGTGTGGCTTATTTTGTGGGCGTGGCTTGATGGTCATGTGACAATTATTTAGGATTTAGCAGAGGTACTGGTCTACCAGGCTTTTAACTGCTTGCAAAGCTGTACCGATCTACCCATTTATTTTTTGCAGGCACTGGTCTACCCATTTACTTTTGCAGGCACTGATCTACTCATGTATTTTTGCAGGCACTGATCTACTCATGTATTTTTGCAGGTACTGATCTAGTTATGTATTTTTGCAGGCACTGATCAACTCATGTATTTTTGCAGGCACTGGTCTACCCATTTATTTTTGCAGGCACTGGTCTACTATTTGTTTTTTTTTAACACTGATCAGCTGTAGGGCGGCCCTTTGAAGCCCCGCAGCAAGAGTTTAAACAGTTTTCTTCCCCTCTAGCTATCAGCTGGAACTCAGGAGGCAGCAATAGATTGGGGGTCGGCCAAATAAAAGGTAAGAATAACACGGTGGGTAGGTCGGTGGGCAGGGGGGCAAAATCGGTTTGGTGATGTCATATCGTCACCGCTACTGGCTCTGGAGAACCAGGCCGAACCGGGAGGAACCCACCACTGAATCAAGAGAGGGCCTGTTGCAGCTCCCTTCCCAAAGAACATGAGGTGAGGGGGATTAGGAAGTAGGCCTTCTCGGTGCCAGCCCCTATTCTGTGGAATATTCTCCCCACCACCCCCAGTATGAATGACCCCCAAGCAAGATAAAGCACTTTTGATCTAATGTGCATTTGATTCTAAGATAAGTTAATTCAAAGGCTGTCTGTGGTGTTTAATTATAATTATTAGTTTAAATTTATTGCCCGCCCAACTCCAAAAGACTCTTTTCATACTGCTTATACTAATTGTTCATACTGTTTCATAATCGTTTGCTCATTTGTATTGTAACCATGTTACTACTTTAATTTGTGCTGAGTTTCTATATTGTTGTCTTTGACCTTGTGGTGTTCTGCCCAGAGTTTGCCAGGTTTTTGTTATAAACATTATAAAATAAAATACTGCAATGAATGGCTGTAGCTATTTGAAAGATCAAGAGGCTGACTCAGCCCTCAAATGTTGCCTTCCTTTGCTTTGCCTCCTACAGTTCTACACCCCCCCCCCCCTTTGGGAACATCATTCTATGATTATGGAAGAGTCTCTACTTCTTTCCCTGTGGTTTAGAATGTCCCAGGCACACATAACAGCCTACTTCCTCTTCTCTAAATTTATAGCTGCTCAAACACTGATGAAGGCAAAGCCTTCTCAATGCCCCTGGCTCTAGCTGCTGCCTCTTCTTTGCACCTAGGCTATAATTTCTTAGTAATTTAAGTCCAGAGCATAACAGATAAACTTGCAATATATTTTCCAGAAGGGCTCTGTGTCAGAAACTATGATGGTCTCTTTGATTGATTCACTTGTGCTTGCCGAGTTCCTTTTTCTTCTTTACCTGGTGTTTTTTTTTTTTAACTCCACTGCCTCACAGTCCCTAGCATTATGCTTGCCCTCAGGGGTTAACTACTCAGTTTCTCCTACAAATTTTTTCCCCATTAATTTTGCAAGCTTCCATCTTTGCTGACTTGGTTTAAAATATGATTATTTTTTTAGAAAGACCGATGTTAGTCTATAGAAGGAGGATTAGCACAAAAGCCTTTCACTGGACTTGTAGATGGTTGAACAAATCACATTTGTGTGTAACTACTGCTGCGCTGTTGTGCTTAGTTCAGAAATTTTAAAAGCACACAAAAGGAATGGGTGAAATGGAGGTGTAGCTTGGAAACTAAATTCCTTAGTCTAAAAACACACTTAAAGACCTGGGACCTTAATTAGATGCTATAGGAAATGTATAGTACATTTTGGATTGGAAAGTGGTATTTTGCAACATTTATTTTATTTATCCAATTTAGGGCCCCGCCTGACGCCAAACTGACTCTGGGTGGCGTACAAGAAAACCAAACAATATAGAGAACACAAATAGTACAATGTAATAACAAGGTAAAAAAAGGAGAATGAGGTAAACAAAAGAGAATAAGAACAGATGGTGAGTCTGGCAAGTAGCACTCACACACACACACACACACACACACACGAATATATCTAATGACTAAAGGACGTGGTGGCTCAGTGGTTAAGATGCTGAGCTTATCGATCAAAAGATCAGCAGTTCAGTGGTTCAAATCCCTAGTGCTGCATAACGAGGTGAGCTCCCATTACCTGTCCCAGCTTCTGCCAACCTAGCAGCTTGAAAGCACGTAAAAAAAAAAATGCAAGTAGAAAAATAGGGACCACCTTTGGTGGGAAGGTAATAGCATTCCATGGACCTTTGGCGTTTAGTCATGTCGGCCACATGACCACAGAGACGTCTTCAGACAGCACTGGCTTTTCGACTTTGAAAGGGAGATGAGCACCACCCCCTAGAGTCGGGAATGACTAGCACATATGTGCGAGGGGAACATTTATCTTTATATCTAATGAGCCCAGAAACCCTAAGCAAGGCTTGGGAGAACATCCAGTTCTTCAGAGCTTCCCAGAATGCTATCAGGTTGGAAGCCATACAGATATGAAGGGGACCTCATTTTTTTACCTTGTTATTACATTGTACTATTTGTGTTCTCTGTATTGTTTGGTTTTCTTGTACCCCAGGGAAGGCACATTTCCTAGGTCTCAAAGAATGACAGTGTTGAATTGAAAAAACCCAAAGCTAGTGGTAGGTTTCAAAAAAATTTGCTACCGGTTTGGTGGGTGTGGCTAGGTGGGCATGAGACTGAGTGGGCGTGGCCAACTTGATGGCACTCATGCCCACTCAGTCACATGACCTCCCCCCCCACCTAGCCACGCCCAGAGAAAAATGTAGGAAAAATTTTAGAATTTCCACCTATCTACACCCACCCTCCCTTCACCAGTCACCCCATTTCCCCTCCTTTAGCAGCCCCGGCCCTAGCCCCGCTTCCTTCCCCACCACCACCTCTTTGTTCAGGCTGCTTACCTTCTGCAGTAGCTGGTCCAGAGTCCAGAAGGAGTTTTCAGCAGCTCCTAGCCAGCCACTGCTGCTGGAAAGTGGCTGGCAAAGAAGCCTCCCAGGCCACCGAAAAGTACTGGTGGAAAAAGCTGCTGCTGCCGTCGCCTCCATGTTCTTGTGTATGTGCATCCCATTGGACTTGCAAAGCAATGGGATGCGCATGTGCAAAGAACGTGGTGGCAACAAACATGGCGGTTGGGGTGAGCAAGTGGTGACAGGAGGACCAATTCGGGAGCATGGCCAGCCAGCCATCGCTACTGGTTTGGTGACCGCGGCCAATTTCCCGCCACCAGTTTGCACAAACTGGTGTGAACCAGCTGAATACCACCTCTGCCCAAAGCACACCAACTTTCTCTGCTTGAACTGGACAGGCAGACATCACAGGAAGTAAATTTTCCCTCCGATAACCAGGCCTGATGTTGGACTGTGCAATGCTTTACATATAGTCCTTGACTAATAACCATTCATTCAATGAACGTTCAAAGTTACAACACTGAAAAAAGTAAGTTATGACCATTTTTCACACGACCACTGAAGCATCCCTGACACAATCAAAATTTGGACGCTTGACAATTAGCTTGTATTTAGGATGGTTGCTGTGTTCTGAGGTCATGTGATCACATTTAGCAACCTTCTGACATGCAAAGTCAATGAAAAAAGCCAGATTCGCTTAACAATCCTAAATGAACAACTGCAGTGATTCACTTAACAACTGTGGCAAGAAAGGTCGTAAAATGGGGCAAAGCTCCCTTTCTTGCTTAACAGTGGAAATTTTGGGCTCAACTGTGGTCATAAGTTGAAGACTATGTGTACTGGTCATAATCAGCACCTTGAACTGTGCCCAGAAGCATACTAGTTAACCAGTGCAGCTCGTATACTGTCACATACTGTAGGTCAGGGCTGTCAAGCTCCCAGCCCGTGTGTTGGCCATGCCCATGCCCATTTTAGGAAAGGGGAAAAAAGATCCTATACGTCAGATGATGACACCATGATGACTTGAGTTTGACACCCCTGGTGCAGGCATATCAACTGCTCCAAAAACTGCATTCCAGATCCGTTGAAGCTTTCAAATGGCCTTCACCAATAGCCAGAATGCAGACTTCCAGGATTCAATAGAACAGCTGCACCTTTAATCCAGAATGAAATGTTTATATCAGGGAAGCTACTTTCTGCAGCCATATAATCTTGGAAACAGATGTGATTGCTTCAACAGATTGTAGACTGCATTGCATTCGCATTTCTGTGCTTTCTGAAGTAAACTTTCTACTCAGAACTGAAGGGCTGCAAAGCCTAAATATATAGATGTCTTCTCAATTCACGTCTTCTTCATGTGAAACACATAATATATATTCCTTAGTGTTTGGGTTCACTCAACACTCAAAAAATTTCTCCCGTGCAACTGCTAATCATGGATGGACAACACTTCAGCAGTTGCATTGAGAAGATTTAAATAGACATAACCCTCAATCCACCCACATTTTGGTATGGAGACAGCCTGCAATTATACTTTCCTGCTCCACTTCAAAAGAGATGTTTCCCAGCTTGCTTCAGCACAAGTCCAGCTGTGCGCTTCTCCACTGTAATTTAATTCAATCTAGGCCATGTCTGCGTTCTTACTTGTAGCTGTATATCTGAAGATTGAAATTCAGACAGCAATTTCTTAAACTGGCTTCATTTTCAGCCTTTTTTGGGGATGAAAGGCGAGCAATTTACGGCTACCATGTGCAAGACTGCCCTAAATCATAAATTATAGATTTACAAAGCCTGCAAACAAATAAAATGCATCATAGTTTAGGGTTACATGAGAACTCAGCTTTTCTGTCATTCCATGGTCTCTTCCCCCCCCCCCCCCCAATTCAGTGAGTTAACTGCTCACTTCTTGCAGGGATAAAGAACAGAACATCCCAAATATAATAAAGTCTCATGTTAGTCAGATAATTGTTTTTACAATACCGGGTGTGTAATCGCCATTTATCAGTCAATCAACTAAGACGTTTTATACAGACTGGGGGAAAAATTGCATCTATATAGCCACCATCCACTTTTGACCCCTTGAGATAGCAATATGATTTATGCACTGGGGTGGGCAAAAGTATTCTGAACAAATAGCTTTTTGGATTAAACTTGCAAAATAGCATATGAGGGGAAAAAAAGGGATATGTAAATTGGCAACAGTTACTTTGCATTTCTCACAATGTCTTCCAAGGCCTGTCGGTTTTCAAGGCTAATAAAACGAATATTATCTTTGCAAAATTGTTCTTTCCTTGATCTATATTGCAGCTCACATAGCAATATTCTGGACAGTAAGGTGGTTGTGTACTTATTTTGTGTCTTCACTGGGGATTTAGGACTATGTGGTACTACAAGAAATCATTCCAATGTAGCCATAGAGTTGCATAAGGTACGGATGGTTAGTAATCTAGAAGAGGAAGCAGAAAGTGAAATATAGACACCTTCCTTCCTTTTGACTTCTCTCCTGACTATTCATGTTATATACAGCCAGCCAGAGTGAACTGATGGTATCTCACTCATTCTAATAGAATCCGAATAAACTCAATTTCTCTTTCCAGCCTTAAGCATGGATTGTAGACTTCTGGTAAATAAAATAAGGTTTTTGAATGGAATTGGAGACATTCAGGTAAATCATCAATTGCTCTTATTATGGGTATATTTTGATTGTAGCAAGGGAAGGTCATGTTCTTTCCTTGAACTGATTAAGTTGTCTAACTTTTTCCTAAATTTTTCTTTGCACATTTTTTCTTTGCACATTTTTTCTTTGTACATCTCGTCTTGTTTCTTTCAATTATTCTTAAAGCTTCATCCCAAAGTCAGATTGCATTCTACCTTCCTGTATGTTACCACTGTATGTTCTGGCCACTGGTTGGTTACGCCAGCAAATGCCAGTTCTAACAGGTCAAGCATTACTATATACTTCTAAGCTACTATCTCAAAGTTGGATATGATTGATTCACTTCTTATTTTTGAATGTTTATTTGCACTGTTCCTCTCCAGATGTTTATTGAAATATTTTTTCCTTGTTGCTTTTTGGATAATATATTGTAGGACGGACAGTAGTTGGTTTTTCTCAGGTGAAAAATAATAACAGCCTCATGATGTGGTCCATTTTCTAAGTTAAAATATTGAGTATAAATGCAACCTAAATATGTATATGCTTTTATTAAATAATTATGACTGGCTATAGCTACCAGATTTGCCTCTGTAATGTTTCAGTGGTTCCCAGAATGAAGCACTATACAGGCCTCAGCTGGCATTGAACATATAAGCTAACAGTGTTCAATGCCAGCTGAGGTAAAACAGTGTAAGGTCTGGGTCACAATTACCCTATGTGAAATAAGGCAAAATAAGTAGCTGAGAAAATCTCAAATTATGATTACTAATTTTGATTTGAGGTGGTATCCATCTTAAAAATGTCTTTATTAAGGAGAAAATTGGTAGATTCCGAAGATAAAATGAATTCAGGACATTTAAAAAAATTCCCTTTCATATGATTGCCTATGCAATTTGACTCTATCAATTCAGTGACTAGAAATTAAATGTCAGCATATTAGAGTAAAAAGAAAAACCCTTTTTAATCCAAGTTGTACTTACTTTGGCTGTATTGTTTGGGAAGATGTAAGATGTTAAGAATATAGGACTGTAATATGTTACTATAGTATTACTGCAAAAATACCACCCACCCATTGTACATTTAAAATACTTTCTCCTGTTTCTGTTTCTGGTTCCCAGCTGGAACTTAAAAAGTTCCAGCTGGGATTGCTCTTTCCAGAAGCTTATGGGGCTGTACTTTGGAAGTCAGGAGTTAAATAGCTTGTATTTCCCTACAAAGTTTGCAGCCAGTGTCTTTTGTTGTACAATCAGCTCTGCCAACTATAGAAAGGCTGATCAATAACAGCTTGAGTAGTAGAGAAAATAGGAACAGAAGAATGAAAGGGGGTAAAAAAAAAAGTCAAAAAAAGAGAGCCAGTGTCCTAATGGCTCATCTTAAATAGAAGTAAAAAGTTACATTACTTGCAGTGGTTTATACATAAAATTGAAATTACAATCATCAGGAAGGAGCACAGAGAGTTTAATTATTGTAGACTTGGCACTCTATAATTATTAATTACTCAGGACAAAAAATAACTTATTGATTAAGGTTAATTGCTAATTATCTACAGAGAAGTGCAGTGCTTATCAGGGACTAATGGTGTATATGTCTTAAACTGAGCCCCAGGTGGATTAACTTGTTAACCTATCCTCTTTGTTTTCTGGCAAGTCTTTCATACTTTTGATTTTGCCACCCAAACATTTGGACAAGGTTCCAAATGAAGAGAATATAACCCCTTTCCTTTCCTTTCCTTTCCTTTCCTTTCCTTTCCTTTCCTTTCCTTTCCTTTCCTTTCCTTTCCTTTCCTTTCCTTTCCTCCCCTTCCCCTTCCCCTTCCCCTTCCCCTTCCCCTTCCCCTTCCCCTTTCCCTTTCCTTTCCTTTCCTTTCCTTTCCTTTCCTTTCCTTTCCTTTCCTTTCCTTTCCTTTCCTTTCCTTCCTATCAGATGGCCAGTGGTAAAACACATAGAATGGCAGCCAGCCAGCAATTAGCCTACATCCTTCCCTTTTTTTTCAATCCTCTGCAAGGCTATAAAGTTACATCCTGAAGGAATGGATGGATGTGGGAGGTAACAGCAAGATGTCACATCCACTTGGATATGTTGGGGTGGGAAAATTTCCAGAAGATAAGGGAGCTCTGCTATGGGAGGTTGCTACCCCATGTGTCAGAGGAAAAATGTTCTCTCTATTATTTTTGAAAAATAAGATGAACAACACTATAAAAATTGCATTGCATCAGAGAAGGAACAGTAGCCCTTGTATGTGGAAGGGGCTTTCACTGTGATCTACCATACTAACAACAAGAATTTGATGGAGCTGGAATCATCCTTGCTAAGTAATTTTTGCTCCTTGTGCTTTGAAGTTTGGGAACTACAATCAGAACCAGGCTATTGAACAGGTGGCAATCAAGGTGACAGAATTCTTAATGTTCCAATGCTAATTGATAAACACAAGAGTGTATGAAAGGAACTTTTTACTTTTCATAGCAGCAACCCTCTTGCCCTTTCTCTTTACAAAAAAGGTTTTGCAAAGTATTTGCATGTATCAGACAAAAGAAGGTGCTAATGCTAAGTAAATTAAAAGATGAAACACAATTCTTTCCAAAACTTCAACACGTTGAATGTGTGTGTTGCAAATAGACAATCTCTTGTACCAATGCCAGTTTTAGTAAGCTTTTTGACTTGCATGCAACCAGGGAGCTTCTAAATTTGAGATGCTTATAATCAAAAGTATGAAAGACTTGCATGTTAGAGGCATTAGTTCAGCAAAACCCCAAAGCAAACTTCAAAGGCCTTTTTTTAAAAAAACCACTATGCCTGCATTTTGACAGAATATGCTAATCTGATGGATGGTATACACGAAGGATGAATTTCCTTTCCCATTATTATTTTTTTTTCTAAATCCACTAGAAGTGGAGATCATCATAAAGACACTATATGTTTAAAGCAACCATGCACTCCAAAGTTTGCAGATTGCTAAGAAGATAAAATTCCTTTCCTGCAACTGGACTTTGAAGACCAGCTACTTTTTTCTTAACCAAAACCATGCTTTCATACCAAGTCTTTCATCCAAAGTGTTTATAGCCACACAGCAAATGTTTGGTTAGACATCATATTACTAGACAACCAGTTCTGAGCTGCAAATTTCCAGATAAGTTGCTATTTTATGTCTCTCTTTACTCCTTTCTAGTCGTTGCCATATTTGTTCAGGCCAGACCTACTATTCTTAGCTACTGACAAGAAACTTTAAACTGTATTGAATAATAGTGCTCCACATTGTATATGCAAGACGTATGACGCAGTTAATAATTTTACTAGTGCCACTGACAGGACAGCTCAACAATTAGTAGTCCAACTTAAAAGAACCATTAAAACACACACACACACACACACACACACACACACACACACCCCTTAACTTTACATAACATTAAAAACACATACCGTAACTTTAAACATAAGGCAAGCACTCTGTCTTATGTCTAAAGCTAAGGTCCATTCTCTAAGCTTTCCTTAAGCCTTACTGATCTTGGTCTAACTTCGTATTACACCAGAGGTGTCAAACAAGAGGTGAAATGCTACCGTTTCAGACTGGTTCGGCTGAACCGGTAGCGGCGGTGGCACATGGTTCAGAGAATCAGTAGCGACTGCAGCGTGAGGCTCCGCCCACCTGCCCGGACATCTGTACTCTGTTTTTGACCTTCTGTGCATGCGCAGAAGGTTTTGCGCATATGCAGAGGGTCCCATGCGTGCATTGAGCACACACTTCCGAACCGGTAGGGAAGGTAAGTAGATTTCACCCCTGTGTTAAACTCACATCTTCACAGCAGCATCACCTGATTATCTAGACTTTCCCCCCCTTTGCTAAACTGAGTGTGGGCGTGGCCGGCAAGTGATGCATCCGGCCTGTGGGCTGGGAGTTTGACAGTTCTGCATTAGACTATAGCCATGATGGAGAACCTATGGCATGTGTGCCGGAAGTGGCACATATAGCCATCTCTCCGGGCATGCAAACCATCGTCCGTTACTCTTCCAGGTTCTGGTGTGTTGGCCAGCTGGTCTTTACGCATGCAGAAGCACCGGAAACTGGAAGAGCAGCCGCCCATACACACCCAGTGCACATACACACTGGGTGGCTGCTCTTCTGGTTTACAGCGCGCAGATGCACACCGGCCAGCTGGTCATCGCACATGCATGCATGCCAGAAACTGAAAGACCATGTGGCTGGTGCGCATGGTCTGTGTTTGCCAGAAACCGGAAGATTATCTTCCCAGCGTGCACCTGCGCACCAGGAGGCTGCTTTTCTAGTTTCCAGTGCACTCATACATACCGGCCAGCTGGCTGTCATGCACACATGTGCACCAGAAACCAGAAGTCCAGGTGGCCAGTGTGCATGCGCATGCTGGAAACCAGAAGATCATCTTTCCGGCACGCACATGCTCCCCGGGCGGCTACTCTTCTGGTTTCTGGCATGCAGGGGCTTGCGCGCTCTCATTTTGCCACTAGATGCTGAAAAGGTTCGCCAACACTGGACTATAGGAAGACCCTATAATAGTTAGATGAACAAGATAAGGTGGCTTTTATGGAAATACAAGGAAAGATGTGCTTGTTTAGGATTAATTGATGGTTCCTTGGAGAAAACTGCCTCCCTACTTTGAGTATTCTGATTTTAACATAATGCAAAAGGAAGATGCTTTGCCCAGCAGTTGTGTTGACTTAGATTAATGTTTACCATTAGCAATGCCCATTTCAAATAGCTAGCCATAGACCTAAAGAAGGTACATCACCCGTCAAATCAGATGATCACAGACCTTGCTCTGGGAAAAATTCAAACTGTTTGAAGCTTTTAATTAGAAAAGAAACTATGCCTATTTAAGTGGAAAAGATGCGTTTTGTAGCTTGTGTAGTATGCTATCTGGATGTTGAAGCCTCCATCTTACAAAAGATGCAGATGGAACTTCTTTTGGGAACTCAAGATCACCCACTGAATCAAGGTGATACTAGAATTTAACAAAATAGTCTACTCCGTATATGTAGAACCCTTCTCTTTTCCTAGTGACATCATATTTTATTTCTCCACTGTGTAGCTTGAAAGGCATTCTGTCCTCTTATCTCCCTCTGCCACACAAACACACACACACACACACACACACACACACACACACACGTAGAGTTAGGATTCCAGCAAAATGCCCTTTGGGCAAAAAATGTTTTCCTTCCTCTTTTGTCAGCTCAGTTGTACCATCCCTTTTTTTTTAATCCAGCACAGAGTGGCTTTTTTCCTTCGGGCAGGTAGCAGGGGAGGGTTGGTATGGGGCTTCCTGCCTGAGCAGGGAGTTGGACCAGAAGGCCTCTAGTCTTCTAGACTAGTCTTCTAGTCTTTCCCAGCAACACCCAGTTATTGCTTTACCCCTCACTTGACTATTAGGTTTTGGAGGAATAAGGGACAAAGAACATGTGAATATGCTGTAGAGGAGGAGGAGGTGGAAGGAGGAGGATTAAAATTTGATATTTCTTAGAAAGCCATTAGTGGTTTAGCGCAGCCCTGAAATTGAGATGATGGGATAATCATAAAGAGAGGAAGTATTATTTGCTGTAATATAAACTGTCAATGACTCTGGCAGGGAGCTGTGACCTGGCAAGACAGATGGCTTTTGGGTGTATTTCCATGTGTGATAGCATATGTGAAACCTTGAGAAGCAGTTCTGAGGTTGGATTACTCTGATTTCTTCCTATGTGTTAGGGGTCTTGATTTGTATTTGGTCCAAGAATTGCAAAGACAATTAATCTATTCTTAGTTTGCAACCACTATAGGGCAGCAGCTCAGATATTGTCCTGGATAAACAAACAGCCTTTGTTATGTGTTCAGCTTTTGGTTTGGTTTGGTTTCATTTCACCCTTGAAAAACATATCAAAGTCCACAAAAAACTCTCCAGAATGCCACTTCTGGCCCTTTGGCTAGAAGAGTAGAGATTCTACAACATCTTCTCTGCTCCATTTCCATTGCTGTGAGGGACCTTCCCTTTGACTGTGTGGTTTGTGATAGAGGAAGTTGATTTTAGCCTTGTTTTTTTTTTAATGGAAAGATGAAGATACCTGACACCGAAAGCTTGTAGGACTTCTGGAGAAACAGTAGAAGAATGAGGAAAATACACATCCTTTGCTTTTGTTTTTAATGGGATCCACCAGAAGAAGCTATCCTGACTTATATGGGAATCACTTGCTTGTCTGTAAATCACACAGGCTCCAGTGATGGATTTTAACCGTCCGTGAAAAAACCATCCTCTCTTATTCCTTCTGTCATGGGTACTAAATCAGTACATAAGAAAAAGGAGGAAAACTAAAATGGGGGGAAAACCTTCAAAGAAATATAATTTGGAATGGGTGACCTCCCCTGGCTAGCAACAGTCTTCTCTTAGTGTAGTTCAGGGGTGTCAAACTTGGTTTCAGTAACGGCTGCATCAGGGTTTTATTTGACCTCGGCGGGTATGGCCACAGTGGGCGTGGCCAGCTCGACATCATTTGTGTCAGGGTGTCTGTGGCGGCCCAAGTGCTCTGCCAGTGAAAATGGGCTCCCAAGCTCTGTTTTCAGCTGCAACAGCTCCTGCAACCCTCTGCCAGTGAAATGGAGCTCGGGAGGGCCATGCGTGGCCCTCACAAACTCTGTTTTCGCTGGCAGAGGCACTGCAGGCAGTCCTCCACTGTTTCCAGGGTGGTCCCTCAGACCAGATCTAAGCATCCCATGGGTCGAATCCATCCTGCGGGCCTTGAATTTAACACCCCAGATGTAGTTCATCTTCCTACACATCTTCTGTTCCTGTGAAGATTATTGACTGGTTTATGAGGTGCTTATTTGGAGGCCAGTCCTACCCTTAGTTAGTGTGAGATGGCCACTTCTGAGAACAGGAGCTGAAGGGTAGGGGGCAACTAGGAAGCATTGGAGTACTCTCAGGGGTGAAATCCAGTGGTTCTGGCAGGTTCTGGAGAACCAGTAGTGGAAATTTTGAGCAGTTCAGAGAACCAGTAGCGGAAATTTTGAGTAGTTCAGCTGGCCCCAGAGTGGGGTGGGAATGGAGATTTTGCAGTATCCTCCCCTGGAGTGGGGAGGGAATGGAGATTTGGCAGTATCTTTCCCTTGCCATGCCTACCAAGCCATGCCACGCCACGCCCACAGAACCAGTAGTAAAAAAAAATTGGATTTCATCACTGAGTACTCTGCAAACTTTTTGGATCAAGCCTACTTTGTGTCCCTAATTTGCCTGCTGCTCTTCCATTTATGGCACTGGAGGGAGGGAGAGGGAACCTGGAGTGTTTTGTTGGCCTTGTTGCTAAAGATGAATTCTGTAGTCATTTGGTCTCCGGGTATTCAGGAAAAGACTTAGAACACATGTTTCAGCTCAGCCTATTTTCACCAGTCTTTATTTTTGTGCGCGTGGCTTTAGTACAAAGAAAGGGCAAGTTTTATGCTTCTATTTTTAAGAGAATTTATTATGATTTGAAAATTACAACTGTTTGGTTTAATTTATTATTTAATTTAATTATTATTTGATTTTGAGGATAATAAATAATTAGTATTTGAGAACCTTAGACTTGCAAAATTGATGTCACTCCCAGTGGGTAGATCAGATCCCAAAATCAACTCTACTGGAAGACTAGAACCAATACTCTTTTGAGATAGGCTATAATAACAGAATCATGGAAATCAAATTGTGCTTTACCTCTCTTCCTTCATATTCCCAGATGTATGAGAAAGGTGTTGGCCTGAGCTGTTTCTGAATATTATTGTGCTTCCCAAGATTTAATTAAAGAATGTTTCAGCCTTTTTTTTTTGCTTAGGTAGTACTTCTTGTAAATTTCTGCCAAGGTCATCTTCCTTACTTTTTAACAGAACCCAATGGATCCAGTCATGTTATACATTCCATTTTCTTACCAATAGCAACATTGTCTCTGGTTTTGCTACCACTCTGCAGACTTTTGAATCTACAGTCAGGAAATACATGGACAGGAATGGGATGGTAGCTGAACTTGCAGGGTATATTTATTTACTACTAAAACTCCCATTGTTATGACTTTTAACTGGCCAAAAATGCATAGCAGGACAATAATTTTTGTATCAAGGTACCTCAAATGGACTAATTTATAGAATGTGTCCAAAATCTGGGACCCCTGACACCTGAGGAATGAAATTTGGGAAAGTTGTGGCTGCTTCAGTGCTATTGGTCGCTGCTGCTGCAGTCATATAATCTTCATTTTCAACATTCTGTGACAGTTTCCCAGCCAGTCGCTCAATCCCTTGCTCCCTCCCTCACCCAGTATCAGCCACTGAACTGCCTGCTGGAAAAAAAAAAGTCTACCTTCTTCGCTATCTCTTCCTTCATCTAGGACAGAGAGACAATTTCCAGGAATTGACCTAAGAATTGCTTTATTTAGAATAGCTTGCTTACTTGAATAATTTATTTAATCTGCATTTGTTCAAATCAAATCTATTCGTGTACAAAATAGCAATTTTTCCTCCTTTTTTTCCCTTTCCCTTTTCTCTTTTTAAATTGTATAAACTTTTCCAGAAAGATACCTTCAGGTTTCCTGTCTTTTCTTTTCAACACTGTCTCTTCAACAATTTGAATAATTTAAGACACTTATGATAAGTCTCAAAAATGCTTGATATTTTGGTCACCCTAAAACAATATGGGGAAATTACCATAATTGGTATAGATATCATGTTCATAGTCTTCTAAATATGTTTGGCACACAGAAAGAGATATTCTCCACCACACATTTGTATTTCCCATTAATGGGAAATTTCCCATTTTTTTCAGAATTAGCATTGCATCTGCATTGGATTTCCACTAGCCTTATAAAATCAAACTGTGATAGAATGTCTGATATTTTTGATGAATTAGGGACAGTGTGGAGTTATGTTCCCTCTAGGTCTTGTAAATTAGGTGTGAGCTGCTACTTTTCATCTGATACAGTAGCTTAGTAGGGGTGGGTGACAAATAGCAACTTTCCCAAGGCTACCTAGTGAGTTCATCGCTAAACAGGGCTTTGAATTTGACTTCTAAATCCTTCACACCCCCGCAGGCTTTTAGGGATCAGTGGTTAAATCAGAAATGATAGAGCAGCTAGCCAGATATCTATGAGTGAATCCATCTGACATTTTGGCTTTTGGCTGAAATTGCAAGATACTTTCCTGATTCATCCAACTTATATCTCCTTTGAATTGTGATGTGCCATCGCAGATAAAATTCTAGGTAGATCAATGAGCAATTTACAGGTAGACCTCAGTTCATAATCATTCATTTAGCAACTGCTTGAAGTTATAACAGCACTGAAAAAAGTGGCTTATGATTCATCCTTATAGCATCTTCATGGTCATGTGATCAAAATTTGGTTATTTGGCAACTGGCATTTTATTATTTATTTATTTAGCACACGACATACAATATCAGGGAAATCTATGCATGCTAGCCACACAATGGAGTCCCAACAGCCTAGATTGCTAGTTTATTCTGTTTGGTGCTTGCATGTCTATCCTTGATGCACCGCAGGGTGTCAACTAGCTTTACATCAATTAGCTAACGGCGCTCAGGTTGCTGGCTCTTCCACACTCCTCTGCCAGTCTTCCCTCACCTCATATCATGATGCCTCATGTCTGGCCAGATCTAACTGTATCTTCCCCACACATGAGAGAAGCTAACGTTTTCCCACCAAAGTGGTACCCATTTATCTACTCACAATATTGCATGTTCTCAAATTGCTTGGTGGGCGGGAGCTAGGGATCAAGTGACTGGACTCACTCAGTCTCATAGAGCTGGGCTTGAACTCAAACCGCCTGAGTGCAAACCATTGGCAGTTCCAGCATCATTAAGCCACTGCATGTATTTATGACAATTGCAGCATCCTGTGGTCAAATGATTGCCATTTGTGACCTTCCCAGCTGTCTTGTGACAAGCAAACTCAATGGGTTGTAGGCATTTATCAGATATACTTTTTAACATTTCTTGCTTATTTTGTTTTGTTTTATTAGCTTTATATTCTAGCTTTCGTCTAGGTCTAGGACAGTGATGGAGAACCTTTTTGGCATCTAGTGCTGAAAAGGGATTTGCGTATATATGTGCGCATCTGAGCCACAACCCGGAAGAGAAACTGCCCAGGGCGCATGCGCGCACCCAAAAATGAACTTCCACTTTCAGCTACCGAACTTCCGGTTTCAGCCAGCTACTCTTCCGGGTTTTGGCGCACATGCACATGTGATGATCAGCTGGCCAGTGCGCATGTTCATGCACAAAAACCGAAGACCAGCTCTTCTAGTTTCTGGCACTATTGCATGCAAAAAGGCCAGCTGATTGTCATGTGCACATGTGTGCCAGAAACCCGGAAGAGGAACAGGTGACGCCTTGTGTGCCAGACGACATGGCTCTGTGTGCTACTTCGGGCACGCATGTCATAGGTTTGCCATCACAGGTCTAGGAGCTCAAGATCTAGCTTAAACTGTATGAAAAGAAAAAAAATGGGTAAGATGATACTATATCATACAGTGCATACAGTAGGAACACTACTCATTTTTTTTCTCCAAATGGCATTAAGAAAGAGGTTGGGCTGAAAGAAACTAACTATCCCAAAGTCACCCAGTGAGCTCCCTCTCAAATGAAGACTTGAATGTGTATATTCCTGATCTTAGTCCATTGCTCCTACCACTATATCACACTAGCTCTGTTTTAAAATATACTTCATACTAGTGGCCCAGAATACTCAGAAGTAGCAGCTCGCAGTAGCTAAACCATAAAAACTCTACTCTTCAAGTGCATTCTTTCACTCTCTATACATAGCCTTTGGGAAGCCTTGTTTTACCAAATAGGAAGGATTTACTATCATAATGTTAAGAAAGCCTCTTTAACCCTATTTAGTATTTAGAAAATAGGTGCCATTGTCTAGCTAACAGATCTTTTTTATAAAACTGGAATTTAAATGTTATAGAATCTATTTCCATATAGACTAATTAATTCATTAGTTGAATAGTTTGCTTGATTAAGATGTTGCATGTAAGATTGCTCCTTGACTAAAAAGCATTTAACTGGCTGAAAGCTTTGCATATTAAAGAAAGGATTAAAGCATTTTTATGTACCGCTGAAACAGAGATAGGAGTAGGGGAAGGAGGTAGATTGCACACTGACAGTTGTTGTTATGAATTAGTGGTTCCCAGTCTAGTCCCCTTTAGAAGTGTTGGTTGACAACTCGCACCTATCTGCACTTAGGGCTATAGATGAAGAAGACAACAGAATTCAGATGTGATATAAGTAACCCAAGAAAAAGAAACTTAGCTTTACTTGGACAAGGTGGCTAAATGTCATTGCAATACAGCATCAGGATGTGCCACAGCCCCATCAATATTGACTTGACCTCTTGAGTTGTATTTAATGGGATATGTTCAAGATTTTTTAGGATGGAATTGTGTGACTTGCAGCCATTTCTGCCACAGGCAAAAGTTCTTTTCAAGCTAAGCGGGGTCAGTCACAACCGGAGTTGGACAAGGGGACTTTTAAAGAAAATGCTTGAGTGCTGGAGGGGAAACTAATACAGCAAAACTATACAGCTAGAGGCAAGGTCAGCTTCAGAGAAGAACAATACCTCCGTCTGGCACTAATTCTCTGACCTTTAAATGCTAAAGGTCAAATAAAAATGGTGGTTTGTGTATGGTTATGTATTGTTTTTATCTTCTTTAGAAATCTTTTATTTTCTTCTTGACCAAAGGTGAGGACAGAGAGGGAATTCTGATGTACAGAATAATTACCTGAAATATAGAATGTTGGAATTTCTCAGAGAAGCAGCTATAAGACTAAGCTGTATGTTACTTAATTTTTAAAAAGACTGCTGGCTTGGAAGCTTATTCCTTCCACCAACTTATATGTACCTCAAGAGTTTTCATGCTGGATTATTTAATGAATGACTCTTGATTTGCAGCCTTTTTCTTTAAAGTCATGTTGCCTTTTCTTTGTTATTTTTAGGTGCTTTCTATTGTTGGAAGAAACCTGGGTTCAGTTCCAAGTGGGGAGAAAGACACTGGAAATATGGAGATTGATTGGAAAGATGGTTTAATGGTGGACAGGACCACATGATTTGAGATCCTGGGCAATCGAGCATACGGGTGAGAGAGAGAGAGAGATTGATATCCTCTCTTGGGCCCTGCCTTGGAGCTTCCTGTTCCTGTATAAGAAATGTATTCTGATTGGTTGTCAGACTCCCATGGGGCCATGAAGGGGAACTTTGTAGGTTGTCTTGAGTCCCAGGCTTGGTTGAATCTTGCTGGGTGATGTAATGTAGGAGCTTTGGGCAATCCCTATTATGGCTTAATGGCTTTGTCCTGGTTTGGATCTTGAGTGGATCTATCACCCTGGAGCTGAAGGTCTTTTGTAGATAAGATGGCCCAGTCTTTTGTCTTGTTGATAGGTTGGCATCAGTCTTTCTGGAGCTATTAACAAAGGTGGGGGCTGCTTTCCAAGAGCATGTTCCTCCTTTTCTCATCCAGGGTAGTATAATATTCTTCCGTTTTAATATTTCCTAGAATATTTCATTCTTCTAGGAGACGGGTGGATGCTAACTTCCTATGCTGGTAACAAATCTTACTGATCTCATAGGTAAACTTTCTCCAGGATTATCTTCCTCAACCTGGCCTTTTACATTTCTCAGTGGTGCATTCATTGCTGTTGTAATTCAGTCCATCCATTTTGCTTCTTCTTTTCTTTCCTTCCACTTTTTCCGGTATTATGGACTTCTCAAGGAGACTGGAATTTCACATAACATGTCCAAAATATGATAATTGGTGCTTAGTCACTGATTAGTTAAATGGGTTGATTTTTCCCCCCCCAATGAACTATTTGTTTGTTATTATAGTTATCCATGGTATTCTCAAGGGTCTTCTTGAGCACCAAAGTTCAGAAGTAACAATACTCTTTTTACCTTGATTTTTCTCATTCCAGCTTTCATTTCCATAGGGTATTACAAGGAAAATAATCCCTTGTACAATTCTGATCTTTGTAGAGATAGACACATCCCAGGATCTAAATATCTTTTCCAAGTCCTGCATTGCTGTTATACCATATGTGACAGTCTTTCTAAGTAGACTAGACAGGAAACAGGACCAGCTGAACTAACTCTACTCTATGGTAAAGTTACATTAACAGAATCTTGCACACCTGAAAGTACTTCTCTCCCCCACTCTCTTTTACAGACCCCACAATAGGGAGAGGCGAAATTTCCTTTTTATCTGATTGTCACTTGGCTGTGTTTGGTTGCCGTCTCCCAAGGTCATTCCCATCTACCATGATAGTGTGATATGTCAACCCTGGAGCCATCTTTGGCATGCTAGTCTGCAGCACATTTCTTAACTTTTGGTTCCTTCAGTGTTAATAGTTGATCCTAAAAAGAAGAAGCTATTCACCATTTCTGTAGTGTCAATCTCTAAACGCTGGTTCCTGTCACTGTTGTCATTAATTTAGTTTTACATTTAATCTTATACCCATTTTTTTCACTTCTTGTGCTTCTTGATTTTCATTATTATAGCTTGCAAAAGATATTCTGTTATCAGAGTAGTGTCATTAGCACAGTGCAAGTTATTGATCATTCTTCCTCCAGCTTTAAAACTAGGCTAAACATTTTCCAGTTCAGCCTCCCTCAGTACATATTCAAAATGCAGGTAAAGAGGCAATATATACATGTCTCATTCCTTTGCCAGTTCGGAGAGTCTATTTCACAATGTTCTGTATATTTCCAGTTTTGATATTCCAAACCCAAATTTTCTGTCCTGTCTGTAGATTTAATATGAAGACAGTGAGACATTCTGAAATTCCCATTCCATGGAAGGCTGTAATATAATCTGCATTGGATGAGCCTAACTTTTAATGGTACTTCTTCTGTTGGTTGCCATATTTCCATAGATACTAAATCCCTTCCTTTAGCTTTCTACCTTGGTAATAACCAGAGTGCTGATCTGACTTTATCTTTTAGTACAGATAGTCCTCGACTTACAACAGTTTGCTTAGTGACCATTCGAAGTTACAACAGCACTAAAAAAAGTGATTTATGACCATTGCAGCATCCGCATGGTCATGTGATTTACAATCGGATGCTTGGTAACCGGTTTACATCTTTGACGGTTGCAGTGTCCTGGGGTCATGTGATCCCCTTTTGTAACCTTTCTGACAAGCAAAGTCGATGAGGAAGCTAGATTCACTTAACAACCGTGTTACTAATTTAACAACTCCAGTGATTCACTTAACAAATGTGGCAGGAAAAGTCGTAAAATGGGGCAGAGCTCTCTTAACAAATTTCTCACTTAGCAACATAAATTTTGAGCTCCATTGTGGTTGTAAGTTGAGGGTTACCTGTACTATAAAGAATATCTTCTAAGTTATCTTGGAGGTTGACATCCTTACTTTACAGAGTTGTAATATACTCTCCCCATCTGTTTGTTTTATTTGAATTGGTTACTATCCACTGGCATCCTTCAATTAGAAGTTGGAAATTCCTTCCATCTTTGGAGATCTTTTGGAGTTTGGTTCTTGGTTTTTTTCCCCTTTCATTTCTGCTTCCATCTTTAAGTTTTTTACAGATGTTGAGTGTCATACAGCAGAGGGGCTAATCATCTGATGTTATACCAGCAACCTTGTTTATTCATGTTATTTCTTTGGTAAAATATAAAACTTCCTGTGATTTGCTTTGCCTGATAACAGTATAAAATGATGCCTTTTTCATCACTAAAATGTGATCACCCATCTCCAGCACCTTCCTATATTGCATATGCCAAATACAGGTATCTGCTTGCTTTAGCTGGGCAGCTGGAATGATCTTCACATCTTGAGTGACTTTGCTGAGATTATATACTCTTGGCATACAATCTCAAAATTGTTTGATCATCACTCCCAGGAACAGAATAGCAGGACTTGTGGGGAGGTGTTTTTTGTTGTTGTTGGGAGTCATCAAAACAGCTACAAATAGACGTATAAAGCACTGTCTGTATTCATATCTGTGTCTGCATTTGCACAGTGTGAGAAGTCTGGGAGCTACAGCCCCAGCGTGTATGGAGAATCCCCAAAATGAAGAAAATATTGCTTATTCCCTTTTTCAAAAGGATCTTCATGCAGTTTCAAATAGCTTAATCTGGAACAATACAACCCTTGGTCTTATCTAAGCCATCATCTTCCATACAAACAATTCTAAATGGCTTTTCATACACTTTCTTCACATGGTGTGCCTGATAAAAGTATGAAATAATGCCCTTTTCATCACTAAAGTGTGATCATCCATTTTTTGGTGCACCCATTGCTGCAGTCAGGCAGCAATTATAATTAACTACTGAGATGCAAAGACACAAAATATGTGACTAGTGTAAGATCCGTGCCAATTGGTGATATTTAATTATACATAATGGGGAAATATTACATTTCAGAATTGGAAGGGAATGGAGCATATGCCAAGTCTCATCTCCTCTGTGGCTCCAAAGAAGATAAGTGATCCCTATTTAATTTTGGACTAAAATGACATTATTAAGGTCATACTGAAGACTCAAATTAGAAAAAGCTATCTCAAGTACTAGCAAGCTTACACAATAGATGCAACCTATACACAATTGTCAGTGGGTCCTCATCTATTTTTTTCCAGAATAGTCTCTCGACCTAGTTTCTTCCATATTTGTTGGATGACAAGTTTCCAGAATTATTAACTGTATGAGAATGTCCTTCCAATACTTCTGAAAAGATAACCTTGGAGAAGATTGATCCGGAGGTATTTAAAGATACCCGGTTCTTCTGATTAAAAAAAAAAATAAAATGAAAATTTCTCTTTCGTTCTCCCCCCTCCTTCTTTAATATCCAATGATCTTCCTCTCCTAAATTATCTTACAGTTAGTATTCCACTTAAAGTCATAACTGGGGCCAGAATTTCCATAAATAAGCAAGGCAGTTCTTTAGTGAGTCTATGCCTGAGTTTATGACATTTTTTTACCACAGTTGTGAAGTAAATCACTGCAATTTTTAAATGAATCACATGGCCATTAAGCAAATCCAGCTTCTCCCATTGACTTTGCTTGTCAGAAGCAGGCTGGGAAGGATGCAAATGGTAAGTACATGCCGGTTGCCTGAATTTTGATCATATGACGATGGGATGCTACAATGGTTGTCAGTGCGAGGACCAATTGTCCCTGCTGGACCTATTTGGTTGCCGGGGAAAATGTTTCAGTGTCATCATAACTTCGATTGGTCAGTAAACAAATGGTTGTAAGTCAAGGTCTACCTCTACTAATTCTCGCAAAGGTCCTCGAGAATCCTAAAGTAGCTTTGGCTATTAGACTGGTGATATTCTAATCCTGCTGTTATTTAGATCTGTTCTGTATAAGCAGCCATCTCCTACTCTTAATTCTGGAGGCAATGAAATGATTGCTGTTCCATCAGCAGGAGGTAGGAGTGTTGAAAGGCATCTCCTCTGTGGACTCTCACAGTTGAAGCTACAGCCTAATGTGACATGCAAGCTGAAACCAGGTTTCTGTTCAAACAAAACACTTTTGAACAGTTGGAAATAGCTTTGCTCAGTTTAGAAAACACTGATCGGGATTCTATTTCTCTTTGTATTTATCTGTGTCGGTTAAAGCATCTGTCTCTGGATAACCCTTCCTCCCCAAAAATCTGTTGCCTAATCCATTCATACCTACATACTCTTGTATGTTTTTTTTTCTACTATATTTTTGCTTCCGAGCAAGCTTGGTAGGCTAACTTTTGAAAAAATAGAATAAGCCTACATGTATGTATATTTAGTCTAACATGCGCGTGTGTGTGGGATACAACCTTGTATTCTGAACAAGTCAGGATACAGAGGCAAAGCATCTGTTTTATACTCATCATAGCTGAGCACCTGGAAAGATATACTGTCTAACATAGTTATATTTGCCAGCTCATATAACAGTAATAAAAATAGAAAGGTCTTTTTTTTTATTTGTCCTAGAATCTTCATTAATACCACTTGTTTGAAAATGTTATTTGACTGTATCCTATTTCCAGGAGTGGGTAGATGTGAAGCATGTGGTGAAAAGAAGGTGGCACAAACTATTTAAATCTTTGTTCGTGGCTATCTAGCAAAAAAAACCAAAAACCTTGGGGACAAACAGTCATTAATTCTTGGTGGCATTCAAAATTAATTGCGTGAGTCTGAAACCACATTTAATGTACTGTGAATGACAACGGGCCTAAATAATAATCCGACTTCCCAGGTATCTTTTATGTTTGCTAAGATCTTCTTCCCCAAGAAATGCCTTGTAGATACAAAGGAAACTGTGAAGCTTAACATTTGCTTTGCTTTTTCATCCCTTCCTTTTGCCAAGCTTCTTTTTTGTCCCATATCTTCTGAATTACAGTTTGTTTTAAATTGCAATGGATTTTGCAGCACTAAAAACAGGCTTTAATCCAGATTGCTCAGCAGGGGATTGTTTTAAAATATAGTCAGTGTTGGGTGGGAAGTGACATCCTTGATGAGAGCAGTAGGCACAGCAAACAGTATTCACAGATTGCAGAACCAGAAATAATTTCAGAGTACGAAGTCTAACTTGCTCTACGTTGGGAATTTGCAGGTTGCCCCCATTACTGCAGTGACAAGACTAATAACTTGTATATAAACAACATTTCTTAAAACAGTATTTCCAGTGTTAGATTCCTTAATACCCTGAGAATCATTTTGCTGCCAAAGAAATCCACATCCCATCTAGCTCCATTCAAATTTTGTTGAATTTACTTTGTTGCCTATGTCCTTTTCTGCAATGATTGCAATAAGCCTTTATTGTATTGTAGAACTGATTGAACTGCAATGCTCTGAGATGAATTTGTAGAGTCATAGGCTGATATGGATACCCCCCCCACACACACACACACCTTCTCTCTAAGTGGAGGTTACCAGAAATACCAGTGCAAGGTGCATAATATGGAAAAGAACAGAAAGCATCTGTGGCAAATGCAATTACTTATTGAACTGAATGGTCAACAGCATCATTGCTAGCACACTTACTGCAAGATATCTCAAGTGGGCTTTGGGGCAAATACAGGTAGTCCTTGACTTACGACCACAATCGAGCCCAACATTTGTGTTGTTAAATGAGACATTTGTTAAGTGAGTTTTGCCCCAATTTATGATCTTTCTTGCCACAGTTGTTAAGTGAATCACTGCAGCTGTTAAGTTAGTAACAAGGTTATTAAGTGAATCTGGCTTCCCCATTGACTTTGGTTAGAAGTTCGCAAAAAGTGACTTTCCCCATTGACTTTGGTTAGAAGTTCGCAAAAAGTGATCACATGACCTCAGGAATACTGAGTCAGTTGACAAGTGTCCTGAATTTTTATCACGTGACCATGGAATGCTGCAATGGTCATAAGTATGAAAATGGTCACAAGTCACTTTTTTCAATGCCATTGTAACTTTGAACGGTCACTAAACAAACTGCTGTAACTCAAGGACTACCTGTATATGATGTTCTGAGCTGGAGCTGCATTCATTGTTTGGGATCTGGGAATATTTTGATTTGAGAAGAATGATTGGCCCAGGGAGCGGGGCTTACAGCCTGTTTTTCTCTTGCATTTCAGACTTTTAATGTGGGTGGGGAAGCTCTCCAACTGGGAAGTTGTCTCCCACTTGAATCAAAGAATTTCCTAAAGAAAAGTTTAGGCTCAGTATTTTCCATTGACATCTGTCATCTGCCCCTTTGCTTCCACAGCTGCTGTACCTATAGGTGGTTCTTTATGGTTTGAGTTCACCTTTTGACTCAAGGAAGTCTTTCAGCAGGACTTTACTTAGAGTAGGCCATGGAGAACAGTTTTTCATGTGTGGGGCTGATTGCTGCAGAGAAACATTAAAACACACACACACACACACACACACAAAGAGGATGTATTTCTATAGAATACAGTTGTGACTACTAGACATGAGACTCATCCATTCATTCAGCTGTTCACAGACCCAAAGGACCATCTCCAATTATTTTTCTTCCTCTGTGTGCAACAGATTGCATTTCTCTCTCTATCATAGACATGTTTCTAAAATAGAATTTCTGTGGTAGATATTTTTCTTTCCATTAGGCAACAGTTCACTACTTCAGGTTTGGTTCCAGAAAAGTGCTTCAGAAATCTTAGGAGCATGAACATAGAATCTGCTTGCAACTCTTGAATGCAGCCATGGTTTCCTAAGATCATAAAGCTACCCACTGCAAATGATTCCAGGAAAAGATACAGCTGTTTTAAAGGATTGGAGGCAAGTGCTCTATTTTCATCCCCCTCTACTCCAGAACATCTTTTTTTTTTTTAAATGAAGCATCCAACAGCCTTATCAGTCAACATTTGGTCAGATCTCCCTAATGACTATGCAGGAATGTGGCATCTGGATAGCCCAATTAGTCTGGCTATGCATCATTTACGGCTCATTGGATGAGGCATACCAGCTTGGCATTGTGTCAGGAGGAAGTCATAATGTAAAAATAAATGTCTAGGGAATGCATTTCTCCATCTCATCCACAGTTGTAGACACCAGGCTGACCTAGAAAAATAGCTACAGAATTTTCAGATCATAGACCCGCATTTCAGTCTCACGAGCATTAGATACCCACATTGTAATTTTTCTATATTTATTATTGTGGCTCCCTTTGGTCAGACCAGGAATTTTTAGTCCTGATCTTCAATATGAAATTTAAAGGTAGATTTTTAATTTAAAATTCTCATCTTAACACAGAATCCTAGGTCAGATTCCATGACTAGAATTTGTTCTATTTCAAAAAATTTTAGTGAATGAAGGTTTAAATTATGAGTCCAAAGCTAAATCAAGGCCATTTCTGAAAAATAAGCAAAAAAAAAAAAAAAACAACCCCACCCTCTTAACACATGAAACTACAATGTTAGAAATAACATATTTTAACCCTTTTTAGGGAAAAAGGGAAAAAAACAAGTGGGTCATAGGCTTCTAATATCAGTTGTATAAAAATTGTGTATGTATTCATGAAACCACATGGTAGAGAGTGCATTGTTATCACCTACTTAAACACCTTGTGTGCATCTGCTCTTCCTTCCAATATGCTACATTTAGATTAGCTATGTCCATTTCACCGATTATTTTTGAAAGCCATGTAAAACAACTCAAAAGTCCTGATAAGGTAAAAGTGAAATTGCCAAGAACAATTCCAGTCTGTAGTCAAAGTTGAATTGGAGACTTGGACTCCAGAAAAAAATATCCATAAAATGGAAATATCAATAGGCAGGAGGTGTTCCTTTGTCCTGAAGTTTCCTCAGTTGTAGATATAAGGCACATTCTCAAAGCATGTTTAAAATGGAAAGAGGTTAATGGGTCCTTCTAACCAACCTCATTTGAAATTTGGAATAATTGTCTTACTGGGACAGAAGGGAATTGGGTTGGGAAAAATGCTGTCTGCTGGAGTATGCCTTTCTAGGCAAGATGAATGATACTATTGGGTACCTGCTTAGCCTCTGCTGGCAGGCTTCTGTAAAGGTCTCAAAGTATGAAAGTGATTTATTAATTACCTGTGAGCTAATAATTAAGTTGAACTCCTATGGAGACCACAATTGCCTTGATATAACCTTCCCTTCCACCATCAAAGACAAATAGGCAGACAAGAGTCTTACTGGCTAATGGGTCTCATCCTGCACCTTCTCTAGGTAGATGCTGGCACTCTGTAGACCCACTTGTGCATTTCTGCATATGCAACCATATCTGAAAGATCTTTGAAAGATCTGCTGCTCTTCAGGTTCCTTGCAGTGGCATCAGTGGAAAAAAGATATAACTAGATCTGCTTCTGTGATGTGGGCATAATAAGAGTGTTCTATTGCTTGGCCCTGTATATCTTGGCAGACCTAAAGCATAATATTCTTCGTTCCTTTACCTTTCCAGTTTTAAAGTAATTGGGAGAAAAACTTTTATGAGATTATCAAGGCTTTCAGCCAGCTTTTTCTTGAAGCCTGCATAGCTTTTCATGTTCTTGGTTAGGGAAGGGATTCTGAAGACCTATATTTAATTCTTGCACCTGGCCATGAATGTGGTTGGAAACATTTCCCTACTATTAGCTGTGGAGTCTTGTCTCAGAGATGTGTTGTGTCTGGATCACAGGAATGCTTTTTAGTTTGTTAGAGGAACATCTGCATTCTCTGAATAAGCCCATCTGGGAAGTAACTACAATCTCTAGGCATATTTATCTTCAAAAAATATGATGGGGCTGCCTGGAAGATTTGTTCTCAGAAAATGTATGCAATTTAATGGGAAAGTAAAATGCCCAATCTCTCACTTTGTCTTGCTGAGCTTCTGTAAAAAGAAAAAAAAATGGTCCCAGATTGGTACTAATCAATTATGTCTCTAATCATGAGCCTCTCTGGAACAATTAACAGCAAGATACTGATGGAAGTAGGTTTCTATCCAATGGCAGTAGAGAAATGATCCACTGCTGGGAGAGGTCATCCAGATCAGCCTCCCCCCAATCTAATTCCTTTCAAATATAATGGACTTGAAATCCCACGATTCCCAAACCTCCCACTGCAGAAACAAATTAAAGTTAGAAACCAAACAGCTTTTAAAGCTTTTTCTTCTTTTCATTTTTGCCTCTTTTTTTCTCCCTTATATGTTTGTACAATGAGTAACAGTACATTGGAGACCTTAGTATTAAGCTTATGGTAGAAACCTTTATTAAATAAGAAATGTAAACATTTTGCATTCGTTTATCGATGCTACACTCAGCTACAGATGTAAAATTTAAGCAACCTTAATGACAGGCTCCAAAACCCAAGAAAGACACACTAAGTTTTTTCTCAGCAGGTTCCTTTATTATTCTCCACCTATAGACAGAAATCTTGCAAAAGCAAGGCAACTATATTTGCACCATTAAAGATATATCTTGAGAACTTCAAGGGAGGAGCAGACGTGACCTTCTGGCTCCCAACCACACTATCAAAACCTCACTGTCTCTTGGTCCTCTGGATATTCTTCTTGGGAATCCCGACTACCTTCCAATACACCTAGGCTTATCCACTTAACATTTTAGAAATTATAGCTATAAATGACATAAATCCTATTTTCTTTATCTTTTAAAGATTCAAAGTATCTGAATCATCAGAGCATCCATCGTCTCTTGTGAACACTGTACTCAAATGTGCAAAATAAAAAATAAAAGAGAAACGAAGTGAAGTGAAGAGCTAAGCCATTCAGGTTTTGGGGTACAAGTGTTGTTCAGATGATAGTTCAAATGCTCTCTTACTTTCCCAGTGCATTCCTCATACAAAATAAAGACTCAAACATATCACTCTCTCGGTACACTCATGCACTAATTCCCTGTCTGTGTTTTTCTCATCTTTTTTTCTCCACTTCATTCCAGCATATATGATACTTCTGCATTGTTTGAGCAGCTGAGGAAGGCAGAGGAAACCCACCCCCTCCCCATAGCCATACAACTTTTTCTCCTGGTAACCAAATAGGTCCAGCAGGCACAGGATGAAAGAGTGAAACCTGTTCAGTCCTTGGAGGGTTCAAGGGCGAAGAGATATTAAGTTCTTGCTAACATGCCATTTTATGCCTGTTTTGCTCCCTGGCTGGCTAATGCATGCATATCCCAAGTGAAATGCTGGAGGATGGAAGGAAGGAATATATAACTTGGCATCCAAGAAGCACAACTAAATATGTTCTACTATTTCCAGCACAATAGAATAGCTGGGTCTTTCCCCTTAATCGAATCCCCCTCATGCCCTGCATACCTTCCTTTCAGAGTTTAGCCCCCATAGCCGGACAGAAGCCACCTGTGCTGCAGGCCGTTCTTTTTTTTTCATGGCTCTCGCCCAGGAATACTTTGCTGAAATTTGGCACGCTGCCCTGTGGTTAGAGAATTTGGTAACCTGATGCTGAGAACTGGGGTCTGCCTGTTGTTTGGGGAGGAGACAATGTTCCAGGACAGCAACAACTGGTAGGTTGCTCCTTCCCACCACTTTGCATTTTGCCTGTTGTGAACAAATAAAATTAGCCATGATAGAGAAGCTCTTGTCTGCCATCTTGGATATAATCCACCAGCTGCATTTCAATACAGCATCTTGCCATTTAATGGGATTGCTTTTTCACTGGGGGGAAAAAACATTCTTATCAGCTGCTCCTTTTAGCAGCCCTAGTTAAAGTCAAAACATGCTTCAAAGAGAAGATGCACGATCTATATAAAGACTAATTTATATAGACTTTGGAAGTCTATATAAATTGACTTCCAAGGTCCTATAGCACCTTCGGCCTTAATCATAGACTAGGCAGCAGACAAGGAGAGTTGGCTTGGTGTTGTGGTTATGGCACCAGGCTAGAAACCAGGAGACTGTGGGGTCTAATCCTGCCGTAGATATGAAACCAATTGGGTTGCCTTGGTTTCTCCCAGCCCTAAGAATAAAGTAATGGCAAATCACTTCCAAAGATCTGCAGGGACTTCTCCATGTAGTCTCCAGGAGTTGACAGTCATTTTAAGGCTCAAATACACCCAAAGAAGAGAGCAAGCAAATAATCCAAATGGCTATGAGCAGTGACTTGCCTGAAAGTAATATAACAGTTAGTTACTTCTTCAGACCCTGACTTACTGACACGCCGAGGGCCTGCAAGTAGAATAGAATCACTCAAAATGGTCTCTTCCCAGCACCAACACTGAGACCTTCAAGATGATAATTGAATCACCAGGCAGAAGAAAGAATTAAATAGTCAGCCCAAGCACCATGAAAATCAGTCCTTCGTTATCCAGCCTTCCCTATTACTTAATATAATTTGCTGAGAGTACAGTATAAAGGTTAAACTGCTAGTTCAGAATTAGGGAGAATTGCATATAAAGTTCCCTCGTACATGAAATGAAATGGGTAATCTTGATCCAGTCATTCTCTCTTAACAAGGTGGTGGAGGGGATTAATTCAAGGAAAGGAAACTTCACATATCATTCTGATGCTGAAAAGGAAGACAGAGATGAAAACTGAATGACCAATTCAGTGGAAGGATTTTATCATAGACTACTACTCTGACCCAGTGGTGGGTTTCTACCGATTCGCCCCAGTTCAGGCAAACCGGTAGTGGTGGCAGCAGGAGGCTCTGCCCACATGCCCGGATGTCATCAAGGATGCTCTGCAGATGCGCATAAGGTTCTGCGCATGCGCAGAAGCACCGCCCATGAACGAAGCAAGCGTATGCATGTGCACGCTCACACTTCCGAACTGGTAGCAAAGGTAAGTGAAACCCACTACTGCTCTGATCCTGAATCTTGTAACGTTTTCATTCCATTATATTTTATTAAATCAAATCAAATGAAATCTTAATTGCAATTACAAATCAGCATAGATTTTTATTAAATGAATCAGAATTGTTTAGACTTGAGTAAGAGGCTAAACTGTGATTTACATGACACCCTGCCTCAATTCGTACAAATGAGAAATATGAATGATTGTGGTCTGTGGATTCCATTTTGTGGTTGCTTTGTTCTGAAGGCAGATTTTCCAATGTACATTTTTGTTAACCCTTTTTGTAGCGCAGTAAGGCAAAAAAATTTGAGAATATGTGTGGTACCAATGAGTACAATAGATTTGGTCTGAATAACTTACCATATTTTTCGGAGTATAAGACGCACCTTAGTTTTTGGGGAGGAAAATAAGAAAAAAGCTGATTGGTGGGTGGATCGGCCTCCCGAAATACCCCCAATAAGCTGTTTCTAGAGGTGAATTTTAGCAACAGGTTCGTTGGTTGTGAGCTCTGTGCCTTGTTTTTTTTTTTTTTCCTGCCTCTGAAAGCCTCCAAAACAGAGCTTCAGATAAAAAGGCTTTTTTTCTGAAGCTTCTTTCAGAGGCTTCTTTCAGCCTCTGAAATCTCTGTTTGCGAGGCTGGGCAGGGCTACATTTGGAGTATAAGACACACCCAGATTTTCACCCTCTTTTTTCTGGGGGGGGGGAAGGTGCGTCTTATTCTCCGAAAAATACAATATGTTCAGCTTGCTTCAAACTTTAAAATACTTTCTTCCATTTCTACCTCTTCCTCTTTTAAGCACCACTATGCAAACAGATCAAGGTAAAATATTGAATAATTTGACATTGAGTAATTAATATTTTATGGCTTTTACTCTTTCAAATAACCACTAAACTGCAAACATAGTCCAAATCTAGGACTGAAAGTATTTTCTTCCCAATTCTAAATATACTTCCTGGAAAGCAAATCTCATTGATTTTAATAGAATAGTTTATATATGTGGATGCCCTTTAGATGTTAGAGCAGCAATGTAATGTCTGCTATAGTGGCATTGTCCTGGGGTGTTGCTGTAACATTTAAAGACCTTTCATCAGCTTGGCCTGGGCAAATCCTGCTATTTCTTTTAATTTAATTGTTAAATTGGCTTAGAAAGAAATGGAAAAACTGCTTCTATACAACTAGTAGCTTCTAAAGGGCATCTTAGAACTAACCTTAATATTAGTTCTTTAAATATGATATATTTTATACAGTATAAACTTTTGGAAGCTGGTTTTTCTTTATGCTTGAAAATAGCATAGGAAATAGAATTTGAACAGTTGCATTTGAATTCTGTTAATGGCTGTTAGATAACTAAATCTGAATGTTTTGGATTTCTTAAGCATCCAAGCTAAGTAGGACAAAGCTTAGAGTTAAATCAAATAAGATTTTTTTTAAAGTATAATTGGAGTAGCAGATTTAATACATTCAATTCTGTTCAGTCTAGATTAAAAATAAACATATCTAAATTTAGTATTTACATCGATCAGTAATTAAGATTTCAGCAGAATCTCCACCATGCTTGCATTCCTGTCAGAATCGCACCTGAAAAACAGATATATTTGTTTATATGTGGTAATTCCAGTTCAATTTTATACTTTGAGTGGAAGATTTTTTAAGAACATGAAACTCTGTGAATTGTAATAAATAGGGCTGAATTTCTTCAGAAACTAAAAACTCATTTTATCTGATCAAAGGGGTGGTATTCACTTACCTGTTCGCAAATCTGAGTGTGTGTGCCTCCACCATGCATTCATAGAGCTTTCTGCGCATGCATAGAGGGTCAGAAATGGGACATGATGACGTCCGGGTGGGTGGGTGGAGCCTCCTGCCGCTGGCGCTACTGGATCACGTGATCTGGATAGAGCCAGCTGAATTTCACTATGGTGGGGATCATGAGTACCTTTGAGATAAGTTTGATGAAAAATTTTAATATCTGATCAGACTTATGCATACAGGAACACTGTCAAAACTCACTCTGGGCTTCCCTCAGTGGGCTACCTGCAATGGGCTTTTGCTTGGGCAACCTGCAGTGGGCTACACTGCTATACTTGGGAAATTTGAGAACTCGTGATAGATTAAAAAAATATTTAAAAATATAGGCTTATTTTTACTCAACCCTATCCAATGAAATCATTCATTTTGTCGATGGGAGTGGAGGTCACACCGATTCATCATCTTAAGAGTTCACCATATTGCAACGTTTGAGAGCCACTGGATTAGCTCCTGACCCTCTGAAAACATTAACCTTGAACTCAAAGGGAAAGACCGAAATGAAATAACTTATGGCAAATGTTTCTCTCACTGTTGATTAATGTGTGTTTTATGATCTTTGCTTCCTTCCACACAATGTTGAGCAAAACAATGATCACATCTATTTTACAGGTGGGGAAACTGAAGCTGAAAATCCTAGATCAGCTGGTGGGTCCATGGCTGAAGTAGGATTTGAATCAAGATTCCCAGCAGCAACATTTGGTTAACTGGAAGCACACTGTGCATAATTGATTCTAAAAATAGTAATTGGGTTTTCCAGTTGCAAATTCTGAGAGGGTTTTAATGCATTATACTACTGTGACAATTAAGCAATATCCATTTTTTTTCTTTTGAAAAATCCTCTGATTTGCCTTACTCTTTTGCACTGAGGAAGCATTAGCTGTATCACCTTGATTATTTAAAATGCTTTTTATTGTTCTTGTAAGGATTATCGTTATAGACTGTGTTTAAGCTTTTAAAATTTAACTAGCAGTTTTCATTCTTTTCACACATTCTTCAAGCAAGTACAAGAAAATTTGTGGAAAATGGAATGTAGTAGTATCGGTGCAGCTTTTTGAGCATGAACATGGACCAAAACTGCCAAATAGCCTGTGGCAGCAAAGCAAGAAAGTAGGCATTAAACTGTGATGGTGAGTGGCAGTGCCCATTGGGAAAGCAGAAAATGACCGTTGGAAGATCTCTTTAATTGCAAAGATGATGAACCTTTAAACAGGACCTATGGAAGTCTCTGAAAGTGGTCTTGCTTCTGCTGCTGTTTAAGTGGAATAATACTACAGACTGAATTATCTCACTCAAGGAACAAAATAGTGACTAGTAATGTTGGGGGCACTGAGGGATATGCCTTACTTTTGTTTCCTCCTCCTCCTCCTCCTCCATCATTACCATTACCATTACCCTATCTGTTATTTTTGTTAAGTCCCTGCTTCCTTTCTCTGTCAATCTCCTTAGGGTCACTTCCAGCAATGGGTTTCCAATATTCTTACCACCAGTTCGTGGTGCATGTGCACACTTGCTTTGCGTACCCACCTTCCCCATTTGCCCCAGCCTTCCGTGCATGTCCTTTGCTCGCACGCGCCTTCTGCGTGCATGCGCCCGGCCTCAAAAACATGGCTAAATGGGACGGCATTAATGCCAGGGTGGATGGGTGGGTGGGGCAGGCGGGCCTACCCGCAGTTGCCGCTAACGGTTCGCCCGAACCAATCCGAACCAGCTGAATACCACCTCTGGTCACTTCACATGGTGCACCCTGAACATTTACTTTTACCAGTAATGTGCAACTCCTAATTTCTGGACTTGGAAATTAGAACACAGTTAGTCCTAGACCTAGATAATACTTGGGAGGGAAATCTGCAGATTGGGAAGTCAAGAACATCTTGAAAAAAGGTAGTGAGGAACTATTGGACAAGAAACTTGTGTGATTGTATCAAATACTGTAGTTATCAGGGGTTTAGTTAAATTTAAATCATGTTACTATTTATAGAAGTACATATACATTTGCCAATATAGGTGGCAGTACTCAGCAACCTTTGGCTGAAGTCAAAAAGCTAATTAGAGTCAAGTCTGGTTAGTGCTTTGTTTTTAATCTGTAAAAATGAAGTATTTTAATACTGACCAGCCATACGCTAAATAAATAAATAAGTACCTTGAGGAGAATCTACTACCAAATACTGGGCTTGTAAGTTAGAGCAAGAAGACAAAACCTACCCTAGAAAAATTCAAAAGCAAATCATTTCTGATTTATTGCCAACAAAGCTACAGGGGTGTATCTATGAAGTCACTAGAAGTCAAGCTCAAGTTGAAGGAAACTAAAAGTAGCTGCTACCTAGCATAATTCCCCTGCTTCTCATCTCTGAGTGTTAAACAACCTGCACTGATTTCATGTTAAAATTCTGGGCTTATAAATTATAAATCAGTTTTTGTTTCAAAACCAAGTTGCCCTTTGCATAGTAGTGGGCATTTGTGTGAATACATAAATTTTTACCTCCTCTGCGCATGCCCAAGATGGCTGCTCCTAGCTGATCGGCGGTGAGGTGGGGGAGAATTTCCCCGGCTTTTGGGGGTTTTCGGGGGCCGGACCAGCTTGTTAAGCCCCCGGACTGGCGAGGGGAGCTCTTCGCCAATCTTTTGAGACCTTTTGAGACCTTCTGAGAGCTGGATGCTCTCCAGGACGCTGCAACCGAGGCGAGGACGAAGACGGCTGCTTTGAGGTTTGCAGCCAGCCTAGTTCGCCCTCGCAAAGTACCTCGGCGTCCTCTAGCGGCCGTGGGACAGCCGAGACGACGGAGATGGCTTTGTTGCTGTTGCCCCCCTCCCCCCAACCTCGGCACCTCTGCCTCCCCCTCCCCTCCCTTCGTGGGGGTTTCAGGCACGCTGTAGGGATGGCAGGAGTTCCTGCATATCCCAGCGGTGGATGGAGGCGGTTTTGGCAGCTGGGGGGAGGCGACGTGGGCAGGAAGGCTGCAAAACGGCTGCAAGAGAGGACGCCAGAGAGGGCGAAGAGAGGCAGGAGGCCTTTATTACCGAGAACATGGGGCACTATACTAATTATACCACCAACGTTAATATGGATCATCTGGGATTACCTGAAACAGCCATGAAAAGGGGACCCACCTGAAAAGGGCCCAGCGCTGGTTGTTTCAGAGGCTCCCCCCCCTCCTCCTTGTGTTGATTGGGGGTGAAGTAGAGCTATTACTGTTTTATTGCCCCATAGGCTGGAAAGGTCTCTAGCCGGTTTGCTTTCAGCGGATATGGCTCACTGGCCTTATGACTATTTATCATCTGGACCCTTGAGGAATTGTGTTATCTGCCTCCCATGGACTTTTTATAGCCCCTTCTCGCCTAAATGTAGTCATCGAAACATCCTCTTGGCCAGCAGTTTCCTGCGGATTGGTGATTGTTATGGATTGCTTCCCAACTGTTGAGGGATTCACCCTGGTTTTCAAGTCTAACATGGAGTCGGACCAAGTCTGCTGTTTCTTGGCCCTTCCCAGCTTCCGTGAGAGGGTGGCTGGTGTGGACATCCGGTCTGAAATGGCTTAAGACTCTATCCACTGTGGTGAGAGAGCAGTGGAGTTTATTGACTGAACCTGAGTGGATACCCCTTTTTTGCCGGAATCTTGGATCATCTTGATTAACCCCCTGCCATGGACTTCCCCCGAGTATTAAATGTATTAAATGTATTCAGCGGCGGAACTTCTGATTCTGCGAGATTCCCCCCTCTCGCAGGCGTGGCCCTCCACTCTATCGAGGGCCTACCTTTATGACGGGCTTTGGAGCCCCGAGAGGTGGCATGGAGCAAAAAGGGGTCTGAGGGGTTTGTTGGGTAAACTTTTAGATAAATTTTTAAGGGGTTCTGGGAAGTGGGAGGGTTGTGTGGGTGTGGGGGTTAACCCACAGGAGGAGGGGTCGGGTCCAGCTGTTAGTGGGGCTACGGGGGGTGTAGATTCCGGGGGTAAGGGGTACATTGAAGTTCACTCTGCAGAGGGCCTTTCTATCAATACGCTGAGTGGGAGGGGCAGATATGGCGAGTGCAGGGGACCATATCGTGAGGGGGGCGCGCACTCGCTATCTCCGAGTGATGGTGCGCCCCGGTCCCCAAAGCCCTTCTCGCTCCCCAGGTTGCGCAGACTCTCAGGGCCCGAGTCTCCGGCTGTTGTTGTGCAATGCCAGGTCTGTGGTAAATAAAGCCCCCCTCATCTGTGATCTTGTCCAGGAGGGGGGAGCGGACCTGGCAGGTATTACGGAGACCTGGTTGGGCCAGGAGGGGGGAGTCCCCCTCGTGGATATGTGCCCTCCAGGCTTCCATGCATTCCATCAGCCGAGAGCTCAGGGCAGGGGCGGGGGGGTGGCGGTTATCATAAAAGAGAGTCTTGATCCGAGGGAGTCCACTGTACCTCAGATAACCGGGTGTGAATCCCTCCTTGTGAAGTGGGGTCGCGGAGTTCAGATGGGTCTGCTGCTTACGTACCTGGCTCCCTGCCACGTAGCAACAGCCCTGCCTGAGCTACTCAACGTGATAGCCGAGGTGGCGGTTGATACCCCCAGACTTTTGGTCTTGGGGGATTTCATCCTGCCATCTGCTGGTGAAACGTCTGAGGTGGCTCGGGAGTTCATGGCTTCCATGACGGCCATGGACCTGACTCAGTTAATTCACGCCCCCACTCACACGGGCGGACACACCCTGGACTTAGTTTTTGTCTCTGGTCAGTGGTCGAGTGGTTTTGATATAGGGGATATAGTCATCGAACCCTTGTCATGGGCGGACCACTCTCTCCTTCGACTAGACTTTCTAACCGCTACACCCCGCCGCAGGGAGGCGGAACCGATTAGGTGGTTCCGCCCCAGGTGCCTGATGGAACCTGATAGGTTCCAGATGGAGCTTGGGCCATTTCCTGAGACTCTGGCTCATGATTCGGCTGAAGACCTGGTAGCCGCCTGGGATAGAGCGGCCGCCGGGGCTTTGGACCGCATGGTGCCTTTGCAGCCTCTGACCCGGCGCCGAACTCAGCCAGCTCCTTGGTTTACTGAGGAGCTGAGGGAGATGAAGCGCCAGAAAAGATGCCTGGAGAGCGGTTGGAGGGCCAGCCGTTCCGAATCTGACCGAACACTGGTGAGGTCTCATATTAAGACCTATCTAGTGGTGATAAAAGCGGCAAAGTCTAGCTACTTTTCCGCTCTTATCGCGTCATCAGATAATCGTCCAGCCGCCCTGTTTAGGGTGACCCGCTCCCTCCTTCAACCGGGATCTTGGGATGACCCCTTGCAGGGTCGAGCTGAGGACTTTGTCCAGTATCTGCATGACAAAATCTCTCAGATCCGGGAAGGTCTGGCCTCTGACTGGGTAGATCTGGACGGGATAATCGAGGCAGGTCTTGGGGGTGTGGTTTGGGAGGAGTTCGACTCTGTGGCTCCCGAGGACATGGACAGGATCCTGGGACGGCTGAATGCGACCACATGTTTATTGGACCCGTGTCCCTCCTGGTTGGTGCTGGTCTCCCGGGAGGTTACACGAGGCTGGCTCCAGAAGATTGTTAACGCTTCTTTGAGTGAGGGTGTTCTGCCGGCCGCTTTGAAAGAAGCGGTGGTGAGACCCCTCCTCAAAAAGCCCTCTCTGGACCCGGCTGTTTTGGCCAATTACCGTCCAGTCTCCAACCTTCGCTTTGTTGCGAAGGTTGTTGAGAGTGTGGTTGCACGGCAGCTTCCCCGGTTCCTGGATGAAGCTGTCTATCTAGATCCGCTCCAGTCCGGCTTCCGGCCTGGGCACAGCACGGAAACGGCATTGGTCGCGTTGGTGGATGATCTCTGGAGGGCACGGGATAGGGGTTGTTCCTCTATCCTGGTCCTATTAGATCTCTCAGCGGCTTTTGATACCATCGACCATGGTATCATGTTGCGCCGGTTGGAGGGGTTGGGGGTGGGGGGCACCGTTCTATGGTGGTTCTCCTCCTATCTCTCTGACCGGTCGCAATCTGTGTTGACAGGGGGGCAGCGGTCGACTTCGAGGCACCTTGTTTGTGGGGTGCCGCAGGGGTCGGTCCTCTCGCCCCTTCTGTTCAACATTTATGTAAAGCCGCTGGGTGAGATCATCCGTGGCTTTGGGGTGGAATTCCATCAGTATGCTGACAACACCCAGCTGTACATCTCCACCCCAGGCCACCCCAACGATGCCGTTGAAGTGATGTCCCGGTGTCTGGAAGCTGTGCGGGTCTGGATGGGGAGAAACAAGCTCCAACTAAACCCCTCCAAGACTGCGTGGCTGTGGCTGCCGGCGTCCCGATATAGCCAGCTGACGCCATCGCTGACTATTGGGGGCGAGACATTGGCCCCCACGGAGAGGGCTCGCAACTTGGGCGTCCTCCTGGACGCACGGCTGTCTTTAGAAGAACACATGACGGCCGTGGCCAGGCGGGCTTTTTATCAGATTCGCCTGATACGCCAGTTGCATCCCTTTCTAGATCGGGACTCCCTACGCACAGTCACCCATGCTCTCGTGACTTCCCGCCTGGACTACTGCAACGCTCTCTACATGGGGCTCCCCTTGGGGTGCACCCGGAGGCTCCAACTGGTCCAGAATGCGGCCGCGCGGGGAATTATGGGAGCGACATGGCGCTCCCATGTGACACCTCTCCTGCGCGAGCTGCACTGGCTCCCGGTGGTCTTCCGGGTGCGCTTCAAGGTGTTGGTGACCACCTTTAAAGCGCTCCATGGCTTAGGACCTGGGTACTTGCGGGACCGCCTTCTGCCGCCAATAGCCTCCCACTGGCCAGTACGCTCGCACAGAGAGGGCCTCCTCCGGGTGCTGTCGGCCAGACAGTGTTGGCTGGCGACCCCCAGGGGGAGAGCCTTCTCTGTGGCAGCGCCCGCCCTCTGGAATGACCTACCCCCGGAGATACGCAGGATTCCAGATCTCTGGACCTTTCGTCGGGCCCTTAAAACCCATTTGTTCCATCTAGCTGGGCTAGCTTGATCCCATCCTCCGTTTTTAAATTTGACATTGATTTTAAATTGGGTTGTTTTAATTCTCGGCCGAATAATATTTAATAATTTTTAATTGTTTTTAACTTTTGTATACCATGTTTTATTCTGGCTGTTCACCGCCCTGAGTCCGCAAGGAGAAGGGCGGTTTATAAATTGAAATAATAATAATAATAATAATAAATGCTTTTTCTGCCTTTGAGTTCTTCAAAATGTCTCCGGGATGGTGGAGCATATTCTGGAGGACTATTTTCTAGTGAATGAATGCTTTTGTGTCTTTCATACGATTTGGTCAGCAGAGAAATCCCTCATCATAGCCTTTGTATGAGTTTGCTGACCATAACATTTCCCAATATTTCTCCAGTACTAAAATGTTAACTGCTTCTAGCTTCCTTGAGTTCTGGCATGAGATACTGGTATTTTTAGTTTTGTTCATAGGACCAATGAGATCAAAGAACATCAACCCTTCCCTCCCTCCCCCCCCCCTTTCAGAAACCTCCCTTCTATTCACCCCATTTCATGTATCTTCCTACCATAATCTGAGAAGAAACAAGGATATCTAACTTCCGTCAAGTCCTGTGTTGGCAAAAGAAACTAGAACCAGCCAATAAATGCAGCAGGCATTCACTGATTATGGTTTAGGCTCTGAAAACTGTTCTTAGAGTTATACCATACTCAATTCTGGAAGCCAAAAGAAGACTTGCACAGATTTTCTTTTTCCTAACCACAAACAAAACAGAGGTTGAAACCTGTTCAAGATGTAATCTAGGCATGTAGTGTCCAAGTGTTCAAGGCTGATCAACGCAAACTGTTTAATGGACCATACACCAGGCGCTTTAAGAAAAAATAAAAATAAACATGAAGCAACTGTCCTGCACTGATTAGATGATAGTGCTATGCTAATCAAAGAACTGCATCTGAAGTCTCAGTAAATCAAAATCACTAATGGCAGGAAGAAGCTGGCTGATTTTTGTCTTGTGCAAACATAACAGTTTTTGAAAATATGGTAGTCCTAATTTTTAAATCTCTTTTCTGGCAGCTTCTTTGCTTTGCTTTGCTGAAGCATTTCTGCCAATTTATCTATTTGGGTGATACCACTTAATTTTTTTAAAAAAAACTTGCAATACAAAAGTTCCCTAATTATAAATTCTGTATAGTTTTTGCTAATGAAAGAAAAATTGGGCAAATCTGTCAATTTCAGTTTCCTTAAGTTTTCCAACCATGCTTATCTTCTCTGGTGTCTACATCCCATTAATTTTTTTAAAAATGATTGTAGAAAAAAAAATCCAATGAGTGCTTCTTTTAATACAGATAGTTGTGGATTTTTTTCTCCTGACTATAATGGATATTCATATATTAAATTTATATATGTGTTTTTTATACATATTTTGATTGGAGAAATACACTGAAAAATTCAAAGATGTGTGAATAGCAGAATATAAGTTTCTTGCAAACATAGATTTGGGGATGCGGGAATACATTAAAATGCAACTTGAACCAGTGTCTCTTAAGTCATAAATCAATATTATTAAGCTTGATGGACAGACAACCTGATCTTTTGCAAAGTAGTTACTATGTACTCATGATGGAGTACAGTCCTTATATCCCTTAGCGTGCACCACAGTGAGAACTAGCTGATGTACTATTATAGATTTGACTTTCAGCATAGGTCAGGAGAAGAGCATAAATGTTCCACTGGGATTTCTAAAATGTTGACTGGTATGATAACAACATTCTGCTGTAATCACAATTCAAATGTTTATGTAGCATCTTCCATAAGAAATGCCAGCTGCTTTCCTTGGTCTATATTCCCCAAGCTTATTTTGCATGTACGTGCCATTTTTTTTGTCTCATAAAACATTACCAAGGCTCACAAGAATGCCCAGGGCTTCACAGGAGGAAGGAGACAGGGGAACAAAGCTGTGATGCTTACAGCCATTAACAGCAGGAAGTCACTGATCTAATTTTAGTTATACTTGCTACCTGCCTTTTATGTAACAAGCTACCTGTAAAAGATACTCTGTCCTTTCACCTTGACTTCCTACCTGCTCTGAGTTCCTTACCCAGAATGTAAGGTGATGGCTAAGGTCATTATTAAAAAAAGGTTTGCCAGTTTCCCTTCTTCCAGCCCTAGAGACTCAAGCTGGGAAATGAGTTTAGTCAGTGACTGAAGATGAATGGCTGTTTCTTACCCATGGAGCAAAGGTGGCTAACTCTGCAAATTACTTCTTGAAAAAGCTTGGCTGTGGGATACAAAGAAGGCCTGGGGCAAAGAGCAAGCTGAAGAAGTTGGTGGAGAGTCCTCACCGGAATTTGCTTATTCTGAATATTTATTCTCAAGCAGTGCCATTTTAAAAACTCATGGGTGGGCTGAAAGTAGTAGTTTTTGCCAGTTTCTCCCATGTAATCAAAGCAGCCAATTTTACTTCCATCTCTGACCGAATGGGGAAGATCAACTACCTTTGTCTCTTGTACTTACATACTTATGTACTTTGTAGTGCCAAGAGCAGGAGTGTCCAACCTTGGCGACTTTAAAACTTCAACTCCCAGAATTCCCCAGCCAGTATCTTAACATCGTAAAATTGCCAAGATAACAGATAACAAATTAACAGAGTTGGAAGGGATCTTAAGGGTCATCTATTCCAACACCATCACCCTGCTCAAGCAGGAGACCCTATACCATTTCTGACAAATGGCAGTCCAATCTCTTCCTGAAAGTGTCAAGTGATGAAGCTCCCACAACTTCCAAAGGCAAGCTGTTCCATTGGTTGATTGTTCTCACTGTCAGAAAGTTCATCTTTATTTCTAAGTTGAACCTCTCCTTGGTCAATTTCCATCCATTCTTCCTTGTCTGGCCTTCAGGTGCTTTGGAAAATAGCTTGGCCCCTTCCTCTCTGTGGCAGCCTCTCAAATATTGGAACATGTTATCATGTCTTCCCAGGTCCTTCTCTTCACTAGACTAGCCATGCCCAGTTCCTGCAACTGTTCATCCTATGTTTTAGCCTCCAGTCCCCTAATCATCTTGGTTGCTCTCCTCTGCACTTTTTCCAGAGTCTCAACATCTTTTTTATATTCATATTTATAAATATAAAATTTTTATTTTTATTTAGATTAGACATCCCTGGCTGAAAGACTATTCTCCACACCCTGTATCACCTTTAAATGCTTGTTAGTGTTCCTGAAATCCAAGTTCAATATAGTAATCACAATAGAAAAGAGGTTGTTAGTATCCTAGGTCCATGACTGTAAGCAATTAGAATAAGTATAGTTTTGATGCAGTCTGGGAAGCCGCAAGACAAGTTGGTTGTGGGGAGCAAGGTTGGTTGAAGATGCTAATGAACTATATGACATCTTATCCTTTTGTTTTCTCTACTATTTACCGGTATATGTTGTATGGTGGAACAGGAATAGAAGCAAAGGGAGAACAGGCTTATTTAAAAAGTTACTCTCAAGTTTACATTTGGTATCTGCTTATAGTAATATGAAGATTGGGAGAGTAGGTCAGCCTACACCTGAAAGTTCTAGCAAGAAGATGCTGCAATTAGGGTTAAATTATTCAGACCTATCATTGCTGGTATTCTGAAATACACACAGGATACTTAAAATTTTGAAACATATTCAAAATATATATTATATATATTGAACTAATATATCTAGTGCTGAACTACACAGATATAAATGTGCATTGCAGCTGAAATCACTAAATGATCTTTGGCCAGTCATCCGTTCTCATTCTAACCTACCTCAAAATGTTGGTGCTTGATAAGAGAAGGAATATGCTCACTCTCCTGAGTTTCTTGATAAAAGTACACTGAACCACAGCTCTGCCAAGTAAACTAGAAAATAAGTCTTGCTCAAAGTTTGGTTCCTTAATTTATGTTTGCGAGGTGAATGGATTTGCAGTTTTCCACTCCGTATTCATAATATCGCTTACATTAGTTGTGATTTAGGTCCTCAAAGAGCTATTAGAAGAAATAAGCAAAATTATAGCATCTGTGAAGACGCTGGAAATGAAAACATACATGGAAACCAAGGAAAGTCTTCCAAAATGTTCCTTTTTAACTGTATTTTATTAATCATATTTAATTTATTCCATTATATTATTCAAGTCCGGTGACAACCAAAAGTACTTTGACTTTGTCAGTCCTCTGAAAGCTGAACATGCAAATGATCTGCAAACTGTAGTAGTGCTGAAAGTCAAAGAGTACAATGAAAAAATAGAACCAAGATTAAATATCAAGAATATCGAACTAAATGACAACGAGGACAAGAACTAGCTTTAGAATTGGTTAAGACTATATTGAAGTGATGGATGGCTCCTGCCTTTTAGAATCAGTATCAACAATAAAGGAACCAAGAGTCAAGAAACATGCCATGGACTATAGCACTTGGTAGAGCAGCCATGAAGGCCTTGGAAAAGAGATTCACATCCCTTATATCTACAAATATCAGAATTCTGTAGGTAGTGATTTTCCCCATGACATTAATGGGAGCAAAAAATGGACTTTGGACAGAATGAATATTGATGCTTTTGAATGTAGGTGTTAGAGAATATTGTTAAGAATAACAATAGTAATAGCACTTACACTTATATACCGCTTCATAATGCTTTACAGCCTTCTCTAAGCAGTTTAAAGAGTCAGCATATTGCCCCCAACAATCTGAGTCCTCATTTTACCCATCTCGGAAGGACAGAAGGCTGAGTCAACCTTGAGCCTAGTAAGAATTGAACTGCCAAACTGCAGGCAGGAGAAGTAGCTTGCAGGACAGCATTCTAACTGTGCCACCACGGCTCCAGAATACCATGGATAGCCAAGAAAACAAACAACTAGATAACTGAACCCATCAATCCAGAGTTTATATGTAGGTGTATGTAACCTGTATATATGCTTAATTGATATTAGTTGAATTGTATTATTATGTAACTTAATAAAATGGGGGGAGGGAGGAAAATATATTTTAATAATAGTAAAATAAAATGTCCAAATAAGAAAGAAGGAAGAGTTCAGTAGTGGCAGTCAATGTTAGTCAAGGTAGAATGGCATTTATCTATTCAGACGAAACTCTATAATGCCTCTGGCCCACTGTTCCTTTTTCCTTTTGGTGTTCCATTCCAGTCATCCATTACTGTACAACCATGAACATAAAGTGAGCCTTCGGGGATAACCGTGAGCCTTCGGGGATAACTGTATTCTTGTCAATAAGGCAAGCAAAAGATTGGGGCTTCAATTGGAGAATATGAGTGTTGATGGCAATCTACCTTGCCTATTGTATTGCACACATCTGCATTGTTCCTAGCAGAAGCTCTTCTTTCCAGCCAGGCCAAAGGCTTGAGGACAAAAAGGGCAGCTTCACGAAGACTTTGTTATCCAGCTGTGTTGGTTTATTCATGACTCATAATGAGTTGATGGAACGCAGGGTTATTTTTAGAGCCTTTTAATTGATCACTTCTTGTGTGGCTGTGCAGGCAAGTTTTATTTCTAATGAGAGGGCATTTCCCTGTACTGATTAACACACAAAGAGAACTGGCTTAAAAGTGGGGCCCAGGCACTGCATTCTATGTTATTCTCTCTAAAATTTAGCAGTCGTTAATTGAAAATACTTGACGAGCTGCTAGCTGTCTATGCTTCGTTCAGCAGTTGAAAGTCTTGGAATAGAACAGGGGAAATTAAAAAAAGATGCATCTGTTTATTATGTATGTGGCATCTCCAATTGTGATGTTCACTCCACCCCTTAAAGTGGATAGCTTACATATATGCACATAAGGCAAAGAAAAGTCATGCAGATCAATGGTGGGTTGCTACCGGTTCGCCCCAGTTCGGGCAAACCGGTAGCAGCAGAGGGACGGGAGGTTCCACGCATAAGCAAGCACAAGCAAGCGAACCGGTAGCAAAGGTAAGTGAAACCCACCCCTGATGCAGATGCTCAAATGTATTTTATTATTGTTCTCAGCAAGCCTGCAACTTAATCAATCACAGATGCTTTATCTTTTGCTAAAACCCATAGTTGCAAATAATTCTACATACTATCAAAAAGTGAAAAATTATAGGATGTATTCATACTTTTCTGTTGTTTTTAGTTTATACTGAATAAGGAGGTCCTGGTGTATTATACCATATTGGCTTAATAAGCTTAAATTTATTATTGTGTAGGGTTTTTTTTTAAAAAAAGAGCAAAAATCTTTGATTTCCACATGAGGTACTATGGGAGTATGGGCTATCTTGAATCTGATCTCTTATGTCCATTCATAATTTTTGTCCACTTTTGATTCCACGGGATCATTATGTTTATTCAGAAACATAATTATTTCATTCTGTTCTCTTTTATTGAACTGGACCTAGTTTTTTCTTCCTTATTTTAAGTGCCAATATTGATGGAATTCTGTAGTCAAATAAATAGAGGTCTTTCATGTCTCAATTGTGAATTTATAGTTGCTTATGACAAAGACTTATTTCCTCACACACTGAAAAGGCCAACTTCAAGTTCAACTCCAATATATGTTTCAATTATTTTAAAAGCATAGTTAACAAAAATCACTATAACCTTTCATAGGATAATAGCTGCTTATTGCTTTGGAAGTTTTTGATATTCAGTGCACACATATCCAGAGAAGTGACATCATCAGGATTGGCTTTCTGCTATTTTTGAAAGGAAGTTGAACAACAGTGATACTTTATGGGGAAAAGCTATGTGGTTGCTAAGAATCAACAGCAACTGGATGGCACATGATCTTATTGATTCTATATACATCTTCTGGTTTAGCTTTCTTCTGTGTTTGCTTTATTTTAATCTCTATAATGTATGTAGCATTTTTACTGTACAGTCACTGATGTATTTTAATGGGGTTTTTATCATTTAAAAAAATAAACTAGAAAAAGAGGAATAAAGCCATAAAGACTGCTAGTATCTATGTGTTGCTATAAATTTTTGTATTAACCTGAGAATCCTTAAAACTATCTTGTCCCCGTTGCTTATTCCCCTGCTGTGGTTAGAGATACTCAAAGACATAGGTATCTATTCCTAAACAAAATTATGTCCAAATGATGAAACGTGCATCCCGTCATAAAGGCAAGTTCTTTGCTTTTGTAGTTCTGGTGCTATGTCTCAGGTGAATACAAACAGAACTCAATTTGTTTCATCAACCGCCCTGTCCTTGTTCCCATCTTGTATTTGCCCATGTACCAAGATAAGTCAAGATGTCTTTGTGGTGTATAATTTGTCATCTGGAAATAGCATCCGAAATGTTTCTCAAGTGTTTGATGCCTTTATTCAATAGGGTTAGCAAGGTATATGAAGGGCTTCTTCAAGGTGTGAAGTTTCTATAGCTTCCCAATCTTAGTGGGGCCACCAAATAAGTAATTATCATTTAAAGATTGGAAAATCTTTGGTTGAAGACCTAGTTGCGTTGGCATCTGCCTGAGATTAAAGAATGAACAAATGTAAACATGCCAATATGCTTCTGCAACAGTCTCCTGATGATATAATACAATTTAAGTCAGAAATCTAATCCAGGTGCAGCTTTATCCGTTTCCAGAGTAGCTAATCGTGATTTGAGTTTGTCGGTCAACACAGTTCTAAAGAAGAAGAAATTGGTAAATCACAATAAAGAGAAAAATGAACCCAGTCTCACTTAGGGTTGTCAGGTCTGCTTCCAAAAAATAGCGGACAAGCGGGGTGGGGTGGGGTGGGGTGTTAAGTAGTAAAAAATTTTTAAAAATTACAATTAATTTATATATTTTCTTACAAACATTTTAACACGTATTAAAATAATCACTTCAAAACTTTACTTAAAATTCAAAACATCAAATATATTATAATAATATGTAAAATATTAAATTACATTTTACTTCGCTGTCGTGTGTATTTTTTATTTGACTGCGCAGCTTTGATCAATTCTTTGTGTTTAAGGAATAATTCTTTAATTTCAGTACAATGTTGAGAAATATTAAAAAATATACAAAGTTCACTTCGAACTGATGGTACAAGCAGTCGGTTACATTCGTTAGTCCACAAATTTCCAATGACGCTGAAAATTCGTTCAACGTTTGCATTTGATACTGGAATTGATGCACAATACTGGAACAGTTTCAGTAAACTTGGAGCTGGCTCTTTCTTGAAAAAGTACGTCCACTTATCAAGGGATGAATCGCCCTGCAGATGAACATAAACTTCTTCTAAGGCAGAAATTTCATCAAAGAGAGTGTTGGGTGGACGTTCTTCTCGCCATGGTGATAATAATCAGATGTTCATCATTTCTTCTAAAGTTGGAGGATTATTGCGATCAATTAGATTGAAACAACTTAGTGTTCAATGGCTATTTGATCTTTGTCTCATTCTACCTTATGAAAAAAAAGACAAAACAGGATTCTCCTATCCTTATTCTCTTAGACTGTACAGCTTTAGATTATGTACCATTTCATCATAAAGCTTTTGAATAAAAAAAAGTCCACTATTTTGTGAAAAAAAATAATGAACATAATGTGAAAAAAGTGGATTGTCCGCTCAGATAGTGGACACTTGGCAACCCTAGTCTCACTTAAGTGCTAGCATTTGACTAGCCCTTTTTTTGGTTACATTTTTCAGCATTCTTATTCCAAGAAATATATATCTCACTGATACATAAAGAAAAATCAGTCATTTGGCCCATCTCAAGAATTCTTTCTCTAACAATTTATCCATTAATAATAACAATTTAAGGAAGAATAGAGTATTATAAGCATCTAGTTTGAAGAGAGAGATAAAAGCCTGATTCACTTGCTCCTTTGTGAAGTCTGTCTGCAACTCTTCATGATATTAGCATGAAATTCATTTTTAAATGTGAATGTGTTCCTTGCTGGAGGAGAAAACCCCCCAGATAATTTAGAGCTCAACACTATACGGATAAAACAGTATGAAACTGTGGTTGAGTCAATTTTCAGACATTCTCTTTGGTATTCTCTGTGTCTGTGGAATAATGAGAAACTTTTTCCAAGAGTTTTGAATAGTCTGCAATAAACCAGAACACTGGTGGTTTTGGATTCTGAGATGTAAGACTTGTCATCCAGGTTGCCAAAACAGTAAATTTGTTGATGATGGACAGAATAATTCCTTTAATGTCATACTGAGATGGAACGTGCCCAGATTTGGTAGGAATCATATCCACCATTTGATATTAGATGTTACCAGTATAACATTTTAAATATTTTAACGCTCAAAATAATAGTTGAAACATTTTATAAATTCTGTTCCCAACCCAGTAATTTGTTGTGTGAATGCCCATTTCCAGCTGCTTATGGATTCTTGGATAAGATAGACTTTAAATATAGAAATCAAATAAAGCGTTCACAGATTCAACAGATAGATTGAATAAGTATAGAAAACGTAGGATAGGAGGAAAAAAACATTTGGCTTTCTCTTGGTATGTTTTGATGCTTGAACAATCTGCACATCATGTATAAGAATGTATGTTTCTTTTTTAGAGCATGGGCTTCTTGGTTATTTTAGATCTGTTTTCTTTTATGGCATGTTGAAGCAAGGCAACCTTATTATCTGTGGTATGAAGCAACTGACCAGCCTCATTAAAGAATGAGTTTCAAATTTTTTTTGCTCCATTATGATTTATTAGCCAGCCTTTTCTTGAATCCTGTATCTCAAAGCCCTACTAAGCAGGTATATACAAAAGTATGAAGGCTATTGCTTAATGCATTGTAAGCCGCCCTGAGTCTTCGGAGAAGGGTGGCATATAAATCAAACAAACAAACAAACAAACAAATAAAAAGTGTCTTAACAGAACCTTGGCTTCCAGAGCATGCAGGAAGAATGCCATTGTGTAAGGCAATGGACAGAAGTTGACACTCTGAAAAAGGACCATTTCTGCTGATGATGAGTAGCTAGGATACTTACTGGATGAGCAGAATAATAGGTCCAATATCACTTGGTCCTCCACATTTCACTGCCTCCCAAATGTCTAAAATCAGCTGTCAATCATGAAGAAAGATGAAATGAGATTAGTCCATTCCCTTAAAACAAATAAAGGATGGCAGCACATTATATTCCCTCAATTCTTTCAGTGTTTTAATGGGTTAGTGCTTCCAAATTTGAATAAATGACAATAAATATAAATAAATAAAATAATAGTTGGCATGGCTTTAGAGAAGAGAATAGTTGGCACCGATTAGAGAAGGGAGGGGATCTCTTTCTGCTCCATCCGAGCAAAGAATTCTACCACATACTCCAAAAAAGAATTCTGCAAATAATTCCTAATGTTGAATAGGATTTTTTTCCAGATTAAACAGCTCAGTCCTACGTATGCATACTTGGAAGTAGGTTCCTATAAGACACTTTCGGGAGTCTTGAAATAGAATTTCAGAACAGTGGCCTGAATAATCTTCTGGGCTTTTGACTCATGCTTGAGAAACTTACAGCTGACTTGTCCCTCTTGCCCCTGACTTGTCTTTTCTTGTAAGGAGAACTGCCAGCAACAAACCATAGAGATTCTCCTATGGCTGCTATTTTACATGAAGAATGGCTCTAAGTAAAACAGAAGAGCGAATATCAATGATAATATATGCGCCTTATATTTTGGTCGGCGCAGTCAAAGATTTCTTTGTTCAGCTGAGAAATACAAGGCAAAAGAAGGCAAAGCGAGCTTCTTTTTAAAGGAAATGCAAAAGCAAGACCAAGTACCATGAACACAATTTATTTTAAAATTCTCTGGGGCGGGGTGGGGGGTGCAGGAGGAGAATCACATATATTAAGTCACAATACATGTAGAGCTAGCCCATTAATTTTATTTGTAGCTAAAGTTCATCATATTTCCATTAAATTCATGGATGACTGGTAAATTGCTTTGGAATACCAGATGCCCACAAAAAGAGTCACTTTGATTTAATTAGACAAGACAGTCTCCAGAAGGAAGTTGAGATATCTTGGAAAACCGAGAACTGTAAATACAGATTCAGCAGAATATGCGGAAACTGAGCCCTGAGCTATAGGCTGGATAATGAAGAAAATAGGTAGGAACAGAGGCAGGATGATGAAAGATGATCTGGGGTGCCTGGAAGCTTAAAAGCCCCCACCAAACACACACACACACACACACACACACACACACACACACACAAGCGCACACACACTTACACTTCTTGTGATTTAAGCTTGGGAAATGCGTAGCAGCACATAATTGCTGTCTTGTGTCTTCTTGAGCATGGAGGTCTAAGAATGACGATTTACCCTGGACTAAAATAAATCAATAAAATCCCCCACCCCCCGGTCTTCCAAGTAGTGCTCCCCCCATTTCAAATTGCATCATCTTTCCTTCAAGAGGGGAAGAGGGGAATTCACCTATTTCACCCCCCCCCCCCAGACCTGGCTTTCTTTAGCAACACATTTGGCCAGGAGCTGAAATACCAAAGGGGTGGGGGGAGAGAGACCCATTTTGCTTCCTTTTGCTGAGTCATGCTTGACTCCCTTTGCAGCTGTGAGGCTGTTTGATTCTGCATATGCTTCTGTGGTGGAGATCTGCAGCAGCTTAAGTGGATTGATGTTTATTTTGATAATGAGTCTCAATGTGTTCACAAACTAATAAAATCAACTCATTAGGACGAGGCATGTTTAATTCAGGACTTAGCTATTGGGAGAATCCCTAGCAGTGCCTGATGGGTGATTATTTTAGCACCCTTGCCAGAGAATAAAGTAGAGTCAACACAGACAGGCTGAACATATTGGGCAGAAAATTCAGTCTGAGTCCCTTATCCAAATACAAGAGTGGTCATCTTAAGCATTTACTTATGCGGCTTACTTCTCAAGATATAGATGGGAGATGATGCCTTCAATTTGCCTTCAGTTTACCAGATTTGCTGGCTAGGAAACTGCTTCATTTAAGTAAGTGAGGGAAGAAGAGGAGGGGAGAAGCGGAGGGAAACTTTATTTGAAATCAGGTGATGAAGTAGTAACCCAATCTCAATCTGATCTGAAAATAAAAATATGTGTTCAGTCTTGAATCAGATGGAAACAAAGAAGAATTTGCCCTACATTGATGACTCCTAGCCTTAAAATTCAGAACTTTATAATAAAACGAATGAATAGTGAACAAATAGAATAGAACAAATAGTTCTAAAAGTGAACAAATAGAATAGAATAGAATAGAATTTTTTATTGGCCAAGTGTGATTGGACACACAAGGAATTTGTCTTGGTCCATATGCTCTCAGTGTACATAAAAGAAAAGATACGTTCATCAAGAATCATAAGGTACAACACTTAATGATAGTCATAGGGTATAAATAAGCAATCAGGAAACAATATCAATATAAATATATAAATATATATGTTTTCTGAGGTTTTTGCGGGTGTTTGTATGTAGGTCTTTGGTTATTCGGGTCTTCTCTGGCGTAAAATTGGAAGTGTCTTGGCGACGTTTCGACGGAGTCTCATTCGTCATCTTCAGGCTGGTGTTTTTGGCTTCATGCTTCTAGGAGCAATGTGAGATCGCAGCTGTTTCTTCCTTTTAACTGCTAGTGGGGGGGTGAACTGATTGGGTGGGAGCTTGGCTGCGTTCTGACTGGATGGGGGGTGTTCTGTTTGGGTGAGGGCTTGGTTGTGCTCAGGTTAGTCTGAGTTGTAGGGGGATTTGAGCTGGTGAGCTGCATTGCTGTTGTTTGGCTTTGTGGTCGTGCCACATCTTCATGGTGGATGTTAGTCTGCTTCATGTATGGTTTGGAGGGGTTTAAAGTGGCTAATGATGCAGCTGCGGTCTGGCTTCTGGTCCGTGGTCGTGCCTCATCATCAGTGTGGGTTTGAGTCTGCTTTCTGCATGGATGTGTGGTGGTGACATCCTGTGTAGCCCTCATGTGTGTGGGTCTGGTGTAATTCCTCGTGTTAGGGACTTGTTTGTCAATAAGGGCGGGTTTCCAAATGGGAAAGAAAAACTGGACAACTTCCTTACACACATCAACAGCCTACACTCTAAAATACAGTTCATCATGGAAACAGAAGCGAACAACCAACTTCCCTTCCTGGATGTCTTAGTCTACAGGAAATCCAATGGCTCCCTGGGACACACCATCTACCAGAAGAAAACACACACAAACCGCTATCTGCACGCACTCTCACACTACCACCCAGCCCAGATCAATTCCGTAGCCAAGACACTCATCTCCAGAACAATATGCTTAGCTGACAAACAACACCTAAAAATCGAACTACACACTCTCACTAACATACTAACATCCAATGGATTCCAAAGAAATAAGATTACCAACCTAATCCAAAAAGAAACCCCCACTAAAATCCAAGGCAGAGAACAAGAAAACAGCAAAGCCCTCCTCCCATGCATAAAATTTTACGTGGGAGAAAACCCGAATAACCGAAGACCTACATACAAACACTCGCGAAAACCTCAGAAAACACACACACACACACACACACACACACACACATCTATAGTGTGTGTGTGTGTGTGTGTGTGTATAATAGTATATATGATAGGCAGAATTAGGTGGGGTTTTTTGTTTAGAAATCGTTTATTAAGGTCATAGATCAGCGTATATATTGAAACAGAACTTATATATAAAAAACAAGAACCTAAAGGGATCTAAAAAGAGGTAGGAGCAGTGGTGGGTTGCCCCCAGTTCAGACCAGTTCTATAGAACCGGTAGTAAAACTGGCGGAGGCTCCACCCACTGACCCTGACTTCATCAGAAGTGATCTGCTCATGCACAGAAGCAAGGCCCGTGTGCGAGCAAAGTGAGCACACACGTGTGATCCCGTTACGAACCGGTAGTAAAGGTAAGTAGAACCCACCCCTAGGTAGGAGCATTACATGAGTGTAGGGGAGCATAAAGGTTAGTACATGGCAGACTATATCAAATGGCAGCACTCTAGTAGGTGAATTAGATGCTCACTAAATCTAGTTTATAGCACAGGTCATCATCCAATGAATTTTAAGCCCCGCTGCACAGCACCTGGCAACATTACAGGTGGCAGAATTACTATCTGAAAGCAGCAGGGAAGTGTAGAATTATACTGTGCACTCTAGGTATTTATGCAGTAATGGTGAGGTGAGACTAGTGTGAAGGTCTCTGTAATAAAGGCACTGGAGAATCAGATGCTGTATTGTTTATGTGTGTCCAAAGTCATAAGGACATTGTCTCTCCAAACAAGAATTCTTCCTGTATTGACCTTCAGGGACAACTAAAGGGAAGGCATGACATCAAGCTAATGTAAAGGCCCTCTGGTGACCAGGTGCTTTGTGTTGGTTATGTAAGTCATGGGAGAGGTAGAGGTCCTTTGGATTTACTGGCAATAAAGTTTGGTCTCCTGGTTAGATTTCAGTGGAGCTCTGGGTAATGAATGTTTTGGCTTGATCATATCCTATGCTGAATAGAAAACCTGAAGAGAAGCTCAAGGATGAGACTTTAGTTGCACTGCCTGTTTCTATATGAATTGAGAATCATCACTCGGAGTGATTGGATGGATGGCTTTTTCCTTCAAAGCTCCTCCAATCACATTTGGAGATGTGCTATGTAGCGCATATGTAGTGTGAGCCAAAGAGATCTATAATCAAGACTGATTCACCTCTTAAAAGCTTAACATTATCTCAGCTGGGTCATAAAATATCAACAGAGGCAGAGGTTTAGAAAAATCAAGTCAGCAGTTATTGGATAAGCCATCCTCTTGTGTTCATTTAACAGAATCTTGCAGTCTTGGAGGTTACATGAGGGACTTGTGATATGTGGCTTTCATTCTCCAACAGTCTGAGCTGAATGTTCTCCTTATGCTTTTCAAAAAGTCTCTTCTTCCTTGGTTGCATATAAAATTTGACTTTCACAGTATCCCATGGCAACAAGTTCCAAAGAGCAATCATGCACTGCACCAGCATTTAGTTGTGTGAAATTTGCCACCTCTTAATATTTTTTCCAAATGTCTACTATTCTATGAAATATTTGCATGTTAGAAATAAATAAACTCTACAGATTATTGTCATGAAAGGTGCACACAATGATGATGGTACTTACCTAGCATCTTCTTAGAGCAAAGAATATTGTGGATTTTTCTAGCAAATTAATGAAATTTAAAAACTACAAAAAATTTAATTGAATTAAATTTCTGTTGGTCTAGTTGAGAAATGTGATAGTTATATTAGCCTCAGCCAGTAAATCTTAAGGGGGATGAATCTTCCATACTCTGCAAAGTTGTTTTATTTTCTGCCTTTATCATATCTCTAAAAAAAATGTAAAAAAGCAAAGTCTCTTTGAAGTTAATTTCAATCACACTGACAAGTCAGATGTTGGGTGGCTGCTTCTGAAGTAAATGAAAACAAAGTGTCAAACTTTGTTGTTTGTTCAAACAGGTGCCTTTTTTTTATTAAAGGACATACTTTAAGCTTTGATAATATTCAGTGGCAAAAGTATGTAAAAAGTTAGGAAACCTGAAAGGAGGCAAATACATTTTCCCAGAATGAATATTTACATGAATAATTAACTCGAGAAAAATCCTTGTGCCATAAACTAGGAAGTGATTTGAAAATCTTCACCGTAATTCTTGGAAATGAGTACCATCTGTGTTTATTTATTTCCATTTAAATGTCTGGAAAGTGACTGATTTTTAACCTACATAAAAACATTCAAAACAGGTCTTTTGACCTGTGTACAATCCTATTTGGCTGTGTTAGAGTGAAATGAGAATAAGTGCTTCTCTCTGGCAGCTAAATTCATAGCAGCTTGATGACAATACAGTGCTAAATATGTTTTAATTCAATAAAGTTATGAATTAATTAGAAATATATCTGCCAACTAATTCTTAAAAATCTTTTTTTTAAAAAAAATGAAGGTATGTCTGACTGTATGCTATGCAGCATACTACCATTTTGTAAGTTGATTAGTCTGTACTTACCGTGTTTCCCCCAAAATAAGACATCCCCTGATAATAAGCCTAATCAGGCTTTTGAGCGCATGGCAATAAGACCAAGCGCTTATTTCAGGGTTCAGAAAAATATAAGACAGGGTCTTATTTTGGGGGAAACATGGTATTGGTTTCTAGAAGATTGATACTCCACACCTGTTTATTGCATTCACATGTTATAATGTATTTACCAACACCTCAGTGTTAATAAATAAGGCAGTGAGACACCTTGGTATTATATTACATATTATATAATATTGTGATTGTTCTACCTTGGTCCTGATCTGTAGCTGCTACCTTTTATAATCATGCAGACAGTTGACACATGGGTGAGAGGTCAGGAAAAAGGGAATCGTACAAAGCTTGAAACTGTCCATCTGAAAACTAGAAAACTGTCCAACTCTTTATTTCTCCTCATACTTTTTAAAAAAGCTGTATTGAAACTGAGCCACCACAGAACCTAAAGATAGCACAGGTACTGTAGTGATTTAGAATAAAAATGCCAGGTTTTGGGCCAAATACTGTTACTTAAAATAGGAAGACTGATCTAGTAATAATGAGTATAAACAGAAACACTCTATTAGAATATTGTACTATTTTTCAATTTGTCCACTTTTCTTTGTGAAACAGAAAGCAAGAAGAAAATTCAGTTGATTTAATTCAGTTGATTTTGAGCCACAACTCATGAGTGAACAGTTTGTTAAACCACAGCTTGATGAGGGAAGAGAAAGCTAATTGATTTTTTTCCCTACATTAATGAACAACTGCCCCATGATCTAGGGCTCAGTCAATCTTAATCAGCATAGCTGGAACCATTTACTTCTATTATTTGATCTAAAAGTTGGCATCCATATAGCTTTTAAACACTGAATCAGTTAAACAGCTCTGTGTTTCCTTTAGACTTTTGTTTAAAGTACAAGAATATGTTCTGCCACTTTCTTTCCTGTTTTATAAGAATCATAGTTTGCTGTGATTTCAAAGTGAGAGAGGTAGTTATTGAAGCAAAGATGGATTTGGAAGGTAATTCTTAATTTGTGCAAATGTTAATTTACATAATTTAGATACCAGAAAGAAACTACTGAACACCTGGGAGCCTTTGCAGGCCTAACCACCTGAAACCTCTCTGTAATTCAAAGCCATCCTTAGTGCTAACACTTCTGTGAATTGCAGAGGACAAAACAGGCACAGTGAAAGATTTTTTTTTTTTTAACTCTGTGATTAATAGCAGTTGGAACAAATTCATGTTGGGCCAAAGAGTTTAAGCCCTCTGAGGCAAGATCCTGATTCCACTCACCATTGCTGTAACTCAGTTTTTAATGCTTCTTTGTTTTGTTTTACAAAAAGCATTAAGAATTCCAGACATACCCATCAGAAGCTGTCTGTCTGTCTGTCGGTCGGTCTATCTGTCTGTCTATCTATCTATCTGATGGTTGGATTTACAGAGTCTAAATCAGTGTGTCAGCCTGGTGGCATCAGGTGACGTATTGCGACTTTTTCTCCGTTTGCTAAACTGAGTGTGGGCGTGGCCAGCGCATGACGCATCCAGCTTGCGGGCCGTGAGTTTAACAGCCCTGGTCTAAATGATTCACAGAACAATTGTCTTTGAAGTACGTAAGTTTATGACATACATTACATAAACTGATTACATTTGCAAATCAGCTTCAAAATGGATGGTGAATGTAATGAGCACTTGTAGGAGACCATGGGAGAATAGAGGGGCCTGTCATAAAACATGCACCAAGACATCATGACACAAAAAAGTGACTAACAGACTTGCAGCAGGTATTGGAGCCTAAGTATGTAAGGGCAATATTTGTGTCATGATGTCACTGGACAAAACGTTACAGTACTTTGATTCCATCTTGGCTTACTATGGATACCTATGGCTCTCTGTATAGAAATACTTCACTAAGTTGTGTGGCTTATATATGATGTGGCTTATATATGATATTCTTTATTTCCAGTCAATGAAGAGGTAATTAAAGTTAATCTGGAGATCAAAAGTGATAGGTGCAGTTTGTGTAATTTTTATAACTAGTAATCAGGATAACGACAGTGAGCCGTTTCTGCAGCCATCAGATAAACGGCAAATGTCAAATGTAAACTACACTTTATGAATGTTTTGGTTTGACCTCTGATGATTATGCTATTCTGATTTTCTAAGCTCTTTAGAGCTTTGACATTATTATTCTTAAAGATAGGGGCATAATATGGGAATTACTAAAAGGAGAGGCCTGCCAGAAACAGGAGTTTCTTTTGGCAGAGAAAAAAATGCACTATTTACATGTCATAACTGGTTTTCTCAGCATGAAACAGCTTTTTCCTATAATTTGGCAGTCAGGCAGAACTAATTCTTGGCTATCGGACAAATGTAAAAATGACAATTGGGCCATTTTCAGCATGAAATCTAAACTAATGCATAGCAGAGAAGAGATGAGAATCCCAACATTTAGGGATAACAAGAAATTACCCGAAAGACTGAAGACATTCAGACCAATGTTATTACTTTCTTTGTCAGTGTGACTAGATTAGTGGACAAAAGGGACGCTGTGGATGTAATGTAGTGCAATTAGACTTCAGCAAGGCATTTGATAAAATTGATCATAGCCTCCTTCTTGGAACAATGTGGGATGGATGATTCCACTATTAAATAGATTCATAATTAACTGAATGGTTTATGAAAATGTGTTGCCCTTAATAGATTTATGTGTGCACATGGAAGATTAATACAGTTAGACACCTCAGAATTGTGTTCTGGGTCCAGTACTCTTTAATGTTTTTATAAATCACTTAGATAAAGGAATAGAAAAGATGCTCCAAAATTTTTTAGATGAGCTAGGGAATTGTTAAAACCCCTAGAAAACCGGCCCAAGATTCCAAAGAAACTTGACATGTTTGAATATTGGGGCCTATCCAAATAATGTTCGGTGGTGAGAAATGAAAGGTTCTGCACTTAGGCAGGAAAAACCAGATGCTCAGGCACAAAATAGGCAGTACCCGATTTAACACTAATACTTGTGAAAAGGATTTGGCTATTTGGATAAACAACAGATTAAGCATCAACCAGCAGTTAGTCCTGCAAGGTAGCTCAGACAAGAAACACAATCAGGAGTACTAGCTCTGTCTTTATTATAAGATTATATTAACAGAATCTTGTAAGACGGACGATATTTCTCCCCTTTCCTTTTACTCTCTGGAAAACAACTGAAACATTTCCCATGCCATCCCCCATTCTGTGGGCTGAAATATCTTTTACATGCTTGTTCTCCAGTCTGTGGACTTAGGGATTTTCCAGCCTCATATATAAGAATTTGTAGATCTGAGTAAAAGACCTCTCAAGAATGTGTACAGAAATGCCAGGATGTTACCTTGTTTAAATACTGGACAGAGAGACTAAAATCACTGGGCTTATGAACAGTGGGCCTCATAAGCTATCTGTCGCCATCACCAAGCCAAGAAGCTGGAAAGTCTCATATACTGCAATGAAATCCCCTATCAGACTTTCACATCCTGTTCCCATTTATGCTGTTTATTTTAGAATTCTCTCTGTGGATTTATGCCCCCCCCCTTTTTTTTATTACATAATGCCCAAAGAGGCTAACGACAATAAAACACACACAAAGAAAATAAATGAGTAAAATATCAGCAAAATGATGCTGATAAGAATTTTATTAACTGGCATAGTATTTGAAAACTAATAGGATCAGAAAAGAAATGAAAATAAAAACAGATTGCGGTTCTCTGAGAGCTTAAAACTATGTTTCTGGTGTTGATGGAAATAACAGAGAAAGAAGAAATAAGAATATAATGTTAGGAGGTGAATGGACACCAACAATCAAGAGCTACACATAGATGGATTTCAATAAAACTCAGGAAGAGCCTGGTGGCTCAGCAGACTAAAGCATTGTGATTAACACCAGCTGTCTGCAATTACTGTAAGTTCAAATCTCACCAGGCTCAAGGTTGACTCAGCCTTCCATCCTTTCTAAGGTAGGTAAAATGAGGACCCAGTTTGTGGGGACAATAAGCTGACTTTGTATAAATATACAAAAGTATGAAGGCTATTGCTTAACACATTGTAAGCCGCCCTGAGTCTCCAGAGAAGGGCGGCATATAAATCAATTTTTTTAAAAAAAAAGATAGGTTTGAATTTCATCATGGAAATAGGTTTCAGGAGGCATGGTAAAGTTGGCAGTGTTCCTGCTTTAATTTATAAGAGGCCCAAATTAAGCTGCAGGTTTTGCCAGAGTAGGCACTTCAACCTGAGAAGTTCAACAACCATTTCTCAAGTAACAATAAAAAAGGCCTGTTCGAGCCTGATAGAAGAGAAGTTGCATCATGTGGCATTAGCTAAACTTTGAATAGTAATGAGAGCAAACCTATTGTCCGAATTTAAATGGCAACATTGCCCTAAATACTTGGAGATGCTATTGGAAGAGCATTAAAAGCTGCTCAATTTCTCAGTGAATGGTCATCCCTGAAGAAGTTTATAGCCATTTATGTGAGCTTTCTCTGCTGTGGTTAACCCTCTTGTCTATCACCTTTAATAAGCATCACCTGCAGTTTCATGCTTCTTTTTTTTCCCCTCAAGCATTTATTGAAAGGGAGAACCCAGTCAGAGAAAGAAATAGAAACTCTTAGACAGATTGGGACTTAGTTTGACTAGTTCTTTCCCAGGTATCACTTTAGCTGGAATGGAGTGGACCTCCAGCAAAGCAAGCACTGTAACATTCCCTTTGTAGGTAGACTGAAATTAATATTTTTAAAATAGTTACTTACTTTATAGGTAAGGTAGGAGATGTATAAAAAAAGCTTGTGGCTCCTTCTCTCTCTCTCCTTCTTTATTAACTGTGTAGTCTACTAATCAAGGAGCCTCTCTGTTCTGTGGGGCCAGCCATGTAATCTTTGGCCCTGTGCAGGAAGGGTCCATGAGAACAGGATACAAATCCTGCTCTTACATATTTAGGTCAAACATCAAGATATAAGTTGCAGGTTTGCCATCCTGATAGACATTTTATCACTTGGCCTCCCTTACCATACACGCCGCCCCCCCAAATCCCTTTCCTGGTAAATGCCCTTGCATTTAGCTGTACAGATTAATAAAGGGCTCTGTCAGCCATTTTTAAAAGCTGTTTGCCAGCCAGCCTTTATAACTAAAGTAGTTTTTACGGAAGAGGAGCAACTGCAAATGAGTTAATCGTTTATCAAACTTAGCCTTTTCCATCATGATATGACATCATTGTGACAGGATAGCGGTCTTCCAATAGTTGAAGGGGTGCCACAAAGAAGAGGTGGAGGGGGTGCCAACTTATTTTGCAAAGCAGCTGAAGTCAAGGCAATAAACAATAGATGGAAACTAATCAAGGAGAGAAGCAATCTAGAACTAAGGCGACATTTCCTGACAATTAGAACAATTAATCAGTGGAACAACTTACAACTCCAGGAGTTGTGAATTCTCTAACACTGAAAGCTTTTAGAAAGAAACTGGACAGCCACTTGTCTGGAATGGTACAGGGTCTCCTGCTTGAGCTGGGGGTTCGACTAGAAGATCTCCAAGGTCCCTTCCAACTCTGTTATTCTGCAAATCATTAATCTATTCTTTTCCTGCTATCTACTGCAGATGTGCTGGAGTACAATTCCCTGAATCCAGGGCTGTCTGGGAATTCTGGGAATTGCAGTCCAACATAAAAGGAAGACGCGCTTCATTAGAAAAACTGATCTATCTTATGTGAATCCTATAATTCTTCTAACTCTTTATTTTTTACAACTCTTTGCTTTTTATATACTGTATCATCCTAGTAACTTGAAAGAAGAGGGTTTAATTGCAGAGTTAAGTGTACATTTTAGGATGGAACATATCTCAGCATTAGGTACCCTAAGTCACAGTTGTGACCTTTGAAAAAGCAGAAATTTTGAGGTAATGCAGATTCACTCCTAGATATGTTTATATTAGAGAGGAATAGTTTCAAAGATGTTATGAGCACATGGATATTGGAAATATATCATCTCCCTTCTCTGTGCATTGAAAATAAATGTTTAAAAAGAACATGACTTAGGATTGCTGTGTATTAAAATGAGTGTATCTACAGTGAAGTACTAATTAAGTTAACTAGTTGTCTAATAAAGATGACTTCGCACAACATTGTTTCATATCAAAGAAAGAGATAGAATACTTGCAAAAATAAACTACAGCTGTTTGTAAGAGAATTGATGCTGAAATGAATGAGTCTCACACCAAGCAGAATTGTTATATAAGCATGGTGTAGATGTCTCATAGAAAATAATGCCTCAAAGTTCAGTAATTCAGAAAAATAAAGGAAAAGATTTAAGATTTCAGTGGTGAACCTGTAGAATACTTGATTTCTGTGTTTTGCAGCAGGCAGGCCTTCTGCATTACTGTATGTATGATTTATTTCTTGTCTGCATTAAAGCAACTTATCTAACCTTGTTGTATCTGAGGCACTTGTGCTGATAGCTAATTACAGAATGTAAGGTGGATTGCTAGAGAGTTAAAAAAAATGTGTAAGCCATACTTGTTTTGAAGCCTGACAAGCTGCTGAAGTTTGACAGGATATGAGTTGTGGGAAGGAAAGACTTCCACACATGTGTTAATACGGCAGGAAAAAATGAGTACATCTTAATGGGGTCCCAGCTGAATGCATGTTGTGATTTGTAATAACTCACATCTCTCCTTCATTTTGCAACTTAGCAGCTCATTAAACAAAAAAGAAATAATGAAGAATGGTGATGAGGTTTAAAGTCTTCCCTTGATCCATAATATGCCCTCCCCAACCCCACCCCTGGTGAATTCAGAATCATAGCTGTAAAGGAAGCTGCCCAATATCACAGACCTGGGTTTCTAGAATAAGAATATATCAGTAAATGAAGCAGAATACTTTGTCATGGGAAAGAAAAGAAAATAACAGGATCCTCTTAATAGTGTTCAAATATAGAGGAGGCATTTACGTTAAATTCAGCTGCAGCTCAGCCTTTGACCATTATAGTGGTAAGAACTGCAGGGGTAACTGTTTGCTGCAGAATAGAATTATGGATCTATATTTATCAAATTTAGATACCGCTCTTCTCACAGTCAGAGTGATTGTAAAAACAAAGCTTCCAAAGCCCCAGATTTTCACTTACTTTCCAAATAAAGAGCCCTTTTAGCCCTCCAGTATTCTTTTACAAGGAGCTATTGCAATAAAAAGCATCTGAGCCCTGAATGGAAAAGTGGCAAAATGGTGATGGGCAATGAGGAGAAGGTTGAGCTGTTTAATGCCTACATTGCATCTGTCTTAGTACAAAAGTAAAAAATGGCCAAAGCTGTTAGAAGTTGGGGGCAGGAAAGGAATGCAGATTAAAATAGTTAAGAATTGGTGAGAGATGCACCTAGGTACTTTGAATGAATTCAATTTTCCTAAACCAAATTGATTATATCCCAGAGTAATAAAGGATGGCAGATGTATCTCATAGCCACTAGCTGAAATCTTAGAGAGACATTTGATTAAAATTGACCATAGCTGCCTCCTTAATCAACCAGAACAATTTGTAATGGAAGATCCACTACTAAATGGATTCACAATTGGCTGAACAACTATAGCCAATGTATGGTTTTTAATAAGGCTGATGTCCACCTTGAGGGATGTATTGTGGGGGGAGAGGAGACTTAGACATTTGCCCTGGGCCCAGGAATTTTCATTATCTTTACAATCAATTTATATGAAAAAATAGAAAGGATGCTTATAATAGCAATAGCACTTAGACCTATATACTGCTTTGCAATACTTTACAGCCCTCTCTAAGCAATTTTACAGAGTCAGCACATTGCCCCGAACAATTTGGGTCCTCATTTTACCCACTTTGGAAGGATGGACGGCTGAGTCAACCTTGAGCCTGCTGGGATTTGAACTGCCAAATTGCAGGCATCCGGCAATCAGCAGAAGTGGCCTGCAGTACTGTACTCTAACCACTGCACCACTGGAAATGTACAGATGACATAAAAGCTTGGGAAAGCTTTTATTATGAGCACAGCAAAAGGCAGGGTCCAAGTTCAAAAGATCTTGATATATTTGTATATTGTGCACTATCCAATAAAATGTTCAGTGGTGAAAAATACAAAATACTGCATTTAGACAGGAAAACTTGCATGACCAGGTATAAGATAATATATGATTTTTAAAAAGGACCTGAATATTTTGGAAGATCACAGATTAAGCATGAGCCAGCAGTGTGCCACAACTGTCAAAAGACCCAATATAGTTTTAAGCTGCATCAAGAGAGGTATAACATTGCTTAATGCATTGTAAGCCGCCCTGAGTCTCCGGAGAAGGGCGGCATATAAATCTAACTAATAAATAAATAAACATCAGGCTCACAGGAAATTATAGTAGCTCTCTAAGCAGTTCTGGTCTGACCACACCAGGGATGCTTTGTCCAGTTCTGGTCACCTCAAAACAAAAAAGAGGACGAGGATCTGGAAAGAATGCAGAAAAGAGAAGAAAGATGATAAGCGTCTTGGAAGCTAAATCTTACAAAAAGCAATGAAAGAGACCTAGTATGTTTAACCTGAAGAAGACAAATCTAAACTGAGACATAATAATCTTCCAACACATGAAAGGGTGCCACAGGGAAGAGGATGTGAATTTATTCCCCAGAGTACCCAAGAGTAAGACAAGAATCTGTGGGTGGAAGCTTTAGAGTAGGAGAGCCAAACTTGGAATAATTAGGAATTTCCTGACTGCCAGAGCTATTAAACAGGAGAACAACCTCTCTCCTGAAATCACGGATTATCATAGAGAGAGCAATGACTCACGAGGTTACCATAGAACACTGGGTTGCCATTCAACAGGCTCGCATTTGAGACCCATTGCTGCTGAGGGCAGGGTGAGCTCCAGTCACACGTTCCAGCTCCTGCTGACCCAGCTTGAAAGCAGGTGACCATGAGTAGATTAAAGAGTACCCCTTCGGTGGGCAACTTTACAGGGACATAAAGGGAGCCCCCAACTGGGCATCCCCTGGGCAACAGTGATATCGCCAGCAAATCCGACATACACATACAAAGACATTATTGGAGGTTTTCAAGAAAGATTTGATAGCCATTTGTCTTGGATACTTTGAGGATTCCTGCCCTGGGCAGAGGGTCAGCCTAGAAAGTCTCATCCCATGGGACAAGAAACCCTGTGATTCTATCAGGCTGCTTGCAAAACTCCTTTTACAAAATTGCTAAAACACACCAGCCTCTTTCCAGTCATTAATTCCTTCTTCCTTATCGTTTACTTTTCCTGTTGCTTTAGAAAGCTTAATAACTCCCTGTATATTTGAAAGGACAGCAGGCAAAGGATGCTATTATTAAACTGTCCTCTTGTAGCAGGTGCATTGAGTCACTGGCCCATTAACCTATAGCAGCTCTCAGCTCTGCAAGCAGGAGAGGCTATTTAAGGACACCGAGACGCCCTGAAACTCAAATGTATACAGGTCAAGGTTATAAGCCACACTTGGCTTGCACTAGCGTGACACCTTTCCTGTTTGCTGTGAGTTTACCAATTACAGAAATGTGAGGGTAAAAAAAAGGCTCCTGGAGGCGGCACTCTGCCATTATTTGTGCAGCAACTGGCTTTCTCCTTGTACCATCAGGCAGTTTTTTAAAAATCTACATTGGCAATTTTGCTGCCTTATAACAAGGTTGCTCGCTTATGTATGGTTTCCAGGCAGCAAACCATGAAACTCATCTTAGAACTCTCTCTCTCTCACACTCACTCTCTCTTTCTCACTTTTCGTGTGACAAGTTTGGCCATAGGGTAGGTAGAAGGAAGTATCCATCGTAAAGCATGTCTGCCCCGTGGTGTTGTAAACATAGAAACAGCTTTATTGCTTGCCTGTACAAAAGCACAAGTAAATCCAGCAGCTGCCAGGGATGCGGTTCTATACCCTCACACAGAGCGTGAAAGTAAGTCTTGTTTCCTATCAGAGGGGAAACTCTTGAGTTCCCAAGGCAAAGTCCATTATAGGAAAGGGTTGCCAAGGATCCCAAACAAAATGTTCTTTGGGTAGGCATTTTAAAATGCATAAAATAACCCAATTAGTCTACAGTCAGTACCGTAATCCTCCCAACCTTGCCATTCTTGTACAATGCTTATAATGATATTCTTATTTATCTTTGAATGTCTGTCCATAGTATACTTCTTTTATCATCTGGAATCTAGAATCTCCTTCAGATTCTAGAATTAACTGGCAAGCTTTCCATAAGAGCCGTGCTAGAACAGGCTAAAGAACTCCTTTTCTCACACATTCACATAGATTGTTCTGCTTACGAAAGCAATTTTCTGATTCTGGCCACTAATAAACCCTTAGCATTCAGGAAAGAGTAGTTTTGTTCTAGCAAGTGAATATTTCTATTATTTGAGAGAAGCTCGGTGATCATCTCAATTGCCTTTTTGTTCCCTTCTTCAACTGGATTTGCAGAGTTTATGGTGAATTATATGGGACAACAATTTTTTTTTTCAAAACTTTTGCTTTTCAAAATTGTTCTTGAGAAATATGGAATTAACTTAATGATTTTAATGTATTTAAGCACATAATGTTTCTGACACACTGCCCGAGTTCGACAAGGCTGAAAATGTTTTGCTGCTGATTTTTGTTTGTACTCAGTGTCTTATTCATCTTGCTGCAGTGTCTAACAATCGTCAGCCAGCATTGATGTATTTCAGCTGCCCTGATTCCATTTTTCCTTTGTAGCAATGTTGTGGTGAAACTTTTCATCAAGTTTATCACTGACTGTACTTGGATATTTTGGGAAAGAAGTCCAAGTGTGAATGCAGAAAATCAATCTTCAGGTAATATGTTTCACTTCATAGTCTTTTATGCTATAAGAAGTCTGTCAACCAGCTCAGTATAATTTGGTGCTCTGTAGTTGCCAAGAAAATGCTCAACAACATTCTTGAACATTGCAAATTTTCCCTGGCCCACCTAACAGAGCTTTGAACTGCTTCTCAATTGGCATCAATTATACTTGAAAAAATATTTCTCAAATAATGAAAGACTTCATCTTCCTTGTTCATCCCTTTCACAATTTTTTTCATCCAAGTTTTATGTGAAACCGAGACAAAAATATTTTTTGTCAAGTCAACAAATGGTTCATGTACCACATTTTTCTGTCATTAAATCAAATTCTTTCAGAATGGTTATTTCAACTCTCTTGCATGGCTGTGCCATTCACATATATAACATATTTTCTTGGCATTGTTTACTGGATAAAGAGAGTCAAAGTTCAGCCATTCCCAACCCAAAGCTCTTTCATTACACTGCAGTTATGCAGTCTCTCTCTCTCTCTCTCTCTCTCTCTCTCTCTCTCTCTCTCTCTCTCTCTCTCTCTCACACACACACACACACACACACACACACACACACACACACACACACACACTTCCTGGGGGGAATGCTAAAAGGGAGCAAGTCACTTGCAACCTCAGAGTTGATCTCTGCCATTCAGCACTTTAAGAAAAACAAGACTATGCTATTTCCTATATCAACCAAATAATTTATCCACACTCATGCCTGTTTATGCAACTTTGATTCTCCTTTTGTTTTGTGTTTTTACTGCTAAGGCTCCCAAAAGCAGAGATCAATAGATTGTCTTTATCCAGTTTTAGTTTAAGGTAAGAGAATCCAAACCTTATTTACAGAAGCAATTTTCAGTATTGATTTAAGGACAACAAAGGCCAGCAACTGCTTAAAAGAAATGTTTGATTTTTTTTATCTCATTACACCATATTTACATGGAATTGGCAGTGAAATGAATTCATGATTTTAATATTTTCTGAGATACGTTTCTTGATTTTTGTTTTCAGTTTACTTTTTATTATTTCATTATTCACCCTTATAGCTTTATTGGTTATCTATTTGTTCTTTTGCTTGTGTGAGGTTAGGAAGTTGGATTGAATTGGCACAGCATTTGATTGGTAGGTATCATTAAACAAGATTGACATTTTGAATGGTTAAATGCTACTCCATACTAATCAAGCACTAGTTTTGTAGTTAATATATAATCATGGCTGAGTTTTGAAAGGTATGGAAATAAAATTTAATAAACTGAAAATAGGTGCTTTCCAGCTGCTGCCTCAAATATTAAACATAAGGAGGAATAAACCTTCAGTTCCATCTGAAAATAACACAAGCTGGGTCCACTTAAAAACTACTAGCAGGGCTTAATTCCTTCATTTCAAGGAATCCTGTTTTAATCCTTGATGTGTGTCTAAGAAAAATAGATAAATGACTTTGTGAGCTCATGGAAGAAGCTGGCTAATATTACAGAAGGAAGCATACTTCTATTACAGTATGTGTTGAAAGGAACTCTGTGTGTCTTTGTAAATGTACATGTGCACTTGTATGTGTTTGCACAAAAGGGATAGTTGGAGCATTTGTTAATGTGGGTGGTATTGTTAGGGGTTGAATGAGTGGGCAATGAAGAGAGTAAAGCGGTGAGTAACAACCTTACAGACAGTTAGTAGGTTTGTATGTTTATATTTTTGTGATTATGCATTGAAAGTAAAAGTGCACTTTTTAAAAGCATACTTGCAGTGCTGAGATTGGATGACAATTTTTAAAACTTACTAAAAAGATATTTTTGAATCTCAGTGCTCCTATATAAATTAGGTAAATAAGCATGTGCCCTGTGGTAAGAACTATGTATGATTTGTATATATGTAAAATATATAAGATACTCCTTTCCTATCCAAATGATTCTCTAACCTGGAAACAAAATACTGATGAAACAATGATTGATACTTGTTCTTCCACTGTCCATAACTCCATGCATTCCTGTGCATATTTAGAAATGCAGTGCTCTATTGCCTGTAATGGTGTGATGGCAGTAGAAGACACAGAGCTGAAGGTCAAGGTCAAGAAATATAAAAGCAAGGTGTTATACTATGGTTATGTAGCAAGTTTGAAAGAACATTTGGAAACTAAAGGGTCTTAGAAACTATATCAATCAGTCAATCAATAAAAGATTAAGTAAGCTCATGTTATTGTTACCTGTGTGCTCGGAAAAGGTGTGTAGGAGATGGAAGGGAGAGGACATATTGAGATGTTTCTCCCAGAAAACGTTTTCTGTTCATGACTGAAAGAAAGAAGTCCTTTGGGTGATGGTTGTATGTTCTTATGTGAGTTTCTAGTATTTGACAAGAATCTTTATAATACATAGGATTTTCATTCATTTTTTTGGTCTATCCATTAAAATAGCATTTAGACAATACACAGAATGAAATTCTGCAAAGCTAATAAATGTCAACATGTCAGCATCCAGAAAGATGATTTTGCTTTCTTTGCTGTTGACCCTCCTCTCAAAGTACAGAATACCTTATTCTTGCTTTGCCATGAATTTATTGTAGGTGTAGAAGTTCAGGATGTTAAATTGAATCAACTTAACTTTTTTTCAAATGCTAATTGATATATGGAGATGAAGTTTAGACATCATGACTGACATTTAAGAAAGACATCTGCTTTTGATTAACTTCCAAATTGTTGCTCTCCCTGCCTATAGCTCTGTATCCATGAACAGATTTGGAGTGATCATGTTGATTGCTATAAAGTAAGCCACATGGCTACCCGAAGCATAATCATACTTTCAGAGCATTTTATGTTGGAGTAATTCCTGCTATCCTAAGCTCCTGTGAAGTAGTCCAGGAGAAAGGTTGAATGCAGAGACATATGAATACCCAGATTCAAGACTACACTCAGTTACTGAGTGACCATGCCCAGTTACTATCTACTACGATTTATATTGATATTGATTGTTTCCTGATTGCTTATTTGTACTCTATGACTAACATTAAGTGTTAAACTTATGATTCTTGATGAATGTATCTTGTCCTTTTAGGTACACTGAAAGCATATGCACCAAAGACAAATTCCTTGTGTGTCCAATCACACTTGACCAATCAAGAATCCTATCCTATCCTATCCTATCCTATCCTATCCTATCCTATCCTATCCTATCCTATCCTATCCTATCCTATCCTATCCTATCCTATCCTTTGTTAGTCTAAAGCTAAGCTGTCTCTCAGGGTCATCGTTAGAGGAAAAGGAAGTAAATTCCATATTTACCTCCTTCAGCTCCCAGAGAAAAAAGAAGATGTGAATGTAAAAATAAAAATAGAATAAGGTGAATTCTGGGAAGGAGTAGAAAAGACATAACATATTGAGGTGGTTCTTATTCTCTTTCTTGTTCCTTCATGCTTTCTAAGGAAGAATCCTTGTCTGCACCTTCTCTCAGCTTCTGCCTTCTCTCGGAGGAACAAATTTTGTAGTTGAAACTGTGTGTTGGAGAATGTTTGAAAGGGGAAATATTGGCTTTTCCAGTGTGGTGGGTAGGGCAGAATTGGCATTTCTTTTACAGGATGAGCAATCTCAGTACAGTAGAAGCTTCTGTTTCCTTCCCTACTCATCTACACAGTGGCTCTTTCTCAGCTTGTGTCAACAGCCTGAATGGGACTCTGTTAAGCAGCTGAGAGTCAGGCTGCTCCAGTCCCTGTGGCAAAGATTGATTTGGGGCCAGGCCCAGAGATGTAAATGGAAAATATGCCTGGGGCAAAGCTTTTGATGCCAGGGCGGCCCCTTCCTCTTCATGTAGGAGAACAGAGAGGGAACTGATGGAAAGAGATAAGAGGAGCCTTGAAAGAGGCAACCCTCAAGTGGGTGCTTGAAAGTAATAATTGATTTTACAAAAAGACCATCTTTTTTTGTCCTGCCACTTTCAAAGCCATTGCAAAAATAAAATGTTCTCATGTGAGGTTTTTTTTTTTAAGTGATACCCCTGTCTTTGCAATAGTTGCTGAGTTTATTGCTTAGTTTTGAACCAGATTATTATTGCAGTGTAATTTTTAAGAAAACCCACTGAGATATTGAATATATATGAGTCTGAATAAAGTTTGACTTCTCTTCCCCTTAGATTCTGTAGCCATGCCCAAAGCATTATGCATAAAATGAGTTCCGGTAACTTAACAGTTAAGACTCTGGGCTTGTCAAATGGAAGATCGGCAGTTCGAGACAAATAGATAAATAGATAAATATGTAACACTTCAGTGGGGAGTTAACAGTGTTCCATGCACTTCGGCATATAGTCATGCTGGCAATATGACCACAGACGTGTCTTCGGATAACACTGGCTCTGTTGGCTAGGAGACAGAGCTGAGCACCACTCCCTAGAGCCAGACACAATTGGACAAGGGGAAACCTCTACCTTTCCATCTTATGACACCCTGGTATTTCCAGTCCTTTTCCACTCCCATTTCTGAGCCTGTGTTATGGATCATACATGATGATAGAAGTTGTCTTCCTCTTTGAGGGCGTTGGGCAGTACAGAAATGTAAAAATAAATAAATAAATTTAAAAATTAAAATAAATATATAATTTGCATTCAAAATAATGTAAATTGAACACCAGCTCCTCTTGCAAGGTCTCTTAATTGAGCAAGGTCCGTGTGTAAGAAGGAAGGGATGATGCACCTGGGGACGCTGTGTATAATGTCCTGCCCCTTAACATTATTTTCTAGATATTGTTTGAATTTAAGAATAGAATTTGAACAGGACTGTTGAAGGGTGGGTTCTAAATTTTTTTACTACTGGTTCTATGGGCGTGGCTTATTTTGTGGGCATGGTTTGATGGTCATATGATAATTCTTTAGGATTTAGCAGAGGTACTGGTCTACCAGGCTTTTAACTGCTTGCAGATTACCCATTTGTTTTTGGAGCATATCGGTCTACCCATTTGTTTTTGGAGTGCACTGATCTACCACCACACTGCCTTTTACCGCTGATCAGCTGTAGGGCAGCCCTTTGAAGCGCCGTGGGAAGAGTTTAAACAGTTTTTTGCTGCTCTGCCACCTCCAAAAGCATCAGAAACTGCTTTCAGGCAGCTTGGCCTTAATTGCCAATCTACCACCACCGAGCAGTTTATAAGGAGCAAATCGGTTCTAGCCGATCAATTGGGAGGCTTATTGGTTTCTCAAATTAAAGCTAAGGTGTTTTTTTCTCTCTCTTTTTTTTTTCCTTCTAGCCGATCAGCTGGGACTCGGGAGCAGCGAATAGATTGGGGGCGGGGCTAGGCAGAGGTGATATTTACCGGTTCTCCGAACTACTCAAAATTTCCACTACCGGTTCGCAAGAACCAGGGAGAACAGGTAGCAACCCACCACTGGACTGTTGTGGTTCTGCAGAAACTAAGCAGGAATGGCTGACATCTACTGAGATTTGAGCAGGAATTGTGGAATCATGCTATTAGTGATATATACTGAGTATCATTTGGGAGGATTTACCAATGAATCACTACCAAATTCAGAATTCCACCTGAAAGGGGATATGTATCAATGAAGGTGCATTCATACATTGCCTAGCTATACATGTTACACTTATATTGTCGCTCCTTTACCACTATTGACACATGATCGCTAATAAATTAACCACAACCGAACACAAGAGAATTAATCACAATGTAACAGGCATCGCCTTGTGGATTATATGTGTACATTTTCTGTCTTTGAAGCTATAATGAGGAGAGACTAATCATTGGTGCTCCCTTAGTTAAAATATTTATATTCCAATTCCTTGATTTTTTAAAAAAACACACACAGCATAGTTGACACTAAAAATTGGCAATCAGAGCAATAATTTACAACAATAAAAAAACATACATTAAAACATTATGTAAAACATACAGAATAAAATCGCCGTACCAAGCAACAGAAAAGAGCAGCATTATTATTAAAGCAGTGGTATTATTAAAAGACCTGGGAGAATAAACATAGTTTTGCCTCATGTTGAAAAGATAATTAAGATGGCACCAGAGTGGGATTCTAAATTGGCCAGGAGAGAGGCACAACCTTCCTCAAGACTGACTCCTGGGTAGCCGTATCCTCCAGGACCAGAGGGCACCTGGAACATACCTACTGAAGATGGTATTTGGATAAAATAGGAACACGTTTCTGTCCCTTGCAGCACTTATTAAATTATCAAAGTGTCCTGACAAAACCGTATTTTTAATGTCAGGAAATGTAAAGTGGGGTTCAAAAGCCAGGATATATGAAGTAACTGAAATAACTGAGGAATTGGAACCAGGCCTCAGCTGGCAGGAAACCATTAATCTCCCCTACATCCTGTACTCCCCCAATTAATTAGCACTCTTGAGCTTCACTGATAAAGATCACAATCTAATTCTGTCTTCCACCTCTCCTCTTACCCTTTCCTTTTTTCCCCTTATCTCCGTTTCTCTGTCAAAAAAATACATAAAAATAATATTCTTCTCATAGCTCTACACTGGGCATAAGGCCTTTAAAATCACCTCTGGACAAGATGGGCAGCACGTATGTATAAATGAATGAATGAATGAATGAATGAATGAATGAATGAATGAATGAACGAATGAACGAATGATTGATTGATCTAATGAATATATATAAATAATTTAAAAAAAAAAACTATCTGGGGGTCTTGCCCCAGGCATGGGGTTAGTGTCCCTGGTAAGTAGTTTTGGAATTTGAAGGTGTTGTGATTTGGCCTTATTTGTGCAAGGCTTTGTGTTGTGTTTCTGTGGTAGTTTTTTGTGTATTAGCTATTTTGTTTGGTGTTTTTTAATCTTAAGTGAACTGCAATTTGTGAGTTAGATAGCCCTATAAATACCATCAATAAATGAATAAACATATCAGAGCTGCGTTTTACAAAATTGTGAAACAAATTGTATGCCATAATCAAATAATCTTTAAAATGCCACAAAAATACTATTTTTGCTGCAAAAGATCCTATTTTTCAGAAACTGATGAAAATCCAGAAAGATGACTGGTTTCAATATCTGTTTTTCTCCCCTTTATGAGGATGTTTAACTCTTCAAACAGTCCCAAATGTGGTTCTTCACAGTCCCAAATGTGGTTCTGAGGTTGAGGCACAGATCCTCTAAAAGGACAAATATGTGTGTTCTTTACTTAGTAGCCGAGAGGGTACAGTGGCCTATTGACTAAGATGCTGAGATTGTCACCTGGAAGATTAGCAGTTTGAAAGCCAAGCACTCTGTGGCGAGGTCCGCCCCAGCCCCTGCCAACTTAGCAATTCAAAAGCATGCAAATGTGAGTAGATAAAATAGGCACCACTTTGGTGGGAATGGAACAGCATTCGGTGCACCTCAGCCTATAGTCATACCAGCCACATGACCACAGAAGCATCTTTGCACAACACTGGCTCCCTGGGCTAGGAAATGGAGATGAGCACTGCCCCCTAGATTCAAATATGACTGGACAGATGAAACCTTAGCAGTTACCTTTATACTTAGTATCGCTTTTTAACTCCTGGCAAGAGATATAGCCATCCTGTCCCTTTGGATCCAGAATTCAGTGGGAAGCAGTGGGCCATTTGTCTCTCTCTCTCTCTCAAGGCTTTGTTTGAAATGTTAAAAAATGGCTTTCTAATAAAGTCATGTTTCAGTATGAAACATTAAGTTGCTTTTGAGCCAGATAGCAGAGGGATGATAATTCACTCTATAATTCACTTCGAACCTTCTTCTTATATCTAGCTCAGTTTTGATGATGATTGGGCTTCTTCTCTCATTCATCAGGTGGAACAGCATCTCCCATCCTGAGGTTGGATGCCCCAACACTGTCACACTTTCACAACATAATGGGGTGTTGCCCCAGGTATTTGGATCAGAAAAGAGATGAGCTCCTATTGATGGTTAATAGTTTGTTCTTGGGCACTGGAGTGGGGCACATTTGAGGGGTTTGTAAGATATAAGATATTGTAAGATGTCACTTTTGTATGATGTGTGGCTATTCAGGTAGTCCTTGACTTTCAACATTTCACTTAGTGACCATTCAAAGTTACAATGGCACTGAAAAGAGTGACTTATGACAATTTTCACAGTTACGACTTCTCCAGCATCCCTATGATCATGTAATCAAAACTCAGATGCTTGGGAACTGACTCACATTTATGACCGTTGCTGTATCCAAAGATCATGTAATCACCTTCTACAACTTTCTGACAAGCAAAGTCAACAGGGAAGCCAGATTCACTTAACAACCAGGTTATTAACTAAATCAACTGCAGTGATTCACTTAACAACTGAGGCAAGAAAGGTTGTAAAATGGGGCAAAACTCACTTAACAAATGTCTCACTTAACAATAGAAATGATGGCCTCAATGGTGGTCATAAGTCAAGGACTACCCCTATTATACATAGATATTGTATATAGGTTTGTGTGTGTGTTCAGTTATTAAGTTTTATCAAGTGCTGGACTGGGAATGAACCAGTTGACAATCTAATAGCAAGGTTGTAGCCCTTGCCTATGTTCCACACAAAAATTCTGGGTACAGCAGTCCTTGTTCCATAGTATAATCATGCTTTAGTAAAAGGTTCAGCTGCATACATAAAACCACAAGTAGTGGAAAAAAACCTTGCCCATCACCCTATCATCCTGCATATAATATAAGTTCCAAATGGAGAATCTAAGAATATTCAGTTTAATATGTTTAGAAGCGTATAGGGTTTGAAAAGTTTAAAGGGGTCTTACTCTAGATATCTTTCGCAGCATTTCATTAGAATCCCCTTCAGATCTTCATGCTTAATAGATGAAGGCCAGGTATGCAGGACAGCTGGTCTATGGGAGAACTTTTGGGATGCAGGGCTCTACAGTTTATTGTATTTTTCGGACTATAAGATGCTCCAAAGCATAAGACGCAACTATCTTTTGGGGAGGAAAACAAGAAAAAAAAATCTGCCTCTGCCTCCCAGCAATTTGCCTCCTTGCAACAAACAGCAAACATCCTGGTCAGCTTCAGCACAGCCTGATTTAGCATGAGCAGCTCATTGGCAGTTGGATCTGCCTCCCGGAATACCGATGATCAGCTGTTCTAGGCTGCAGGGATCACCAGCACCCATTGGTGCCGGTGCCGCCCATCGGCGCTGTCACCTATCGCTGCCTCCCTGCACCCCATTTTCAGCCTCTGTGCAGCCTGGAACAGCTGATAGACAGTATTCCAGGAGGCCAATCTAACCGCCAATCAGCTCCTCATGCTAAATCAGGCTGGGTTGAAACTGATCAGGCTGTTTGCTCTTTGCTGCAAAGAGGTAAATTGCTGGGAGGCAGAGGCTGAAGGGTGGGGGCTGACGGGTGGTCGGGGCTTTGGCAACATTCGCTGTATAAGGCACACAGACATTTCCACCCACTTTTGTGGGGGGTGGAAAGTACGGAATACTCCGTACTTTCTTATACTCCAAAAAGTATGCTTTTTCCTTAGGTGTTTGACTGAATCTTTGACTATGACAAAACACAACAATCACCTCTTCATCCCCCAATTCACTTTCAGTTCTATTTTCATCCTTTTCTTAACCCTGCTCAGTTAAATCTTAATTGCACATTGCTTTTTTTAAAAAAAAAATTTGATTTATATGCTGCCCTTCTCCGGAGACTCAGAGTGGCTTAAAATGCGTTAAGCAATAGCCTTCATACTTTTGTATATTTATACAAAGTCAGCTTATTGCCCCCACAAAATGAGTCCTCAATTTACCTACCTTAGAAAGGATGGAAGTCTGAGTCAACCTTGAGCCTGGAGATTCGAACTTACTAATTGCAGACAGCCGGAGTTAAATTACAGTGCATTTGTCCACTGAGCTATTCTAGGCTTTAAAGGAGGGATGAGCAGACTGCTGGCCTCTGCTGCTTTGTAAAAGCCCATGCACATTATTGGGACAGATGTGTATTGACCAACCACCCTATATGTCCTAATCTATAGCGGATAGTGTTGTCTTCATTAAGCCATTCATCCAGTCTTCCACTCCATCTCTCATCTCAGAGGGACATCCAGCAGCTGACTCAATGCTCCAGTCTTTCTGACTCAAAGAGGGAGTCAAACCCTCTTTGAGTCAGGGCTGACCCTGCTGAGGAATCATCCGAACTCCTTTCCCTCCTCTACATCTCCTAATCAGCCTTGTCTTTTGTTTGGCTGTAATTTAATGCACAGCATATTGGAAGGTATCTTCGCCCCCTTTCCTTCCACTGAGCCTCCTCTGAGACACAATGTGGTGCAGCAGTTTGCTAGGAAGGCATCCTGCTTTTAATTAACAAATTAAAATCCTCGTTAACAATCCAGCCCTAGGGCTGTTTGGAGGCCTGCAGTAGCAGAGCATTTGTTCTGGAAACAGCATTAATTAGTAAAAATGTATAAAATAGGCCCAAACATATATGCATTCACAGAGGGAAAAGAAATGCACAGAGGGTATTCAAGCATCTCCGTTCGGCAAATGAGGAGCAACTAGTGAAGAGAACAAGGGTTGCATTAGTCATGTTGGTAAGTGACACTGGGAACTAAGAATCTCCTTTAACATTTAACCTCAGGCAATAGCAATAGCAATAGCACTTAGACTTATATACTGCTTCACAGTGCTTTACAGCCCTCTCTGAGCAGTTTGAAGACTCAGCCTATCGTCTCCGACAATCTGGGTCTTCATTTTACCGACTTCATTTTAGGATGGAAGGCTGAGTCAACCTTGAGATGGTGAGAATCGAACTGCTGGCAATTGGCAAAATTAACCTGCAATGCTGCATTCTAATCACTGCACCAGCATGGCTCAATAACTGTATTGTGTCTTCTCCTTTCTCCCACCACCCTCCCAAGAAATGTGTACTAGCTGTTGCTGGTATTTGAAGATGGACTAGAGCAGACGTTGGACTCTTAACCCTGTAGATATGTAGTGACAGCATATGTTTTATCCCTTATTATTTCACAAGCTGTAGGGGTGTGATAGGAACTCAGTAGAGCCACGTTTGGAGGAGTATAAGTTACCCATTCCTGGATTATAATGCTATCTTGCCAATTCTGCTAGTTCACATTCGGGTGATTACATTCTCTTGTTCTCCCCAGTGATGCTGCTTTGACTTGGTATGACATTTGCCTCTCCTGTGAGTTTTAAAAGGAAGAAATAAAGTGACACATTCTACCTGGCTGTTAATCAGTCTCAGGTGGTTGTATACCTAAGTAAATCCAAAGGCTGTATTTTATTTGTCCTTAAATAAATCCATGTATTGGAGATGGTGGCAAATAACATTTGTATGGCAAAAAGAGGAAAGCTGGAGAAAGCATTGCTTAAACTAAGCCATGTAAAGTATAATAAAAGCATAAAAAAAGTTAAGATGAAGATTTCCTTAATTGGGACCTTCATATAAAATGGTCTACACCATTTGTAGACTTTGGATAAAGTAAGCTCTGTATGTACAACACTTTAGGAAGCAGGTTGTTACAAGCAAAAACAAAATCTTGTTGATGTACTTGTAGATTACATGTACAAATAATAATAAGAAAAAATGCAAAGACCTACAAATAGTATTAGAATAACCATGTCAAAAGAAAGCAAAGGTAGTGCTAATAGTAATAGGTGCCTTAGGTGCAATCCCAAAACAATTAGAGTACCATGTCATTGGCATTGACAATATTATCATCAGTCAATTCCAAAGGCAGCTTTACTCAGAACAGCTTACATCCTCAAAATACCATTAAATATGATTAATCAACAACATCTGCCTATCCCATCTTCTTGAGAAGGACTTGATAGGTGGACCAAAATGCCAAATCCAGTCTGAATATCTGACTATGCGACCCACCATAATAAAAAGAGCCTGAACAGCTCATATCATTCTGAATGCTGCTGAACCCCCAAAGAACCAACAGAGTAAGCAGAGAGAACCAACTCCACAAGGGATTTTATTGGCTCATAAACAAAGCCTGGGGGTGAACAATTAAAAACAGCTGACAAAACACGGTGGGGCCGAACCCCAAAATTGGCAGAAGGGAGACATTCCATTAGTAGCTGAGCTCTTGGCTCACTGGTGGTATGCTTAAGGGCACAAGAAAAGTTGGAGCACATGACGAAGTAGCATAGAAATCTTATTGCACAAAAATATTCATATTTTGTTTTAGAGTCTGCCATTTGATTTATGATGCTGAGCTTCTATCCCATACCATCATGAAGATTCAGGGCAGATTTCAGGGAGACTAAGCTACATTTCTGGTCCCAAATATTTTCTATATTGTGGCGTATAAGTTCAATAATTCTGCTTTCAATGATTGGATATTTATCATAACCTTGCTGGGCTAAAGCACTGTGTAAGTGTTAAGGAACAGGTAACTGTTTTTAGGGTGTGTTTCATTGACAAATACTGAAAGCAAACAAGTATTTATATAATGAACAATGAAAATTGAATCCCAGTTGAACTCCAGGATGAATGGAATTTTAGTATGGGTATAATTAGAACCAGTAATCACCCACAAAACCCACACCCTTGTAACTGAAACAACTTTAGTGTGGTCATTCCACATTTCCTGGTTCTTCTCTCCCAATCATCTCTCAGCTTTGTAGGATGATATTTATATGCCAATAAATATAGTCAGTAGTATCTCCACCCTTCCATGTTTTTGAAGGAAAGTCCAATTCACAGTGTGGATTTGTTAGTTCCTCAGTTGTCACCAAATTCTATTGTATTATTGCTACGATCAACCATTATTAGTTAGCTTCATCCCCTGCCTTTCCTCCAGGAACGCAAGGCAATTTACACAGTGATCTTTCATTTTATAGATTAGTTAAGAGCTGGGGTGGTGCAGTGGTTAGACTATAGTACTGCAGGCTACTTCTGCTGACTACCGGCTTCCAGCAGTTTGAGTAGTTCGATTCTCACTGGCTCAAGGTTGACTTCTGATTCAGCCTCATTTAACTGACCTTTCGAGGTCAGTTAAATGAGGAGCCAGATTGTTGGGGGCAATATACTGACTCTGTAAACTGCTTAGAGAGGGCTGTAAAGCACTGTGAAGCTGTATATCAGTCTAAGTGCTATTGCTATTAGTTTGAGAGAAACCTACATAGTTTCCATGGCTGCAGGCAAGCCTGGACTGAGACTTCTTGGGCTTAGACTAACACTCTAATTATTGGGACACATTGGTTCTTGCATACATATATCTATATCTATCTAGTCAGTAAATGGATGCCCGCTCTGTATATTTCTAGCACAATTGCTTCAAGCCAGTCAAGGTTATAAATACACAAGCTGTTAGGGACCATGTCGTCCCATGGGTTGCTGAGTATAAGACAGATGTATAGCAATGGTGGAAAGAGGCATAAAAGCCTCTCAACCTTTCTCCCTCATTGTTGGTGACAAGGCCAGGGTGATCTTTTCAAGCTCAGGCTGTCCCTGGACCCTGTCAGGCTACTTCTGAGTGCAGTAAACTGTCAACGTATGTTACTGCTGTTGAGGCTGTGTGCACACACTGTGAGAAGGCAGGCTGTGTCCCTCGCCAATGCAATCAGGGTCTGTTGGTGGTAGTTTGAATTTGACACTCATTTATGCTGCATTAAGGGAGAGGGAGTCACAGTGCTAGGTTTAACCTGTGAGGTGCATGGTCTAAAGACTAAGCAAGTGCCCTCAGCAAAACCATGTTTGTTTCTTCTCAGCTTCTTTGCCTTTTCTAACCACAGGCTGCAGCTTACCATTAAGTAATACTTGTGCATCAGAGCTGATGCATTTTGCTGTCTTCCAACCTTTTGCCTTCGCATCATACATAGGAAAATCAGCAGTACTTTTGCTACCTGTGATACTATCCAAAACGCAAAGGCATGTTGGTTTCCAGCCATCTCTGTATTTCAAGAAACAGCAAATCTGTAACCACCAGGCAAATGAAATTTGCTCCAAGGTTCAGACAGCCGTTAAGCACCCCTGCTTTAATTCATTCAGCTTATCTTTTGACACAGGGCTTGTCTACTCCCCCAGATTCTTTCTTCCTCCCAATATCAGGAATGAAAAAAAAAGTGTACAAAAAGTTGTAAATCAGGAAGATGAGGCTGTGTCAGAATTATTGCCCTCGTGAGGCAATCTGTTTGCGACCCTCTGTGTTTTGAATACATAACATGTTGTAAAGTCAGACTGTGCAATTCTTATGGGCATCAGGCATCGCGGACTCCACGCACTGCTTAGCAGCAACTTCCAGCCAGTGCCGATCTTGCCTTAGAAATCTTTTACCTAATCCATTTACTGCCCTTTTGCAATGTGATTAGTCTATGTAAGAAATCCCAAATCTGATCAGACACATTTATGTGAGTTCAAGCAAAAGGTTGTGGAGGAAAGCAATTTTGCAACCATATGTTCATGCCGGGGATTTGGCCATCATGTCATACTGGGAAAGCTGTGCCTTTAGGCATCTGGCTTGCCTCAAAAGTTGTACTATCTTGCACTTTTTGGTCTCTTCTGCTTTTATTTGTTCAGGCCGAAAGGCTGTGTTTGTAGAACATTCTTATTTGTGGTTAACTCAATAAAGGTTTACACTATTTTCTAGGTGAGTATGATATACTGGCTAGCTTCCCACAATGCATTAAACAGCTTTAAACCTCTAAAGGGTTCACTATTCATTATTTCATTCATTTGTTAGATTTATATTTTGCCTTTTCTCCTGGAGCTCAAGAGTAATACATAGTGCTTCGTTCTTCATTTCCCTAGTAACAACACTGTGAGGTAGGATGGGATGAAACAGAAAGACTAGCCCAAAGTCACTGTGAATTTTCATGGCTGAGGATCAGTTTGAACCTGTATCTCCTTGGGGCCCATCCAACACCACTCCTGTTGGTCTGCATTAGATTGATGTTCATTTATTGATGTCTTGCTAAATTCCAAATGCTGAAACCTAGCACACAAGAAAAATAAATTCAGGACTGACACATATCACTCTACAGTTGTTTTATTAGTCATGTGAATTCTCCAGACAGCAGCATGACCAATAGGTTCCTGTCCCACAAAAAAGATATATAACTCCATTCTTCTTAAAGTCAAATAGATTCCCTAAACTTGATGAGCAGCAGGTCAGTGTTTTGTTTGGAATAAGGTCCACCTGAGGAGAAAGGAGCTACTGATAAACAAGAAATAGAAGGGCATATCTAGTGGGAAATGAAGCTTAGAAGGGGTTAGCTGAGTATTCTGTTATGTCCGTGCTTTGAAATGGTCATATAGATGTAGGAGATGACCTGAGGGAGGGGTCAAATACATCAGCAGTCTCGAGTCTCTTCGTACCCACAAGAGATTTAAGTCCAGTCCACCTTGAGTTCTGTTGACTCTTACCTACTGCCAACTCGCTTTGACCATTATTAGTTCAGATTCTTGTAGAGAGCTTCAGCATACAATAGACTTATCTGACTTATAGACTTCATCTGAACTGCTTGGACTTCTGATTTTCTGCCCTTGATATGAATTGCTGTTTTGTGAATGGGCAAGTCCTTATCCCCAAAAATCTTTTTGAGGAATGTTTAAACCATTATTTCAGAATTCCAAATATGTTCATTAACCCAAAAGGATCCCCCCAGATCTATACTTGCAGTCATGTTGATTCAGTTACCATACTAGGTAGCCAGAGATGGGACCGGTTCGCACCTATTCCCTAGAACTGGTAGTTAATTTTCTAAGCAATTCAGAGAACCAGTTGTTAGAAGAAATATCCTTTTGTTTTTTTCCACTTTACAGGGTTAATCCTGTAAGGAATTACAACATTCTGGTCTTCTTTCTAGTCTAATCTTTATTGCCTTGCTTACAGAAACTGCCTCTCCATTAACCTTTATTGCATTCTTGGCAGTATGCTAGCTTACTGTCGCCTGAGCTTCTCTGGAGGTTTTTTTTTTTTTTCCCCTTTGCTGGTACTTTGCTTGACTTTCTTAAAGGGGAAGGATTATTTTAAGCTTTTTACACTGCTATTGGGAGGAAATACTCCCCTGTTGGAGTTCTTTTCAACGATCAGCACTTTGAAGAAATAATTGAATGAGGAAGCAAAGCTGCTGGAAAGAAGCTTTTAATGACAAGGAACCAAGATGAGTGACCTTTAGCAAGGCTTCTTGGCTAACTAGAAAAATTGACATTCAAACGTGAGTTTACATACCCTTTCTGACTTTTGGTCTAAAACTGGTTTTTGGTGAAGTTTAATTCTGTACTTGGTGATGTTTAATCCTGTGTTTATTGATGGGATAATTTTCCCTATTCAGCTTTGTTTGGAAGGAAAAATGTTAATCTCTGTTCCTGAAAAGAAGCAGCTTCAGAAATCTGGCTAGTTCCTGTGTCTATTTGTTCTGGTAATTGATTTAATAAGCAACAGCTACTATGTTTGCTCCTTTGTGTTAATTGCTTTTTTTGTAGTTAGGCTTATCCCAAATGCTTTTTCTATCTGCCTTCATTGCTTTAGTGATTTTTGGCACTGTCCTTTTGGGGTGTACTTACAAGAGGCAGGATATAAGTTTGGCACTGATTTTTTTACTGCCTTTCTGGGGTGGCATGTGATCTTTCCTTAAATCTGGATGATTTCCTTAGGATATCTTATGAGGTGAGACCAGCCGGTATCTTTAACTGATGCAAATGGATCTAAGGATTGCTTCTCCTGGATGTGCTCTTTCTGGAGAGCTTAAATGACCTCTCTGCTAAAGGGTTTCACTTTATGAGCAAGAGTTGACAGTTGATAGTTATTATTGCATTTTAACTATTATAATTCCTCAAGGTGCTCTAGCACCCTGCCTGATTTGTAACTCCAGCCTGCAGGTATTTCTAATCCTAATGGTTGGTATTTAGGGCAGCTTTTTGCAAGCAGAAGCTTTTTGTATTTTTGTACAGGTAATCCTTGATTTACAACAGTTCATTTAGTGACCATTCAAAGTTACATTGGCACTGAAAAAAGTGACTTATGACTGTTTTTCACACTTATGACCATTGCAGCATCCTCATGGTCACGAGAGGCCAGGTGAGGTGAAGCACCCCTCAAACTGAGTGGCATCAAGTTGGCCATGACCACCCAGTCACATGACCACCAAGTCATGCCCACAGAACCAGTAGTAAAAAAATTTGAATCCCACCACTGTAGATAGCTTTCAATGAAAAACCGAATTACCTTCAGCAGATATTGTTATGTGGATATTGTAAAACATCCTGACCCTGAAACAGCAGGTGGAAGAGGAAAATAGCAAGGGCAATAGCATTTAGACTTGTATACCGCTTCACAGTGCTTTACAGCCCTCTCTAAGCGGTTTACAGAATCAGCATATTGCCCGCAACAAACTGCTTCCTCATTTTACCCACTTGGGAAGGATGGAAGGCTGAGTCAACCTTGAGCCTGATGCAATTCAAACTGCCAAACTGCTGGCAGCTGGCAGTCAGCAGAAGTAGCCCGCAGTACTGCACTCTAACCACTGCGCCACCTCGGCTCTCAAAATATATTTGATAATGGTATGTAATAATACAATATACCACAGTAATGAATTAAGCAAGTTTTTTCTTTAAGAATGTTCCAAGGAGCTTTGCTGAGGCTTCTAAGCAAACAGGCCTATAGAAACAGATGTGAGGATGGAAGGGAAATATCTCGTGTTGCCAAAAGAAGGCCTCAACTCTGATAACCTTGACAGTATGTTGGGCTCCCACACTGTGTACTCCCTTCATTGCCTGATGGCTCTCAGCATGAGCTTGTCAGCTTCTTAGATGGATCCATTTCAGCATGCAAGGTGTGCATGCTGTGTTCTGAGCCTAGCAGATGGCTGCATTTTGCATGGGGTGTGTGTGTGTGCAGCATCTAACAGTAGAATTCGAAGGAAGAAAATGCAGTGCAGGTTCATTTACCGAGAGTCAGCTAGGCCTTTCCAGCCAGGCCTATCAATCAGTAGTGACAGGAGTAACCTTTGGAAGAAAGGGATTGAACCTGAGCAAAGGGGGATATGTTGGATGCAGATGTAGAAAGTCAGCTGAGAAGACAGTTTAATATAAAGGGTGGATCTGCTGTGTTACCTACTTTGCTCACTCTTCTTTACCCATCTTTTCACTCATATTTAATAACAAACATTTGATGTGCAGTAGAGTGAATTCAAATTGAGAGCAATCTCAGGTACATGACAACAAGAGAGATAACTATAGTCCTCAATACTCTACAGTGTGTGGATTGTGATTTTTATCCCTTGGTGTTCCTTACCTAGTCCAAGATTTGACCCCCCTGTGCATTACATGTTGTAGAGACTACACAAACACTCAGTCGAGTATCGAGATAACAGCTTGCAAATTTGCAAATCTATAAATTGCAAACAAAGCAAAATCCGTTACTTGACTTCCACCAATATTCTAAGAAAGTGTGAAATTAAATTAGAGAATAAGAAGACAAGATTGTTCAACTGTGATTCAGGGGTTGGAAACTTGTTCATTTTTCTGGCAGTTCTTTCAGTTCTGCTGTGATCTGTCCATACATGTGTCAAGTCCCTAAACTAACCCCCCAGACTGCAGCCTGTTGGGAACTGGGATACCAAAGTAGCGGGAGAGCACGCAAAGCTTCCTTTGTGCATGTGCAGGATTTATGTTGTGTGTGCGAAACCATTCCCTCCCCCCACCAAAACAGCTGAAGTTGCCACTGCTAGTCCATGGAACCAAAAAGGTTGGGGATCAGTGGTGGGTTGCTCCCAGTTCGCAATGGTTTGCAAGAACCGGTAGTAAAAATTTTAGTAGTTCCAAGAACCGGTAATAGCATTGGCTGGCCATGCCCCTGAACTGGTCCCTGGCCCGGTCGCCTCTCGCTTACCCCGCCCACCTCATCAGAGGTCTTTTTTTTAACTTTTAAAAGCATTTTTTCTACAACCTCTTCAGCTGAAAAAATGCTTTTAAAAGTTAAAAAAAAAGTCTCTGATGATCCCGCGGCTTAGCTGGGAATGTCAGAGGCTTTTCAAAGCATTTTTTCTACAATCTCTTCAGCCGAAGAGGTGGTTAAAAAAATGCTTTGAAAAGCCTCTGACGATCCCAGCAGAGGCTTTTCAAAACATTTTTTGAAACGTCTGCAACGTCTTAAGATTGTAGAAAAAATGCTTTTAAAAGTTAAAAAAAAAAAAAGTTGTCCATGGCCACCTAGTCACATTACCCCCCCCACCAAGCCACGCCCACAAAATAAGCCATGCCCACAGAACCGATAGTAAAAAAATTTAGAATGCACCCCTGTTGGGGACCCCTGCCTTAAAGGACTTTTCAAATATATTTTTTCCTGGTAAACATGTCCTGTGTTTTTACATGTTTCTCATTCCTAGGGGTTTTTTTTTAATGTAGTTTACAAAATATTGAAATAGCCTAATCCATCCACATTGTTGTTTTTTTATATAAAAACTATCGGAACTCTACTCTTCCTTCCTCTTTATTTATTTATATATGTTAAAATAATAGTTGTCGGTTTTTCAGATTTTATTTATTCATATGCTTTTTGTGGGTACTTGTTTCGCTTTATAATTTTTTAATGTTGAACTCTAGAAAGGATGTTCCCCTTTCCCTATAGCAAATTTCCAACATTTTATCAGTCTTTTTCCCCCGCTCATGGCTTTTTATTGAAAATTATATTGTACAGTATATCTGTACATTGTACAGATGTTCAGAGAGAACCTTGAACAAAAAATCCAGGGACTATTATACAAGCATCAGTTTGTACAGGAGAAGGTGAGGATGAGATTTAAGAGAGGAAAATTTCTAATAGATTTTCAAGATTCTGTTGGTTGATTATGAGCCATCAAGTCATTTTTAGTAACCACATAGACAGAATTTCACCATGACAATCTATCCCTAACAAGACCTTTCAGATCTTCTTCCAACAGTACGCTCATCACCACTGCAACTGGAGGACCAGCAGCCATTCACTTTTGCTGCTGGTCCTCCTCCTCTTCCTCCCTTCCATCTTTTCCAGCATTAGAGCCTTCTCCCAATAAATGGGTCTTTGTGTAATATGTTTGAAGTAAGATCATTTGAGCCTGGTTATTTGTGAGAACTCTGATTGATTTGTTTGATGATCTATTTGCATGTTTTCTTGGCTGTCCATGATATTCTCAGGAGTCTTCCCTAATACCAAAGTTCATAGAAGATGGAATGTAATATAGAACAACAAAAGTTGGAAGGGACCTTGGAGATCTTCTAGTCCAACCCCCTGCTTAGGCAGGAAACCCTACACCACTTCAGACAAATGGTTCTCTAATCTCTTCTTAAAAACTTCCAGTGTTGGAGCATTCACAACTTCTGAAGGTAAGTTGTTCCACTGATTAATTGTTCTGTTAGGAAATTTCTCCTTAGTTCTATGTTGCTTCTCTCCCTGTTTAGCTTCCACCCATTGCTTCTTGTCCTACTCTTGGGTGCTTTGGAGAATAGCTTGACTCCCTCTTCTTTATGGCAGCCCATGAGATATTGAAACACAGCTATCATGTTTCCCCTAGTCCTTCTTTTCATTAAACTAGACATACCCAATTCCAGCAATCATTCAACAATATTAATACTCTTCTTCAAAGTCTACCTTTCATTTCCCTAGAGCATCACAGGGAGTACTACTGTACGGTGCAGCTTGCATGATTCTGATCTTTTTGATAAAGACAGATCACGGCATTGGAATCCCTTTTCCAAAGTTATCATGACTGCTCTACTAAGTCCTAGTCTATGGTGTATTTCTTGACTGCTTATTCTTTTGCTGTTGATGATTGATCCTAAAAGGCAGGAGCTATCCGCTACTTTGATATATTCATTGTTCTGTTTTCATTCCTTTGGTCTTCTTTATATTTACACCGTTCTTTATATTTAGCACCATTTTTCACATTGTTTCTTAACTTGCTTTACTAGAGTGTACAGATCCTTTGCGTTTTTAATTTTCAGAGTATAGAACAGGTTATTGATGCGTCATACTCCACAAAATTCTGTTATTACAGAACAGTATTTATAACAATAAGAGTTCCTTTAATTACGTTTCCTGACCTGGTTTACTTTGAATAAATGGTATCCAGATCACGTCTTAATTGTGTTAATTTAGTGACAATTAAATATAGTATCCCTGAACACAGTGATGCTGATATGATACCATCAGTATAATTCCGGAACAAGAATATATGTATACATATACTGAACTTTTTAAAAACACTTTACCATTATAATCCTCTAATACACCACTAAATATAATTAATCATATTAACAATACTTCACATTTTATGTAGACAGAATCCTAGAACTGTGTAATAAAATTACACAGAAAAATTTCAGAAAACATGTTTTAACACTCATACAACAGAGATTTGAAAAGCTGTGATCAACACCTACTAAACTTTCATAAATATTTATTTGAAACAAAGTGACACAAAATTGAACAGAACATATATTCCCTAAGTATTTTTCTTCTTTTCTGCTCTTTTATATCTGACCAAATGTTGCTATATACCGTAATTCATTCATTTTTTTGGCATCAATAGATAAAATGTCTATTTCCAGAGCTGAAAACGTAAATAGATTTATATCTTTATATGTAATTTATTGTGATATCGTAATATAAAGCATCTTTATTTATTTACATTTCATATTTCTAAATTACTCGCCTCCCTCAAAATCTTTCCTTTCTTAATGTTGTCGTTTCAAAGAACACAAATGGAAGTAAATGCACCTGTTGCTCCATTCTCATTGATGTCATAATAATGACTTTCCTGTGATATTGCTGTCTGTGACATCTTGCACTCTTTTGTTATGCTGGCTGGGGGAAAAATCTGGAACATCTCAGTTTCTTACACATTTTGGTTTGACGTTCTGAGTACATCTTCAGTACATGTTTGGAAGAGTTAACATGTCTCCTATCTACACATCCTACCGCCAAATGCAGGCAGCCTTAGATGTTCCTTTAGCGGGAGCTCCACTTAACACTCAAAAAAAAAAAAAAAGAATCAAGCAAAACAAATGATTGACTATATTGATTTTCAGTGAAATAAAAGTCATCAAGGTAGTACTGCCAAGAAGGGAGATATAACCATCCTTTCAGACTTTAGGGATGCAAGCAAGGCTCTGTTGGAACAAAAGGAAGGTCCAATATGTTATTAGTCATCGCCTTAAAGAGAAAACAGGAAAAAAACTAAATACTTTCAAGCAGCCGTTGTCTAACTTTCTAGCTTCAGAAAAGAATTAACTTGTTTTGGTACAGGATTCCTTTATCTTTCAGAAACTCCAGAGATCTGTTCAATGAATTTTCTCAGAGGAAAATTGCCGCCACAACCCTTTTGACTTTCCCATGACCACAAATGAAATTAGTGTGTGTCAGTAGCGGGATTACTGGTTCTGTGGGCATGGCTTGGTGGGCATGGCATGTCTTGGTGGGCGTGGCTTGGTGGCCATGGCAAAGGAAGGATATTGTAAAATCTCCATTCTCACCCCACTCCAGGGGAAGGTTACTGCAAAATCCCCATTTCCTCCCAATCAGCTGGGTCTCAGGAGGCAGGGAATAGATGGGGGCGGGGCCAGTCAGAGGCAGTATTTATCGGTTCTCCGAACTACTCAGAATATCCACTACCGGTTCTCCAGAACTGGTCAGAACCTGCTGAATACCACCTCTGGTTTGTGTCCCTTTAGCACACTTTTATGGCCATGCCATCCTAACCAAGGCAAAAAAATGTCTCACAGAAGAACTAGTAGTTTTGGATTACCTGAAATACAGCATGAAAGGCACAACTTTACAATGACTACTTTTTAAAGGAATGATAATTCTCAGTGCTACATAACTTTATAGCCAGTTATCTTTGCAACATGATGAGGCACAGATGATGCCTTGAGATTCTATCTGAAATTGATTGGAACTGGATTTGATGGCCACCTTAATGAGGATCATTTCTTTCCTTGGTTGTGTTTTCAATTAAGTTCTTTGGGGATGAAAGGTAGCCAAACATCTGAAACATTATAACCAGGTCCATATTCTCATTCAAAGTGATGCTTATTGAAGCCCCTGTGACTTAAGCTAATGTATTTCAGTCCACAGCTTCTGATAATGAGACCAGGAAGCAGAATTTAATTGCAAGAACATTATCTTCTACCTTGAATCTGAAAAAGAAAGAAATGGCCATATAGCCAAATGGCCTATGAGATGTCAAAATGTTTGGCCATTCAGGTGTGTAGATGAATAATAGGCCTAATTCCAGAGGGTTGTATTGAAGTGCAATCATGTTGTGTAAACAATACATTCGGAAAACAACTATACACTGCTCATGATTTTGTATTAGCCTAATAAACCAGATATTAATTACTCTTTTGTCTGTACATGTTGAAACTTTTTGCAAGCTGAAACAACATGAAACTTTAAGTGAAAGATAGGTTTCAGTTTCATCAAGTAGATAATAATGGTTAACTGTTTTAAGGTAAACTAGGGCATTAAGTAGAAAAGCATTTAACATAGTTTACCCATTTGGAGAGTTTATGTATTTCCCAATTCCTCAAAGCCTGTGTCACCTATACAAAAGTCACAAGAAATTAATTTAAAAACAATCATTTTCCTGAAATCCTCACCAAGGACCATACTATGGCAATATCTCAGACATTCAAAATTTGAAAAATAATAGCATTTCCACCAAGTTTCCAAAAGTGTGAGGCCAGCATATTCCAGAATGATGGGGCCACCACAGAAAATATCTGCTTCTGAGCTTCTATACTTTGACCAGAGATGAAAAAGGGACCAAAAGCATTGTCTCCATTTGATCTCCCTCTATCTATGAAGATGTCTTGATTGGTAACATAGATCCAAGATCCCATAAAGATTGAAGACTGCTCAAAACCACAAACTTGTAGTCTCTGTGCTAGTTTTCAAGAAAGGTTTGTATACATGCAAACACAAAATTTGCAAAATAGGATCATCCACATTCTGTCCCTGTATCATGCGGTCCAGGAGAAGAGCATTTTCTGCCATGGCTCCCAGCCTCTGGAACATTATGCTCCCACCACACCCCAGGTAACATCCGTACCCACCCTTTTGGCGTTCAAAAAAGCCATGAAGACATGGCAGTGCCATCTGGCTTGGGGCTCCAATAGAGATGTATCATTCTGGAAGTAGTTAATGGAGTAAATTAAGAGCCACTACCTCCCTGTGTGCATCTTGCTCCCTTCCCATCTTTGTCAATTTTAGCCAATGTTAGTGTTACTATTGTTTTAATGTTTCATACTGGTGTTTTATTCATTGTAAGCTGACTAGAATTGCCTCTATGCAAGATGGGCTGGATAGATAGATAGATGATAGATAGATAGATAGATAGATAGATAGATAGATAGATAGATAGATAGATAGATAGATAGACGGGTGGGTGGGTGGGTGGGTGGGTGGGTGGGGTGGATAGATAATGAATGCATTATGCGTGCATGCATAATGGAGGACAAACAGATAGATACAGGTTGAAAGTTGAGGATTTCCTGTAGATAGATAGATATGCTGATATCCTGTGTCCTCACCTTGACATCCTCATCCCTTTAGTAATATGTAATGTTTCTTACTCTGTGTAAATGAAACAGAAATATAGACTACTTCCCCATTCTTGGTAGCAAAACCTAGAAGAAATTTGGGTAAAATTTATGTGCAAAAGATCTTCCACCACTGTACATCAATGTTCAATACAGGGGCTTGATTAGCAGGAAAAATGGATAACTGCAGCAGGATAGCTAAAACCTGTGTCACAACTACCACAACAAAGTAGAGAAATCTGAAATGCCAAGGTTGCAGGATGCTTTCTGACATTGTGAGCTCAGGAAGCCACCTCTAATAAACAGGGTGCATTTGTTTAACAGGAAGGTTGTTTTTTTAGATTGAAAAGCAATTAAATACAGTAATGGCATGGAGTCTTCATTGTCAGGAAACAGGGCACTCAGGAGAGCCTGGCTTGTCCTCAGTCTGCGTGGTGACTGAAAATAAGTGCTCCAGCCGACAAAAGGATGTATGTGCTCTCTTCAGGCTCATGTAATCCAGTATAGAGAGTTCTGCAAGAAATTGCATTTCAAGAAGCAAAAAGATACTACATTTGCCATTATTGGATTTGTGTGTCTGCCAAGCTGTTTACTAATAACTTCTGGAATTTTCTAGGATACGGAGAAATGCTGACTTCACGAGACACACAGATTGTGGACAGGTCTAGCAGCTGACAAACTTGATGTCCTGTGTTAATTGTCCTGTTTTTCTTCCATTCACATTTTCTCTGTTAGAACCGTGTCGTCCTTTTCAATACATAAACATAGCTACTTGCAGGGGCGTGCGCACACACACACACACACAAAGTTTCTCAGCCTGTTGCGCCTCTCACACCTTGATGTACAATAACCTTTGCTGTTTGTCCCAGCAGACAAACATACAAGTTGCATTTTCACAATTACTATTGATTAGCTCAGCTTCTGTCAGGAGGCAGCAAACGAGGAAGGCAAGCCACGGGTCTAGTCTCTTTGTTTGTACCTGTCCAAGCTGCCATCTGTACTAGGACACAATTGTAAGGATAAAAGAATGACTTGGACCAGGATGAGTTTGCTTGCGGTCTGCTCCTTCTCAAACAGTGTGAGGTTAGGTGGGACATGCCATCTCATGTTCCACTCTTCCCCATCCAGCATGGTATACAGGTAGTCTTCATTAGCAACAATTGGAAATCACAAAGGACTTATTTGGGGCTATTTATGAATGAGGTTCAAAGTTATGACAGCTGCAAACCCCCCATCACCATGATCATGGTTGTTTACAGCTATTTGCACCATCCTGCAGTCATGTGACCGTGTATTACGACAGCGTTGTCGACACCCAGCATTTACTTCCGGTTTTCAGCAAAACTGAATCCACTTGATTCACTTTATAATAGCCACTTCTGCTTAACAGCCAACACAAAAATGGTAATAAAATCAGGTTGGTCGTGTGACTGGTCCATGTTACAACCATGACAGCTCCATTATGGTCATAAATTGAAGACTACCTGTACATTTTTCCTCTAGTAGTTCTGCAGTGAACCCTGCTTATGGAATTGTTTGCTTGCATCTGTCTTGTAGGCATTTAACTGGCCCCTTCCATGCCAGATCTATATTCTTCTGGCTTCAATTTCTTCAGCCTTTTTTTTTTCATACTTTTGCTATTGTTGCTGCATGGATTGCAGCTCCCTCTTTTTGCATCTGCTTTAAAACTATTCTCTTTCCTCCTTCTTTTCTCCAAACAACCTCTTACCCATTGCCTCCATTTGCTTTTGCCTGTATTGTATATTTCTGGTGCTAAAGTTTCACTTTCTCTTCCTTCCTTCCTTCCTTCCTTCTGAATATATTCATGATGAGTTTTCCTCTTCTTCGTCACTTTCTTCATTTATTTCCTTTTTAAAAGCATTCTTAGTTTTATTGCCTTCGTAGACACATAGACAGAAGGGACCTAAGTGGACATTAACTCCTGCATCCTGCAGAATGCACTGCACCATTCCTTGATAGATAACTATCCAGCCTCAGTTGGAAAATCTCCAGTGAAGGAGGAAAAAAAACCTGCGTTCCTTGTAAGTAACCATTTCCACTCTCTGATTGCTCTTACTGTCAAGAAATCCTTCCTAATATCTCGTAAGTATCTACATCTTTGAAATTTCATCCCATTAGTTCTAATCTCACCCTCTGCAGAAATTGAAAATAAGTCTGAATGCTGCACAGTGTGACAACCATTCATGCGTTTGAAGACAGCTAACATGTCCCCTCTCAACTTTCTCTTTTGCAAACTCTTCTAATGTGTTTGCTCATGCTCATGATTCTTTTCCTTCTTCTTTACAAATAGGCCTTATTTGTTCTGTTCTATGCCTCCTTTTCTTCCCTTTCCGGTGAACGTATATTTTAACAGTTCGTGTTCATTTATAATTATTCCATCTTATTTGCAGTTACTCTAAAATTATTTCTAGATGACACTTTTATAATGCTGTTGCTCTGTCTTGTGGAGATTCTTTCAAATGACAGTACTTACATTTTTATTTATGTACCTCCAGTATTTTCCTATTGCTTCTTCGATCTTCCACTTAAAGTATTGAGAAAAAGAAAAGACAGTGCCGTAAACAGCTTTCTTCTGGGACTTCTTTTAAAAACTTCTCTGTGTACCTATCTTAAAACCTTGGGATTTCTTGATAGTTAGCCGTGCCTGGAAATAAAAATAGTAAGATGAAAAACAAGATCATGCTGGCTGGAGATTAAAAGAACTGAAAACTAACCAACTTCCAAAGAAGCGTAAAGAGAAAGTGATAGAAACTCCAATTTTTGAGGTCACTGTGAGCAAGTTTAGATTGTCCATATTTGAAGAAAAAAAAAACTCCAAATCTGTTGGATTCTTGCAAGCGAATGCATTTACACTCAATATGTGGCAACCATGTGTGATGTTAGCATTCCCATCTGCCCACAGAATCTTACAAACAAAGGGGAAAAGTTCTCATAACTTACTGAAAACCACACTCAGATCAGGAAATCTAAAGCCCACTTGCTCACTCTATGCTCTTTAAATAATGCAAAACTGTTAGGGCCGTCTGCTGGAGCTGCATCTAAACAAGGTAAATGGATGAGAAATGGAACACGTCTTCAGGGAGATGATGCTGGGACTGTGTTTTGATCTCTCTCTCTCTCTCTCTCTCTCTCTCTCTCTCTCTCTCTCTCTCTCTCTCTCTCTCTTTTTTTTTAAGCTTTTATCTGTATCAGTTAAGTTTGCATAAAACATAAACACAGTTGTCCAGATATGGGGCTGGGTTGTTTATTTCCTTGCTTCCTATTATCTGACCCAAATTGTGAGGAACTGGGGTAGGGAAATTAAATTTCACGCCCTGGTGGATCAAGATACCAAACTCCTGCAATGTGCATTTGGAGAAGATAAGATTTGATTAAGAAAGGCCACTATTAATTTGTGGCAAGTACACTTAGTCTAACAGAGAGCTAGCTTTTAATTAATAGCCAGAAGGAATTTAAAACTCCTATTCTCATGGGAGTGGGCAAAGAGGGGAGGTAGAGACAGAAAGCGAAGACAAATGTGATTGGAACAAACTGAGTTACAAAGATTAATAGATGCGCTCACAATTATCTGCGATAAACAAAAAGAGAAGAGCACAAATCAGAACACCAGAAAGAAGGGCTTGTTTGCCAATTGCTTTTTAATTGGTCTTTTTGTCCTGTTCTAAGGTGAGATAGTGGATGAATTGCTGATGACAATTTCACCTGGGAATAAACCTGATGCCCATATGCTTCTTTATCTCTCCCCATCCTTTTTATTAAGGGGGGGAGGGGAGTTGTGAACTGCTGGCAGTGTACAAGTTGCAACATCTGCACTCTATTACTTTAAAACACATAAGTTTGTTAAGTAGTAGACATCACCTCAAGTAGCTTTTCAGGAAGTTTATATTTGAAACTTCTGTTTGACTTTGAAGATGCTGCATTTGCTCAGAGATTTCTAAACAAGCTGAATAACACCAAACATTTAGAAAGTTCCAGGCTTCCAACATAGGCATCTCTTCCTAACCACGATGATGCCAAAATGTGCATTGTGACATCATGATGCCAACTCTGTCCTTTTATATTTACATCACAGTGTTGCATACAAGTATGTAAGATGTGGGATTTAGTTCCTGGATCCCTTGCCCCTTTCGGAATTGCACATAGCTATTAACTTCTCTTTCTTTATTCCTTACAATGCTCAGCACTTTACTATCTCCAGTTTAAAAAGTGCTTTTCTGTGCCTTTTTTTGCTGCTTTTCAAATTTACTGCTTCTTTCCTAATAATGCGTCATAAGCCCATTTGGGATCACTTGTACAATGCAATAACGTTATTATATAGACAACCAGAAGGGACAAAGCCATAAAGCCAATTCAGAGTGTGGGTGGGAATGCTGGTTCTCACATTAAATTAACAGCTACTTTATTCTAATTGCAGCCAAGTAAAGAGGTTTACTGTGCCAAGAATACAGTAGGAGAAAATTGTTTGCAGGATTGACTCTGCTCAAACCCTTACTGTATTTTACTTTACATGATTCCTCGTTTTATGTGGGGTGGGAATTTATCCGTGATTCAGCTTCCAAGCTCCTAAAGCAGCTATTTTCTGTATTTTCTGTGTGACAAAGAGGCAGTTCCATCTTTAGTTTTGAGAAAAGAAATCTTATCCCTCATTCCCTAATCTGATCTCCTCTCTGATAAGAATATCCAGATGTTTAAGAATTTATAGTTCAAATATCTAGAAAGTACTAGGTTGGGGAAGGATGAATGCATCTAACCCCTAACTGGAGACAAAATAGCTGTATAAGGCAATCAAGGCAGAAAGCTTAATTCATCAGTATACCTGTCTTGTAAATGTTTCTTTCTCCGTTGAAACTGGCTTAATGGAATCATGCAGCATTAGGCATCCAGACTGAATTGTAAATGTAGCAAAAAAACCCACACAAACAAATACCCTATTATTTCATGTCTTGATGACTACATTGTGGGCTCAGTGGTGAATCCAGCAGGTTCTGACAGGTTCTGGAAATTTAGGGGAACCAGCAGGGGAAATTTTGAGCAGTTCAGAGAACTGGTAAATACCATCTCTGGCTGGCCCCAGGGTGGGGTGGGAATGGAGATTTTGCAGTATCCATCCACTGCCATGCTCATCAAGCCACGCCCACCAAGCCACACTACGCCCACCAAACCACGCCCACAAAACCGCTAGTAAAAAATTGGATTTCACCTCTATGTGAGCTCACTGTAAAAACTAAATGCTCTAAATACATCCAGCTGAAATACACTGAATGGCTTTTCTACATACACAAAATTGGCTTCTGGACTTCTTACATGTACAACATGACAAATCTGTGATGGCTAGAATGTACATTCCACAGCAAGATAGCCAGTTTTTATTATGTATAAAACACATTTAGAATAAACAGTTTCCAGATTTCAGGCTCCCCATTGCTGGATTTGGTTCAGAGAATCTTTGTTCAAGAATCTGTTGGGGATTATTTGAAGGAGAAAAGCTGGCAGAACTGAGGGAGGGTGGAGTTAAATCAGACACCAGCCCAGAATAATGATAATAATGTAATGACATTGCCACACATGGTACAAGTCCAACCCTCTTGAATTCTGTTAACCCTTATCTGGAATCAATTTAATGTTGAATTTTAGTTGACTAGATACTTGTGTATAGGTTTGAGCAATCCATCTTCTCAACTGCAACTTAACATATAGTCCTGATCAGTGGTGAAATCCAAATGTTTTTACTACCAGTTCTGGGAGTGTGGCTTAGTGGACATGGTGTGGCTTGGTGGGCGTGGCTTGGTGGTGTGGCAGGGGAAGGATACTGCAAAATTTCCATTTCCACTCCACTCCAGGAGAAGGATATTGCAAAATCCCCATGGAATTGAGGGGGATTGGAATCTCCAATCTCCCACCCCACTCTAGGGCCAGCCAGAGGTGGTATTTGCCAGTTTTCCAAACTACTAAAAATTTCTGCTACCAGTTCTCCAGAACCTGTCAGAACCTGCTGGATTTCACCCCTGGTCCTGATGCATTATAGCTAACATATTTGGATTCTAGCATTGAGAAGGAGTCTGGGCGATGTCTTAAAGGCATTAATTGGACAGACCACTTAACCTTTCACAAAATCTACTAAGGAGACTTGGATCCAGTTCCCCACTCAACTATGAGCTTCACTGGGAGCTTTGAACTAGTTGTTTAGTGCCCTTCCTCACAAGTCAATTGTGAATATAAAAAGAGCATGAGACCAAAACAAGTAGCCTTGAGCTAGAAGAGAAGGATTTTTTTTAAAAAATCCCAATTCACTTCCCTTTATATCCAGTGCACTAATTTGCTGTTTTGTGGAGTACTATTAACGGGAGTAACAGAATTACTATTAGTGGAATGTTATTTTAGTAGGCTGGATGAGATATAACTAATTCAAAGTAGAGAGATAGTGAAAGAGCCAAGGGGAAGGTTTGGAGATTATTTTTCTTGCTAGATATGGGGGGGGGGGGGAGAGAATGATTTAGTGGAAAACTTTCAAGAGGCTTTGGAGACTATTCTATGGAAAACACGCTGCTCCCAGATTGTCTTTTAAACCAGGGGTCCCTAACATCCAGGCTGCAGACCAGCACTGTCCATGGACCATCGGGAACCAATCCACGCAAGCAAGTGAAGCCCCATCCATGCACACATAGGATCCAGGCCATGTGCAAAACCACATACACACACACACACACACACACACTCCATGGAAAAACTGCCCTCCACAGAACCGGTCCCTAGCACCCAAAAGAGTGCTGTTTTAAGCGGAATGACCAGCAATATTTCTCTTAAAGAAGGGTTTATGTTTCAAAGTAGAGATGGACAAGCCAATAGGTTCAGGTGTTTTCAGCCAATAGACATATTTCATGGGCAAATCTTTCCTACAATCCCTAATTAAAAAAAAAAAACCCTTATAGAAATGCTTTGTAAATACACACATGTATAAGGGCACATATGCACAAGGCTTTGATCTTTCCAATAAACAGCATGAAAAGCTGGTCAGTGGTCATTTTTACTTGCCCTCCTATCCATCATTGATTTTCTAACACTAATCTCACATTCTGTGTAGGGGTGCAAGAAGGCAGCATCCTAACACAGACATGGTGGTAATATACATCATCAGCTTCTTGTGTGATTTATCCTGCATACCAAAAATTATGACCCTGGCAGACCTAGGAATTATGTCCATATGTAGAAAAAATATGTTGGTGTTTTGTTGGAGCCCTGGAGGTGGCAGCCTTCCTGGGCTCCATTTTGCTGGCAGAGGGCTGCAGGAGGCCGTCGCAGCCAAAAATGGAGCCTGGGAGGACTACACACAGCCAACACAAGCTCCATTTTCACTGGCAGAGGCACCGCAGGTTGGTCCTTCGCTGTTTCCAGAGAGGTCCCATGGGCCGGATCTAAGCCATAGATCCAGCCCACGGACCTTGAGTTTGACACCCCTGGTGTATTGTACGTGAAAGTATAAGCATTGTGGCAACTAAAAATTCAGGATATTTTATCAAAGCACAGCACTGATAGTATAAAAAGCAGGGTGCTTATCAAGCTATCTTGAAAATCCAGCTAAAGAGAAGGCAATGAATTATTGCTCCTTAAAAAGCCTAATACACTTTTTACATACTCAGAGATACTCTCTAAATTGCGTTATTGGGTGATGATTGCTATTACAAAAGCTGAGCGCTGATTGGGGTCCATACTGGATTTAGCTTCATGGGTTAAACATTGTAAACAAAACTGGGAATTTCCTTAATCTTTCAAATGAGATCCATAAAATAAGTCTTGTCAGTCTGGCAGAGGTCCTATTAGTTCAAGAATGTCATCTTCTTGAGTCTAGAAATTAGCCTTTCCGCTTGGAACACAATCCTACCCATTTATCCACCCCAGATGAGACTGTGGCCAAGACCTGCTGTTTTTTCAGAAGATCTTAAAACTTGGATGTGTTTCTGAGCATGGGGAAGTGGGCAGGCAGAGAGTTGAATCCTAGAGATTGTTGTTAGGTTTGTTGTATATTTTTTTTTATCTCAGGAGTGTGTGTGTGTGTGTGTGTGTTTAATGCTTATTTATATCGTCTTCTTTATATATTGTTGGTAAGAGTTGCTATGGTAAGATTGACAGCTCTATAAATCATTTTTCATCCATGTCTTTAGTTACTTCCCATTTATTTCATTGGTTGCATAGTTTTTAAATGTTGTTAGCCCACCCAGAGTCGTGTTTGTGAGGTGGGTAACCATCTAAATTAATTACAGTAATTAATTAAATAGAGCACAGTGTGGGGAAAAAGCATTATTCTTGAATGCTAAAAGATGCTGGGTTATGAAATAAGGCCTGCAATGAAGTGCATTTATGTTTTTTTTAAAAAATAGCCATCCATTTATTTGTTAAATTTAGAGATCAGCCAATTCCAAACAACTCTGGTGGCTTATGCTTTAAGAAGTTAAGAACAATAAAGAAGAGAAAAAGATCACATGCATTCAGAAATAAACAAACCGTACCTAAAATATGAAAGAAAAACCAATATGGACTCAAAAAACACCCACTCCGAGGACCAGGAGAATAGCCAGGTTTTAAGGACATTCAGAACATCTTTGGTTATTATATAGGAACTTTTAGGAGCCCTGCCCTCTAGTTCTTTTTCAAAGCTGATCCTGCATCCTTCCCACAGACTAGATATGAAGGTTAAGACACTCGTCTTTCATAGCAATAGCAATAGCAGACTTTATACCATTCCATAGTGATTTACAGCACTCTCTGGGCAGTTTACAATGTCAGCCTATTTCCCTCAACAATCTGGGTCCTCATTTGAGTGACCTTGGAAGGATGGAAAGCTTCATGCCACCTTGTTAGCCAACAGGAGAATGAAAGCCCCCAAACAACATTTGTTGTCTATATTTGACCTTTCTTTAGTCTTTTCCCTAATGTGGCCAATAATTAGAAAGCTTTGCTCCCATTTATGCTTGAGGAAAATGGTATCGAAACCCACATCTCAATAAAAAAAAATACTTCCCCCAAGTGGTACAAAGAGCCACATAAAAACATTGCTTCCAACAGGTAGATCCAGGCTGTGAAAGAAACTTTTATCACCTTTAAGAATATGCAAGTTTTTTCTCCTTCCTTTTAGCACCATCTCAGCACTGAACAAACATCAGAAAATAATTCCGGAGTCTGGCCATATAATTCTTTTATGAAGCTTTCAGGGGGGAAAAAAAAAGTTCAAAGGTGAATGTGAATGCCTATGCTATCAAGCAAACGATGGCAAACCTCAGCGTGCCAACAGAATTAACACTTGGTGTTCTAGTATTGAAGGTGCACAACGAAAGATGTAAAGATGTAGGTACATAGGTTTTCTTTGATTGGCGAGGATGGTTCATCCCATTCCTGCTGTATGCCTGAATCCATTCTTTGTTTTCTTTTTGTTTCTTTTGTTTTCTTCAGAAGCCAGTGTGGGTATTGTCCTAAGCCATAATGTGCTTTTATATGGTTTTGGCTTACCTTGAAATGTGAGCTCAGGCATTGTACTTTGTAATGCATGATTTATGGCTTAGAGCAGGGGTCAGCAACCCGGGGCTCTGGAGCCACATGTGACTCTTTCATCCCTCTGCTGCGGCTCCCTGTCGCTGGTCGGCGCCACAATTTGGAGAGGAGCTTCCGGTTAAGGGGGGGAAAGCATGGCATCCCAGGAGGAGACTTTATGGCAAGGGGTGGGTTTTCTGGTCGGCGCCACAATTGATAGGGCTTTTGGTTAGGACAAGTAGAGGAAAAAGGACACTGCACTGGGAGGGGACTCTATGGTGGGGGAACCGGAAATCTGGTTGGGGGGGGGCTTCCAGTTAGGACCTTTGCGGCTCTTTGAGGATTTAAGGTTGCCGACCCCTGGCTTAGGGGTATGTGTAAATCAGATCACTCTTTGTTCAACAAACCATGGCTTAACCACTATCCGGCAAATAGAGTAACAGGGAAGGAGAAATGCTCAGAATCTTAATTTTGGTTATCCAAGGGCTCTGATGAGGCTGTTGTTTCTCCTTTGATGCTTGGACGTAGGATACTTCCTTCTGATCAGCAGAATGTTGAGAGCAAATAACTGTTTACCTTGACATTTGATGATTTTATTTCAGCATCCAAACAATGTTCTACTTTTAATGCTTTTATGTTGAGTACTTTGGTGATTTAAAAGAAGAACATTGCTTGGCTTGGTAACCAGGTTTTTTTCAAAGGGGCATCAAAATCCCAAAGAATTCAAACAGAACTCTGAAATTTGAAACATTTGAGTTTTAATCTCTATAGAAACCAGGATCCTTATGGAATTTGACCTCCAATGAAGTGTGTGTGTGTTCAGGAAACAGGGAAAGAGGGTTTTTTAGAAAAATCAACACCATTGTATGCTTGATTGCTCTGGGTTGCCACATTTCAGACTTAGATGTGGGAAAAGATTAGATAGTGCCCTTGCTCAGTAGTTCAGGGAAAAAATTGTTATTATTGGACTTTTCTAAAATACAGAGGCTAGGAACACATTATCAAAAACTTGTCAGATTAAAACTTGCAAAATATCTTGTGCTCTGAATTTTAGGGTTGAGTCTGAGGCAATCCAAAATCTAGCCATGGAGATACTAAAACATAGGGTTGGATGTCACTTTGAAGGTCTTCTAGTCCAGGGGTCTCTAGCCCCCCCAGTCCATGGTCCAGCATTGGTCTATGGCATGCTAGAAACTGGGCCACACAAACAAGCAAAGCCCCATTTGCAGGATGCAGGCAGCACACAACACAAACACCCCGGTTCACAGAAAAACCTCCACGGAATCAGTCCCTAGTGCCCAAAAGGTTTGGCGCCACTATTCTAGTCCAAGCCCCTGCCCAATGCATGGATCCTTAGACCATCTTGGACAAATGGTTATTCAATGTTTTCTTCAAAATGTCCAATCATGAAGTGCTCACAATTTCAGCAAGCAAACTCTTCTTCTGGCTAATTGTTCTCACGGTCAGGAAATTCTTCCTTATTTCAAGTCACTATCTCCTTCTTTAAAGCTTCCACCCACTGGTTCTTGACTTACCTTTGAGCTGTATGGAGAATACATCCACCTTCATTATGATACTTTTAATTGAGAAACGGTATTCTGTAAGTCTGCAACAGATTTTTTTTTAAGAGTACATTTATGTTTAGGGCTCCAGCCAGCCTATCATTGTCCATTTCACCACTATCACACCCAATTTTCTGTTCTCCCATACGTGTTTTCTGGTTACTGACTATGTTGTGTTGTCACTGAGATACTTTGATTCAGCTCTTTATGAAAGGAATACTTAGCGTGGATGATACTTTCTTGCGAACATAGGAATAAACAACAGGAGAAAAATAAGTTTCTTGTTAATAGAGATTATGGACCCCTAATTTTGTTATTTTGAGAATGCATTATGATCAATAAGTGAGGGTGTTCCAGTGGTGGGTTTCAAAATTTTATTGGAAACAAAAGTTATATTTGTAACTGGTAGGTTTTTGTTTGTTTGTTTGTTTTTTGTGGAAATCTAACTTAATTTAGAATAAAAATCAAATGGGGCATAGAGCCTGGTGGATACTAAGGGAAATGTCTGTGAGCACCCTATTGGGGACCCAGTGTATAGGGGGCCTAAAGTTTTGTTTTTGCTTTTGTTCAGTCACTTACTTGTTCCTTTTCATTATGAAAAACGTAAGTGAGGCTCTTCTTTTTTGTTCCTTTGTAGAAAATATTAGAAGAAATGTGTTGCTCATAAGGATGTCCAGTAATTTAGGTAAATTTAAAACAGAAATGGACGTAGTTATGGAGGAAAACATTGTCGCCTGTTCTGTGTTTCAGAGGTAACTCTCAGTACTCATTAGTGGGAACAATTTTAAAAGTGGGTTATTGCCCTTACTACATCTTGCTTCCAGGAGACATCTGTTTGAAAACAGGATATTAGAGTAAGAAGACCACTTGATTTATCTATTGAGAGTTCCCCTCCATTTTGAGATTGTAGTGGGTTCTATAACTGTTTTGTCTCTCTGAGAGTAAGATGATCTTACTTGAGGGTTCTACACATTTTAGCAGGTTCATTGATTGTTGTAAGTCCCATAAGTACTTTGAACCAGGGGTGAAATCCAGCAGGTCCTGACAGGTTCTGGAGAACCGGTAGTGGAAATTTTGAGCAATTCGGAGATCTGGCAAATAACACCTCTGTCCGGCCTCAGAGTGGGGTGGGAATGGAGATTTTACAATATCCTTCCTCTAGGAGTGGGGTGGGAATGGAGATTTTGCAGTATCCTTCCCCTGCCACGCCCACCAAGCCACACCCACAGAACTGGTAGTAAAAAAAAACAACTATAGTCCAACACTGCTGGCACTAATTTGTGGGAGGCTGTCATGTATCATACATGATTTGTGAGCATTTTTCTATAGATTGATTACTTAAACATATTGAATGGATTCCCCCCCCCCCCACTGGCTAGAACTACAGTCCATGACAACCTGTTCATTGTTCTTGTCACGTTGTTGTTATTTTCCTTTCATCAGTGCCTTTGATCTTCGTTTTGAGGGTATCTCTGAGTCATTTTTTCCAACATATATTTCAGACTACTTTCTTCACAGTCTAAATGGCGTTACTAGTCTGATGTCATAACAGCACAACACAACAACAGTGATTGCTTAAACCTGCTAATAAAGGCAGGGGGGAACCTTCGGTGGGTAGAGAACATGAACTGTAAGTACAAACCAGGGATTAGGAGAAGGTTAGAGAGAGGTGCATGAGGGAGCTAGGGCTCTGATAACTCATTTATTTACCTGGATAATGGATGACCTCATAATTCAGGGGTATTGGAGTGCAGCAGTGCCCTGAGCAAGCTTTGAAATATCATCAATAACAGCTCAGTGATAAACTATGTCAGGTCCATTGTTCCTTCCATTCTACATAAGAGACCGAGTGATAAATGAACATTTCAAATAGGACAGGCCAGGGTGGCCAAGATCACAGTGAAGGGGAACATTCTCTCAGGGCAAACCCTACTCTCTTCTCTGGCATGGAAATTTAAGAGAAATGCGATTAGCTTGTACAACATGCTCTTTCTGACAGGGAAAAATAGAAGCTATTGTTGTAAAAGTAGCAATCAAGGAAGCTCCAGAACCAGAGGTGGGTTGTAGCAGGTTCTGACCAGTTTCGGAGAACCGGTAGTGGAAATTTTGAGTAGTTCAGAGAACAGTAGTAAAAATTCTGACTGGCCCCGCCCCCATCTATTCTCTGCCTCCCAAGTCCCAGCTGATCAGGAGGAAATGGGGATTTTACAGTATCCTTCCCCTGTCACTCCCACCAAGCCACACCCACCAAGCCACACCCACCGAACCAGTAGTAAAAAAAAAATTTTTTTACCACTGTCTAGAACATACAAGGGAACTTCACCTAGCAGAAGCAGGCTTGCTAAAAGGAGAAAACAATCAAGTAAAAAAAATATCAGAGTTTTGTGCTCTACAAATCAATTTTCCCAAGAGCAACTTAACCATTTAAAATTGCCACCCCATTAGTCATTGATCAACCAGATCAGAAGAAGCTTGGTAAATATATTAAAGGAGTAGTGCTATGGTGGAAAACCCAGTTAATTTTTCCTAGATCCAAAATTTAATTACTGGTACTTCCATAGAATTTAGAATTGTGGGGAAATCAGTGAAGCCAAGTAGAAAACTAGTGAGGTGTTGCTGAGAAGGAAGAGTGGTCTTATAATCAATTTTCTTCCTTTCTAGATTTTTTTTTCCAGTTAAATAATTCAAAGCAATTTTAAAACTGCCCTTGGCCATTTCCCTGTGAGGGTATCTCATCTATCCAGTAGGGTATCATTTGATATCTATCCAGCATTCAGCAGCGGCAATTAAAATCTCTCATAACCCTACAGCAAACCAGTTTGGGGTTTGCTTAGGTACTATCTGAAATTACAGTGTCAAGTTGCAAAACCAATTTAAGGAAACATCATGACAGAGAAAAAGTAGGGAGAAATGTAAAATTCAGATACCCGAAGATGTGGAAACCTTATTTTTCAGATTCTGGCAAGCAATTGACAGGTCATAATAAACAACATTAGTGAATTAGAGGGACAAATAACTTATGGTGGTGCAGTGGTTAGAATGCCATATTGAAGGCTACTTCTGCTGACTGCCGACTGCCAGCAGTTCAGCAGTTCGATTCTTACCGGCTCAAGGTTGACTCAGTCTTCCATCTTTCCGAGGTCTGTAAAATGAGGACCCAGATTGTTACGGGCAATATGCTGACTCTGTAAACTGTTTAGAGAGGGTTATAAAGCACCGTGAAGCGGCATATAAGCCTAAGTGCTATTTCTATTGCTATTCTAACATAAGTCAGCTTCCTGGATTATTATGTTTTCCATGAATGGTTATAATTCTATAACATTACCTCTTACCTCTAATGTAAGATATGCTTAGACAAAGGACGTTGTTTTAAACCCAGCAAGTTGTATCTGAAAGATAAAGATTCTTTCAAGTTGACCATGACTCCTGCTGACAATTTTTTACAGCATGAAATTACTTAGGAAGCTTGTTTTGTTTTGTTTTTATTTGCCTGATATTAAAAAAGGGTGTGGCCTATTAGTATTAAGACTTAAGTCCAGCAAGGAATTCCAGAGCTGGAGGCCTCTTTTAGAATGTTATTTTTAGAAGGAGAAGGCCATGAGAAGCCATGTCTATATTTTGCTGAGAAAATGATAGGGCCATGGATTTTAACAAAAAGCATGAAGGTCTTCACCCATCAAAATTAGCCCTGTCTGTTAGCCTCTGATAACAAATTTGATTGGTTTGCTGATTGGTGGTGCTGAAGAATCATTTAGGGAATTGTATTGAGAGAAGAAAAAAAAGAACACTTCCTGGGGTCCCAAACATGCTTTTCCCAAAAGGTAACTGGATTTTCTTATTATCCTTTTCCATTGAAAACAGTATGCTTTTCATTCAAAAAACTTATTTGGTTCTTCTAAGAATATAAGAAGTTTCTTGGATGAAAAGTGAAAAGTTTTCAAAGAAAAAAAACCTAAAAGTCCCGTTGTCTTTTGGAAAAAGAACTTTTTGGGACAACCATGACCTGGATGATTGAGAATATCCGTAGACATTCTCTGGGATCATTTGCCAAGCTTTCTTTAGGAAGGCTGTCCTAGAGTCAAAGCAATGAGTCCTTGTCCTGGAGAGATAGGAGTAAAGCTACTCACCATTATAATAATGGACTCTGTGGTAGCCCGCCTACTTGATTAACATCTTCTGAATCTTGCAGAGGAGAACAATCTTATCTGGTAGAATGGCTGTTTAACTCTTTACTATTTGGTCAACCCACCTCTCCCTTTCCCCTCCAAAAACATGGAAATAGACGCTTTTTGCCTTTCAAAAGTGACTATTTAGAGTTGGTTTTGCTCCTTTTAGTAAAAATAGGCCTTTATGTGATAGCTGGCTCAGGACATCAACAAATTAGCATCTGCAAACCACCTAGCCAGATGTTAGAAGCCTGGATTCTCTCTGGCTTCAACTCAATAGGTAACTTGTTAGCCTATTAGGCCACTACACTGTTGTCTTGACCACCAGTAGGAAATAAGAACCCTGTGAATTGTATATGGTATTGGACCAATGGCTCCTTCTCCTTCTCCTCCTCCCCTCCTCCTCCTCCTCCTCCTCGCCTACTTTCCTCACTAGTCCCTTTGCATTTCTTTCCCATTGATCAGTCAGCAGTCTCAACCAAAGAGCATAAAACAGGTGAAAACTAGGAAAGAGAGCCTTGGCTTCACCTAGAGGTAGAAATTGCTATTTTCTTCTGTGGACTGGTTGCACTTAGCACAAATGCCAACAAGAGGCCTATGGGGAGACAAAACTGTTCTCGCTTTCCTTGGATAGGTCAGTTTCTGCTGATTGCCGAAAAAAGGAAAACTCTTTCTCTGTGAATATTTCAAGAACATAGGGAATTGGTGATGTAGGACTTCAGTCTTACCCTGCTGCCTCTACAGCCCTGAAAAAATAAAGAGTGGAGGAGAAACAACAGAAGGCAGCAAAAAGAGGAGAGGGAAGGAAAAGACACTGCTGTCACTGGCAGCATTTCTGAAATCTTCTACGTGAAAACATATGCATATTACATAAGTTACAGCCTTCCTCTGTAGTTTGCAGGGCCATTTTAATGCCCCTCCATGTCCCAGAACAACAGTACTGTACATCTGGACCAGGAGTTGTAAAAAGTTAAAAGGAAAACCAGTGCTGATTCATAATGCTATTTCTCTACCCATGAACCTCAATGCCTTACTGAAATAGAACGGAGGCTATTTGGGGCTTTATCAAAGTTGAGATTGGCTTTGAATTCATGTAAATGTCTGTCTGTCTTTCTGTCTGTCTGTCTGTCTTTCTGTCCGTTTCGAATCCATATACTTGAGAATATATTTAAGATATTTTTAGTGGCATGCAGAATTTATTTGAAAATAATGTGAGATATTCGAAGAACCCAGATAACTCTAGTCCTGTTAATTCTATCAAGCTGTGGGATGGCTTTGTTTCATTGCTGTTGCTCCTGCTCCTTTTTTTCCTGTCCTTTGTTTTCTCTTTTCTTACTCTTATTATACCAAATAAGTAGAACCATCACCTTTGTTCCTTTTTTTTCTTTTGTCCTTGCTATTTCTTGCACTTGGTCATTTTAAATCTCTGGTCAGCCTGCGTTTCCTCAGCAAAGCTTCTTGAGGTGGAAACTAATTGAGGGTGGAAACTAATCAAGGAGAGAAGCAACCTAGAACTAAGGAGAAATTTCCTGACAGTTAGAACAATTAATCAGTGGAACAACTTGCCTCCAGAAGTTGTGAATGCTCCAACACTGGAAGTTTTTAAGAAGAGATTGGATAACCATTTGTCTGAAATGGTATAGGGCAGGGGTGAAATGCTCCCATTTCAGACCGGCTCGGGTGAGTAGGTAGCAATGGCGGCGGGCAGTTCGGAGAACCGGTAGCAAAAATCCCTGCCCCTGCCCCCACCCCCCATGCACAGCTGAGCCACGCGATAATCAGAGCCTTTTTTTTTTAATGGCTCTGACGAGCCAAGCTCTGATGATCCCAGCTCTGATGAGCTGAGTTGCCTGCTAATCAGGCAATTCGGCTTGGATCGTCAGAGCCTTTTGAAAGCTTTTTACATGGTTTTACATGTAAAAAATGGTTTTAAAAGTAAAAAAAAATTGGCCATGCCCACCCAGTCACATTACCCACCCACCCCACCAAGCCACCCCCACAGAACCAGTAGTAACAAATGTTAGATTTTACCCTGGTATAGGGTTTCCTGCCTAAGCAGGAGGTTGGATTAGAAGACCTCCAAGGTCCCTTCCAACTGTTAGTTTATTGTATTCTAAGGTTCTTCAAGATTAGCCAAAGTTAGGAAGGAATAGAAATAGGTCTATTAGTGCCATTAACCCTGATAGCTAAAGAAAACATTTGTATATGGAAGAGTTCATGTTACTGGGGGAAAGAGAGGAAAAAAGTGGTTAACCAGTGAAGACAATTATTGTTTTTATCCTTTGCTTGTGGACTTTCTAGAAGTACTTAGTGGCCACTATCAAAAACAAGATACTGAATTAAAATAACGTCTTATAACTGGTGACCTTTTAATTCAAGCTGAGAATAATTAGATTTTTGTTCCCAAGATAACTGGAAGGCATCAAGCTGTCATAAAGAGCAGATTGGCTGAATTCAAAGACGTGTTGCATCAGAATTCTTTTTTGGTGCTTTCGTGTATAAGGAAACCCTTATAGTATACTAAGAGGAAAGCTAAATTCTGTGAATTTTATTTGTTGCCCAATGAAAACAACAGCTTTTCTTTCAAATTAAAAACAATAAGATGGTATCAGTCTGACACCCTAATTTAGCCTTTGGCAATTTGGTGCCCTCCAGGTAAACTAGATTTCAGCTACAGATCTCATAATTACAGGACATTTCATGGACTATTGTCAGGCCCGAAAGACACACACGAAAGTTCAATTAAGCTGATTTATTGCTAAAAGCCTAGACACAGGAATCTTCTCAACTAAGGGTTATCACCTGATTAGAGTTAGATAAGGGTGAATGGTACACAAGGGGTATTGGATTTAGTTCGCTTGTGGCTACATAGGGATTCTAGGCTGATCTCCCTTTTCAGCACACCCCAACCCCAGTTTCTGCCATTCCTTCTCCGTCAACTATAATTCCTAGAATTGCTAGGATTCTAGGAACCTTAATAAAACATCGTGAATATCCTAAGAACACAAGGGGTAGATCTGTGATTATGCAGCCCTGTACATCATGTAGATTTTAATGAGAAAGCTTCCTTGATTTATTTATGTTTAGATTGTTAAGCTGCCCAACAGCCATCCTTCAAGGGAAATGTACAGATATGTTAAAAAAAATACCCCATGTGAAACAAACCAATATAAAAAGATTTTAAAAAACACATTATACTGATAAAAGCTAACAGCAGCAGTGAGTTTCTATAACCTGCATGCTTCCCTGCCTATGTCTTTCATCTCAAGGCATTTCATTCTATCACACAATCCCTGCTGAGATATCATCACATTATTTAAACAAAGAAAAGGAAAGGGAAAAAAGATACATTTCTGGTTTACATTACTTCTTTTTATGTTACTCAAGCTTTATTCTCCTTAAGTAAATTCAGTGGATTTTTGTTTTTTTAAGGAAAAGAACCAGCAGTTGTTCCCTCTTTTCAACCCAAGTCTTCTCTGTTGAGTGCCCTGGCCCTCAGGATGCTGCTGGCAAATGCAAGTTCTGTTTGAAATGAGGCAATATTCATTCACAATATATTAATTAAGATGATCTTGCATAACTGAAACCTGAGTGTGGGCAATGGTGGTGTATCCTATCTGAAATCTACTTCCAACTGGGGTTTTCTGTGATGACCTGGGGCAAGGCACAGAGGCAACACAGTCAGCTAATAGTTCAAATCGCCCCTTTATTGCGTTATGGCAAGTCCCAGAGTTAAGTGATCACATACACATACACACACACACATACACCCCTCCAGTAGCCTCTGGCTGCAAGTAGTCCAGCAAAATGCTGTGAGCACAATGGCTTCAAAGTAAGAAATCCAGTGGGACAAGGGAATAAGTCAATGTGTCCAGGAAGCAAAGGAACAAGGCAATTAATCCAGGAAGCAAGAAATAAAGCAAGAAGTCCAGGAAACTGGAAATGTCAGCGATGGCACCCAAAACTCCATGAATTCAGCATTTGTTCCCGACAAACGCCCCTCCCCACAGTGTCTCTTTAAGTCTCAATCCCCAGGTGTGCCTTGTGAAGAGGGGCGAGGTTCTCTCCTCCAGAGTTTTTGGGTTGACCTACGCTGTTCCCACCTGCTCTCCACTCTCCGTGCTCGGGGATCAGGAGGTTCCGGTTCTTGCTCATTGTCTGAGCTCCTGAGCTCCTCATTTCCACTATCTGCCGTCTGTTGTTTGCCCTGGCCCCATTCCTCTCTGCTAGCAAGCCATCCCATTCCTAAGGGGCTCTGGCCTGCCTCCTATCCACATTCCTCCGCAGCCAATGAAGCTGCCCCCTCAGACTCTCTCAGCTCCAGCTCCGGCTCATCTTCCTCTACAGATTTAGGCTCCAACAGGGACATGACATTTCCAGTGGTTCAGCAAGAAGATGAACTAAGGAGGTATGGAATTGAAGATCCAAGACAAGCAGACCAGGACCCTGCTATCCTGCCAAATATGAATGCTAATATTTGAACATGGACTGCAGAAATAAGTTAAGCATAGTGGTAAAATGCTATTCATCTGCCTCTCTGCAGTGCCCCTTCTGAGCTTCTGGATTTCATTGAAGGGCTGCTGGCGAGTTTTTTGTTTGTGCTGGGAGACTACAATATCCATGTTCTGGAGATGCCATCAAGATGGACTTGGGGGTTTTCATGGCCTCCAAGGCAGCATGAACTTGTTCCAGGTGACATCTAGTCTGACTCATTTCCGTTCCATATGTTAGATTTTGTCTGTACTTAGGAGGGGATAGCATATTGTATGATCTCACATGGAAGACAACTTTGATCGGTCCTTTACAGCCTGCTGACATTTTCAATTCTGCAAGAGCACCTCTGTAGGGTTAGAACGGTCCCGTCAAGATGCGTTATGAATCCAGTGGGCATTCAGCAAATGCTGGGCATTTTCCCAGTGATTTAGCAGGCAGTTTTTACCAAGCCCTTGATTAAGCTTTTGCTCAGCTCAAACTGGTGACAGTTACTTTTAACTTCATGACCTCAAGATTAAACTGTTGTAATAGGCCCAACAGGAGGCTTGTCTTTGAAGACTGCAGTTGGTTCAGAGTACAGCTACTCACTTGCTGGCAGATAAGAGTTGCTTCAACAATATAACATCTGTTCCACAGGCATTTCATGGCCGCCAATGGGTTTCTGTGTTCAATTCCAAGTGCTGGTGTTAAAAGTATAAAACCCTATATGGCCTGACTCCCAGTTGTTTTCTGGATGACCTCCTTCAAACAGAATCAATCAATCTAGTGCACTCAATCTAGGAAGGAATGCTTCAGATTTCTTCCTGGCAAGAGAGAGAGTGGAGGAAGCTTAATGCTTTTGGTAGCTTCCCCAGCTTGTCTCCAGCAGTCTGGATTGCCCCCACCCTGTTGGGAAAAGCAGTGGGGGTTTTTTGTTTCTTTTTTGTTTGTTTTTGTTTTGTTTTGTTTTGTTTTGTTTTGTTTTGTTTTGTTCTGCCTGATGATCAGACATTAAATGATTCTGATTGTGTTGCCTGTTCTTGGATTTCTTGAGTCTGTTTTTATCTCTGAAATTGTGTCATTATTATCTCCTTTATTATCTGAGAATTTTAGAGGAATTCATTGGGCTTTAGTGCATGTTTTATAGATTCTGAACTGGGATTTATATTTGTATTATTGTGGGATATAAATTTCATAACAAGGCAATAAATAAACATTATAATTCTGTGACTCGGAGCCACTTACCCTGAATTTTAGTAGGTTTTTAAACTTTTTAAGATCCTCTTGAATCTTTTTAGGGTAATTTGAATCTACTGTTTCTGGAAACTGGAATACTCAAACCAATAGCCACCCAATGAGATTTTTAAAATAATTATCAAGTGCTCCGATGATTCATAAAAGAAATAACAAGACATTCCGTAACATAGCAGGAACATGGCCCTGTTGATAGAACATCACTATCATATTGGGCATCCCCCATCATATCTATTGGAAGCTCTGTGGCCATAAGAAGTACATGTAGATCTACAGGATGGTAAATTCTCTTGGGGGAACCAGAAACATAAATTAATAGAATCCTAAGATCCTTGTTTTCCAGTCTATCCACAGATTGAGACAGGGAATGATGCCAACCAGGAGTACATAGTTATTTTCCTTCCCGGTTGTCAATTTAAAAGATGTTCAAATGCTATCCTCCCACTTCCTGGTTTGCCACAACATACCAGCAGGGACTAAATGACAATTCTTCAACCATGGAAATGAATCATCCCTCAGCCTTAATTTATTATACTTGTGTAAGATTGGACTTCAAAATTATCATAGTCATTCATATCATAAGTGAACTGAGCCTTATCAGGAACAATAGTTCAGATGGACCTGAAAAACAAGGAATATACGTCTGTTCTTTTAAGAAACTGGATTATCCCTTGAATGCAAAATTAATGGGAGTTTCATTGTAGGATGCAAAGTTTTTTAAAATGTCAGGCTACCTCTACCTGCTAAAGCCAAAATTCTTCTAAAGCACTGTGCTATTTAGCTATGCTATTCTCCCATTACTAATTTCAGTGCTAATATACTAAGAGACTTCTTTTTTGCTATCTTAGAGCAGTGGTTCCCCAATAGTGATACTCAGTGGTCTAGGTCAGCAGTCACCAACTGGTGGTCTGTGGACCACTGGTGGTCCGTGAGAAAATTTTGGTGGTCCACAGAAAAATGATTTGCATTTTTTATATTGCACTAAATTCAGGGGTCCCTGTGTGTCTTTTTGTGCGGGTCGGAGGGGGGCAGAAATTCCGATTTGTGGTCTACTTCGGCCTCCTGGTGCAGGGCTTTGGGTGAAGTCTGGAGGGAAGTGTCACTGGTGGCAAAGAGCCAGAGGACCTTGTTCCAGTGGGACTGCATCGTGGTCTGGAACTGGCTGACCATCTCAGATTGCTGAGCCTCCAAGCACTGGTACCTTCTGCTTGGAAAGCCTATGCTCTTAGTCCTCAGTGAGGTGCTTCTGCTGAGGCTCCTTCTCAGTCATATCCAATTTGAACTGAGCTATTTTGCCAGCTTTTTTTCGTGGTGGCTGCTTAGCTCCAACAACTGCTTCCTGTTGGGGCCCTAAGGAGCCCAGATGAGGAGGGGCTGGGAGGGAAGGTGTGAGTAGAGGCCGGCGAGGTGCCCCTCAACATGAGTGCCATTGAGTTGACCACGCCCACCCAGTCACTTGACCACCTAGCCACGCCCACCCAACCAGTCATTAGGCAGATCATATTTAAAATTATGAATTTAGTGGTCCCTGAGGTCCAAAAGGTTGGAGACCCCTGGTCTAGGTAGAGCACAGAATGAATTACAGGGTTGAGAATCACTGCCTTAGAGTCTTTAGCCAGACCAGAGACATCATACTGAAATTTAGCTTGCATCCTGCTCCACTCTGACATGATGTGTTCTGTCAATCAATTATCATAATTTTCAGCTCTGCCCCTCCACTGTAAGCATCAGACTGGGAGAGGACAAGGAAAGAAAGAAGACAGCACTATTCATACAAAGTATTGAAAACAGTGTTTTGCACCAGCTCCATTTCTTAGTTCCAATGGGATCAATCAAGACAAAGTGAAATATGCTATGCAAATCCTTCCTACCCAGTGTGATCTGAACAGTGTGGAACTGTGTGCTTGCTAGGAAGTGCTAATAAAGTCCCTTGGTGATGATGCTAGCAAGTGGAGGAGATGACATCTCCCATAGCAAAGTGGAAGGCTGCCCAACTCATTGGGGTTTCCATCTCCTTTGGACATCCTCCTGGAGTGCAATCAGAGCCCCTGCCAACTACAAACAGCTAGATTGGCATTTATCCAGGATGTAAAAATCACTCCTGTTAAATCTGTGGATGCTCCTATTAAAGGTTTTATGAGCCTTTTAAAAACTTCTCCCAAAAACTGAACTATGACTTGTGGGCACCATGAATTACTTATAACCATTGGTCTTGCTTTAGATATGCTCCTGCAGGACAGAGGGCCTTCTGAAGATTTTATTCCTGCAGGATCGAATGACGGGAAAGCTTACAATTTAGGCAGCCTTCTTTGTTAGAAAATCAACAAGCACCCTTTGTCCTGATTCTGTTTAGCAATCGATAAGTTTATAATTTAGCTAGATATTACTGAATATGAGGAACAGGAGGGGGACAATGGCATTGTTGAGGGCTATTAAAATTAGAGATGTTCTCTATTTTGTATCAAACCAAACTATTGACTCTACTTTCTCTGCATCACTTGTGGCTTCTTAGCATGTGTGTGTGAATCCTCCTGCTTTTGTTTATAAGCTTACTTGGTGGCCACTAAAGGCAAGCAGTTAAACATACTATCAAACAGCTGTAATGATTCTACATAGATAGAATTTTACAAGCAGGAGGAGAGATATGTTAAACCTCCCTGCCAGTCCTCTTGCTAGTAAAAGTTTAGCTGGCAGCAGTTGGGCTGAATTCCCAACATCCTTTAATCTGACCAGTTGGGGGATTTTTAGCCATCTACCTAAGACTTCCACCCAACTCAGGGAAAGGTAAATTTGGTGTGTTCCCGTTTCTCGCTATCAAAGCCATTGGCATATCTGCAGCTGCTGATGTTTCTCCCAGGGATTTCATTCCAATTTCCATTCCAGTTATTTATTACCACTTTAGTGCATGTTTGTTATAGAAGGATGATTGGTTTAAAGAAAGTTTCATCCTGATTGGGATATTTTGGTGGTGCGTGGTTCAGTCTGGACAGTGGACTATCATAGATTATCCCCAATGGGCAATTTCCTCACTATTGTGCCTTCCTATCTTTTTGTCCTGTCTGTGGGTGGGTATACATGGATTATTATTTCCTGTTCTTTGGAAACATGCATCTCCCTCCCCCCTTTCCTTCCTTCTCCCCCACTTCTCTTTGTTGGTCTTTCCACTGCAGCCAAACAGATGAATTGGGCATGGGAGAGTGAGAAGCAACATCTCCAGAGCTCAAGCAAGACGGCTTGTAAACTAAGCTCTCTTCTACTCTTTTGCATCTTTGGGAGCAAAAGGAACACTTGGCAAACAATACGAGTTATCCCTTCCAAAAAAGAAAATCAGAGATTTGTCATTCAGCCAGAGTTTTTCTTCCTTGCTCATTTATCTTCCTTCCCCTCTTCCTTTTTCCCTATCATCCACCCATCCATCCATCCATCATTAACTAGTTCTGTCTCTATTTTGACAGAAATTTCCTATGAGAAAACATTAGCAATAATTACCTTCTGAATATTAGCTATTCACTTTCCTCCTTTTCTTTTCACTTTTTAAAAAGCTTTTTATTCCACCTTAATTTTTATAAATAACTCAAGGTGGCAGACACACACAGTAACCCTTCCTATTTTTACCACAACAACAACCATCCTATTAAGTGGGATGGGGAGAGAGAGAGAGAGAGAGAGAGAGAGAGAGACTGGCTCAAAATCACCCAGTCGGCTTTCATACTTCAAGTGGGACTAGAACTCACAGTCTCCTGCTTTTGAAGCCAGCACCTTAACCACTACACCAAACTGGTTCTCTTTTTCTCTTTCTCTTTCTTTTAAAAACTTTTTGTTTATAGCTTGACTTTATTCTTTCAAGAAGTTGAGAGGAATAGAGCTGTGACCTTTCTGAAACTCAGGTCAATAAAATGGATCAGGAAGAGAAGCTTTTCACCAATCCACCATCAACTGACCAGAAAAACAAAAGTAAATCAGAGGTCCGTGTCCAAACTGGCTCTGTAGAGCTGGGATCATTTACATAAGTCTTCCCTGGTTTCAGCAAACAATCGTGTTCCTAAAAGAATGTAAACTGGACAGCACTGCTTATGTGCCATAAGTCCAAAGAGACCACTTGGACACAGAGCCGGAAATTGTGGGCAGCAGTTTGTGTTCATGGTAGACTTAGGGGAACTAGAAGATGACATTATCTATTCCAGCTCCTCAGAAAAAGTTGGTGACCCAGACTCAAAACGGAGCAATCTGTCAACATGGATCAGCTCATAACCCTTGCTTGCATTTGGGAGGCACAACCAGATATATTTTGGTTGCATTCAGTTGTGTTTTTCATTATAAATAACATCCAGTAATTTAGTTTGGGATTCTGCTGGGTGAACCAGCTTTCAGTTCTATGCTTTTGTGTGTTATTATAGCAAACATCTCATACTTTCATACTTGAGTGGCAGCAAGATTCCTTTTTGAGGTTTTTTGTGTTTTTTTTTTTTTTTGAATCATTTGTTTTGGATGGACCAGAACTCTTTCATGGTCTGGTCCTGCTAAATTTGACTACTTATATTTTCTCTTGCTGATATTCTGGAGAAGGAGAGAGAATAAAGCTTCTAAGGTGAGATTCCCAGTTCACAGCATGGAGATATTAGGTTGGTCGTTTCCTTGTCTTCCCTTCTCCTCAGCATAATAAGTATATAATTCAGCTTTATTATGCAGAAGGCACACAGGAAACCAGGCAGAAATCACTCCTAATTCAGACTTCAGTATGAATTGCCATTTAAGGCCGAATACTTTTGCATAAGCAATTGATCAGGCAGACATTTAATGAGCGTAAATTTAAATTATCAGATAATATCTTTTACTGCATTAGCTTTGGCCAATTACATTTGAATTTCTATGTTTTAGGAAGGAATTGCTGATAGCCAATCAAGTTAAAAATATCTGAGTATCATTTGGCTATGGCAACTGTCCAGTTGGTCAGGCGTTTACATCTTGATGCTCTTTCTCACTGTCTCCAATAATGAACCGACCTGACCATTATCCCCCAAACTGCCACCTTAAAATGGTTGACATCAGTTTTGTTTAGTTCTGAATGAAATCATATTCTGCTTAGAGGTACACACATCCTTGCAAATGCTCCCCATATCCTGAGCAGCACCCCTGACATGTTCTGTCACTGCCGAAAAATTAAGTATAAGGAAGGAATTATGTGTAATTACTAAAGCAGCTGACGTATTTTGCTACTTGATATACGAATCTGCAATCTCCTCTAAAATAAAGCAAGGCTTTTTTCCTTGTTGTTGTTTTTTAATGTCTGTTGGGCGTGAAGATAGTTGCAAACACAGCAGAGCATAGGAGTGCTGGTAGCCCATTTGGATTATGCATATCTGTTTCTTCCATTGCTTTCCTCAAAGTCAAAGATGATAGTTGGCACTTCCAACAGAGCCATTGCACAGAGAGGCCTAGCAACACCCCTATTTGTGATGTGCCGCTCCAGGAATCCCTGTTGTGTTAAGCTGTGCTGAACTCCATGGAAATCAAAATACCAGTAATGAGTTTTTATGGTGCATTCAGAAAAGCTGTTTGGTGCAGTGTAAAATCCAAAGCTGACCTGCCTACACTGAAGATGAAAAGGTGGGAGCATTAGTGTACTTTGAGAATATTTATTATAGATGCTTCTGCCTCACAATAAACGTAGTAACAAGGTCTTGCAGCACAATGGATTTCCCAATTCCATCCCCTTTGGCTTTTTAAATGGAGATTTCTGTGTTGTTATAGTTAGGAAAGTTATACTTCTACCCAGTGACAGAGACAGTGACCTGGTCTCAATATACCATTAGTACATGAACAATGAACAAGCACAAGGGAGCATGAGGACTATATGCTGCTTGCCTGAATGACATCTCGGAACGATCACTATCATGACGAGAAAGCACTAATGCAGTTTCAGATGGTTAGCTTAGCTAGCAAAACCAAATTAATTTTGGATGATGTGTTGTTGTTTTTTTTGCATCTGTTTACATAAATATCCTGTACAATTCATTGCTGCAGGCTCTGCTCCAACTGTCTAGCTATCTGTGAGGAACAGCCTTGGGCCAGCATCGCATAATACGCAGCTAGTCTATGCCCTTTAACTTGGGATGAGACTCTATTTTTCAAGTCATGTTTTATTCTTTAATAAGTAGGTGGATAATATGCATTTGGGAGAGAATTCCTTGAATTTAAAGTCTGGATTCATTTTATAGGAGGAAGAAACCAGAGTTTTAAATGGTTTCTATGGGAAAATTAATAAAATGACACTAAACTCTTGTTCCAAGATTTAAACATTAAGTCACAGATTTAGGTGCTCTCAGGTTGCCAGTTGCCTAGCAATTCACCCTTTTATTTTTATACTGGGAGATGAATAAGGTTTCAAAACACAAGTGCCCATTCATTTCCTGTGGCACCAGCCCCTTCTTCTATACTACTGTTAACTAGTCTCAGGGTTGAGAGACTGCTGCAACCTGCTGCTGCTTCCAACCTAGCAGCAGAATTGAAAGGAGAGGCCGTGTTGTTAGACTGATAACTATATATATATATGTATTTTAATTAATTATTTTGTCAAACACGTAAAATGACAGATATAAGTATAAACATGATTACATTCCTAGCAGAGGTGGGTTTCAGCAGGTTCTGACCAGTTCTAGAGAACTGGTAGTGGAAACTTTGAGTAGTTCAGAGAACCGGTAAATATCACCTATGACTGGCCCTGCCCCCATCTATTCTCTGCCTCCCAAGTCCCAGCTGATCAGGAGGAAATGGGGATTTTGCAGTAAGCTTCCCTTAGAGTAAGGAAGGAATGGAGATTTTACAGTATTCTTCCCCTGCTACGCCCACCAAGCCACGCCCACCAATCCATGCCACACCCACAGAACCGGTAGTTTTGAAATCCACCACTGATTCCTAGTGCTACTAGTTAGCCATATTTATTTTCTGAGTTAGTTGTATTTTATACTATACAACAGATTTATAGAGCAGTTCTAGAAGCCCCATACACTTGAAGAACTGAGGCTAAAAGATTCTGATTCAAAAGCACATGTTGATTCAAATTGGTTTAAGCATAAGCTAAGCAGCATGGATGCCTTAAACTCGATTTTGGCACAGAACAGGGACATGCATTAATAATCAGGGGTGTCAAACTGGAGGCCCACAGGCCGGATGTATCACATGCAGACCACACTCAATTTCATTCAGGGCCACATCAGGGTTGTGTTTGACTTTGGGGGACTAGGGTGGGTGTGGCCAGCTCGACGTCACTCGTATAGGCATGCCTGTGGTGGCCCAAGAGCTCTATCAGCGAAAACAGACTCCTGAGCTCCATTTTTGGCTTTGACTGTCTCCTGCAACCCTCTGCCAGCAAAAACGGAGTTTGGGAGTGTTGCCTGCAGCCCTCGCGAGCTCCGTTTTTAGCTGCGATGGTCTCGTGCATCCCTCGGCCAGCAAAAACAGAGCTCGGGGTTGGCCGCACACAGCCCTCCTGACCTCTCTTTTCACTGGCAGGGGCACCGCAGGCTAGTTCTAAGCACCCCATGGGCCAGACCCAGCCCCCAGGCTTTGAGTTTGACACCCCTGCTCTTATGCTAAGCTATAAACCATGGTCTAGAAATTACAATAGCTGGATTCACTTTTTGACTAAACCAAAATCAAATAAACAACATTATGGTTTAATACATGTGTGATTAATTTCTGACTGGCCCTTCAAAATACACAAACTTGAAAATATGTGCAGGCACCTGTAGTCACGCATCTTTCGAACATATGCTGAGGCACATTGATACGCACATTGGTACACAAACAGGTTACACACCTGCAGGGCATTGCCTGGGGAAAGGATCTGTGATACCACCGATGGGACAAGAGAAAGGCATGTGATAGGAACAAGGTGGAATGGAAAGGACTTCATAACGTAATAGGAAACCTGAATTCAAGCGACGCATCAGTGGCAGAAGAAGAATATCAGCACAAAATATGTCCCAGAGCAAACGTCTCAGCCTTCTGTCTGCTAAATAATACCAGTTCTTCATTACAGTTATCTACTGAATTTACTTCGTTATTTGACAATCATAAAAAAATATTTCCAAGGCTTCTGGGAATAATGAAAGCAAAGTGTAACTATCTATAACCCACTCCAGTCTTCCATGTAATTAATCCAGTTTCCGTAATAGAAAATAATTGAAGAAGATATTAATGCCTTAAACCGGGACTAATTAATTATTTCCCAGGGTGGCAAAAAAAAAAAAAACCCTTCAGGTAAAATATTCTGCTACGCGCAATGAGTTCCATTGAACAGCTTGTTGTTGTTGTTGTTTCTGAGGGTTGCCACCAAGGTGAAGGCCATCGTCTTTTCTTTCTCTTTTTTCTTTTGCAATTTAATGCTGAAGAATGTAAAAGGTACTCATGTGTTTTCTTGTCTGTGTGAAAACAGCATAAAAGCACTTGCAGACCTTTTAATTGGCTTTCCTAACAGCTCAGTGTGGAGCTATAACTGTGCTAATGGCCTTGCTGGAGAGCAACGGAAGTTGAAGTTTAAGGTAATATGGAGGGTTTTATAGTTTGGCACTTAAATCCAGATTCTGGGGAATCCTTCAAAATAGTAGCCATTAAACATGACTGTCCCAGAGGAAGCTACCAGCAAATTCAAGACTCTGTCCTCTATTGACATGAGTCCTTCTTGAATTCTTTATTCATATCTAAAGTGACCCCAGTCCGAGAAAATCTTACTATGGATGTGCCCTAGTGAGGGAATTTCTATACTTCACAGCCCCTGTCAAGGGATTGGTAGAATGTCCCATGTTCACAAATGTTCTGGAATTAAGGTCGATCCGTGTGACAGTTCATAGTGGCTACCAAATTATGCCAGATAGTCAAAAGTCTTTTCTATCTTTTCCCAAGGTAGATTATGTCCCATAAACCCTTCTTGTCCCTTCCCTAACTGTGTCCCATGCTGGGTGGAAAACAATGAGAAACTCTTTATCAATTTCTTCCAAAAACTGGAGTTGCTTAGAGATATTTCAGAGAGAAGGAAAACTGGAAAGAGTTAAAGAAGTGAGGAAGTAGATTTTAAGCAAAGCTGTAATTGCAATCTGCTAAAAATGCAATGTAGTTCCAGCTCATGACAGTTTATCTGTGCTTCTGCTATCCCTGATGACTGGAGGATGACCATCTTATAGCAAGCTTCTATTGACCTATTTCAAACTTTATTTCAGCAAGATTCTCCTAATTTAAGTTCTCCCTTCCCTCCCTCTCTCTCTCTCTCCCCTCCCTCTCCCTTCCCCCCTCTCCTCCCCCCCCCATTGTTTGCCATGATCTCACCCTTATAGTTCCCCTCTCAGTGTTATTTGGCCCAGATTGGCACAAAGCCCTGGAATCAGTGGTGAAATCCAATTTTTTTTAATACCAGTTCTGTGGGCATGGCTTGGTGGGCATGGTGTGGTGTGGCTTGGTGGGCATGGCAGGGGAAGGATACTGCAAAATCTCCATTCCCACCCCACTCCAGGGGAAGGATACTGCAAAATTTCCATTCCCACCCCACTCTGGGGCCAGCCAGAGGTGGCATTTGCTGGTTCTCCGAACTACTCAAAATTTCCCCTACCAGTTCTCCAGAACCTGTCAGAACCTGCTAGATTTCACCCGTGCCTGGAATGCTGGCAGGATTGCCTCACTGGATTGCAGCTGTAGATAATAATACTCCCCATCTGCAACACTGAACTTGGCACTCTGGAAAGAAAAAGCTTTTTCAGGTTTCTCCATGCATTTTCTAATAGTTTCAAAAATCAATCTTCCCTCGCAATCATCCATCATGCCAACCCATGGGAGGAATGTTTTGCAAAGCACCAGACAAATGCACACAAATACATGTGGACAATATATGTTTAAGGAGTACGGGATGGGGGCAGGAGAAAGAGAAAGAGGAGAGCATAACATTGTTAGAAATATTTGCTTCTTTTTCTATGAAAGGAGAAGAAAAGGCTATTAATTCATAAAGCACAGGAAGATCAGAGCAGAGAATGGTGGTGAGGTGATGGACAGTCACAATCAGCAGATCTGAAGCATATAAAATAATCACTGATTGGATGCCATTTTCTGTGCTGACCTATGACAGAGCTCCTAATTAGGGTTCTTTCTTTGACGACTCTTCCTTGGTGGTGACTGTGGGTAGTTCTTATACATGGGAACGCTATGGGTAATCTTTGATTTACAACAGTTCATTTAGTGACTGTTCAAAGTTACAACAGCACTGAGAAAAAGTGACTTACAAACATTTTCACACACTCAACCATTGCAGAATCCCTATGATCATGTATCAAGATTTGGATGCTTGGCAACTGGTCTATATTTAGGACACTCGCAGTGTCCCAGGGTCATGTGATCGACTTTTGTGACCTTCTGACAAGGTTATAAAATGGCAAAACTCACATAACAAGCGTCTCACTTAGCAACACACATTTTGGACTGAAATGTGGTAAATCGAGGGCTACCTGTATACTTTTTGAAAACCTTCTCCAGTGATATTTTGCAGAGCCCCTTAATTATTCAGGAGCCCTAATATTAGATGTTGCCTCAAACATTTTTAATCGACAATGTTTTTAAATGCTAATATTCAAATTTCTTAAATGGAAGGCCGCAATGGAAATGCCAGCTCCCGAGCGCAATGCCTACCTTTCCTAGAGAATGCATGAATATGTATTGCTCTTCCTAATTCTGGTTTTATATGTGTCGTGAAAAAATACAAACACAGACTTTCAAAACATACCCCTGGAAGCGGCTCTTTCAGCCATCACAGCAGATTTTTCCAACTTTTATCCTAGACTTACATGAAAAATATTCAGCCTTAACTTCAAATTTTAGTACACTGCAAAATGCAACCACCATACTGAGAAGCAGTGCCTTTCAGGACTGAACTGGTGCTGAGAAAATCCATCTCTACATACATATATTATTTTTCAAGTTTTTTATTATTTACAAACATCTCAAATCAATGCGTGAACAGCGTGGCATCTGGGTGTCATACATTCTAATACAAATAAAACTAGTAAAATTAATCATAGTTATTACATTCAATCAAGTTATATATTTCTAATAGTAATACACAATTATATTACGTTGCAATCTGCCATTATTCAATTATTCCATATTTTCTCTTCTTATTATTTTTATTTTATTATATAAAAGTGTCTGCACTAATATTCCCCCTTCTCTTATTTCTATCACTCATTCTAACTTAACCATTTCCACATATTTTTAAAACCGGTCGTTAGAACTGAAACTAGTATTCAAAGTGAGTAGAAATTTAATAGATTGATTATTAATAGATTAATCATTAAATTAATAAATCTAAAGCAAAATGGTGGAAGGTTTTATATATGTATCCCATTGAAATTTTGCAACAGGATGGGTGGGCAGACTTAAAGTCCCTCTAAATTTAATGCCCCTTTGCTGTACTTTCCAACAGCTTAATTTGCCTTTCACTGTTTGTGAGGTTGTCACTTATCATTAGGACACTTGTATTTTCATATTCAGGTTTTAATTTGTTATAACTGTAATTTGTAATTCATGGTTGCTTGTCACCCACCTGTCACAACCAGCTGGAGAAGCAAAAAGGTTTATTCTGCTGCATAAGCTAATTGGCATTCACTCGCCTATTACAGTCTGACTTAATTTGTTTCAGTCACTTGTATTTAAACAATTAAGTTGTGTAGATTACCCAGAGTTTTGAGCCCATTCTGTCCAAGTTTAGGCTTGAGAATTCAGAAACTAGCAACAGCTTGTCTGATTTTGATTTAATTAATGTATTAAGTATTCATGTTATGGGCAGTGTTGGCTACCAGGAGATCTTTTCTACCGGTCATTCTTTGAAAACTGTTCAGAAATTTCAGCTTGTTCAAAACTCAACAACTCATTTTTCACAATTGTTGAAAGCAGCTTTCCTGATTCTTTCAGCATTTCCATACACCGTTCGAGGTGCCATCTTAAATCTTTAAACCCCCTACATGTCACCATAGGAACCTGCTTGTGTTTTAAGAACATCTGAGGAGCCTCTTATGTTAATCCATTTGCCAAAATGACTGGGGAATGAACCTTCTTTATGGTTTCACTATTAATGTATAATACCATATAAATATCCTCACTTCTGCACCCATCGCATGTTTCTTCCACAAGGCAAAGCTGACTTTTTATTTATATTTTAGTTAAATTAGAAAGAGCCTCAGATAGCTCGACGGGCTAGATAGCCTGTTATTAACACCCAGCTGTCTGCAATTATGCGAGTTCGAGGCTCAAGGTTGACTCAGCCTTCCATCCTTTCTAAGGTAGGTAAATTGAGGACCCAGTTTGTGGGGGCAATAAGCTGACTTTGTATAAATATACAAAAGTATGAAGGCTATTGCTTAACGCATTGTAAGCCGCCCTGAGTCTCCGGAGAAGGGCAGCATATAAATCTAATTTTTTAAAAAAATTACATTTTAGTTTTGAATGTGTAAATTACCAAATTGTTCCTTTTGGAAAAATAATGGACCAACCTGTCTGTTCTTGTGATTGCTTTAGTTTTTGTTTGTTTCTTATAATTTCTTTTTTTTTTAATGTTGTTTTGCTCCTTAAAGGGTTTATCTGTATACCACCATTTTCAAAGAATAGAGGTGTCCATTCCTTAAGTGAATCTTACAGGTTCTGTGCTAATATCTTTACCATTTGAAAGTCAGGTGTTGTTCAGATTAAACTTAATTTGTGTCACACTGAATTTTCTCTTGGGTCTCTTTCCTATAACCAACTAACAAAGATGTGAGAAAAGCAGATGGCTACCATCTTTACTGTACTTATCCACTGGACTGTGAGTGATGTCTGACCCTATGAGTTCTTGATTGACCAGCCAAAAGAAATTCACTCCCAATTTGCTTTAGCAAATATGTTAAGTTAACATGTGGAGCCTGAGCTACTGTGTGCTCCCTTACCAATTACTAAGCTGTCAGTCCACCTCTTTGTGGCAGAATTGCTTAGAGACTCAAACCTATTGGGCAGAGATGGAGGGGCAGCCCGTGATTGGCAGTGAAGACACTGTCTGTAAGTCCTACGCATTGGCTGGAAAGCAAGGGTTGCTAGCCTGGTGAGAAGTCTGCTTTGCTCACTTGTCACCTTTGTGTTGCTAAAGTAAGTGGCAGCCACTAACTAAGATTGGGAAATAGTCTTTTCAATCCCAAGGAGTCAGTTTTCATATTGCTTGGTCTCCAACTGAGAATGGATCCAAGTGATTTTACTCACCAGCTGTAGAGAGAAGTCCTCTATACAACCCTAAATGTAAACATCTGGGTCCTCCTCTAGGAGGGTTTGGTTAATCTTAAACAGGATGGCACCTGGTTTAAGCATTGTGCTGCTCTTACTGTTATGAGGCAGGTCTTAATAATAGCTTTAACTTGTTCAGTCGGATTTGTCCCTTGTCTTCCTCCAGCAATGTTCTAAGTGTTTCTTGACAGCTCCCACGATTCCTCTGTAAACCACAGGGAATACCAGGAGCAATGGACTAAAAGAGGTCATACAAGCACGATCCTATCCAAAGTGGAGTGGGGCAGGGTAAGAGAATCTCAAAGTTATCAGAACATGAGAACCTGATTTGACCATAACAGAGGAGACAGGGATAGCTTTTCCATCATATCACATTGCCACTGCTCCAACAAGAAAACCATGTTTGTTGTGTGGCCACTGATTCGAGTCGGACCATGAATGATTTGGGATAGGCCTATGGCTATCATGGTGGTTGCGAACTCCCGAGCTGCCTCCGAGGCCCAGCTCAGGGATGGCAGGTTGAAGTTTCGCAAAAATCACGAATCTATGACCAACCCTGAGATGATTTCCAGAAACTAAGGCAGAGAAATTTCTATGCAGCACAGAGGCTGATATAGTAGCAACAGTCCCAACCACTCCTGTAAGCCTGTCTTTAAAAATAGGCCCTCCTAATTGGCAACTGGCCCATCCCAGGTCAAGTGTGCACACAAATATGTGAAGAGATTTTTTTTCTCTCTCTCTCTCTTTTCTAAATGAGACTAGCAATCACACATGCATACGCTTCCAGCACAGAGACAGGATCCCCCACCCCACAAAGACCAGCAAGTTGGGCGTGCAAGTGTTCCAAATCAAAGCGTTAGGCAGGAGAGTAATCAGGTGGAGTCTGAAGGTCAGAGCTTACAGCAAGATCATTAGCTAGTCTGGGTTCAAAGTCAGAATTGCAAGATTCACAAGTCAAGGCACCTGGAGTGAGTGTTAATGGGTGGTTGTCGTTAAGACAAAGCTGGTACTTATTATTCCGTTTTCATAGAAGCAGACCTGGTTCTGGCTCATTTAGTGGGGTGGAATTCCTTCCACTCAAAGGAAGTCTCGCAGAGTGCCTTTGCTGTACTCTCTTTGCAACCCACCAAGTTTTTGCATTGGGATTCTGCATCTGCATTCTGCATCCTCGTCTTCAGAGAGCAACAGGAACTGCATCTGTCGATTGCTGTCCTGTCTGATGTTCCCTTTCTTCTCAGGCAACAGGGGATTTGGTGACAGTGGAATGGATGCTTCTGTCTATCGGCCCTTTTGGGGACGATTCTGGCTGCTCCTCTCCTCTTCTGACTCCAAGTTAGAGCCCAGCATCACAGTAACTTGTGAGCAGCACCCGTGAAGACCAACTGTGATTCCTGAATGATAGCTACTCCCCTTCTCTTCCAAGGGGTATTGGCTGCTGCCAAACCCCAAACGGCACATTTCAAAAAGGGGAAAGATCCCCCTTCAGGGTCAGCCCAGTCTCAGTAATATGTGCCAGGTCAGTCTGCTAATCAGTAATAAGGTCACAGGTAAGAAGAGTTTTGTTATTTGCTGGCCTGGCATTAAGCAACAGGAGCTGAAAGCCCCTCCCTCTGCCAGTCTGCTGACCAGGGCCTGGGTCTGGCTGCTCGACTCCTGGCTGTTTGTCACCCATATGTCCAGCCACTCATATGGGCTGGCTTGTCCAGCCACCACCCCTTGCAGCTCAGCTGCAATTCAGCCCCCTAGGGATTCTACTGCCTGTTCTGGCTGCTCAGTCACTTTTATGTTCCATCTATCCAGCTGCTGCTGGCCACCACTGCATGAACCACTCATTGCCAGCAAAGGCTGGGCAATATTGAGGGACCATGAAGAGAGCACCATGAGCCTGGGGATGCCCTCCTCAGCCTCCTTGGCTCATCCTAGGAATCCTTCACTACTCATCCACTCCCATCTGCCATCTTAAAATAGCTTACAACATATTGGAAATTCAGAAGATCGAAAGTTGAAGAAGGCTTGAAAACTGCACACCTTTTTTGGAAGGGGAAAGGATTTGTTGAATGCTCCAGTATTCAGTTCTTGTCTCTTACCGCAAGTGTTAGTTTATTTATTTATTTAATCCTGCCCTCCCCAGTTGCATTGATTTCATTCTCTATGCAGCTCTGTACATTTATAAGGAACAGTTTATACTTCAACATGAACAAGTGGTAAAAGCTTTTTCTGGATTGTAGCACTCTCAAGATGCTCACCTCAGAAAAAGAACAGAAGATAGTGCCCTCCTTGTAAAAAATGCAGCGTGTTAGAGTGAAAGGTTCAGGCTAGTTTTTCATACTCCCCCCCCCCCCCCCCGTGCGCCTTATCTGGAAGAAATGTTTTTCCACTGTGAAGAAGCAAAGAGAGGCAGGTACCTGCATGTATGCAAAAACCAACTGAACTATTAGTCTAATTGGCTTGCCCATATAAATAACTCATCCAAGTCATTTGTTTGGCATGAGCAGTACATCATTAACAGAGCCAACAGATAATTACTCATGCATTCCTATTTTTAAAATTATAACAAAAGTAAGGAAACTGTGAGAGGTCCTAGCTTGCATGACCAAGATCAAGCTTCTTGGGAGCTGTGATTCTGTAACCTCTAGAAAGCCATGGTACCTCACACTTGAATTAACATAAAATAGCAGATCAAGGACTTTCACACAAACAAGCCACTGGTTGCAATTTAATGGAAATTTGATTTTTTTGCCATTTCCCACCAAGGAAGAACTTTTCATCCAGCATTTAAGCAAAAAAGCAGTTGCTGTAAAAGCATTTATTTTTCTTTTGCCAGATCTTGGGGTTCTAACTGCATTCCAGAACTAATAAAATGTCCCAAGGGCTGATGCAATCTATCAAGTCACTTTTGAGTGAATCCGCAGCTCAGAGAAACTCCTGACTTGAGTTTCTGTGCAGCTTCTAAGGTAAAACTGTAGCCAAGATTCTATCCAGAGGAGACTTCCCATCAGCTCATGTGATTTGGGACAGGGCTTCTATCTCATAAATCAAGCCATGTCACACATCTCCCTAGGAATGCAGATTGTCGCCAAAGAGGAACCTGACTTTGTTTGCAGCCCATGAAGCAGAAAGGTATAGCTGCATGATATAGATTTGTCTATGGAGGCAGCCTTCATGAGAAAAGTCAAGAATGGAAGACCAACATGACTGTGAATGGGAAAAAACAGACCTTAGTTTAAAAGGTCTTACAAGACCGTCTTCTGCCACCGGTAGCCTCCCACCGACCAGTACGCTCCCACAGGGTGCCGTCGGCCAGACAATGCCGGCTGGAGGCCCCTAGGGGGAGAGCATTCTCTGTGGGGGCACCTACCCTCTGGAACGAGTTGCCCCCAGAGATACAGCGGATCCCTGACCTTCACACTTTCTGAACTGCCCTAAAGACGTTTTTGTTTCAGCAAGCCGGGCTGGCCTGACCTACTCTTTTTTTAAAAAAAAAAACTGTTTTAATTCAATTACTAAAATCAGGGGTTTTAATATAGGGTTTTAACTATGAGCCAAATTGATTTAATTGGATTTTAATACTGTTTTAAATTTTGTATTTCTGTATTTTATTTGCTGGCTGTCCACCGCCCCGAGTCCTTCGGGAGAGGAGCGGTATATAAATATAATAAACATAAACAAACATAAACATAAATTCAGCTGGAGTTTGGGGCTACTTATACGTAGCTGCTGATAGTATACAGGCAGCAGCATAACAAGAGGGAAGGAGGAATACAAGAGTTAATTTACGTCAAAAGTAGATCTTTCCCATATGTGATGGGAATTTAGATATTTCTATTGTTGCATTCGTTTAGGCCAGTGCTGGCTAGAGAATTGCGGGAGTTGAAGTCCACACATCTTGAAGAAGCCAAGTTTGAAAAACACTGACTTAGACAGTGGGGAGCTTTGTTCACCTTGTCAGACTGAATCAGGAATAGACTGTTCTAGGCATTGTTGAAAAACAGATCAAATACTGATCACAGTGTGAAGAGAACAGGGGGGCCTTTTGATAAGAACCAAATAAGACAAAACCCAGTGTCATCAGATTTATGCGACTTCTCATGAAAAATTCCCAACATTTTAACCAAAATGTAAGGAAAGGCACAAAATACAATCAACTGGAGATCAGAAGACAGAGAAATCTTTTTCCCCAGCCCACACAATTTGGGTCAAAGTAAAATGAAAAGTAAAAATCTATTCACTTCCATGATCATAGTTTTAGGAATTTGGTTGCATTTTCCCTTTTAGTACTGGTATTTAGTGATACCTCTTTTCCAGCCCATCTGAGATTCTTCATTCCTGTCCATCTTTCCTGCTCAGGCATATCTTAGTCATTACAGGAGAGATGGTACATCTATCAATCATTCTGGGAAGAGTTCAAGGTCACTTCTTCCAGTAACATAACATTACCCATTCTTCGTTCTTGCCAAAAGACTTCAAAAGCCCCGCTCTGTGTAATGAGCTGCCATGAAACTCTGCTTACAGCTAATTGAGCTGTGATGGAAACTGGGGCCATTAAGCAGGTAACATCTATGGCTTAAAGACCAAGGGCTAACCCCAAGGAGGCATGGATTTGTTTTCTACAGAAGGACTAAAAAGAGATGTAGATAAAGAAAAAGAAAAAGAAGAAAAAGAAGCAGATCTTTTGAGGTTGAAAAACGGCGTTTTTCACTGGCCAGTCTCCAGCTAAACTGCATGTATGATTATGTACATATTTCAGCTGTAAATGATTTTGCGCAGATCAGGGGTGAAATCCAGCAGGTTCTAACAGGTTCTGGAGAACCAGTTAGCAGAAATTTTAAGCAGTTTGGAGAACCAGCAAATACCACCTCTGGCTGGTCCCAGGACTGGGGAGGGAATGGGGAGTTTGCAGTATCCTTCCCCTGGATTGGGGTGGGAATGGAGATTTTACAGAATCCTTCCCCTGGAATGGGGTGGGAATGGAGATTTTGCAGTATCCTTCCCTTGCCACACCCACCAAGCCACACCACGCCCATAAAGCCATGCCCACAGAACCAGTAGTAAAAAAATTTGGATTTCACCACTGGCGCAGATTCATAAAGAAAATAACCCCTGATACTGAGTCCATGTATTTGAGCATGGCCTGCAGCAGGAGCATGAAATTGGTCTACCAATCTTCTAAAGAGAAGCAGCTTAAGGGTCAGCCACATAATTATGCAAAGCGAGGCATCGGACTTAAGACAGCAGGTACTTGGCCCAATAACAGTCTTCCTGCATGAATTGTATGGAAGACAAAATAACTAATGCTGTATTATTTATTCAACCTTCCCCACCCCACCCCACCCAGTCAGTTCCCTGACGCAGCTATCCCATCATCGAGGCCTTTAGTAAGATTGTTGTTTACCTCCAGCTGCATGAACTCCTGAGAGAAACTTGGCCAGCTGCTTTTTCAGTGACTTCCAGTTTCTGTGCTTCTTGTCCTTGTGAGTTACAACAGGAAAGTGCTTTCTTGCCTCTTATTAAACAGTCAGCCTCCATCAATCACAGAAGCCTGTTGTTCTCTCTCTTACTCCATCTCTCTATCTGGTTTCTTCTTTTTGGGTTCCTAGTTCAGAAGTGATTATTGGAGACTGGTCAATGAGGACTGGCTGATATGATCCATATAATAAGATGGAACAACCTGAGGACTCAAAGATGAGTTTGAAGAACTTTAGATAGCCGTGTGACCAGAATGATATAAGATCTTCTGCTTGAGCAGGGTGATTGAACTAGAACGGGATCTCCAACCTTGGTAACTTTAAGACTTGTGGACTTCAACTCCCAGAGCAAAGCTGGCTGAGGAACTCTGGGAGTTGAAGTCCACAAGCCTTAAAGTTGCCAAAGTTGGAGACCCCTGGACTAGAAGACCTCCAAACTCAGTTATTCCAACTCGGTTACTCCGTTATTGCATTCTATTCCATAATAGAAATATGGAATCTCTCAGGGGGAAACATTTCTCTAAGCAGATTATGGGGGAAAAGTGAGGCTTCAGACCCATCTGAAACACACACTGACTTTCCCTCGGTGCTGCTGCACACAAAGTGCCTGAAGTTTGGCTTGTTGGTGTGTCGCTTGGTCCCTTTCCTGCTTCCCTTGCAAAGCGTCTGCTCTTGTATTTTAATTATGCCAGCATGTCCTTATTGTTCTCAGGTAATTGTTTCCAAGTTGCTATGAGATAAGCAGATGAGCTGAATGATCTAAGGGCAGGTTTCTGCAAAGAGAAAGGAGAGTGCATTCTAGTTTCTTGAGGATCTCCTTTCAGCATCTCAACCTGAAAATCTCTAGCTTCTGGGTGTTGCTGTCTGGTTTGTGGCTTCAGAACTTGTCTCTGCCCAAAGCTACTTTATTAAAAGATACCTATATTACTTGCAAGGTCATGCTCTGTCCTTGATCCTCCTTGCCAGCTGGATTTAGCACTTCTGCTGAGGCATCTGGTCATTTGTTTTTTCATTTCCTCGGAGTTCCATTTTTGGCAGCAGTGGCAGTTCTCTGTCACTGCTGGCACCATCTCTGGGGAGGGTCCTTGACAACTCACCACGGCCATCTCGCCACAGGACAACTCACTGCAGGACAAGAGTTACGGTAATATCAAAGAAATGGTGGAATAAAATAATAGAAGAAAGGATGCAAAGGGAGGGACAGAATTAAATGTGAATGGCAAAAATTAAAATATTTTTTTTTACTTATTTTAAATAATTAAATAGAATTGTTAAATTGTCCTCCAATGAGTTGTCCCATAGCGAGTTGGCTGTGGTGAGTTGGCCGCAGTGAGTTTGCCACAGCGAGTTGGCTGTGGCAAGTTGTCCCATTCCCCTCTGGGGTGAAGTCAGGACTGAAAATGCTGGTTTGAAGCAGTGGTGAAATTCAAGTTTTTTTACTACTGGTTCTGTGGGCGTGGCTTGTTGGGCTTGTTTTGCGTATACTGCAAAATCTCCATTCCCACCCCACTCCAGGGGAAGGATACTGAAAAATCTCCATTCCCACCCAACTCTCGAGCCAGCCAGAGGTGGTATTTGCTAGTTCTCCAAACTACTCAAAATTTCCACTACCGGTTCTCCAGAACCTGTCATAACCTGCTGGATTTCACCCATGGTTTGAAGGCTTTACTCTTTACTCTATTTGAAAGAGCAAGGGCCAGGTTCAGGAGTACCTATACATGCAGGATTTAAAATGCCCTTCCTAAGAGAATAAGTATAATGAACCAAGATTGAGAGGGGGCTTTTAATATCATTATTGGGATTCTTCCAGCTCATATTTTCTCTGTAGCCTTCTGACATCAAGATGTTCTAAACCAGTGGTGTCAAGTCCTGTGGGCCAGATTTGGCCCATGGAGTGCTTAGATCTGGCCTGCAAGGCTGGCCTGGAAACAGCAAAGGACCAGCTTCCGGTTCATCTGCCAGTGAAAATGGAGCTCATGTGTCCCCCCCCCACCCCCCCACCCCCCTGCCCGAGCTCCATTTTCTCGGCAGTGGGCTATCAAAACAAACTAAAAACAAAATAAAAGGAGAAACGTTTCCCCATTTGAGCATGCAAGAAGGGTCAGAAAAGGAGAAAGGGAAAGAGGAAAGACAAAGAAAAAGAAAAAGGAGGAAAGATGGGAAGAGAGGAAAGAAGGAAAAATAAGGAAAGAGGGGAAGGAAGAAGAAAGGAGAATGAAGAAGGGAAGGGAAGGGAAGGGAAGGGAAGGGAAGGGAAGGGAAGGGAAGGGAAGGAGGGAAGGAAGGAAGGAAGGAAGGAAGGAAGGAAGGAAGGAAGGAAGGAAGGAAGGAAGGAAGGAAGTCAAGGGTAAGATTTGAATGCAGATCACCCCTGTTTGACTCCATTACGTTATACCACTCAGATAATCTGCAGATTGGAATACAATAATATGCCCATCTGGTGGACCTTTTTTCAGATTTCCACTTTTAGAGAAAGTATGCTTAGAAAACTTTTTGTGAGATAATTTCTTGAAGGTTTTTTTTAAATAAAATATAGGTTAAAATACCTTTTTCTTGTACAGATTTTAATTAAAAACATGTAGAAAGATCAAACGGAATTAGGGATTACTGCATGTGAAACTGGCATGATTCATAAACAAAGTTTCTCCCTCACACTCATCCCACAATCGTCATACAGGTAGTCCTTGATTTAATACAGTTTGTTTAGTGACCATTTATAGTTACAACAGCGCTGAAAAAAGTGATTTATGACAGTACTTATGGCTGTTGCAGCATCACCATATTCATGTGATCAAAATTCAGACGCTTGGCAAATGACTCACATTTATGACGGTTGCAGTGTCCTGGGATCATGTGATCACCTTTTGCGAACTTCTGACAAGCAAAGTCAATGGGGAAGCCAGATTCACTTTAAAACCATGTTACTAATTGAGCCCAACAGAAATGTTGGGCTCAATTGTGGTTGTAATTTGAGGACTTATTTTATTTATTTATTTATTTTATTTGTCAAGAACGTATTAGGTAATAAGTATAAGCATGAATTGAATACATAAAATAGATACAAATAGAGGAAACATTAGAACAGGGACAGTAGGCACGCTGGTGCTCTTATGCACGCCCCTTACAGATCTCTTAGGAATGGAGTGAGGTCAACAATAGACAAGTCTTAGGTTAAAATTTGGGAGATTTTGGGATGAAACCACAGAGTCAGGTAGAGCATTCCAGGCATTGACCACTCAGTTGCTGAAGTCATATTTTCTGCAATCAAGTTTGGAGCGGTTCACTTTAGGTTTGTATATGTTGTGTGCTCGTGTATTGTTATGGTTGAAACTGAAGTAGTCATTGACAGGTAGGACATTGTAATAGATAATTTTATGAGCTACGCTTAGGTCATACCGAAGGTGGCGTAGTTCTAAATTTTCTAAGCCCAGAATTTCAAGTCTGGTGGCATAAGGTATTCTCTTGCGAATAGAGGAGTGGAGGACTCTTCTTGTGAAATATTTCTGGACACGTTCAATTGTATTAATGTCCGATATGCAGTGCAGGTTCCAGACAGAGCTGTATTCGAGAATTGGTCTAGCAAATGTTTTGTATCCTCTGGTTAGTAGTGTGATATTACCAGAGAAGAAGCTACACAAGATTAGGTTTACAACTCTTAATGCCTTTTTGACAATGTTGTTACAGTGGGCTTTGGCACTTAGATCATTAGATATGAGTACATCAAGGTCTTTATCATCTACAAGGTTGTGTCCACTAGCTTGTATTTTGTGTTCTGGTTCTCTTTGCCAATGTGTAAAACAGAACATTTGTTGGTTGAGATTTGGAGTTGCCAATTGTTTGACCATTCTGACACAAACTCAAGGTCTTTTTGAAGAGTAGCAGCATTGTCCGTGGTGTTAAATATTTTTACATCATCGGCGAAGAGAACGCAGTTGCTTATAATATGGTATATATTACCTGTATACTGTAGCTGACCAATTACCACTTCTGGCAAACTTTTTTCTCCCCTTTCTGGTTCAATTAAATGTTTATGATGAAGGGGAAAACAGCAAACGGAGACACATTTTGGACAATATTAACTGGGGGAAGCCATTGCTCCAAATCAAATATATGAGCAATCTCACTTGGTTTACTATTTGAAACCATCCTTTCCTGAAGTTAGCTGTATCAGCAAAGCATGGAAATATGATGTTACTTGTTAGCTGTTTGCCACAGACTTCCAGCAACCACCAAACACAAAGCAGATGGATTTTATTTGCTCTGTGAGTAAATAAGTTTGATGGTTGGATTGTTGGTTTTTTTTAAGCCTTGAAGAAGCAGGCTGCAAGTGACTCTCACAATAAACTGTAGAGGCCATGACATTTAGTTGGCATCGTGGAGACTGCTTGTCATACACACACTGCTTTGGTATGCTTTAAAGGACCAATGGGAGATTGCTGAATCTGTGACAGAGATGCACTACTGGCATTACATGAAGGGTCAATCATTCATTCATTTGTTTAATTCAAGAGGTGCATCAAGAGCAGAGAAATACTTTTGTCTTGTTTAATTTAATCTGTGATTTGTTGACTCTCACGCTCTTCTCCTTTTGTCTCAACTACACCGGTTTCTCTGCGCCTACTTTTTCTCATTGCACACATATTCACCGTGCTTTTGCTGTAGCTCTCAATACAGACAGCTATATCAATTTTTAATTTGTCACCACCACCACCCCGTTTTTCTGTTACCCTGTCCTATTGTTTGCTTTTATTCCTTCCATCTCTTTTGTGGTTTTTTTTTTCTTTCAACTTCTCTACCTAAAGTCTCTCCCTCCCTTGATAAAAGTCATCTATAGTTGTCTATTTGGAGCACATAAGGAAGATAAAATTTACTCAAAATAGAACTCAGTGGTGTAAAATCCATGGATACCTCCATGGAATCCATCCATCCATCCATCCATCTGCACCTCTATAACTGTCTGGTTTGGTTCTGCAACCCAACAAGACAGACACAAACTTCAGAGGATAAACAAAACTGCAGAAAAAACAATTATTACCAACCTGCCTTCCATTGAGGACCTGTATACTGCACGAGTCAAAAAGAAGGTTGTGAAAATATTTACAGACCCCTTGCATCCGGGACATAAACTGTTTCAACTCCTACTCTCAAAACGACACTATAGAGCACTGCACACCAGAACAACTAGACACAAGAACAGTTTTTTCCCAAACGCCATCACTCTGCTAAACAAATAATTCCCTCAACACTGACAAACTATTTACTAAATCTGCACTAGAATTAATCTTCTCATTGTTCCCCTCACCCATCTCCTTCCACTTATGACTGTATGACTGTAACCTTGTTGCTTGCATCCTTTCGATTATATTGATTGTTTCCTAATATGATTTGATTGCTTATTTGTACCCTGTGGCTATTATTAAGTGTTGTACCTTATGATCCTTGATGAATGTATCTTTTCTTTTATGTACACTGAGAGTGTATGCACAAAAGACAAATTCCTTGTGTGTCTAATCACACTTGGCCAATAAAGAATTCTATTCTATTCTATTCTATTCTATTCTATTCTATTCTATTCTATTCTATTCTATTCTATTCTATTCTATTCCATTCCATTCCATTCCATTCCATTCCATTCCATTCCATTCCATTCCATTCCATTCCATGTTGTTTTTTGCAAGAATTCAGAAGTGGTTTGCTATTGTCTTCGTCCACTATTTTTTTTTTAATGCTGTCCCAATAAAGTCCTATTAGCCCTCACTCTAGTATCAACCAGGTCCATCCAAGTTTGCTTTTCTGGGATCAAGATTGATTAGGTGTTGCCATGACATACAATTTAAAAAATAGGTCTTCTTACTGTTCGGTAATAATGGAAGATTTGCTCTTCCATCAGTTCTGACACTAAGAGACTTTGAAACATATGTAATGTAACTTGGTGGATAAAACCAGGGTGGAATGTCAAATACATTTTCAGCTTCTGAACGTATGAAAGACATGGCTTTGCCATGAGTCCCCAATGGGTGCGCATCATTCTGGAAATGGTTAACAGATTAGGTAAGACCTCCCACACACATGCACACCCCATGTGGCTCTTGTTCCCTTCCTTCCCATCTTTGTCAGTTTTATCCAAAGTTAATGTTATTATTTATTGTTTTAATGTTGTACTGGTTTTTAATTATTGTAAGCTGCCTAGAGTCGCCTCCAGGCAAGATGGGTGGCATAGAAGTTGAGTAAATAAAATTTTAAAAAATTAAAAAAGCCAAGAGCAGTGTTTTCCCAGCCCTGGACTTCCTTGTAGAGTTACAAAGGAGATAATGGGCTAAGACAGGGGAAGGGAAGAGGGTCTCTAGGGGATTTTTCTAGCCATAATAAGGGGTGCAGCCAACGTATAGGTTTATGTTACACAGCCCAGATTGATGGGAAATATCGTATCTTCTAAACAGTATGCAGAAAGAGTCAGGGTGCCTTGATAGCTGCCTTGTGTTCTTTGTTTAGGTTTCCATCATGTTTAGCGCAGCTCTCTGGTAAATTCCTAGAAATTGTTTAAACAAGCTGAATGGCTTTTATATATTGAGAAATCATGTAAATAGCTCATCTGTGATCTTCCAAAGGGCTACATTTTATCATTCTGTACCCATGATTTGATTCTTCATTTTGGTACTATACAGAATGGATCGGGGGGCGGGGGATGCAGGCAGTGCTAATAAAGCAAGTAGTTTGGTACACTGAAAACATTTTTTATCTTATCTACCCTTCAATGAGTCACCTTATAGACGGCAAGCTGAACTTAAACTTGTGACCTAAGAGGCAAAGGCTTTCTAATGTATTGCCAACAAAATAATTGTCAGTCTAAATGTCCGTGGTGCATTTTCATCCCTTAATGCAGTTGTTGCTATGCTAGTTGGCTGTGATGTGGCATTTTATTCTGAACAGCGATCTTATAGTGGGTGTTCTAGCTGTGTGTCAGTGTCAGATGGTGGGTAAATAGAAATTTGCAAACATTTCATTGATTAACAGCTATAATTTTTTGTTGCCTTTTTTCTCTTGTTTTGGAACCTTCAGTCTTTTGAACTGAAAGAGAGAGAGAGACTTATTTAACACTGCCACTTAATCCCTGACATCTATTGTATGTTACCAAACTGGGATATAGATCTGACAACATAACAATTTTAGGATAATCTTTCTGCTTGTTGTGTCTTTTGCTGACTGCAAAAACCTCTTTTTGCAAACAGATTTTCTTCGGTAGCTGTTGCATTTTGCTATCTTGTAATGCACAGGAGGATCCATAATGCCAAATTCTGCTTCCCTTCTGTTGGAATTCATTGCTGGAATGTATTTCTATGCAACAACTGCAAAGAAGTATTGTACTGGCTATATACTACAGCCGGCACATCTACTGGCTGTAGTATTCAGCCAGTAGATGGCGGTATTTACAGGTTTGGGATCTATGTTATCTACTCTATGCTCTTTTGTTCTGAGTAGAGTTTCCTGTTACAGTTATATAGTTGAGCAGTAAAGCACATGGTGACTGTCTTTGCTTGTTTCATATGGTGCTTTATATAAACATCATTTCTAACACTTTCCCTTCCAGCTCCTGGAATTTTTATGTGGTGGGAAGGTGTCAAGTAGGGATTTTAAAAAAGTTAAGATGCAGTATGGTAGACTACAGCTTGGTATTAAAAGCCCACAGGGGCTATACATTATGAGCTTAGAAACGCCAACAATTTGATCTCTTTTTGCTTTCTTTACAGAGAAAGAAAGTTTGTGAAGTGGTCGCTAGAGTGAGGCAAGGCACATTTTTCTAACTGCAAGTACAGTACACATTAATCAGTACCCGGTAACTTTCTCTGCCCAATTACTAGCTAGAAAGAATGAACAATAATTAGTTGCAAGTTCTGTGAGAGCATCATAGCCTCACAAACATGTATGTTAGTCCTTGTTCAGCAACCACAATTGGGATCAGCAACTCAGTCATTAAATGAGGTGGTTGCTAAGGAAACCACAACTGTGCTTATGATCTTACTTTAGCTTTTGTTTGCATTACAGACTGGCAAAGGCTGTAAATGAAAGGATTGATTGCAAAGTTAATTTTTCATCACCGTTGTAACTGCCAACGGTTGCATGTGAAGCAATCATGAAGCAAGGACTACCTATATGACTATAGACACAGTCTCTTGATGTTCACAGCTTGAAGCAACCTTGATTTAGGTCTGTCTGCATCTTAAACTGAAGTTGGATGAATTGGGCAATAGAAAGGCTGTAATCTGAAAATGGTTGCAATAACCCATCAGACCAAATACTCCTTTGCAACTTCATTACTCTTCGTCTAGCCCAGTGATGGTTAACCTTTTTGTTGTCGCGTGCCAAAAGTGAGGGGTGCATGGGGGGTCGCGCACACACATGCCCACACCCATAATTTAATGTGCCCCCCCCCGCAATGCATGTGTGAAACACACACACACACACACGTGCTCCCCCCGCTTTTGGCTCACTGGGCTGGTAGGCCTATTTTTCGCCCTCCCCAAGCTCCAGAGACTTTCTTGGAGCCTGGGGAGGACAAAAATGGCCTTCCCCACCCCCCTGGAGGCCCTCCAGAGGCCAGAAATGGCCTGTTTCCCAACTTCCAATGTGACCGGAAGTCCTGTTTTTCACTCTCCCCAGGCTCCAGAGGCTTTCTAGGAGCCTGAGGGTGAAAATGGCCTCTCCCCTCCACCCTGGAGGCCCTCCGGAGGCTGGAAACAGCCCATTTCCTGACTTCTGGTGGGCCTGGAAAGCCCAAAAATCAGCTATTTGGAGCTGAGCTAGGGCAATGCTCACGTGTCCATAGATATGGCTCCGCGTGCCACCTGTGACACGCGTGCCATAGGTTCGCCATGACAGGTCTAGGCTAATGCTGTTTGTGCTGACTTTGCCCCATACAGAAGCTACCAATTTGAATTGTGTATGATCTTCAATCTTAATTTTCGGATTTGTGAGGATAGAAAGTTTCCCCCAGACTAAGCTTGTAAAATGCTTCTTTTAGTTCAGAGTGATTCCAAATCTGATTGTTAGAGACTTGGAATGAAGAATCCAAATGTATTTTTCTGTAAGTGACCACTTATTTTATAGATACCAGGAATTAACATAGACAGGTGGTGGAATAGGCAGGTGCCTATGTATCCAGTCTGATCAAAGTTGTAAAGTACTTATTTTGTCCCTTAATTATAGTATAGCAAAGGTCAGCCTATGACAGTATACAGAGATTTTCCAATCATTCTTTTTTGGGCAAAATTAGAGCATTGAAAAGCTATTTTCACCATCACAGTCAAATTGTAGTGAAAAGACAGCTCAGGGGGGGAGGGGAGAGAGCCACTGTCGAAACTGGTTTGCATTCACAACATAGAAATCATGCTGAGATCATAATAACTATGTTTCTGAGTGGAAATGCATCTCTGTTTGAGCGGAGCTGTTGAATTGTAGGATTTTTAGAAACTCATACCATGCCCAACTTTCTGCTTTGTAGAGAGCTACTATGGTTCCTGATGGGGGACTGAAATTATTAGGAAAGGGATCATTTATGGCTATTTGCCAACTTTGGAGTGTCATAATTGAGCCACAAGGGTTCTGATGTCGTTGCGAACTAGTTATTCCCTGAGGATGCCTAAAAAGCTCAGGAAGTCGTCAATTAATTTGGATAGGGTTATCTTCAAAACAGTATTTTGCAGTTGCAGGAAAAATGGGGATGCCCGTCTAAGGAAGTTTATCCAATAATCCATCCAAACCATGACAATCCTGCATGTTAATTTTTGTGACAAATCCCGAACTGAACCTGAATTCAAAGGCATCATAAAAGTCTGAAGTGCAGTGCACATATCGTAGAAGAAGTGGTAGAAGACGCTTACTGAATGAGACAAAAGGCAGAACTGTGTGACCAGCTTTCCCCCCCCCCCCCCCATTTCTCTTTATAAAATCCACTTCCTACTTCTTCATGTAAGCTCCTCCTTGAGAAAGCATGTTTGGGTCTATTTTTGCCCCAACTCTAAATAGTGTATTAACATTCTAGCTGATTTCAGATGCAAATTTTGACTCATTCTGCACAATTAGCCTGGATCAGGAGTAGCGAAGATATCAGGAACGATCTTCTGACTCTTCGTGCTCGATTCTCTCTGTTTTTCAGACTTGCTGAAAGACTCCATATGTTTTGTCCATCTACTGCAGATTAGTGTAAATGTCAGGTGCCTATTTCCCAGCAGGTAGCAGCAGCTGGCAGACTTTAGCTAATCTTGGGGGGGTGGGGGGGGAGAATTAAATAAGGTTGTACATGGATAGTATTTCAGTGGGACACTGCCAGGAAATCCCAGGCTGAAGACTAAATTAGGAATTAATAAACCCTGGAAGAAAGCAAGAGCAAACCTCCTCTATATTATTGTCCCCACACCTACACCTCCCAATATGGATGTGTCTATGTAGTTACTGGGAGGGTGGAACTTGAATTGAAGGAATCTTTACTTATGGGGCTACTGATCAAGCAGGTCCAAAATATGACGTAGGAAAGCTTTTCAAATGGTTTTTGTATACAGGCAGTCCTCGACTTACAACCGTTCATTTAGTGACCGTTCAAAGTTATAACAGCACGGAAAAAGTGTCTTATGACCATTTTTCACAGTTACAACCTTTGCAGCATCCCCGTGATCATGTGATCAATATTCAGATGCTTGCCAACTGGTTCATACTTACGACCATTGCTGCATCCCAGGGTGATCCCCTCCGGCGACCTTCCGACAAGCAAAGTCAATGGGAAAGTCACACTCACCTAACAACCTTATTGCTAACTTATCAACTGCACTGATTCGCTTAATGACTGTGGTAAGAAAGGTCGTAAAATGGAGCAAAATTCACTTTTAACAACAGAAATTTTGGACTCCATTGTAGTCGTAAATCGAGGACTACCTGTATTGTTCTAAATTTCCATTTTTGAACATACGTGCACATGTGTATACTTACCTCCCAACACACACACACACACACACACACACACACAAAATCACTTCATACGCTGAAAAAAGCATGAAGGAAAATTGGCTGCAAATAAAACCTTTCTTTGAAGCTAATCCCCAGCTCTAGTTCGGTATGAAATGTTTCCCCTCCCCAACCCTGCTAGCAAGCTGCTCCTTGCTTCTCCTTTTAATGTTCACACTTTTAACAAATGTGCCAAAATTAAACAACTTCCTCCCCTCTAGCATCTTCTCCTGCTTTAGCAAATATTTACAGAAGTTAGATTTTGCCTGTGGTGCTTTGCCTGAGTGAGGGAGATTAGAGCAGTATGAAAACAGCTTTCTCTCTCTCTCTCTCTCTCTCTCTCTCTCTCTCTCTCTCTTTTATTTATTTATTTTGCAATTTTACCACTTTCCATCAAAGGATTGGAGAAAGAGAACCTGTTTCAACTCTTGGCTGCTCAGAAGGCTGTATCTGCCTGCCAAGCCTGCTCTCTTTCCATTATGGGAGTAGTGACACACACCTTGATGTGAAATTTCTGATTCTTACAGAGACAAACTCCGTATCATACTACTGCAGATAGTCATAGTGGACCGATTTTATAATGAAAAGTTTGGGAGGGTATGATTGTTTTTGTTTTTTTTAAGTGAGGGAAAATCTATGTACTGGTTACTTTCTGCTCAGATTTAAATTTCTCTTTGCAAGCTGCTGCACTCATACACCTACAGAAAGGTTCAGCTCTATATTTGGAATGGTAAATAGGACTGGGCTAAATTGCCTTTTTACCTTTGCTGTTCTGTTCTGTTCTGAAATGCTTCAAATGTCCCATTTTTGGGGAAGGGGCGCTGAGGATGAGGCAAAATATCACCCTCCTTAATGCTGATAAATGATCTTCCTAAGCATGTCCCCATCCTGTCTCTCCGCTTCTTTTTCATCCACTGACCTTAGGATCAAGGCAAGAAGCCCTCATTTCTCATTGGCTGTCTGGCACTGTCACAAAGCAAACAGAGCTCTCTCATTTGGACACGGCTGACAAATTCTGCTGCATGGTTGATGCAGTTTGGCTAAGGGTTCCTAGCTGAAGCCAAATTGGATGATGGGAGGGCAACCATTCCTGTACTCTTGTATCTTGCGAATTAAAACAAAAATGTCCAGTAAGGATCATAAACTTTACTGATGTAATAGTGTGGTATTAAGAGATCCATCACACTAAGCGATGCTTTGCTTAAGCACTGTAATAGCCAGGGTCGTTGCACAAGGCCGTTCTAAGGAGGGTGGGGTATAGGTTATTATTATAGGCTTAAGCTTTCAGGAAGTCCAAACCTGAAACTAATTAATAATCTCCACATACATTTTCTTAAAGACTGTTTGAGGATAAAGGCATAGAAGGTAATCAAATAATTACTTGGTATTTTGTCACCACAATCAACAATCTAAAGACCGACACAGAAATCTTAAGCAGTTAACAGTCTGAAAGGCAGCAGAAATCTTAAGCTAACACATCTTAATAACTTGAAAAAAAGGAAGCTAATGTAGCAGGCAAAATGTTTGACTGATTGCAAGAAGGTGGTTAAAAAAGAACATGGAGTGAGAACAGTTAAGGGGTGGTAAGCAAGGAGATCAAAACGCTGTTACAATCTATAAGAAACTCAGGAAAGATCAGAAATAGGAGTAAGTCAGTGGAAAGAATCCAAAGGCTTTTCAGTTTAATAGAGCATATACAGAATTCTGCAAAAGAAAGTATTGGAATAAACATAGAGACTAACTACAAGGTTTCTCACCAAGGTAGAAGGGTGAATTATTCACGTAAGGATGAAAAATGCAAAGCTTCCTATCACATAAAGGCAGAGGTAGCGTTCACATATATTCACATATGTACACACCCACGCAACACATTTAGCATGTGTATAGAAAAAGTAGGGAGAAGGACATTTAAGTTGCTATATAAAGAAAGGAAAACAAAGATTTATCTAAGTCTATCATTATTTTACCAAAATCCATCTACTGGAAATACAAATGAGAAGACTCTAAAAGAATAATTTCTTTGTTGTTGTTGTTGTTGTTTAGTACCCTTTTTTGGTAGGTCAGCCTTCGGTCATTTTAAATCTTTTTCTTCTCTACAGTTGCTGGAATTTTGCTGAGCCAAAAGAGTCATATAACATCTTTAAAGGCACACCATTTTTCTGCAAGATTGAGTGCCAGCTACGTTATGAGCATGAGTTAATGGCTGCAACCAGTGTTTTCATCTTGTTGTTTGCCAGAATATTGAGAAAGTTCAACAATTTTTGCTGAGCCGAAAGAGCCCTGTAACATCTCTAAAGGCACCAGAGATTGTTAAATTGTTGAAACAGTTAACTTGTTAGCTGTAAAAATTTTAAAATTTCATTATTTTATTTTTATTATTTTATCATTGTTATGCTGCCTACAATTTTGTATGCCCCAACAATTTAGGGAGGGGAAATACCACATCAGGTAACGCTATGGTTTGTTGAGTAAGTTTCAGTTGGTAGGGTTCAGACATTGTGCCAAGCCAAAAACAGACTGTATTAGAGCTCAAAGCAACGTGTAAACCCAACTGTAGAAAACGTACTAAGTAAGGATGGACCTAAGCCTCTATTCTCCCTGCCTCATTTCAACATCAGTGGTCTCACCTGAGAATTTTAGGCAGCCCTTTAAACATAAGAAGAACCTTCCTGGGTCATGTCAAGCACTATTCAAGTTTGGCATTTCACAGCAACCACCCCATGCTTCAAGGAGGCTTAGAGCAGCTTCATGCTTCTTGTATCCAAGATCGGATATTTCCTGGTATATTTCGAGTCCGAAGGCTTTTAAATAATTTAGCCATAGACAGTTCTGTATTCTGTCCATTTGTTTGATCCTCTTCCCATGCTATCCTTTCTATGACAATGGCCACAGCATGAGGCAATAAATTCCATAAGTCAATTATCCATTGAGTGAAGACATTCTGTGCTATCACAGTTTTGAATTGTGCATTTGGAATGATCCCAGAATGGGTGAGATAAACAATTTGGGTAAGGCTCTTTCATTGTAAGGACTGCCTTTCCCTGTGGCTAGCTTATTCCACAGATGTTGCTTGTATTTTAAAGGCAAAGAAAGAGTTTTTGTTTCAGTACTAACTCTCTTTTTCTTAGAACCTTTAGGAGAAGACTTCTGCCAAGGGTCAAAAGTAATAGTAAAGCATATTTCATTCTTCATTTTAATTAATATCTGTTCATTGTCTGGAATGGCATAGGGTCTCCTCCTTGAGCAGGGGTTGGATTAGAAGACCTCCAAGATTAGAAGACATTCCAACTCTGTTATACTGTTAACCTGTTAATTGTCTAAAATAGGCATAAACAGGAACAGAAAAGAGGATCAACTATTTTGTAGGGCAAGTGCTTGCTTTGAAAACTATTTAGAATAAGTGCTTTGGATTTAATGGTGAGTGCAGCAACCTCTCTGCTGTTAATGAAATCTGGAATTTTTCAATCTTCCATGAAATCTGGGATGTGAAGAGGGGGAGATGTGGCTGCTTTGAGAGTCAGCTTTAATGAATCAGGTCCCTACACTCCCCCCCACCCCCCAGGCTCATGCAGAAGTCTGAAAAAGGACAGGTAGCTTTAATGAATAGCAGAGATGTCTGTGAAGTCTGTGATGTCTGTGAAGTCCAAACCCCCTTTTCCAATCAGTTTTGAAGCATGCATGGCCCAAGAGCCTTGGTGGCGCAGCAGACTAAAGTACTGTTAAGTAACACCAGCTGCCTGCAATTACTGCAAGTTCAAATTTCACTGGGCTCAAGGTTGACTCAGCCTTCCATCCTTTCGAGGTAGGTAAAATGAGGACCCGGTTTGTGGGGGCAATAAGCTGACTTTGTATAAAAAAAAGAACACCGCTTAGGGGGCCCCCGAAAGCCCTACTAAGCAGGTATATACAAAAGTATGAAGGCTATTGCTTAACGCATTGTAAGCCGCCCTGAGTCTCTGGAAAAGGGCGGTATATAAATCAAACCAACAAATAAATAAATATTGCTCTTGTACTGAGGTACAAGGAGAAAGGGAACCTTCATCTTTAGCTACATTTTCTAGATAACAAAAATTGTAATTTTGAAAAGCTCCAGATCAACTTTCTTTTTCATGATGGTAATGATTAGGATTTGGGGCTGTGTTTTAAATATTTTTTAAATGCTTCATTTATTTCAATACTGATCCCAGCCTCAAAAAGTAATTCAGTAATACAGTCCTTCACTGTGCAGGCAGGAAAACTGGGGCTGAGAGAATAATTCCTTCCTGAAAAGCACTATTGAGTAAAGGGAGGTTTTGAACCAGTCTTTTTTATTCATAGCACAGTCTGCTACCCCCTATATTGCAGTTCATCCCAATGGCCTTCTGCCATTAGGTTTGAAGAATTACTCAATTTCTGCTAAAATAAAGGTAAATACCCCTTGAATTAATATCTTTGAGCCATGTGGAGGGGTGATTTTTTTTTCCCTTGGAAATATTATGCTCTCTTCCAGGATATTTCTCCAACTTCACAGTTTAGCCTACAGATGAGGGCATCCTAGTACAATCCATATCTAACCTGCTTTGTTTTTTCAAGATAAGCCAAGGGCCAATTTTGGGGACAGCATACTCTCTAAAGCAGGAGTGTCAAACTCACGTTGTCATGTTGTCGTCACATGACATATTGCGACTTTTTTCCACTTTGCTAAAATGGGTGGGCGTGGCAAGCGTGTGACGCATCTGGCCTGCAGGCCACATGTTTGATACCCCTGTTCTAAAGAATTTTGTCACCATCAGGTGAGGCAAGCTTACTTAGCAATAAATAATATCATTTCTGTGCTTACGATATAATCTTGAAGGGGGGAGGGATAGTGCTTTGGAGCAAATGTGGAGAAGACCACTCTTTAGAAAGATCTTTGTGAATAAAGATGGAGAAATAATATCTATCTCATAATACTTAAAGTAGAAGGAGTATTTTACAGATATATTCAGAGAAATGAGATGCCATTTTCATTGATATAAACTGCACAAAACTCCTTGGAACCAACTGGAAGATAATTCATATTTATATCATAAGTTGCTCAGGGCAGAACTTTGTCTTTATTAGTTTTTTTTCTTTTGCTATCCTGTAAATTGTTCTTCTACATCAGTGTGTTGCAGTATTCGATGACAATAGCCACCACTGTCCTACTCTGGAGCTCCTTGAGCATTAGTGTGTGGTACATGTAGACGGTTCGATTTATATATCACCCTTTTCCAGAGACTCAGGGCGGCTTACAATGCGTTAAGCAATAGCCTTCATACTTTTGTATATACCTGCTTAGTAGGGCTTTCGGGGGCCCCCTAAGTGGTGTTCTTTTTTTAATACAAAGTGAGTTTATTGCCCCTACAAACCGGGCCTTCATTTTACCTACCTCGAAAGGATGGAACGCTGAGTCAACCTTGAGCCCGGTGAGATTTGAACTTGCTGTAATAACTAACATAGGAATGTTTCTTGAATTTGAATAGTATGACTAAGCAACTATAAGGCAATTCACTATGGAATCAAATAACCCATTACTCTTCTTGCCTTTGAACGATGACTTGTTTGCATATTTTTACACATGCAGTCCATTGTCTTTATTCCAGCATCATTTCTGCATCCAATTAGAGTTGGACCTTGGCCTCCCAATCTAGCGTCCCATTCATAGCCCAAAGGGCCACAAATGACAAGAAAACAGTCATGTGAACAGCGGCAAGCAACTAACCCAGGTCCATGGGTGCTCGCTGTAATATCCTTTATTTTATGGCATTTAATATGGAAGGAGCCAGTGTCAAAGGTTTTGCTTGTTTTAATTTTTGTGCATTGTAGTTTTCTGCAAACATCTACAGCTATCACATATTATTCAGTGGCATACCTAGCATATTTGATACCTAGAAGAGATCATTTTTAACAACCCCTCTTCCATTGTTGCCGCACTGCATCTCTGACCACCGTGCAGCTGTCAGAACATGATAGCAACAGTCTGACTCCATACCCTCCACTGACCCTCCAAATAGTTTCATTGTTATCCCTAAATCACAAGACAATGTATTCTCTTATTGCCTGCACTTGGAACAAACTTCCACCAGCCCAGTCTTGGTACACCACGATGTTTCTTTCTAAGTAAATGGAGAGCAGAAGCATATTTTATTATTTAAATGTATTTAAATGTGCACAGGCACAATTTTTCTGAAAATGAGTTCGACCCGATCAGTTTTGTCACCACTTGTTCGTCTCTTTTACTCTATAGATAGGGATGTGAGAGAGATTGTAGAGCATATAATGGTAGGAGAAAAGTTCATTCTTTTCTTCCATGAGTTCTTCCCAAGTTATGTGCATGAGAATTAATCAATGTAACATTTTCTAAGGCATCCCCTCCCTAAAATTATTAAACTGAGGGTCTAAAATTACATTGCCTCTGAATTCAGGTGAGGGCGTAAGTGTCAGCTCTAGAGGCCATCTTTTTCTTTGGATCTTCAGGGCTGCCATGTTTAGTGTTGTGGGAAAATGGGCGGGGGGTTGCATGGAGTTGGTGGAGATATATAGCCATAACATTCTTTTCTCTGGGAATCAAGGACGTTCAGCCTGCACCTGAAGAGTTGTGACTGGGGGAACATCTCCAGTTGGAACAGTGTATTGATTGGACAATGTGATGGACATGTGGGTGCAGGGGAAGGGACTTTGACTTTCCTTTAGGTGGGGGCTTTCAGATTCAGGTTTTCCCAGATGTGCCAATAAGACATCTCTAATAAAATGGAACTTTGAGGAACTGCTGACACTAACCATAACTGCTCCAGTACTAAGATTCCTCATAGCTGGAGCTCTTACTCACCTGCAGAGCATATGGCCTAACTTGTCTATTTCATATACAACCATCCTTCTCCACATTTCTCATGGGCACACGTGCACACACACAACTTATCTTTTGTTAATAGAATATCCCTAGGTGCTCTTTATCATATTGTACTTTCCAGCACCCATTCACACACACACACAGAGAGAGAGAGAGAGAGAGAGAGAGAGTCCTTGTTTGCATGCCTAACCCCCCAGCCTGTGCCATTTAATCAGCAGAGGTTCTTCCCCAACAGCTGATGAAACATTCATGTCTCCTAACCACATGCTGACATTTAACAAGCAGAAAATGTAGCATATACAATGCAAGGCTCCTCCAGCCCCAGCGTGAATACAAGGCCGGCATGCTATCAGCCTTAGGTTTTCTGCCTTGCCCTTACCTCCCCACCTGCTTCTTCCCCACATTGAGGCTGAGCATCCAATTATTTAATAGGACCACTGGCCCAGCATGCCTTTGCATTGAGTATTGCTTGGCCTGCCATGCAGCAAAGGGCAAGGGAAGCAGGTGACCATGGCTGAGATCTACTGCTCACTTACCTCACTTACCAAATTCATTGGAAATGAATTTTCCTTTGAATGGATAAGAAGAACAATCTTTGCTTCCCGAAACCATTGGGGGAATATCAGGGGTGAAATCCAGCAGGTTCTGATAGGTTCTGGACAACCGGTAGCGGAAATTTTGAGCAGTTCGGAGAACCGGTAGCAGAAATTTTTAGTAGTTTGGCAAATACCACCTCTGGCTGGCCCCAGAGTGGGGTGGCAATGGAGATTTTGCAGTATCCTTCCCCTGCCACACCACCAAGCTAAACTTGGAAACTCTAAGATATGTGGACTTCAATTCCCAGAATTCTGGCTGAGGAATTTGGGGAATTGAATTTCAGATATCTTAAAAGTTGCCAATGTTGAGAAACACTGACCCATCTGTCATTCTGAATTTATCTGGTTGTCTTCTTTTATTAAAATGGGTCGAAATTTATTGGCTTGTTCCTTCACTTGTGCTATCTGTACACGAAGGAGGAATAAAATAGAACTTTCATATATACAGAACCTGCATACATAGGAGGTTTGAATAAATAGAACACACAGGAAAATATATTTGCAAATCTCCATGCTTTTTCTTAAGTGTTTTTTATGCATGTTTGTGTTTAAACTTTATTCCCTGGTTTTTTATCAAAAATAGCAAATACGGCAAGCTGTTGACATTTTGAAAAGCACAGTCTAACCAGTATAGATAAGATTATAAAAACTCATTATCGTTCAATGTTTCTGAAAGATTTGATTTTTTGTAAAAAAAACCAAAACAATAATAATTCAGAGATTGACAAGTATTTAAAACCTCCAAGGATATAAATAAATAGGAATATCTTCTGAAGGCAAACTTCAGCTGAACTGGTTGAGTTGCGTTTGGGCCCCCACAATGAGGGAATGTCCTACTTCTAGCCTTGATAAGTTTCTCCTCATGCATGTGATTGACAGCAAAGCAGCAATGACATAGGCTGCTTCTTCACGACTTCTCAGCCCTTCGAGGGAGGTCAGGTCAAAAGATTGCAGGAATTCTCTTGGGTTGTAGTAGAGTAGATTAACAAATCTTGAAATCTTTGAAATCTTTCCAAATCCTTTACTGCCTAACAAGGTCAGGGCACGATTGCTCTGAATCTCTTTCTCAGGTTCTCTGTTTTCCCTGGCCAAATAATCATTTCACCTCTGCCTCCCCCTTCTCAAGATCAGAGCTAAATTTTTTAACACTATTCTTGGCAAAAAGAGTTTCCTGCTCCGCTGCTTTGGGAGACCTTCACTTTCCTGTACACGTTCTCCCATTCTTTATCTTCTAACTGGAGAGGCTGAATCACTGCCACAACTCCTACCTGCTGGTCCAGTTGTGTGGAAAATCTCTCAGAAGAGGTTCCTCAAGTGTAGTGATACAATCAAGAAAGGCCTGAAGATCCAACAAAAAAAAAATGGCTTCTAGGCCTGACAAAATTCCTCCTCTATTTAGTTAAGCCACCTTACATTATCTGAATTAATTCATTGGATTAAAACATGACATGCTTATTGGGGTTTTGTGTACATTGGCTGGTTCACACAAGACAATCTGTAGTTTATATAAGTGAATGGCTTACTGTCATATATGGGTACTATGGGCACCCACAAGAAGACTTCAAAATGGATGACCAGGTCTACAGATGCTAGTGATAATAGAATCTTGAACTGGTTAAGCCTGCTGCATTGTTTTTGCTTGCCAGTTAAGAATTTACAAATACTTTCCCATATAAAAGAAAAGAGAGAAATCACCTCCAAATTAAAACCTTTGCATCCTGTAATCAAAGAATATAGTGTAATTTCAAGGGAACATGTGTACAAATAAAGGCATTTAAAAGCAATATTCCTCATTTGTTTTTTGGGGAAAAATATGCCTAGGCTAGAATTTATTTTTCCCATGCTTTTAATTGAATGCTCTGGTTTGTTTTAAGTTTATAAGGTGTAAATTATCTGGACCTTGATTATCACATCTTCTTCCCACAACACACACACCGACCTCAGCCACATTATCATTTATTCCTTCTTTAAATCATCTTCATTATAGGTTAATCAATCCCACCCTTGTTTACCCCACCCCATTCTCACCAATTCTGATCCCAAATATGTTGCTGGTCACTCTGTTTACCAAGCCTCCTCCTTCCCCCAGCTTCCTGTACGCCATGAAGCAGCAATTTCCCTTCATTACAAAAAATAAAAAAAAATAAAAAAAAATTACTAACTGCAGAAAGTATTTTTTTTCCCCATCAAGTCAAATCAGTAATCCTTGTGAAATGGGTTTTTTTTTTCCTCCTCCGGCTGAACTTGGAGTACAAGTTGCCCCCAGCGCTGAACCACAGGAGACAAAAGGCATCTTGCTCTCTGGGGATGAAAAGCAAGTGGAGCTTAGTTACATTTAGTCCCACCTAGGATTAAGGCTGGTGCCATCACAGCTGGCTTGTGTCCAAGAGCAGACATAGATACAATCCCCGTGTGATAGGATGCACTAAGACTTGGTTAAAAGTCTCCGTAAGCTGAGTTTTCTATGCTGTACTCCCATAAAATTAACTATCTCATTCCACTTACACTTGCTGGCTACACCATTTTAATTTGCTTTATATGCTAGACACACATTGTTAAATAAAAGCTATTTGATACTAGGCGAGAGCAGGATTCCTTGATTTTGAAATCCATCACATTGTATTGAACATATAACTGACAGCATTTTTTACTCCTAGGTATGGCATGACTCACTGGCCCACACAGCACATACATAATCCATTCTCTCGGTACTTTCTCTTTTCCCCTTTAAGACAGCTTATTGGGTGAGGGGTCTTTGGTGCTTTCTGGGCTTGGTTGTTTTTTTCCAGATGTTTTGTTTACTGATGATGTAACAGCATCAGTATGTCTGCAAGAAAATAACCAAACTCAAAGAACACCAGACCCCTCAATTCAACTCTGAGCTACAAATATTCTCCTTTATGGGTAGCCTTTTTTGTAATTGTGGTTTATATTTGTGTGTTTGTGTGTGTAACCGTTTCCAGTGAGAGCAGTCTGAAAGCAAGAGAATCTAGTTCGCCATGTTATCTATTAAATAGGACAGAGGAAGGGAGGAATCGCAAACAAGAAAGCACTGGTCCTACTCCCACACACCAACTATTCTACCACCTCTTTTCTTGAAATACATCCTAACTTCGTGATGGCGAACCTATGGCACGCCAGCAAGCTGGTCTTCGGGTCTCTGCCATGCATGCGCGGGGGGTGGGACACATGCGCAGGGATGCAGGTTGGTGCAGGCAGTATTCCAGGCCAAAACGGGGCACAGGGAGACAGAGCACATGCACGGGGGACACACATGCATACATGGGAGTGGGACGAATGGACAGGAGTGGGGCGCAGGAGCCGGGGGGGTGCTTGCATTGCATTTGGGGGGTTCGGGCACGTGCGTGTGCATTCATGTGCAAGTGCATTCATGCGCGCATGTGCACGCTTTGGGCACTCGGCACCAAAAAGGTTAACCATCACTGACCTAACTGGATGGTTATGCTGCAACAGAAGGGTGTTATACTATAAATCATATTAATCTATGTATTGTATTATTCACAGTATTATGTTGCTCTCAGAAGTGTTGATGAGGGAGTAGAAGTGACGTTGCAAACCTCAGGAAAGTACAAGGAACTTGTAAATAAGAAACTTGTTAAATGTACTGATGAACTTAATGACCTATGTTCTATATCATCCCTGTAACGAACTTATATTAAGAAACATATTACCAGAAGTGTACACGGAAAGTAATAGATGGTATACTTATATATGGAAATAGAGTCAGAAGCGTAACACCTCTGGCGTGGCTAGAATTGCAAAATGTATAAAAGATACACCTTGGGTGTAGCCCAGGGTTCGGAATCTGACATGTGAATGCTCCAAACCTTTGCTAGCAAATAAACTTGTGTTCTCCAATTTTTGTGGTCTTGTCTCCTGATTTTGGGAAGCGGGTTTTCCTGCAACAATGCAGTTCCTGGATTTTTAAAAAATATATATAATATTTCAATTTTTAAATAGACGGCACAAAGCTATGGATTGACTGTGTTCTCCTGGGGAGAGAAGAAAAACTTAAGGTATTCTGTAACTAACTATAGTGAAAAATCAGAGGTGTCAGATTTTAAGCCGGAAAATACCTGTCAAAATAGATTTTTCTAGGCAGAAGAATTCAGAATATGTTGTCATTGCTCATAGACAGAGGAAACAGTCTAATGGCTTTTTGTGTACAATAGCATTGGCTGGGGAATTCTGGGAGTTGAAGTCCACACAATTTCAAATTGCCAAGGTTGAGAAACATTGCTGTAGTAGCAGATCTCATTGGCATTCAGTGAACCCAGTTTCACTCCTTCTAGTTAGTTTAGGAGTGCTTGTTTGTTTGTTTTTTTAAAAAAAGATCATTTGCAGGTTTGATTTACTCTGCTGACATAAACAGTCTCGATTGTATCTATTTGTTTTTATATTTTAATTTGTTTATGAAATATAGCAAACAAAAATAGTGCAGTGCTGATAGCACAGTAGAAAAAACTACACAGAGTGATTCAAGTAAACTAAATGTAAGGGAGAAGAGAAACTACCAAAAAGAATAATAGAATGAATTGAAGTCTTATCTCCTCTTATTTGTACCCTATCACACTCTATTAGGTTTGAGTCATTACTCTCTGCACACTCATACACACAGAGGGTCTTCATCCATGGTGGCAGTTTTGGGGAAAGTGCCTGGCTAGAAAATTACTATGTGCTGTCATTGGTTATGTATATGCAGGGAAAAAATAACACTTCCATAGCCACCAGGCAGTCTTTTATGAAGAGCTCAGATGTTTTGCAAAATTCTTAGATCCATACAGACAGTATCTACTGGAGGTTAGAGCTGAGGTGGCACGGTGCTTAGAATGCAGATTTGCAGACAAACTCTGTCCACAGGTTGGAGTTCAATCTAACTTACTCAAGATTGACTCAGCCTTCCATCCTTCCAAAGCCAGTAAAATGAGGACCCAAATTGTTGGGGACAATATTGCGACTCTGTAAACCGCTTAGAGAGGGGCTGTAAAGCATTGTGAAGCAGTATATAAGTCTAAGTGCAATTGCTATTGCTATCTACTAATAACATGACAAGATTAGTCTTCCCTCCTCCTGCCCTTTTCCACCCCGTATGGAGATTTTTGTTACTTTAGGAACTAACATAGCTTAGAATGTGAGGTAATGACCGAAGGATTTTTTTTAATGTTATCCGTCATCTGCCTGTTCTTACCAGCAGTAAGAGTAAAGACAGTCATATACTCTAGATAGATAGATGAAAATGCTTTGAGGTACTGAGAAGTGAGTATGGTGGTATGCGGAGACATAAAATGGAAGCAGAGCCTCCCCTTTCTTGTGCACTGTTGTAGATACAACTAGTCCTCAACTTATGATTAGAAGCAAGCCCAGAATTTTGGTTGTAACTCGCCGCAGTCCTAAGATCAGTCACCATTGACCACACTTGATTTTATGATTTTTTTTTTTTTTTACAATGGTTGTTAAGCAAATCACATGATTGTAAATCCCAAATCCAGTTTATCCCATGGTTGTTCTTTGCTGGAAAACGGCAAAACAATAGCAAAATGTTTGTCAAGTGCAGGAAATCAGGAGTCAAGGCAGTTCAAATGAACGTAAGGGTTTATTGCAAACTTAAGCTCTCTACAAGAATCTGAACTACTAGCTGTCAGAGCAAATTGACAGTAGAGAAGAATCAGTGGAATTCAGGGTGGGCTTGGCTTGTGGGCACGAAGGGACTCAAGACTGATGACATATTTCACCCCTCCCTCAGGCTCAGCCTAGTCTTCTCCTACAATGTTATCACAGGATCACATGGTATGAGCTGGTGGCTAAGTGCCTGAAATGTGGTCATGCGACCACAAGGGTGGTGCAGCAGTTGTAACCTCAAGAACAGGATGTAAGTAACATTTTTCAAGCCCCTCGTAACTTCAAACAATCGTTAAGCAACCAGTCATAAGCCGAGGACTATCTATACTTTTAACATATTCCCTCTGCAAATAGAAATGGTAAACACACGTGATGCTCCAATCCTTCTACTTCTCTCATTATTTATCTGTTGGATTTATATTCTACCTTTCCTCCAGGAATTCAAGTCAGCACACAAACCATTCCTTTTCCCCACAACAAACCTACGAGAGAGGTTGGACTATGAGACAATGAATCCACCTCTGTAGTTAAGTACAGTTGAAACCTGTATGTAGATAGGTGGCACTAGATCACATTATACATAGTTTACATATGTTCCATTAAAAGATCTGTTTGGTTTTGTTAAACGTTTCAGCATATTGGTCCCCGAGAAAGAGGCTTTGGTACAGATCCTGCCAGGGAGCCAAATTATTTCTTCTTCCCAGATTGTATCGGGATTTCATTGCTGTATAACTGCACATCAGTGCTTTAAGTGCATTTGTGTATCATTGTTTCTGTTCTGTGGGCAGGCCTCTGCAGCTTCATATGCACATATGCAGTATGTGCCAGGCACATTGTTCCTCACCATGTAGTTTGAGCGATGCCAGCTGCTTCTGAGTCCCAGAAGATGAAAGCTTGTTTTCCCCTTGCAGCATCCTGAGCTTCCCAGCTGATATTTTAAAAAGGAACAGGCATTTGGGCCCATTCCTAGTTCTTGAAAGCAGTGGGGGAGGTTTGGCAGCCGTCTATGGGCCAGGGGTGAATGGAGCTGTGAAGCTAGGAATTGAGCCAAAGGAGGCTGTGGCTAGGAAGTAGGACTCGCATATGATCCGGCCAAACGAGCTATATTTAGCAGAAGGGAAATCTTACTTCACTGGGAGAGTGCAGCAGACCAAGAAAACAAAATGTGCAACAGCCAGCCGAGAAGGGAAGCCTGAGCAGCTGCTTTGAATGACTATGATCAGCCATTTAAAGTTTCAGCGGATACGGCAGAGAATAATTGAAAGATTGGGATGTTGTCCAGGCCATGTCTCAACCAGCAAACACGCCGATTCTAATTTTGGAGCATCTGGATTCACCTTGTCATTGGGAGGACAACAGGACTCTGAAAAGGTGGAAGGGAGATGATGGTGCTGTTAGGCCAGTGGGCCGTGCTCTGTGGTGCAGGACCCACTCCACAACCATGCAAAGGCCGCTGAAGAGTAAGGACATGCTAACAAGACAAGGACCCCCGGCACTCTTAGAGCCAAGCAGGAGCGAGCAGCACTTTAATCGAAGGGGCATCATGCCTCTTGATAATGGCATTGTACAAAGTGTCCCTCAGCAAGTTTGCCTTTCTTTATGCCTTTCCCATAGTTCCCATCTCCAACACCAAATCAAACTGACTTCTGGAGAGAAGGTGACCCAGGTTTATCTGCTTCCATGGTTTGCAAAGGGCAATCAGACCATGCTCTACCTTGGTCCACTACTACCATGTCAAGAAAGGTTGTAAAATGAGGCAAACTTACTTAACACTTTCACTTAGTAACAGAAATGTTCGGTCGTAAGTCGAGGACTACCTGTACTGCAGGCTAACTCGCTGCTCCCTCCAGGAGTTCAATTCTCAGTGGCTCAAGGTTGACTCGGTCTTCCATTCTTCAATATGCTGACACTGTAAACAGCTTAGAAAGGGGTGTAAAGAACTATGAAGTGGTATATAAATTCATAAATGCAATCCACTGTGGATTTATCAATCAAAGAACATTCCCTGCAAGTTGTCTCTTGCACAGTAGAATTCCCAAATGTGGTGTGTGCCCTGCAAGGAGCACAAAGTCATTGGGAGAAAGGCAAACTAGATGTTTCAAATTGTGGTCACAACTCTAAATCCTCTTTCCTAAAATAGCTTTCATGGTTAAAAATTGATTTCGGTTTAAAGATGTTTGAGTTGGTGAAACAGGTACAGCAGTTAGCTCCTGCTCCTGTGAACTTTGCTGCTGGAGGCTCACAGGGGTTCGGGAGAACCTCTAGCTAAGATTCTGTGCAGTTTGGAAAACCCGCAAATGGCCCCGCCATCCCCGCCCCTCCCAGGAGTCCCACGTGGCTCGGGGAGGGCAAAAAACGGGCCTGCTGGAAGTTCAGGAATGGCCTCCAGAGCTGTTTTCACCCTCCCAGAGGCTCAAGGAAAGCCTCCAGAGCCTGGGGAGGGCAAAAACGCCTCCCCCGCATTGGTGCAGGAGGCCAACTAGGCCATGCCCACCATGGCCATGTCCACCCTGCAACTGGGCAGAGAACCCCTTGCTAAAACTTTTGAAGCCCACCCCGGTTAGCTCTGTGGATCTGTCTAGAGTTGGAGCAAAAAACTGCCAAAAATTCTAGATTATATGAAGTATATATGCTTGGATTGTCTGAAAGATTGTGAAGTCATATTCTTAGTGTTTCCCTTCTTTTGCCTGGACAAACATGGCAAGACATTCACTGGTACATAGATTATGGTTTGCCAAGATTACTTCATTTTTAGCTCTGGTTCGCCTTAATCCCTGTTTAAACTGCATCTACCTTAACTTCTTCCAAGTCTATTGATTCGAGATATGTCATCGGCAGTCCGTTTTGCTCATGTTTATTGTCAGTTTTCCAGTGCAATCTACAAAACCACATGTGGCCCTATTTCTATTGTTTAAAGGAAATGTTAACTGAAATGCATTTTAACCGTAATCTACAGTAATCTAGTTAACCATCTTTCCTTTCACTAAAACCACAATTCCTCTAAAGACAATACTTATTATCCCAACCCACAGCACAGTCTCTTCTAAAGATGGGACGTGTCAGGTCTCATTTTTTACTCAGCCAACGTAAATTGCATTTCTCAGACTAATAAAGAGATTGAAATGCAGTTATTTTTCAAACTCTACATTTCTCCAATTTTCTGCAGTTCTCTTCTAAAGTTAAAAAAAACACATCCAATTATACATAGATTTTCTGGTATACTATTTGTATATTGTGGGCGGATTATGGTTTTTTTTTAAAAAAGTCTCACACAACCATTGTAAAAATAAAACAGAATTATTTCTGTTGCAAAAATATAAGTCTATAATTTATTCATTCCTGTTCTCTTTCTTTGACCAAATACTGTATTGGGAGAGAGTGTGTCTGTGTCTGGGGGGGGGGGGGGGGGGTTATAGACACACAAAGGTCTCTATTAGTTGCCAAAACACTTTTATTATCACATATCTCTTGACTTGCACACTTGGCTTACACTAGTAACATAAAGACTATAAACTTTGTGAGTAAAGAAGTCCCAGATTTTATCAATCAAGAGCACTGGACACAGTAAAAAGGTTGATGACAACAACCGCAATGACAGCAACAATAATAATAATATACAGTAAGTGCCATCTATGCAAAAAGCTGAAGAAACAGTGGACCACCTGGTAAGCTGTTGCAAGAAGATTGCATGGACTGACTACAAGCAGTGGCATCACAAAGTAGCAACAATGGTGCATTGGAAGATCTGCAAGAAATACCATTTGCCTGTAAGCAAGAACTGGTGGGACAATAAAATGAAGAAGTTAAGTTGATCTGGGACTTTAGAATTCAAACAGATAGGCACCTGCCACATAACACTCGAGATTTAACAATTGTCAGTAAGAAAGACAAAAAAAGTCTGGATAATGGATGTGGCAGTGCCTGGAGACAGTGTTGTGGTCTGCCAGCAGCCTGCGGACCTGGCAGTGGAGTCGGACAGTAAGGAGGCTGGGGAGGACAATAGGCCAGTCCTGGAGTCAGGGGAAGGTCCAGACGAGGGCTCTGAGTCAGAGGCAGAGATGGGGCCAGGGCCATCTGGGAGCGATACACAGACTCCAGAGGCAGACAGCAGAGAGGCAGAGGAACAGGAGGAGCCTGTTCCTAGTGCACGCATGCAAAGAGCTGCCAGAAGGCAAGAGCAGCTGAAGAAAACAGGACAACTCGGGAGTAAGGCCAGAAGATGATTGGCCACTCCCATAAGGCTTAAAAGAGCAGCAACGAGCTGTTGGGTTCTTTGTAGAAAAGCAACATTGATTCCCGTGCTTCTTGTCAGCATCTCTTGAACTTTGTGAGGGTTTTGCCAAGAAAAGCCTTTGGCAGGTTGCCAAAGACATCAAGGCCGACAGACTGGTTATTAAGAATTTTGCTTTGGACTAAGCTGAGAATGAATTAATTCTCAGCTGTTTTAATAAAATAAGTTCGTTGAGGACTGAATTGTGTTTGGTAGTCACTACTTGGGTCTTGGTCACAACAGACAGCAGAATAGAAGAGAAAGAACTGGAGAAGATAACACAATTCAAAGATCTACAAATAGAAATAGAATGAATGTGGCAAAGTCAAGCAAAGGCAGTACCACAAGTAATAGGTACGTGCCTTGGGTGCAGTCCCAAAGCAACTAGAGCACCACTTGAACACCATAGGCATTGACAAATTTGCCATCGGTCAATTGCAGAAGGAGGTTTTACTTGGAACAGCTTCCATACTGCGACGATATTTGTAACACTATCAAACATCCAAATCTGCCTAACCCAGGTCCTCGATAGGTACACAAAAATGCCAAACGCAGTCTAAACATCTGGCTGACTGTGTGATGAATCATCATCATCATCATCATCTACAACCAAATTTCCTTATCCTGAATCTTCCCTTTCTCCTAGGGCCTGTGTTGTATCCAAACTTCTTTTTTTCTATTAGGGATGGCATCAGCTTTGGAGGGCATGTCATTCTAAAATGGCATAGAGAATGGAGGTTAAATAAAATATTCAACCTTCATTACTGCCACAGTGGCTTCTTTAAAATTACATAAGAATTTAGTTTGGGATCTCCATCCCACTCAAAACTCCCAAATGAAGTTCCAGTTTGGCTTTGCCTGTCCTGTAGATACGAGACACTCCTGGAGCCCTATAAAAAAGTGAAGTAAAAGATCTGGAACACAGAGTTTTTTCTAGCAACAGTGTCTGAGAATCTGAGGCCTTATCTCCTAACTCTAATGGATTTTGTGCATTCGCTACCCTGATTCAGCCTCTTAGCCTATGTGATAATTTTACAAAGCTCCACTAAATTCACTTACCATATCTAATTGTGCAAAGGCTAAATACACTTGGGTCTTGACTAACATTAATATAACAGCATTGTGAAACATACACACATACCATTTTTGCTTCTGGTTCCAGGACTCTTGGGAGCCTAGCCTTTTCTCAATTATTTTTAAATATAATTTTCATTTTCTTTTTAAATTTCCTCTGTTGGTGCTCATAATGAAAATGAGGGATTTGTCTAATATACGCTTGCATTGCATGAATTACAGGCTGAAAGGGACTCTGCATAGCCCGCTTTAATTGAACAGAATACTGGGGAGTACTGTGTGCGCACAGCACAAAGGGCAATGGTTAGTGTTGTACTGCAGCCTTTTGTGCCCTCCATGCTTAACTGTGTTAGGAGACTCCTTTTCTTCAAGCTGATATCACTTTTAGCTCAACAGGATGATGCTATGTTGCAGACATTTCAGTGTAAACCACACAGGTCAAAGGCCCTTTTAGAAATTGGCACTGGCCTACAGCGAACAGCTTGCACCGAATAGTCTTTACAGCAATAGCTTCTAAAATGGTACGCAGAGATCCATCTGACTGCTGAGCAACGCTCAGGAATTTGGGGAGGCCGAGCTGCGTACATCTGTGCTTGCACACACAGTCCTGTTTACCCAGATGTGTACCCCCCCCTTTCCAGGGCCAGAGAATTATGCCTCAAATATGTTGCGCAAATGAACAATAAAAACAAAAGAAAATGACTCTCTTTATGGAAACGCGTTTTATGAATAAAACAATTATTCTGGTAATTGAAAAAATGTGTTGTTAAATTAAATGCAGTTGTTCCTATTAAAATTTTAGTGTGTTTCTTTCCTTTCCTTTTTTTTTTAACTCCCTCCCCCACATTCCTATCTCACCCTTACTCCCCACTCCATTGCTGCTGCAGCGAAGGGTTGGTAATTATAGGAAAGGATTTCCTTTTTTCTCTTTATAGTATTTTAATCTCTCTGTGTGCTGTGCAGCCCCGGTGATATTTTGATGTCAGGGAGATTTAGAACAATATCCTTGATTTTTGATGGGGAGGAGGGGCAAAAGGGTGTGAAGAGGAATGGAAGGAAACAGCTGTTTCTTTTCTTAAATTTGGGTATCTGGAAACAGTGTCGGGCAAATGTGGGGTATAGAGACTGTGAATCCACTTTCCCATGGCTTGTATTCTGGTCAACCTAGTGAAAGAAAGTCACCTTGAACGTTCAGTGTAGCTTTTAAACCTGTTTCAAACAACTATCTCTTTTTGAAGCCAATGATTTGTCCTACTGCCCCTTTAGAAATCATCAGCTTTGAGCCAGACTGTATCCTCGGTTTTCCATTTGCTTTTCAAAGAGCTGGTTTGGTGCAGTGGTTAGGACACCAAGCTAGAAAGCCAGAGACCGCGAGTTCAAATTCCACCTTAGCTATGAAAGCCAGCTGGGTGACTTTGGGCCAGTCATAGTCTCTCAGCCTAAGAGGGTGGTTGTTGTACTAGTCCTCACCTAAATCACTCTACTATTGTCTGCCCCAGCTACGGACCCGAAAGAACACAGCACACACAAACCTTAGTTTACTAAATTAAATCAGTTTTTTTTTCAAACGAAGGTTGTTAATTAACTTTCTTAACAGCCTACAAGAATCCAAAGAATAAATAATCTTAATCTTACTATGGTTGGCAGAAAGCCCAGAAGCAATTTGCAGAGAACTATGATCAAGGCACGAAGGTATGTGAACTAAATTGTTTCCTGCAAATTGCTTCAGTTGGCATTCCTCCTTAAATAGGCTAAGGGAGTAGCCAATTAGCCCCAACCCTTACTCTCGAGGAGACCTCCTCCTGAGGAGCCACTCTTGCCTTTTGGCAGCTCTGCACGCCCGTGCATCGAGAAGAGGCTCCTCCTCTTCATCCTCTTCACTTAAGGGGGCTTCTGGAGGTTCTGAAGGCCCTGGCTGAATCCCCGCCTCTGGCACCACATCTTCTCCAGCTTCATTGTCTGACTCGAATGCCAGCTGCACAGGCTGCTGGCATAGCACCACACCAGCCTCCTCGCTGTCTGAATCAGCCACCAGCCGCACGGGCCGCGTACAGGCCACAATATGTATTTATCCAAAAGGTCATAGCTGAAAAAGTGGTTGTTGATGAGAAATTATTGGAGAATCCTAAAGACCATGGAAGATTATAGCATAAGAATATAAGGTGTTTGATATTTTAATCTACAGGAAGAATTAAATTCAGGAGGTATCTTGATTTACCCACTTTGCCATTGTAACTCCTAACCTCTAGCATGTAAAAATGGCACTTGCTAGCTGGCAATGCTGTAAATTATAATCCCCGAAAAATTGAAAGGACATTAAGGCATTGGAGGAAAAAAAATAATCATGGCTTGTTCTTATGTCCCTATAGTATAACAGCCTCAGGAAATAACAGGAAAAACAGGGTTCTTTGGACGCCTATTTCCCAAAATCCTAGATACCCATTTGACACTGAAATGTGTGTTTATGGCTTTTTTTAACATGACAGGTTCAGTGTTGACGTGCCAAAGGGAAGGGTAACTTAAATTGCTCGCACACATTGAAAGGACGAAGGCACTTTGCCAGGCCCTCAGAATTGTGCAAGTTACACAAAACAAATGTACTTGAAAAAATAGACTGGAGGTACCCATGGATTATTAGCTACCACTTAAAGGAACTTCCTTGCTTGCCCTGCTTTACCAGCATGGAAACAAAGTATTACATACAAGCTAGAAATATTTCTGTGTTTTTGGGTAGTCTCCCATGTATGTGTTTAGTCATGTATAAATAGCACACAAGCTTTTAGGCAGATATAAGCTCAGACTTTTCCTGCTGGGTCCCTTCCTCCCGCCCCCCTCTCCCTCCCTCTCCCTCTCCTTCTGCTTCTCAGTTCCTATTTTGTACCTGTTTTGTAATAAAAGGGAAGGAAAGTAGTCCAACCTGAAGATACATTATGGGAAGCAGAAATAAATGCTGGGGTCAAATCAAAACAGATTACAAAAAGGTGAGAGAACACCAAGATGCTTTGAATGAATCCAATTTACCAAGACTGGATAGTTTACATACTAAGTGTTAAAGGTTCTAGCAGATGCATTCTCCGAAGCACTAACTATAATCTTTAAAACATCATGGAGTACTGGGGAGATGAAAGAATTAAAAAAAAGAGAGAGCTATTTTTCCAATTCTTTGCAATGGAGAAAAAGAGAACCCAGAAAACTACAGGCCAATCAACCTAACATCAATGCCTGGGAAAATTGTAGAAAAGATCATTGAACGTGCATTTGCAAGTACTTAGAATGAAACAAAGTGATGACTAGATGCCAGCATATATTTATTAAAATCAGTTCATGCTTGACTAATCTTACTGCTGTTTTTGACACAGTGCTGTTTTGACACAGTGACAGTACACCAAGGAACGTGGCAGATGCAGTTTATTTACAAAACTTCAGTAGGGCATTAGACACACATAACTATAGCTTCCTTCTTTATAAAATGGATGGATTTTCAGTTGCCTGAGCAACTGTACCAGATATGTGGTCCTTAATGTATCTGTGTCTCCACAGAAGAAGGTGTTCAGTGGGATACATCCAAACTCAGCCCTGGCTCCAGTGCTCTTCAGTGTTTTTATATGTTACTTAGATAAGGAGGTAGAAAAGATGGATACTTAGTATATTTGCAAACATCAGAAAGCCAGGGGCATGGGTGTAAGGATGTTAATACCTCAAAAGACAGGATTTAAAAGGATCTTATTTAAAAGGTAACATTGGGCCTTTTCCAACAACAACAACAACAACAACAATAATGTGCATGGCCCAGAGTTGCTTTTTGTGAAATGGGCGGCTATACAAATTGGATTAATACATAATCATGATCAAATGCAGTTCATTGGTAAGAGATGTAGGGTTCTGCACTTAAGTAGGAAAAATTAGATATACACATACAATATTGGTGGTGCCTGGGTCAGTAGCAGTATTTGTAAGAAGGATTTGGGTCACTTGATAGATCACAGATTAAACGCAAGCCATTTGTATGTTGAAGCTGCCAAAATATCCAATGCAATCTTTTTTTTTTTTAATTAAAAGTTTTATAAAAATACAAACATATAAACCCCCCCTTCCCCCCTTCCCCCCCCACCCCTCCCCTCCTTCAACCCCCCTCCCCCCCCCCCCGGACTTCCCAGAGTGAAATACAGGGTTTCTCTTTTTCAACAAAAATTTTAACCCAACCATTAACCTATCCAATTTCTAGTTTACAAACACTATCAAAATCTTAACTCCAATCTAATAAAATAAAAAAACAAAAATTACAACTCTTCCTCTTCATTCATACGCAATTTGATGTCTTCTTATATGGTATTTGTTCCGAACATAGTCAATCCATTTCCTCCACTCCAGAATATATCTTTCTTGCGTATGATCCTTCAAATATGCTGAGATTTTAGCCATCTCAGCTAAGTTCATTACTTTTACAATCCATTCTTCTATTGTAGGCAAAGAGTCTTTTTTCCAGTGTTGTGCAACCAACAGTCTAGCTGCTGTTATTAAATTTAAAATCAGCTTAGTCTCCAATAATGTACATTCATTTATAATACCCAACAAAAAGAGTTTCGGTGTAAATTCCAACCTTTTTTTCAAAATATTTTGCATTACCCACCAAATCTTTATCCAAAATGCTTTAACCTTCTTACAGGTCCACCAAATATGAAAATAAGTTGCATCTTCACAATCACACCGCCAACATTTAGCTTGTACATTAGAATACATACAGGACAACTTTTTTGGATCTAAATGCCATCTATAAAACATCTTATAAAAGTTCTCTCTAAGGTTTTGTGCTTGAGTAAATTTAACATTTCTAACCCAAATCTTTTCCCATGTCTCCATCATTATTGGTTCCTGAAAATTTCTAGCCCATTTAATCATGCAGTCTTTAACCAGCTCTGATTCAGAGTCTATCTCTAATAATACATTGTATAATCTTTTAATATGCATAGTACCCTGGTCCCTGATTTGCTTTACCAAATTTTCTTCATTTTCCATAAAACCTGTTTTTTGATCCTCCCTCCATCTTGCTTGAAGTTGACCATATTGAAACCAAGTATAAATTATCCCTTCCTTCTTCAAAACCTCTAAGGATTTAAGTTGTAGTTTACCCCTTTCTTTAAATAAAAGTTCTTTATATGTGATCACCTCCATCTTTTGTTCTATACTTATGTTTTCTATTGCATGTCTGGGATTTGCCCAAATAGGTATTTTATAATCCAATTTATATTGATATTTCTTCCAGACTCTCAACAAGGCATTTCTAAGCATTTGACTTTTAAAAACTTTATCCACTTTCTTTTCATACAATAAATAAGCATGCCATCCATAAAGTAAATCATGTCCTTCTAGATTCAAAATTCTATCCTCTGTTAAATTAAACCAATCACTAATCTGAACTAATACCGAGGCTTCATAGTATAATCTTAAATTTGGCATTTTTAAACCGCCTCTCTCCCGAGTATCTTGTATAATTTTTAATTTAACTCTGGGTTTTTTACCTGACCATATAAAAGTATTAAGACCTTTTTGCCATTCCCTCAGTTGTTCATCCTTCTTCAGCACCGGTATCATTTGGAACAAAAATAAAAACTTAGGTAATACATTCATTTTAATTGCTGCTATTCTACCTAATAAAGATAATTGTAACTTTTTCCAATCCTCCATTTCTTTCTGCACCTTTCGCCATAAGACTTCATAATTGTTTTTAAATAACTTTGTATTTGACCCAGCAATAAACACACCCAAATATTTAACTTTTTTAAGTATTTCAAATCCTGATATTTGTTGAAGCTCTTCTCTTTGATTGAAAGACATATTTTTAGTCACTATCTTGGTCTTATGTTGATTTATTTTAAATCCCGAAACTTTACCATATTGTTCTATCAGTTCCAACATATATGAGACTGTATCTGTAGGTTGCGTTAGTGTAACAACTAAATCATCTGCAAAAGCCCTCAACCTATAATCTTGCTGTCGAATCACTATTCCTTTTAATTCTTTAGATTCACGTATCTTTTTCAACAAGATTTCTAAGGATAAAACAAACAATAAGGGAGACAATGGGCAACCCTGCCGCGTTCCCTTTTCTATCTTGAAACTATCCGTTAAACTTCCATTAATAATTATTTGTGCATTTTGTTCCCTATATATTGCTTTAATTGAGCTCATAAATTGCTCCCCAAATTGCATATTATCTATTATTTTGAATAAAAATTGCCAATTCAATCTGTCAAAAGCTTTCTCTGCATCCAAAAAGAAAAAAGCTGCGGGAATCTGATTATTTTTCTCCAAATATTCAACCAAATTTATTATTTGTCTCAAGTTATATTTCATATATCTCCCCTTTATAAACCCTGATTGAATATCCAATGCAATCTTGAGCTGCATCAAGAGAGGAATAAAGTTGAGGTCATGGGGCGTGATAATCTCACTCTACACTGCACTGGTCAGATCACGGCTTGAATATTGTGTCATTTTGGTTGCCCAAGAACAAAGATATTGAGGAGGTAGAGAAAAGCCGCAGTCAGTCAGGGATGTGGAGGCTAAATCTTAGGAAGAATGATTTTAAAAACTCAGTACATTTAGCCTAAAGAAGAGAAGGCTAAGGGGAGACATGAAAGCGGTCTTCCAGTATTTGAAAAGTTGTCACATAGAAGGAAATATGGATTTATTTTCTCTAGTCTAGTGCCTGATGGCCGGACAATAATCAATAGACAAAAGCTTTATTTTAAGAAAGAGGTTCAGACTGAAGGAGTAATTTCCTGAGTTTCAAAGCCATGGAACAGCCAGCGTCCTGTACTTCTGGGTACTCATCACTGGAGGTTTTTCAAATAAAGGTTGGACAATCATTTGTCTGGGATAATCTGAGGACTCCTGCCTTTGGAGAAGAGGTTGGACTAGAGGACTTCCAAAATCTCTTCCAAACCTTATGATTCTATGATCCTCCATGATATCAAGCCAGATGGGTTGCTAATATTCAGTAGCTAATCCACATTTTAGGCCAGTGGTTGTAATGAAACAGTTCTTGTATAATTTCATTGTTTTATGTTATATGATATGATGGGCTAAGCTAAAAGGGAGGTTGCAAATCTCAAAAATCTCTTTTTCATTCATTGGAAATTATTTTTTTCTTTGTAGGATGTATTGTTTGGTATTTTCCCATATTTCAGCCATTGTAAACAGACACTATCATTTCCACAATCTTATACCTTCACTTCCAATGCTTTTTTTAAAAAAAAAAAAACCTCTGAAGACCAACACTGTTGTCTTTGAACAAGCCATCCTAGCAGTACTGAAGCCAAGGAGTAAAAAAAATACTGTCCTCCTTGAGCTGCTACAGTTCCTGCAATAAAAAAATTAATAATTAAAAATTAAACTTTGCTATGTCTCCAGAAATTAGTGAAATAAAATTATTTGCTTCCCTCATACCTACCCATATTTTTTCTTTGTATTGTGGCCAGTTGTCTGCTTGTATGCACAGTCACACAATAGCTCTTCCCCATTATTTATTTATATCTCACTTTTATTATTTTTTTTAATAAATAACTTAAGGCAGTGATGCATAATACTTCTTCCTCCTCCTATTTTCCCCATAACAACAACCTTGTAAAGTGGTTTAGGCTGAGAAAGAGTGCCTGGCCTAAAGTCATCCAGCTGGTTTTCATATCTAAGGTGGGACTAGAACACGAATGTCAAACTCACGGCATCACGTTGCCATCGTGACGTTTCACGATGTTTTTTCCCTTCACGGAGCTAGGTTGAGCGTGGCCTGTGTGTGATGCATCCTGCCCACAGGACACTAGTTTCACACCCCTGGACTAGAACTCTCACTCACCTGGTTTCCAGCCTGGTGTCCATTGCCAGAAGGCAGGGGTGAATACTGAATCTTTCTCCATGAATAATCTGAGGTTTAGGACCCTAGAAGGCACAGTGAGGAAAATGGACTGCATATTGTTTAAAAATTCCAGAACTACAGCATTAAAACAAAGGAATAAAAATAAACCAGCCCTAAACCAGAAATAAACTGTCTCAGCTCTTGAACTGAAAATGACACAATCTTAGAAATTCAAAACTGCTTTGAAATTAGTATGCAATCCTCATAGAGAAGTGCCAACCAAGTATTAGAAGTCACTTTGTATGCCTTCAATGTTATCATCGTTTTTTTTTTTTTTATGGTCTCATTTGGTCAAGAGGCAGAGGGAAGGGAAGCTAGAAGGCAGCTGAGGAGAGGAATTATAGTACGGGATATGAGGAGTGGCCCAATACAGTTTTTTTAAAAAGCCACTATACCATCATCATGTAGATTTAGATATTTGGTTCCCTTCTAACACGAAAACCTGAACTTAAAAGATTAGTACACCAACAGTTTTGTCCCTTGAGATAAATATTTCTAGGCCAGAAACTCAGAATAATAAATGAGTAGAAGTACCTTCTATGAAACTCTCCATATATTGGGAGGGAATATAATACAAATACGAACAACTAGTCCTCCTTTTACCCCTGACCTGACATCAAACCATCCCATAATACAGAACCAGATCAATAGGGAAACAAGGCAGAGGTGGGTTCCAGCAGGTTCTAACCAGTTCTGGAGAACCAGTAGTGGAAATTTTGAGTAGTTCGGAGAATCGGTAGTAAGAATTCTGACTGGCCCCACCCCCATCTATTCTCTGCCTCCCAAGTCCCAGCTGATCAGGAGGAAATGGAGATTTTGCAGTAACCTTCCCCTGCCACACCCACCAAGCCATGCCCACCAAGCCATGCCACGCCCACCAAGCCACACCCACAGAACCAGTAGTAAAAAATTTTGAAACCCACCACTGAAACAAGGGCAGCCCTTCCCCCCCTCCCCACCCCCCAACTTTTTAATTTTGATGGGCAACAATGTATAGCCCAGGAAAACTCAGCAGGCATAATTACATAGCAAACTTCTCATGCAGAAGAAAGGCTCTGATATAATTTTCTGGTTTTCATGCTTTGGATTTCAAAAAGTTCACAGGTAGACACTCGGGTATATGCCAGAGTAGATTTGCAAAATTAATGTGCTGCACTCCCCTTTCTCGCAGCTCTTTCCTAGCTCACCCAGACATCTGTGGGTCAGCTCCCAGGAGATCTGTGACTTAGGTAGCGTTGCAGTCTTGTTAATGTGTGTTCGGTAGGGAAGAGCTGGAGGCTCTCCGTGGGTCTTTAAGCATAGTTTTCCACCATAATGTTTCCCAGCTGTTGTGCTGCACTCCTCCTGGTGAAATAGGCTTCAGACCTGGGCGATTCCAATGTGCTGGTTGAGAGTTTATGAGTTTCACAAATTGCCCAACTCATCAAGAGCTGCTGGACTACTTGACTGCCTGGGGAGTCCATGCTTTCCCACATTATGTGCCTGACACACTTTCCTGCTACAAGGTGGCATTTTCTTGGATAGATGGCTAATAAAGAAAGTGTGAATCCAGGGCATCCCCCACGTGTGTCATTATCAAAAATCTGTTTCAGGTAAGCTAGTTTTTGCTGGCTTTGAGCCTGAACATAAATGAGAAATGCTTAAGGCAGCTTTGCTGAAAATATATATATATATCTATATCGTGCATCCAGGCTTCTGCTGAGACACAAGCTTGGGCAAACTCAATCACAACCTTTTTTCCTTCTCGTGTGATCCCAAAATAAGGCAGTTCATTGCTAGTGTAAGAACTGTGGTCTGCTTTACCCTTGCACCCTGACTGAAGGTTTCTTGCGCTATGGGAAGCTGTAAATAGCCCAAATTCCAGCTTTTTACAACCCTATAAAAAATAGCAGGCCAAACTTGGGATTTTCTCCAGCTGCTTGTTTTGCCTACTTTTAAAACAGTAGTTGAAGCATCTCCCACCTTCAAAGGAACTTTTCCACCTTTTACACTGAGGATTCTTCTGTGTACAGTAAAATGTTCTGGGCTGTTTTCTAAAGTGCAAAATGAAAATGAAGTCCAGAGTCATTGGGGAGTATGAGGCTACATTGAATGAATGAATGAATGAATGCCCAAAGAAGATCTTTATTTAACTTCACTCTTCACTTCATTCTTGTATCCATGTCATTGTTTTTCATCCACTGAAACCAGTGTGTGGTATTTCCTCCTAGCATAGCCTGTTATGTGTATTTACTTAACAGAATAAAGAGAATTGGAAGGGACCTTGGAGGTCTTCTAGTGCAACCCTCTACTCAAGCTGGAGACTCTATACCTGTGATGGCGAACCTATGATACACTTGCCCAAAGTGGCACGTGAAGCCATGTCGCCTGGCACATGCACACTTGCCTGTTTGTCTTCCGGGTTTCTGGCATGCGTGCATGCATGTGCGACAATCAGCTGCCCTTTGCATGCGTGGCAGTGCCAAAAACCAGTGTGTGCATGCATGCCGATCAGCTGATTTTCGGATGCGCATGCGCACCAGAACCAGGGCTGTGGAATCGGGAGATAAATGTTCCAACTCCGACTCCTCAGTTTTTTGTACTTCCGACTCAGACTCCAGGTACCCAAAATTTCCTCCGACTCCGACTCCAACTCTGACTCCATAGCATTGACCAGAACCCAGATGTTCGGCTTTCCAAAGCACAATCCCTGCACACGCACAACAGTGCCGAAAACTGGCCTGCGCATCAGGCGCGCATTCCCACTAGAACCAGAAGTTCAGCTTTTCCAGAGCATGGCCCTGATGAGCGTGCGCAACATTTCCGTACGATCTGTTCGGCATTGAGTACCAAAAAGGTTCGCCATCACTGCCCTATACTATTTCAGACAAATGGTTGTCCAATTTCCTATTAAAAACCTCCAGTTTTGGAGCACTTACAATTTCTAGAAGCAAGTCTTTCCACTAATTCATTGTTCTAACTGTCAGAAAATTTCTCCATAGTTCTAGGTTGGTTCTCTCCTTCTTCATCTCTTCTTCTTCTCTACTTCTTGTTGAGGAATGCATTAAGATTATAAAGCAGGAGAGGCCAGGGATTGAGCAGGCTTTATTTTTTGCTAAGGGAGTGTCAAGTATTGCAAATCTTCATATGCCCAGTGTAGAATAGATTCCAAATAAACCAGGAAACCAAACCATAGTTGCCCTGGTATTGAAGAGCAACTGAGCATGTTTCTTAGGGCAACAGGCACAGCATACATCAGAGATGTCTACTAAACAAGAGGACGAGAAGTCCTCAACAACCATTAGTTTAGTGACTGTTCAAAGTTACAACAGCCCTGGAAAAAGTGACATACCACTGGTCCTCACACTTACAACCATTGTAGCATCCCCACAGTCCCCACGTGATCAAAACTCAAAGATTCGGCAGCCAAGAAGATTGCAGCATCCAGAGATCCTGTGATTGCCACTTACAATCTTCCCAGGTTCCACAAGCAAAGTTAACGGGGGATTTGCTTAACAGCTGCACAATTCACTTAACAAACTGCAGTTGATTCAGTTAACCACCATAGCAAAACTGGTAGCAAAATCGGGTGGAACTCACTTAATGAATGTCTTGCTTAGCAAAGGAAATTCTGGTCCCAATTATTGCTGTAAGTTGAAGACTACCTGTATCAGTGGTGGGTTCCTTCCAGTTTGGCCCGGTTCTCTAAGCTGGTAGCGGTGATGATATGACCTCACCGAACCGGTTCTCCCCCACACACACACACACACATGCTCCTACCCACCCCCCGCATTATTCTTACCTTTTATTTGGCCCCACCCCTAATCTATTGCTGCCTCCTGAGTCCCAGTTGATGGCTAGAGGGAAAAAACTGTCTAAACTCTTGGCGTGGGGCTTCAAAGAGCTGCCCTACAGCTGAGGACCCAGTTTGTGGGGACAATAAGCTGACTTTGTATAAAACAGAACACCGCTTGGGGGTGTTCTTAGTCCTACTAAGCAGGTATATACAAAAGTATGAAGGCTATTGCTTAATGCATTGTAAGCCGCCCTGAGTCTCTGGAGAAGGGCGGCATATATAAATCGAACTAATAAATAAATACACTTGGTTCACTCCATGGGAAGATGTTCTAAGGCCGTAATTTATGCTAGAGGTTACCCAACTAAGTGTTAAGTGATGTGATAATTTTTGTATATCTCATTTTTTCTACGTGTTTCACTTTTCTTCTTTATACTGTAACTGCTATTCTAATAGCAAATCCTTCATAGAAGTTATTGCATTACATTCTTGATTAAATTATCTTTCCATTGATATATAATTTTATGGTACTACTCCAAAACAAAGTGGTGTTAGTAGCTAGTTTTAGAAAATACACTTTTTTCCCAAAAGGTTTCCACAATTTTGGCCACTACTATAATTGCCCATATGCCTGCCCTCTCTCACTCAAATCCCTGTTGCTAAACAAGCCTGTTGAATGCCATTATTGTTCGGTATCAATTCAGCACATTATAGCTGGTGAAGCTCCTTGGCACAGCTGGATGTTGCTGGCCATTAGAGCAGAGGAAAAGCTATCTTTTGGGGGAAAAGTTATCTACTACTGTTTAATTTCTAATTGAGCAATGCTTGATAAGATTCCAAGGAATCCCAGGAGCCCTGAGAGCAACAGCCTAAGAAAAAAAAATCACTGCATTAGAGAAAACAAACTTGAAACCAATACAGTTTGAAACTAAATAGTTTCTGATTATGGAATAGGTCCTTATTTGTGCATGTACTAAGCCTGGGATTGCGATCCTATGGCACACGTGGCACACAGAGCCATCTTTACGGGCATATGAGCTTTTGCCCAACTCACCTGCAGCTGCGTATGTGTGTACGCCCCAGCTGGAGTTTGGGCCTCCAGTGCGCATGCACGCAATTCCGGAGACCCAGCTGGTCTTTGGAGCTCTCCTGTGCATGCATGTGCGAGTACCTACACGCAGCACGCGCATGCACAGATGGCCTTCATGCTCATGCACTGCGTGCGTGAAAGCCATGCATATGCACAGATGGTGCAATTACATGCGCAGCGCATGGAGGAAGCCACGTGAAAGCCACATGCATGCACAGATGGTGCGATTGCCCAGGGGGAGTTGCACGTAATCAAAATACCTGTTCACGCGTGTACTATGCATGTACCTGTTTGGCACTTGGTGAGTAAAAGGTTCGCCACCACTCTACTAAGCAAGCTACGGTATAAATGAATGCAAGCAAACGACTTTGTTCACTTATTTATAAGATTCCATTTGAACTAGAATATTCTGTATTATTGCATTAAAGGGTTTACTAAATCCTGATTTTATTTTCAGTATTTGTTTTTTTTTCCACACACACACCCCCCATCATTAAAAGCTAAAAGCAGCCAGTCTTGTTTATGAGCTGAATGATCTGTCATACATAGCATTAAAGAATTCTGATTGAGGGGCTGATATGTAAATGGAATTATTGCGCCCAAATGTTATAGTAAAATAAAGAAAGTGATGTACCACAATATGCATCTGCTCCGACAGTATCATTTCAGACATAACTCCACCCACTTTTAAATAGCTACTAGAATTCATCTTGTTGCTTTCAGTAGCTTTACAACCCATCATGTTTCTGCCTCATTGACTGCAATCACATCTCCATCAGTATTTATTAAGCTGAGCATTCAACCACCATTTTTTGAGACGGAGGACTCAGCGATAGTCTCAGTTTTTGTTGGATGCCACTTGACATCTTAAGAAATGACTGCACAACAAGAAGAGTGATTGTATAGCCTGGTTTAAAAACATATATGGAAGGACTTTGTAACGCTATCTCACAGGTGTCAAACCCAATTTCACTGAGGGTTTTGTTTGACCTCGGGGGGCCGGATGGGCATGGCCAGGGTGGGCATGGCCACTTTGACATCACTCATGTCGGGGGTGCATGTTGAGGCCTGAGCGCTGTGCCAGCAAAAATGGAGCTTGGGAAGGCTTTGCGCGGCCCTCCCGAGCTCCATTTTCACTGGCAGAGGGCTGCAGAAGGCCGTTACAGCCAAAAAGGAGCTTGAGAGGGCCTCATGCAGCTCTCCTGACCTCTGTTTTTGCTGGCAGAGGCACCACCTCGTGGGCCAGATCCCTCAGGTTGAATCCAGCCTGCAGGCCTTGAGTTTGATACCCCTGGGGCCTATCGGAAGCCATTTATAAGAATGTGTGCCATTAAGTTGCTCAAGAATAAAAAAGATACAATCCCTTTTGGATCCATCAATTTAATCAAATGTTAACTTCAGTGAAGTATAAAACGCCCAATTATCTCAGGATATAATGTCCACAATAAAGTAGCTACTTCATTTCTTAACTAACTGCTTCTTGGTCAGGGGATAGAGTAAAGCAATTGTTTGAAGATTTCACTGACTGTAAATTCTAAACTGTAAACCTACATCTGACTTGGAAACTGATTTTATACCCATCACTGAGATGTTTCTGTGGTCAGTTTCTGTTTCAACTTAGTATGCAGATAGTGTTCTCAAATTAATTAAAGGTTGGAATTGAGAATGATGAACTTCTGGGGGGATTTTCCAAGCAGACCTATGCTTCAAAAGCTGGGAAGTGGGAGAGTTTGTGTTGTTATTTTTCTCCTGCTTCACAAGTCATCTTGAAGAATGAAGGCAGTTTGTCCTGCTGAATTAGAACCTGACCTTTCAGTTTTTTACCCACATCACATTTTCATTCCCCAGTTGTCCACCTTATTTATCTCCATCTTTCCACCCTGGTAAAATAGCTTGTCAGACACACTGCTTATACCCTTTTGTGACCATGCCAGAGGTGGATTCTGCTTACCTTTACTATCAGTTTGCAACGGGATCGCATGCACAGATCACCGATGATGACATCTGGGGTGGTGGGTGGAGCCTCCCACCAGTTTTACTACCAGTTCTTGCAAACCAGTTCAAACCGGGGGCAACCCACCACTGGACCACGCATATAGAGCCGATGTGTGTGTGAATTTGTCAGAGTTGTGCATACAAGAACTTATCCACTTTAAATTTGCTGCTCCATTGTGTAGACGTTTACTTAAAATTAAATGCCATAATGTTCAATGAGATGCAAGACTTTAAAGAATATTGTATATTTGCTATAGCCTCCATGCACATGTTTCCCTCTCTTTTAGAGTTTATTGGAGGGCTTCTGATATTCCTCAAGGTAGCATATTTGCCCTGTCGTGCAACAGATGGGTTACTTTTTTCTGCTTTTATTCAAAGTGCAACTCATTTGTAACCTTTACCTCTGCGTGAATAAGGGCAGGCTGTGTTTTGTTATGATTTGATAGTTTTCCAAGAGGTCTCTATTATCTCAGTGTGCCATGTTGTGAGCAGATTCAATTCAGTTTTAGCAGATATTAAAAGAGCCTTTTTTGCACATTTGGCAGTGGCTGCTTTTTCTTGTAACATTTAACCATAAAGGCAACTCCTGAGTTGTTAATCAGAAAGAGCCAACATCAAGATCTCAAACAATTTTCCAAGACAAAGGTTCTTCTGTTTCAGCTAAGGAAGTACGTTTCAATCAGCCAAAATTACTCAGCTTCATCAGCTCTGTAGCTGATTTCTACCACCAGAGGGAGAGCTACAAACTCTTGATGAAGAGGCTCTGTCTCAATGGGCAATTGAGTCTTAGAAGAGCTTTGATGACCAAGTAAAAGCTTCTGTCAGAGAGGACAAAAAGATTGTGAAACAAGTTTGCCATATACATCGAGCTGGTTGGAGAGGCTAGTTCTTTCAGAAGGTCTTCTAATGAACTCCTTCAGTTTTTTGATTCTTGGACAAATCAACTCAAGAGTTCTCACTTGAGGTGCACATGACCAGGCTCAAATTTTTCTCTTTGGTCATATTATACAAAGTTCCACCTCTCTGCAAAAGGCTCTAATGTGGAAAAGGTGTTAGGAAAGAGAAGAAGAGGCAACCAGCAGCAAGAACTCAGTTACAGTGGCAAAGGGTATTAGAAGACCTGAAAAATCAGATTAGAGGTAGATCACCATAGCACTAGCAATAGCACTTAGACTTATATACCGCTTTACAGCGCTTTTACAGCCCTCTCTAAGTGGTTTACAGATCAGCATATTGCCCCCAACAATTTGGGTCCTCATTTTACCCACCTCAGAAGGATAGAAGGCTGAGTCAGCCTTGAGCCTGGTGAGATTTGAACAGCCAAATTGCAGGCAGCTGGTAGGCAGCAGAAGTAGCCTGCAGTACTGTACTCTAACCACTGTGCTACCACGGCTCATGGAGAAAATCTATCTATGTGATCTATAGAAGTCGAAAGTGAATGATGGTGCATAATCAATTAATTAATACACTGATGTGTATATTATCAATACATTGTACCACCAGTGGCAACACCTAATTGACATTCACTAGTACATGGTCATATCTGGTCATATCTGGTGAATTCTTGGATAAGGGACTACCATAAAATCTCAGAGCGATAGGCTAGATTGAGAAGTGAGAAACCTTCCCAAAGGAAAGGAATAGCAAACCACTTGCATATGTTTACCAAGAAAACCAGGACTGAGCTGCCTTTTATATCAACCCAAGTGAGCCTGAAGAACTGCAATAATCTGAATTATAGTTACTTTAAATTATTAAAGCCTCCTTGTGTGTCCTAAGACACAATACTGCAGAGCTGAGTATTAAAACTTTATTGCTGATAGGTTAGTTTATGATGTGCAGGAATTACATCAAACATCTTATGAATTCTACCTGCTTTTTCATTAATGTGTATAGCTTTTTAAGAGTATACTTTTTTGCTTATTATTTCCATGTGAAAAGTGAATGTTGTATTCGGTCACAATGGTTTATGGCTTAGCATGATGGATGAGCCCAGTCATTGTGGCTTATTCAAAAATGCTGTTTTAAATCATGGTTTAGTGCATTGTATGACCCATCCATGTGCAGACAGTGTTTAATTGACATCTGAAGCAATGTGGTCAGAATTTTCCCATTAATTTACTGCAACTATGATCTGTCTTTTAAGAACATTACTTTCATTTCATGGCTGTGCCTCTGAAGCTTCCAGATCAGATGCTATTAGAAAAAAACAGTTCTCTGTCTAACTTACTTGGCTCTCCAAATAAAAGAGTGGAACAATCCTCATTTGTTCCTTCAGGTTGCTGACATACCAAAAAGAAGAAAAGTACTTAATTTAACTTTGGAGAGTAATATTTGGGGATGAAATTAGTTCTCAACTTGTAGTCCATGGACCCCTGGACAGGCCACAATGGCACAGGGTGTCAAGGTTTGAAGAAATGTTATGATTTAAATCTTGAGTTAAGTCTTAGGCAGGTCCATGGTCACAAAAAGTATTTAAATAGTCCTCACGGTTGAACTATTGCAACACGCTCTACATGGGGCTACCCTTGAAAAATGTTTGGAGACTACAGTTGGTCCAGAATGCAGCCATGCAAGTTATAGTGGGTGCACCTAGATACACCCACATTACACCAATTCTCCGTGAGCTGCACTGGCTCCCTATTGGTCTCCGGGTGCAATTCAAGGTGTTGGTTATTACCTTTAAAGCCCTACATGGCTCAGGGCCAGGCTATCTTTGAGACCGCCTTCTACCACATAGCTCCCAGTGACTGGTAAGATTCCACAGAGTCGGTTTCCTCCGGGTCCCGTCAGCTAAACAATGTCAGCTGGGAGGCCTGCGGGGGAAGGCCTTCTCTGTGGGCTGCCCCAGCTCTCTGGAACCAATTACCTCCTGAAGCCCAGACAGCCCCCACCCTATTGGCCTTCCGGAAAGCGGTGAAGACCTAGCTCTTCTGGCAGGCCTGGGGCCGTGGATCTCGTTATAGTGATCTTGCGAGACCCGGCCACAAATTGGAGTGTATGTGTTTTAATGTTTTAATGTCATCTTTTAACTGTTGTATGGGATATTGTTGCATTGTTTTATTTTTTGTTGTAAGCCACATCCCTTGGGAGTGGGCGGCATAGAAATGCGACTAAATAAATAAATAAATAAATAAATAAATAAAATGGGTCCGTGGTGAAGAAAAAGTTGAGAACCACTGAGTTACTGCATTCTTAATTAATTTCTGATGAAAAAAGAATCTACAGTTGTCACCCTACCTGTAGTTACAAGGAAAAATAGATATCTGAGGAGCTACAGTATATTAACTCTTATGCAAGATATGGCATGGGCTTCTTTTCTTTCTTTGATTTCACCCATTTTGATTACCCTATTGTGAAACCTCAAGGTGTATATACAAGGTCCCCATATTTTCTCTCAGCTAGCCTTCCTTAGCTCTGAAATGTGAACATATTATCCTGTCCCTCCTGCTATGACTGGGCTTGGATAAGAATTACTATGCAGGGAAAGAGATTAATCTATTGGCCTGGTAAACTCTGTGTAATAGAATGTGACATATTAGATTTTCTCTTCATTCTTTCTTTTATTTCATGACTACTCTGGGATAGTCCAAATGAGAAGTCCAAGGATTCAGGTCTACACAGTGTGAGAGAAATTTCTAGGTAAGATTCCTTAGGTATTCACATTAAGGAATTCTGTTATTATTCCCCTTTCAAATCCTGCTTTTCTGCCCCCTGTTGGAGGGATGGTGACAGTGTTCCTCAGAGGGATGAGCCAAGAATTCCAGAAGTGTATGCCGAAAGTATATTATCCCAGCAAGAACCCCCCCCCCACACACACACACACACAAGTCATAAAGTTTGTCCCAGCTTCTAAGACAAAGGAAGCAGGGACTTGTATCAGTATTGGAAGTTGCTGGGGGTTCACTAAATCATCGCTTTAGTGATAACAGCAGTAGTATTATTTCATACTACATTGGAGAAAGCTGTGGTGAACCAAGTATTATACCAAGAAAACCTCCTGGATGGTACAGCAAGCAGCCTTTGAACCAACAATTAAGATATTGACATGGTGGACAGCTTTTGCCTTTTAGGATAAACCAGTAGTCAAGAAATACGCTGCAGATTAGTACTTGGTGTCAACAAAGAAAAAGATATTTGGATGGAATGAAGTGCTATATATATAAAGATGGATTTTTTTATTTATCAAATTTAGACCACCCATCAAAATTGTGCAGGTAATGGTATTCCCTATGACATTGTACGGCATTGAAAGTTAGAATTTGAAGAAATAGGATAGAAGGAGTATTCTTTCACATTTTGGTATTTGAAAAGATTCCTGAACATCCCAAACAAATGGATCGGAGAACAAATCCAGAGTTTTCACTTGAGGCACAAATGATCAGGCTCAAATTATCATAATTTAGATCCAAAACTTCATTTATACTGCTGGGAAAGAGGGAAGGAAAAAGAGGAAGAGCAAGATAGACTTGATCATAACAACAGCGGGTAACACTGTTGGAACACTTGAAAGACTAGATGGGGGACAGATCATCCTGGAGAAAATCTATGTGGTCGCTAAAAACTGACACCACCCTGATGGCATATCATCATCTTCATCTTCATCATCTTAAGAGTTCACAAAACATGGAATGATTCATTGCTCTGATGTCCAACCAGCAATCCCTTCACGTTCCTCCAAGACTTTCAAATTGCAGTTAGCAGGAGAAGCTTGTCTATTCACTTATCTGTAATGAGCTATTGAAGAAAGATTAATACATATGAGGTTGCATTCTTGGTATAAGGATATTTACTGTCAATCACTCAAATCACAGATTCTTACCTGCAGTACAATGTGCATTATTATGCATGAGAATCACTCATAGATCATTGGAATTCAATAAAGAATTTGAAGACATGGGATTAAAATATAGGAGATTAGTTCCTGGAAAGTTGGAGATTAGTTCAGGGATGATTTACAATAGGAGGCTGGTTAATATAGGTTTTAATTCACCCCTAAATGACTTAAGTTGAACCAACTCTTTAAAGGCTTATTTATTCCATTTTCTTTTATCATGATTTGAATTCTGTGAATTTCTATAGGCTTCACCTGTGTTTCATTGTTGTTTTTTTAAGCTTGTGATTGTAAAATGCTTTGTTTCAGAAATTAGGGATCTCTGGCCTGACCTTATTATTTCTCATGTCGAACCAAGAACTGAAATCAGTCCCAAGTCAAGAAATCCACACACGCTACTGACAAAAACATAGTCAAGGCAAGAAATATGCTGGAACAATGTGACATTTGCTGAGACGGCAGCATCTATAGAAAGATTCAAACAGCAAGGCATTTCACAGATTTAATGAATTTCATAGTATCCAGGTTATCACAGCAAAACTTAGGGAACAGAACATTCACAAACACTGTTTCAGGGTCTGAGCAAGCTGAAGCAGAGGGTTTTATGCCAGGAGCTCCTGGTCTCTACCAAAGCACAGCTCCTCAGATTGGGTGCATTAAACTCCTCTGCAGTGTCAGCCTGCTCTTGAGTAGACCACTGTCCACAAGGTGTTCGGCCAAGCATCCTTCTCAGTCTCTCTGTGCTCTATGCTGACATCCCTGTTGGGGAGCTGAAGGCTGTTTGCTGAATTCAATAATACAATATTGGGAGCACCAGAGCATGCCAGACTTTCAGAGCTAGGTTCACTCCTTAGAAGTAGACACTTCATTTTTTTATTGAATACCAATTTTTGCTTTACTTTCAAAGATCTAAACCAGGGGTGTCAAAATGCCGGCCCACAGGCCGGATGCGTCACGCGCAGGCCACGCTCACCCCAGCTCCGCAAAGCATCGTGATACGATAATGTGACGCCACAAGTGGAAATTTTGAGTAGTTCGGAGAACCTGTAGTAAAAATTCTGACTGGCCCCACCCCCATCTATTCTCTGCCTCCCGAGTCCCAGCTGATTGGGAGGAAATGGGAATTTTGCAGTAACTTTCTCCTGGATTGGGGAGGGAATGGAGATTTTACAGTATCCTTCCCCTGCCATGCCCACCAAGCCACGTCTAACAAGCCACACCCACAGAACTGGTAGTAAAAAAAATTGAAACCCACCACTGCAGCAGGGGTGTAAAACGTGTGGCCCACAGGCCAGATGGGTAACACACTTGCTATGCCCACGCCCAGTTTAGTGAAAGGGGGAAAGTCATGATATGCCACATGACGATGTGACACCCTTTGGCTACAGCTTTCTTCTCCATGTTTTATTTAATTGGGTATGCCCCTTTGAGGACAGTTGCTAAATGGTAGTTTTAATATTAAATAAAATAACTTAATATGCTCTCTTTGCCATTTTTACTCTTACCCGGGCCTGCTGTGTTTCATTAGCCCAGGCATCCATCTTCTTCTCTATGTCTTTATAAATTGTTTCTTTGCTTTAATTAAGGTGTAAGAGTTTCTCTTACCTCCCTTTGGATTTTCGAATCTATTTTAACCTGTCTGCCATGTAAAGAATCTTGCTGTTGCAAAAGGTTGGGCTAGATGGTCCTTGATGGACCATTTGTTTTATCTTGGCTCCTTGCCCTAAGCAGGCAGCTTCTGATATTTGCTAGCAGCTGCTTTGTGATGCCACCAGCATTGTCAGCTAGCGAGGGATTGCTGAACACAGCTGTCAGACACTGGAGTTACCCAGCTAACTTTCACACCCAACAGCTGTGATGGGATTAAATAAACCACCAGATATTGATATAGATTTAGCATATATGGCAGAGAGAAGAACAAAAAGGGAGATTTGTTTAAAGCAATAAGAGAAGGGAATCGTGCCAGAACAAGGAAATCAGACAAAATTTCCAAGTTCTGGGTTTTGTGACCAAGAATTACCATGCTGGAAGATGGGGGCAGTAGGACATAAAGTAGAAGATCATAATGGACATGGGGGTTGAGTGGGTTTTGTTTGGTTTTACTTGCCCTCCATTATGTGCCTATTCTAGAAGTTTCAGTACAGTTTTCAGGTTTAAAAAAAAATAGAGTAACAGAAAACCAGCATTTTTAAAAACAAAAAAAGCAGAGGGATTTTAAAAATTCAAACCAAGGTTCATCCATTTTTAAAAACAAAAAGATTTGCACGTTGATATTGTAAGAACAATAAATGGCAGGATACATGGATCTCTCAAGGAAAAGAATTCCACATTCTGATCCTTAACAGATGATGGATGTTTCCAGACAGATGGCCCTTGGCTCTTACTATTTTAAAAAAAAAAGGATTGTTTGGCTATTCCCATTTTTCTCCTTTGTAAAATGCATCTTTGTACATGCTAAGGAAAAGCACAGCACTACTGGGAAGTAGTGTAGATAGGTTATAAGATGAAAAGGTTTCCTCTTGTAACAATGCATAAACAAAAAAAGCAATTTCAAAATAGCCTCAATTGGAAACACCTTAAATTATTTTATGCAAAAAAAGGATTGAAATAACAATACAATATGTAGATGAGCACTGAACTATTATGAATAGACAGAATGGCACCGAAAGAAACAATCTTTTAAGTGCTAAGCTTTTAAAGATAATAAGACTAGTCAGAAACTACCAGCGGCCAGTGAACGTACCCAATCTCTTCCAAGTTTATTTACTTCAGAGGTTAATTTTTAGTATACAAATGTATTCTCGCTTTGCTAAGAATTAAAACAATCATGATAAATATAACTCTATTATTGCCTTGAGAAAGTAATCATCGTCATTAGTATCACACAATACAGCAGTGAATTTGGGTTTTGAGGGAAAGGCCAACTCAACCTATGTTACATGGAGAGAATGACGAATTATCTTCCTGACGAACTCTAACTGATAAACATTTGTAATTTTAGAAAATTAACAAGTAAAAAGGAAATGTTAGCAAATGTTGTGAAAACTTAAGATTTTAAAGAAAATCACTCAAATCAACCATACACCTTGTGAATGTAACTGATGCTGCAGTTAATCAATTTTTAGCAGAGAGTTTAATTTTTTTTAAAGGGTGGGGGGGCAATTGGTGCTTACAACCTATACATTAGTTACAATTTTGTCTCAGTGAACAGGATTTTCTACTGTTCAACAATATCTCTGTAATCATTGAATGCATTGAAAGCAGATCTCCCCATTGAAATGAATTCAGGTCAAGAAGCAAGTTGGGGTCACAACTGAAGAAGAGTAAATTACCTGGCTTCATTTTATTCCTCTAGAGCAGGGATTCTTCAATATTGGGTGTGTGTGTGTGATAGTTTGGGAATAAACATGGGAATAATGGAACAATTTGTAATTGCTTGTTTGTGGGTCAAAAAACCAGTTTGGGAGATTCCTGGTGAGGTTCATAGGGAAGGAGATGTCCCTGCAGGAACTGGAATGGCATTGCTGCTGAGATCGGCAGCCAGATGGCAAATTCTGGTGAGTGCAATCCAGTAGTGGATTCCACTTACCTTCGCTACCAGTTCGGAACTGTGAGTGTGCACGTGCTCACTTCACTCACATGCGGTGCTTCTGCGCATGCTCAGAACCTTCTGCACATGCACAGAGGGTCCGTGATGATGTCTGGCGGGTGGGCAGAGCCTCCTGCCAGGGCGAACCAATAGAAACCCACCACTGGTGCAGTGTCTCCAGAAAAAGAAAAAATGAGATTGCCCACTTGTACTCCAGACAGCTGCTCCTGGTGAGCAGACTGCAAAACCTGAAGTTTTTGTAGTTAGATTGTTAGTTGAGTGGCTGGGGATCAAGAGATTTCAATCAAGCTCACTTCTGTGATGCTGCTTTATTTCTTAGCCAGCTTCAGATGAAACTAATTTACAACTAAAAAAAAGATATTCTGAGTGGCAGCATAAGAAAATGCCAAGTGGTGAGTTATTAATTTTTCTGGATTACAAATGAATAACAGGTAAAAAACCAGTGTTTTAAAGACTTACAAACTTACGGCATAAAGCTTACCAAGAGGCAGTGTAAGGAAGTTTAAAATGGATAAAGGCAGCAGTTATTTTTCAGGAAAAGTGCTTTTGGACAAGTTGGAATTAAATTAGACAAACGAACTAAACCTTTGTGGGTATGTTTTTTGTTTACTATAAAAGTGGGCAGGCAACTGGTAGGTTTTATAAATCAAAAGGTAAAGGTGACATGAGTCAAATTGCAACTATGGAGAAGTTGACTGCCATGCTATTGTAACCATGCAGTGCCACTTGAGATGAAAGTGTTAAGGGTACAGGAAGACAAAAGAGAAAAGAGTGGGGGGAGAGATTGCCTTTTCTTTCTTTTTTTTCTTGTTTGAAATGCTATCATTTTTGGATTATAATATAATGGCATCCACCTGAAAAGCAGCAGAGGAGAGAACTTCTAGAGGGAACCTGCAAAGAAAAGATATAATTTCTGAGAAAAATATTAAGAATATTTGTTTTTTTGACTGAAATTAAAACAGGGAAAAAATCCCATTTCAATGGGACAAATTGGAAACATTAGAAGTTTCAATTAAATTCTGTCCAGAAGGCAAGGGAGTTTCTAAATCAGGGATGTGAAACTGGTGGGATACGTCATGCACAGGCCATGCCCACCCCAGCTCTGCGAAGGGGGAAAACATTGCAATATATCACGTAATGGCAACATGATGCTGTGAATTTGATATCCGTGGTCTAAATCAACTCAAGAAAACATACATGTTTATTGCTTACTGGAAACTCCTTATATACTATTTATGTGAAACAAAAAAAAAATGAATTTATGATTTATGGTTTTTATGGACAAAATATATTATAGAAAAAAAGTTCAGTTATGTTGCAACCATAGAGTAAGAAGTAAATTTATAATTGTATTTATAACTGCTGTAAAGAATACCAGAAACAATTCCTTTTTATCTTTTTTCTTTCTTTTCTGTTTTCTTTTTCTTTCTCACATTTTTAACTTTCTCTTCAATTATTTTCTTTTTCTTCCTTTATTTTAGTTTGCATTAGGTTTTGTATTCCTTTTTTAAAATCTTTAATATAAAAAGATCCAGTTTGGGACAGCAAATGCTGAGATGCTTGTGTAAATCTAACAGGCTTTTAGGGTACAAGAGGGGAGTAATGACATTATTTAAGACCAGGGAAAGGCAAAACTGGGTCAAATAGTTTAAGAACCAGTAACTTTTCAAAAACATGTGCAGATGGAGAATAATTCTTAAAGCATCACAGCTGTCATTTGTAAGTGGGTTTCTCATGGTCTGCTCTTCCTCTTTTGAACTTCTCTGGTTCAAAAATGGGATCTTGTCTGGGAGCAGATAGCAAGATCTGAAGATCCTTTGTAAGCCTTTGGTGTGAAAAATATAAACACATTGCTCATATGCTTTTGAAAGTGACCAAAGAAGGAAGAAATCATTCTAGATAGAAACAGACTCGTGGTTGACCTCTAAATCTGGGGAAATGAGTTTTGCTTCCTACAGTATTTTAGCAAAAGGTTGACACATATATATTGGGAGCGATGCGACCAAATCCCTCAAGAAATAGAATCAAGCTAAATAATGCAAATAGATCCAGTGAGTACTGAGAATTATGCATCTTTTAATCTCCCCTTTCTTAGCATTCTTTCCTCTCCTTCCTAACAATTTCCTATGCATTTGTTTCCAGGATCCATTCCCCTGCTTTTTTGCTTCTTCTTCAATTCCTTTCCTTGCCCAGGCCTGTCTGGGTGTGGTGTAATCTATTTGTTTATAAGACTGATGGGTGGATTGCTACATGGTGGAATGGAGAGATTTTAATCCCTTTTGGATGGACTGTTTTGTCTTATCTGCCTTGCTGGCCACCCTGTCCATTTGTCTGCCTAGCAGGGAATCCACATCAATTTTACAAGCTTATAAAAACCATTGTCCCCCTCCGTAAAAGGGATTTTATTCAGAATGGTAGAAATAGTTGCTTATATACTCTTACTCTCTCCCTCTCTCTCTTCCATGACTCATTATAGGCAAAATTAGGTGCCATTATTCACAATCAGACCCATTCTTGGGCAGCCCAATGCTCTTCTGCCCTATATAATGCTCCACTACTCCATTTCCCTAATCCCCAGGGTAAAGCACTAAATGTCCTTTATGTAAATAAAGTAGCAAAGATTTTGATCTCATTAGGAGAGCTTATTCCCTTCTAGCATTAAAAGGCCAGCAGGGACAAGAAGGGAGGGAAATAATTCCTTGTTTTGTCCCTTCACCTTCCCCCTTTTATGTCCCGATCCTCTTAGTATGTTCGGGTTCAGAGAGCTCGATGGCAAGATGGCCTCCTTACCCTCGTGCCAGACAGGACTTAAAACATTATCAGTGAGTGCCTGGTCAAAAAGCAGTGACAGAGGCTGTTCTTGGAACTCTAGAAATATACTTTTCAAAATGGCTTCATTCATTTCCTGCCTTCAAAGCAATTCCTGAAATAAAATCATTGTCAGCTCTGAATCTGTCTGAAGCCTTCTTGTGCTGCCTAATAGTTTCCATGAAGGCCTGAGAGGAGGAAGGGAGTGGGAAAGAGATAGCCCAGCTAACAGTCAAAACAAAACATTTTCCTGTGGGAACCAAGATCATCATAACAGGTGGCTGCTGAAGGAGGAGAGGAGCCTGCTAGCTATAGTCATTGGACAAGGTGACCAGTGACACCTGAGAGGGTGGGATCTTTACTCTTTTAAGTAGGTGAAAAATGCGAGAACTGTTTGAGTTGGTTTTCACCATCTGTGCGATATGATGTATCCAATAAATATGTTCTTTGAGGAATCTATCTGCCTCGGAATTCTGCTTTCAATGGGTATGTTACGTTCAGCTCTCATAATCAGCTTCTTTTTTTTTTTTTTTTTTTTGATTTATATGCTGCCCTTCTCCGAAGACTCAGGGCAGCTTACAATGTGTTAAACAATAGCCTTCATACTTTTGTATATTTATACAAAATCAGCTTATTGCCCCCACAAACTGGGTCCTCAATTTACCTACCTTAGAAAGGATGGAAGGCTGAGTCAACCTTGAGCCTGGTGAGATTCGAACATGGAATAATTGCCGACAGCTGGATGTTAATTAGGGTGCATAGTCTGCAGAGCTATCCAGGCTTCTTGTCTGACTCCATGGACTCTTTTTTTTCATATAAATCAGAAGACAATTGGTTTTCTTTTTATTCAGAGCCTCAACCGTTGGGGGGTTGGGGAATTGGGATATTTCTGTGGACTACTAATTCCCACGCATTTATTTGCAAGACAGGTTAGATACCATATTTTTCAGAGTATAAGATGCTCCGGAGTATAAAATGCACCTAAGTTTTGGGGGAGGAAAATAAGAAAAAAAATTCTGCCTCTGCCTACCAGCATCCATCGGTATTCATCTGGTTAGCATCCTGTCAGTGTGTGAGAGAGTTGAGGGCTGTTTGGAAACTGAAACAGTATTTGCTGTGTGAGAAACAAGGAAGGAGACAGCAAGGAGCTTGGGTGTGGCTTAGTTCAACTGCTGCATGCTGTGCTGATCTCTAAAACTAAAATGGAAACTGAAGCTCCTCTCTTCTGCTTGTGTTTTGCTTGTATTTACTACCACGTTGGAAAACCCACTTTTGCTGTTGTATATTTACTTCATGTGTTATATATAAAGAGAAATTATTGAATCCTGCTGGATCAGTTACTTGTGTAAGCTTTCTGGATGTGATTGCTGCTGCAAACTCAGTCCTTGCAAGCAAGACAGTCCGTGCAGCAAATAGTGAATAGCCAGGTCAGCTTCAGCACATTACTGCAGCCTGATTCAGCATGAGCAGCTGATTGGTGGGTGGATCGGCCTCCCGGAATACCCCCAATCAGCTGTTCCAGGCTGCAGAGATTGCCACAGACCATCGCCTCCTCTGTGCCTTGCGTTTTTGGTTACATTCAATGTATAAGACACTCCCCAAAGTTCGCCCTCTTTAAGGGGGGAAAAGTATGTTTTATACTCCACAAAATTCCGGACATTAAGAATAAAACAAAATAATAGATGTCATTTTGTTAAGCTCCAGGCAAAATTCAAGACATATTTAAAATGTGGCATGTGACTAACTCACTAGCTGCTAAAAGATTGATGGCGGTTGTGATGTTGATGATAATGATAATGAAACTAGTAATCCTAAAATCTCAGTTTCCCTATTGGGACTCTTTAGGCTTCCAGTTTCTTAAAAACATCCTTCCACAAGGTCTTTTCTTTTTCCTAAATAGATGTCTGCTCATTCAAAGTCTGATATCCTCCGCAAAGAAGTCTTTTCCGGCAGTTGTGTGCATTACATGCTTTCACCTCTGTAATTTGATTCTCCCACTTAGTTTCCAGGCAATTTCTAAATGTCATTAATAACCTGTTATTATTACTCTAAAGTTACAACAATAAAACCAAAATGCCTTCTTCTCAGCTCCCTCTCCCTCTCTTTTTTTTTTCTTTTTTTGAATTCTGATCTCTCTTGTGTTCTTGCTTGACTTTCAGAAAAAGTGTATTTATTTATTTATGCAGTTTATCTATGGCTTCCAATCCAAATGGATCCTAGGTAGTTTAAATGCTAATGGTGAAATAAAACAATAGTGATAAATAATACAAATGCTACATTAAAACCCATTAATTAATTAAAACCAATATTGGTGTACGGTACATGACTTCACAGGTAAATGCCCTTCTGGAAGAGATAGGTTTTTTTATTGACAAGAGTAGGACCCATCATTTGGAACAGGCTGTTCCCTAGGAGGAGAACTCCCCACAGAGAATGCCTATATTGGGATCCCTCCAGTGGTAGGTTTCAAAAAAATTTACTACCAGTTCTGTGGGCCTGGTTTGGTGGGCGTGGCATGGTTTGGTGGACGTGACAGGGGAAGGATATTGTAAAATCTCCATTCCCTCCCCACTCCAGGGGAAAGTTACTGCAAAATCCCCATTTCCTTCCGATCAGCTGGGATTCAGGAGGCAGAGAATAGATGGGGGTGGGGCCAGTCAGGGGTGGTATTTACCGGTTCTTCGAACTACTCAAAAGTTCCGCTACTGGTTCTCCAGAACTGGTCAGAACCTCCTGAAACCCACCTCTGGAGCCCTCCCACAATACTTCTTTGTTGAAAATCTTTAGCAGGTCCTAGCCCTCAAAATATCTTAGTTGAATATCTGCTAAAAACAGTTCCTTAGGTACCCAGTCCCCAAACAAGATAGGGCTTAAACAGTTACATTGAATTCAGTAAAACGCTGATAGCCAGTGCATCTTCCATAGCAGAAATGTATGATATGGCAATACTTCAGTTGATCAGTAATGTTTTTTGGGCTGCTGCATTTTAAACCCGCTGAACATATTAGAATAATCTAAATGAGAGATGGCGAGGCATGTATGACTGGTAATCCTATTTCATAGGTAATAGGCAGTGGTGGGATTCAACCAGTTCGCACCACTTCGGGAGAACCGGTTGTTAACTTTCTGAGCAGTTTGGCAAAGTGGTTGTTGGAAGAAATCATTAGGGCAGAGCACCAGTTGTTAAATTATTTGAATCCCACCACTGGTAATAGTTAATCCTATTTCTTGTCCACATCTTCCAACTTCTCTTCCAGCAGAGGTAATACTTGTTGTAGGAAGATCTCCCTAGCTGCAATACTTAAAGTCCACGCTGTCTATGGGAACACAATTCCATCAAGAATCAAAATTGGCATGGTCCTGAAATCAATAGGCTTTTGAATTAATAGCCACTCTGTCTTGCTTGTTGGATCTGAACTTGGTTCTTCTCATCCAGACTCTGACAGCCTCCAGGCACTGGTCAAAATTCCCTTTTAATCCAGGATCTAGATAGATATACAACAAGGTATCAACATATTGATGATAACTCGCCATGAACTGATGGATGACTTCTTCCAGCAGCTTTATGCAGATTTAACTAGGATGGGGAAAGATCTGTGCCCTGAAACACCCAATAGGAAAGCAGCTGAGTGCCCAGCCTGTGCTCATTTGCCACCATCAATTGGATCCCCCCCCCCCATTTGATTAAGAATAGGACCACTCTAACATAGTGGCTCCAGCTACAAAATTTTGCATATAGTCCAGAAGGATCTTTGGTGTGCAGAATTGAAGACTATCAAGAATCTAGTAGGACAAGGGTGGTTGTCATGTTGCTTCTCTCCAAGCCCTATTCAAACAGAGTGTCATGAGTCCAGATAATCTATATCCTTCAGAGCCCTCTGTAGCCCCATCACTTTCTTAACAACCTTCTCCAGAAAGTGGACATTGGAAATGGGTAGTTATCTACTACTATTGATTCCTGGGGTGGCTTTTCGAGGCATGGACAGAGCAGTGCCTTTTCCAGGACTGCTGCAGGAGTATATAGAACGACCTTGGGAGACAGGAGGGAAAGCTGTAGATAAGACAATCAGCTTATAAAAGATGTCCCAGCCCATGGAAGTGGGGAATAGCGTGAGAAATGTTTCAGAAGGGACCCACCCTAGTGAAAGGAGAGGAAAGGGACAAATGGGAAAGGGACCTGCCCTAGTGAAAGGAGAGGAAGGGACAAATTCTTTCAGTCTTGCAAAATTATATTACAATAAAAATAAAGCTAGTACTTCTGCTTGTGCTTCTTGGCTGGACTACCTCACAGCGTTAACAGCTACTGAAACATCCCCTTCCTATTAAAAACAAACCAATATTAACTGCTTCCTGGCTCTACCTCCCAGTATTTTCTGTGGCTTAAATGGGGCAAATCAGATCACAAAGAACTGTCCATATCCTGAAGATCCACAGGCTCAAAATCATCCATCATTCATCCAGCACCATTCAAGATGCTACGTCTATCATCTGAACAATGTGCGTCCATCTAGCTTCCAGCTCATTGTGAACATGGTGATTTTACCCAGGAAATATTTGAATAGATGATAACTTACACTGATTTATTCTTCCAGTCTGCCCCTTCCCAATTTAAAAGGTTCCAGAACACTCTAAATGGTGCATCTTGCTAGCCTTTCACAGACAGTGAAATAATCTCCATTCCACTCCTGGTTAATGATCACAATAAAGTTATTGCAATTCTCCATTCAGATGCCATAGAGTAGTCTTGAATTTGAGCTTGACAAGTATGCTGTGCATACACATATTTGTTACATGCTCAAACGGTATAGGTTTAGAAAGGAATTGATCTTATCAGATATATACCATCCATATAAGATATGCTGTCAAAGTGTTACCATAAGTCTGTGTTGCATTTATTTATTATTTATATAGCCTCCTCAGGGGTTTATAACAGAAAAGGCAGATTGGCTGCAACTTCATCAAAGAAGCTGGTGAAGCTCCTGGGGATTCAAGCTTGCCAGGGAAGGTTTGGTATAGAAGTCTGACAGCTGAATGGGTTGAAATGGACTTGTTAGCAGATACTATTTTCCTGTAGCAAGTGGAAAGTACTGGTATGAATCTTGATCAAGAGCCTGAAGGCCAGAAGGGCACACAAGGGGAGAAGACCAGAACATTTGAAATAGTGCACTTCCACACAAGGATCTTGAGCCACTTTGAAAGCAGCTCCATACCTCTGTGTTCCCATTGCATCAACTTTGGATGTGAACTGTAGTCCATTATTTCAATCAATCAGAGCTGAGCAGGAAGGGACCTTCCTAGTCCAAACCCCTGCTCAAGTAGGAGACAGTGTACCATTTCAGACATGTGACTGTCCAGCCTCTTCTTAAAAATCTCCAGTGATGAAGCACCCACAACTTCTTACAGCAAGCTGTTCCACTGGTTAATTGTCCTCACTGTAGGGAAGTTTCTCCTTACTTGCAGGTTGCTTCTCTCCTTGAATCATCTCCATCCATTGTTTCTCGTCTTGCCCTCTGGTGCTTTGGAGAATAGGTTGACCCTCTCATCTCAAATACTGGAATACATGTCACCATCTCCACCCCCAGTCCTTCTTTTTTATAGACTAACTAAACAGTGGTGGGATTCAAAATTTTTGCTACCGTTTCTGTGGACGTGGCTTAGTGGGTGTGGCAGGGGAAGGATACTGTAAAATCTCCATTCCCACCCCACTCCAGGGGAAGGATACTGTAAAATCTCCATTCCCACCCCACTCCAGGGGAAGGTTACTCAAAATACCCATTTCCTCCCGCTGGGACTCAGGGTGGGGCAGAGAATAGATGGGGGCGGGGCCAATCAGAGGCGGTATTTACCAGTTCGCCGAACTACTCAAAATTTCCGTTAACCGGTTCTTCAGAACTGGTCAGAACCTGCTGATCAAACCCAAATCCTGCAACCCGAGTTGATTCGTTTCTGATTTTGCTACAATAAAGTGCAATATAGTTTACATTTTTTTGCAACTTGGTGGTTCTTGGCATGACCCTGTTTCTTTATAAGACAGAACTCTTGGTTCTCCTTCTTGGTTTCTGAACTTCTTCGGGTTTAGTAAGAGAAACACTAACACATTTGGCTTGCAGTTCTAAAAGAGAGAAAGTGAAATGAACAACAGTTGTGTTACTTTTCCCTTCACTTCAGACCCGGCTGTCTGCAAAACATCAAGCTAGTGTTCCTCTCCTCTCCCTTCCTTTTCTTTCTCTTGGATGTGGTTGGGGATGAGGAGCCTTTTTTGTTGCAAGAATCTGCAGCAGCACAGAACAGAGGCTGGATTTTTCTCACCATGTTCTTAGCATTTCAAGTCAGTCACAGTGAAAGCCATCACAGATGGCTTTCAAACAGCTTCTGAGGGGTTGGGAAGCGAAAACAAAAGTAGCATGGAAATGCTTGGAAAAGCATCAACAAAGCAACAGGAAACCTAGGATTGGGAAGCAATGATATGAGTGTTGAGATCAAGATTGGGGTAGCAATTGTGAACTGTATTTATTTATTTGTTGTTGTTTTTACAATAGTTATGGGTCCCGGGGAGAAAAAGAATCTGTTAAGGGCTCACTGCACCCACCAAACAGCAGCAGCAGGACACTGACCTCTCCTGGATCCGTTAGCTAGACCACTCTGGGTGTGAGCTCCAGAATAAATGTTGCTGGCATTGCTGTTGGCTTCTCCCCACCACACTGTGTGTATTTGGAAAGTGATGAATTTCTGCATTCATTAATTAGTCACTAATTAGGAAGCAGAGGGTAAACAGCCATGGCAGATGGACAAAGAAAAAGCTTCAGAGTGAGCAACCTCACTAGTCTGGGACTAGTCTGAACCACTACCAGTTGAAAAGCTTGGCAGAAAGCATGATGCTCCATCACCAATGCAGATGCATTTAATGGCAAGGGTATGATTCAGGCTCATGCACATGAATATAAGATATATGTATGTATTCATATAAGTATAAGCACCATATTATGTTTATTTATAGGTTGTGTTGTCAACATCTGTGAGGAAGCCATTTCAGATTCTACATACAGTTTTTAAATTAAGAAGCTAAACTCACATGAAGGCATGTCAGGTGGATCATCTTGTAGATCAGAGAATTTTCTAAAAAGGCATTTTCTGAACACCACATGGTAATTACTAGGGGGTAATATTGTGGTATTTAATTCAGGCACAGACTATGACTATGCTTTGATGTAAAAGGGCAAGATCCTAACAAATTACTCCAAAGACAGCAGCAGAATGTAGATTCAGGTCTTGGATGAATTAGGAAAGATGAGGAAGTGTCTACAGAGATTTTCAATCATTCCAGTCATTGGTTCAAAGAAAAAAAAACAAGAAAATCCAATTGCATTTTGAAAAGCACTTTTGGAACAAACATGAGGAAGACACCTTACCTGCAGAAGACAATCAGGGTTCACATCAGGCTGTCCAAGAACAAATACCAAATCAGATGTACTTTTGAAGGTTCGAAGACAACGACGGTCAATTCCCCCCAAAATAGGATGGTGATGATTATTAAATTTTAAATGACCGTGCAGTTAGAATGCTCTAAGGAAAGCTTATGTTAAAAAATCTATAAAAACCATTTCGATAAACATTACAATTACTGTCAAAAAGTATGCTTACAAGCCACAACCATTATCAAAATATTGTATGTACAGAGTAATTCTCTCAGTAAGCACCAGGTACATATTTTGTGGGCATTCAATACAGTTTTCTCTGAAAGCAAGTTTGCAAAAGCAGTCAATCTGCATGCCCAATTTTATCTGGGGCTCCAGTCACTTCATTCAGTGCTGAAAGAGACTCTAGCCATAGTGATCTATGTCTTAATCTAGATTACTGTTAAGAAGTTGTAAATGCCTTTAAACATGCTTGCATGTTATGTATCATAGAAGCAGAGTGTATGTTTTACAAATATCTAAAGAACATCTTAAACTGACAATCCCTAGCAAAACATTAAATATGTTGCCTTGAGGCTATTTTATCTGAAAGACTGCCTCTGTCTATATGAACCCGCCTGTAATCAGGGCTGTCATTGGATGCCATGATTGTTTGTTTGCTTGTTGTTGATCTCCCTGTCTAAAGCAACTCTGGGTGACTTAATCATGTTACATATTCTGCCAAACAAGAAACTGGATTGATCCTTAAGACAGCAGGAACTTTTCTATAGGAGTCTATGTGAAATTCCTTCCTCAGGAAGGTTAGATTGATCTCTGTTCATTGCAGTTCAGATAGACAGGGAAGACTCTTCTATTTGGACATAGTGGTGTTTTTTTCTGTCTGTGTGGGTTTTGTTTTGTTTCGTTTGTTTGTTTTTTGGCCACTCTCTGATTTTATTGCATTCTTGCTCTTTTGTTGATCCTTATTTTTAATGGTGAATTAGTTTTATTTTCTTTTTATTGTTGCTTTATTTGAATTTGTGTATTGCCTCGGGAAGCTAGTTCGCAGATATGTAATAATTGCATTTTTTTTAAAAAAAATGTAATAATAATTGCATAACAAACGGATGAAAGCCTAATTCAGTAAAATAAGCGGTTTGCTTCCATGTCCTCAAAGCCTGAAGAAGGAGAAAAAACTTGACTATCCTCTGGGGAAATAGTGTTAGTGGAACATTGCCAAGAAGAACCCCCACTTTTAAAGCTTAAATCTGAAAATCCCAGAATAAAATAAGATCTCCTTTAGTGATCATAGCACATGAGGTTTATGAGGAAAAAGGCATTGTCTCAAACCTAGACACAAGACTTTTCTTTAAAGACCCCACCATGCTAAGGCCCCTGAAGGTCAGTGGTGGGATTCAAAATTTTTTACAAATTTTTTGGTGGGCGTGGCTTGGTGGGCATGGCAAGGGAAGGATACTGTAAAATCTCCATTCCCTCCCCACTCCAGGGGAAGGTTACTGCAAAATCCCCATTTCCTCCTGATCAGCTGGGACTCGGGGGTGGGCCAGTCAGAAGTGGTATTTATCAGTTCTCCAAACTACTCAAAATTTCCGCCACCGGTTCTGCAGAACTGGTCAGAACCTGCTGAATACCACCTCTGCTAAAGATGACTTAAGCAATTTAGGATTATTGAGAACACTAAGCAGGCTTTAGGCCATGGTTAATAACAGCATAGGATAATCAACTAGTAGTGGGTTTCTCTTACCTTCGATACCAGTTTGGAACTGGGAGCGTGCGTGTGCGCAGAACCTTCGAGACATGTGCAGAGCATCTGTGATGACATCTGGGCTGGTGGGCGGAGCCTCCCGCCGCCACCACTACCAGTTTGCCCAAACCGGGACGAACCATCCTGGAAGAAAGTCATGTTAAACCATCTGAAATACATAAAGAGTAAACATATTAATGTGTAGGAAGTTATTACAGGTAGTGCTCGACCTATGACCGCAATTGACCGAAAATTTCCTTTGCTAAGTAAAACAGTTGTTAAGTGAATTTTGTCCCATTTTACAATCTTTCTTGCCACGGTTGTTAAGTGAATCATTGAAGTTAAGTTAGTAACACAGTTGTTAAGTGAATCTGGCTTCCCCGTTGATGTTGCTTGTCAAAAGATCATAAAAGGTAATCATATGATCACAGGACATTGCAACCGTCATAAATACAGGTCAGTTTCCAAGCATCTGAATTTTGATCATGTGGCCATGGGGATGCTACAATGGTCGTAAGTGTAAGTCACTTTTTTCAGTGCTTACTTTTCAGTTGTAATTTTGGTCACTAAAACGAACAGTTGTAAGACAAGGATTACCTGTAATTGTAATGAAATAGTAACATAAAGATGATGGTATTGTTAACAGGACTCAGAATTGGCTGAATTGATCCTACCCAAAGTATGCTCATTAATGGCCACACTTCAATTGTTGAATAATATTGAATGGAGTGCTATAGGGCTCTATTCTGGACCCTGTTAATTATTTTTGTCAGGAACTTGGATAAGAGAGTTGAGGAACATTTATCAAGTCCGTAGATGTCACAAAATTGGGAGGAGGTATAGCTAATATTTTAGAGGAGGGAGATAAGGTTGAAAAAGATCTAGAAGTTTTGATCAAGGGACTGAAATCAATAGATTGACAATTAACAGGGAAAAATTACAAAGGTCTGCTTTTGGGTAAGGCAGAAATCTAGAAGGAAGTAAATCCAGCATGAGAGTAATAGATATGAAATAGTTTTGGGTATTCTTGCAGATCACAAGTTAAACAAAAGCCAGGAGTATGATGCAGCATTTACAGTAAAAGGAAGATACTGTCTTAGGGTGAATTAACAGAAGCATAGTCCAGATCACAGGAAGTAATTATTTCACACTTCTCTGCTCTAGTCAGATTCCATTTGGAATAGGGTGACCAATTCTGAGCATTATGGTTCACAAAAGATAGTGACAACGTGGAGCATGTTCAGAGGAGGGCTAGAGTGAGGGATCTAGAAATCACACCTCTGAGGAACAGTTAAGAGATCTGGGTATGTTTAGCCTACAAAAATTACAACCAGCATGAAATGTAATAGTAGTCTTCATATCTGTATGTTTGTAAAATTTATATGCCACCCATCTCATTCTGAAAAGTGAGTCTGGGTAGCTTACAGTTAAATATTAAACAGTTATCTGAGGAACTGTCAGACAAAAGGAGGGTGGTATTTATTACCTTTGGCCTCAGAGGGCAGGACCAGAATTCATGAGTTAAAACTACAATGAAATAGGTTCAGAAGGAATTCCCTGGCTGAAAGAGCTAAGACTCAATGGAAAATGCTGCTATATGAAGTAGCAAGTTCTCTAGAGACTGTGGACATTTAGATGTTTTAATGTATCCTGTACAGAACAGGATATTGAACTATATGACCTCTAAGATTATTTTCAACTATGAGTCTATGATATCATTGTCTACACCATGGAAAACAAGATCCAGTCGCTTCTAATTAATTTACAGTTTCCCCAGGGGTGAACGAAGCTGATTCACCCTTCGACAATCATTTGCATTTCTTTCATTTTAATTAAATGTAATATAACTCTTGACCTAACCCCCACTTGTCTTTTGGGGTGCAGTTTTCTGCACATTGCTCCATAACCAAATATGACCTATAATAGCTTTGGAAAAGGCTAGGGACTGATATTATTAGGGGATATGATATGAGAATCTGATAGTTAAAAGCAAAGACTAGTTACTTGAGGTTGGAGGTGGAAAAGTAGAGGGTCTTGTAAAATGGTTAATACTTGAAAGAGAGAAGACAGAGAGAACAATGACGGGAAAAACAATTTTTGGGCATATCACTACAGCAATGTACAATTCCATATGTTTGATGATTTAATTTCTTTGATCTTTTGGCACAAGTGAAATAACAGAAAAATGTGTCTTTGTGGCAACTATGAGCTAGATTACTCCGAGGAGCAGTGGCTTATTAAATGTTTTTAAGTAATATTCTTGGATGAAGAAGGATGTGAGTTTGGGTTCCCCTTATCCAAGCCAGAGCTTTAGATTAGGAGATTTTGAGTATAAGCACAGAAGTGCATGATATTAAAAGAAGGGAGCTGGATGTCAGGCAACGTATCTAACAGAACTTAATTCTGAGACCCATTTTGCCTGGAATAAGTAGCCAGCCAGGACAAGTGCAAAGCTCTTGTTAATCCCCTGACAGGTTCCTGCCAACAGCTGGCCCAGACCAAAATACCTTTCTGATCCAAGCAATGGAGCATCATCCGTTCTGAAGCCTGTCTTAATGAGACCATGCTTGGACTATAGTTCTGTTACAGTGTCAGAACTTGAAGACAAAGTGGCTATGCTTGAAGGAGAGAGAGGAATGGAGCATGGCTTTTCTTTGTCAGAGGGTCCTAGGAGTAAAGCAGCCTCTCAAAATTTGCTCCCAAGAGTCTTCACTGCTCAAAAGGCCTAGTAGCAACAGTGTTCAGATCACCATCTTCTCCTGTCACCTCTGCCAGACAGAGCAGTCTGGACTGGCAGTGATTTGTAGACAACAGTGTCAAGGTGTCACTTGGATATTTTCAGTTGCTGGAAGGAAAATAGCAGATTGTTGGTGGGGGAAGAGGGGAACGAATTACTCTTCTCCTGGGCAGCTGTTGATTGCCTGGAATGAATTGGAAATGGCCTGTTGATACCCTCAGCCCATCAATCACAGACAAGTCACTGAGGTTTGTTCTTGACAAAATGCCAATCATCTCTGTCCCTTGCTCCAACTGAATAATGACAATGTCAGTTACTATTATGCTACCCCTGGGTGTCGTGTCCCCCATTCTGCACCCGGCACACATAATAGTTGACCACTTAGATGTTTGGAGCAGTTGCCAGCTGGAGTGATAAAGGAATATCAGATCCGGTTCCCACTGGCTGCAGGGGAAGTTCCATACAACTAATAGGGATAGCTGAGATCTAGCCAAGAATAATTCTCCCCCTTGGTAACTTTTCCTCCATGTTGCACACTAATTTCCCATTGCTTTATTTAAATGACATGGCTTGAAACATTAATGTTATACCTTTCCTTCAGTGAACTTGAAATGACTGAGAAAAAATAATAGCAAAGCAACAAAGCAATAGTTTGGAACAGCACTTAACAGTAGGCATAAATACTTACATTTAAGTGTAACCTAGACCAATTTCTGCCTTGCTCAGTTTACAGACTAGTATAATAAATAGGAAAAATCCCTGCCTTAAAGAAGTTGCCTTTGTTTTTGACAGAGGAAAAGGAGAGGTAGAGGCAATAGAGAGATGAAGGTTAGAGGAGACTGATATATAAAGATAAGGTTTTTACTGCATCGGCTCTCAGCAATGAACACATTTCTGTAATATCTGCCAAAGAGTACCAGGGCTTCCATTATATTAATTTATTTCTGCATACCTGTCTCTTTCTCACTGTTTACCTTCTCTTTGAGTTAAACTACCTGTTTCATTATTAATGCTTTTTAAACACGTTCCTTCCCCGGCCCCATTATTTGGATGGAGATAGGGTTGAATAACAGGGAGTTTGCTTCCATCTTCAATTCACTTCTGTTTACCTTTTACTTTTTTCATGCTGTATACATAAACCTACCTGATATTTACCCACAATATCATTAACTTTATCCCATTGGTTTTTGAATCGGTCTTCTCCTGTACTGCCTCTCTCTCTCTGGTTTTCCTGCTTCCATTCTCCGAAACCTGACCAGAGTGGTGGCCTTAGGCAGTAGGCTTGGGTGCTCAGAAAGAGAATATTTGTAAAAAATAACCATTTAGACTGGACCAGGGTATTAACTATGCTTAATCCCGCAAGGCATAGGAAGTTCAAATCTTATACCCGCAACAAATATTGTCTGAACGGTAGTCTGGCCTCTGCATTTGGTAGGCTTTTCCAGGCACAAGTATTTTCAGGTACCTGAGGTATTACTCTTCTCTGTTTTATGAATCATTTATTGTTGAGAATCTGTCAGCCAGGCAAGCAGGAGGGATCAAATGGAGAATTAGCCTTGAGTTGTTGCACAGCCTGAAGAGATTTAGGGCTGAACCAGGGGTGAAATCCAGCAGGTTCTAACAGGTTCTGAAGAACCGGTAACGGAAATTTTGAGCAGTTCGGAGAACTGGCAAATACTACATCTAGCTGGCCCCAGAGTGGGGTAGGAATGGGGATTTTGCGGTATCCTTCCCCCACAGTGAGGTGGGAATGGAGACTTTGCAGTATCCTTCCTCTGCCACGCCCACCAAGCCACACCACACTGACCAAGCCACGCCCACAGAACCGATAGTAAAAAAAATGTGGATTTCACTACTGGGCTGAATACATACATACACCCTCACACACAAACACACATACACACACCAAGTTCCATAGGATCTTTTATGTTTGTCCCGAAGAGAAGGCAAGCAATCTGCAGAGATTCCTGTATTATAGGCAGAATACAATAAAGTACTGTATTTTCCTGCGTATAAGACTACTTTCTAACACACAAAAATCTTCTCAAAAGTCGGGGGTCATCTTATACGCCGAGTCTCATTCTCCTGTAACCAGGCAGACCAGCCCATAAGGCTCTGACGAGCCTTAAATGGCTCTGAGGAGGGTCGTCTTATACGCCCAGTCGTCTTATACGCCAGAAAATACAGTAGTTAATTTGAATCCTACATGTGTGGACCTGGTTCCCTGTGCCTGATATTAACTGAAAGATACGCTATGTTCTAGTAAAGCTTCCCCTTATCCTTTCTTGACACAGCTTCATGAATGTCATTGCAGCCATTCAGAGATGTTGTGGCTATCGATCAAAATGCTAGATAGGAGATAGAAAAAGTTTTAAAGAGGAGCTCTCTTTCCCAGAAATTGAACTTCCTCCTTTTTCGCTCAATTCCCTTTCCTTGTTCTTCCTCCCACTTGGAAACATTATGGTTGTTTTGAAACAGTAGATGGCTGATATGCTTTCATTGGTTTAACGTATTATATTTCGATTCACTAAATAAAGGTACTTATCTAAGCCACTCCTTCTGGTGACCTTACAGATAAAGTGACATTTGGGGCCAAAATGAGAAATGCTCCTAAACTGCTCTACATCTATAGTTTTCATCATACATTTTGTGAATTATCATAACAACTTTTCTGGGGCCATATAAATCCTATTCCAACCTGGAATTGACGAGAAACTTTCTAACAATGAGGACAATTAACCAGTGGAACAGCTTGCCTTCCAAAGTTGTGGGTGCTTCATCACTGGAGGTTTTTAAGACAAGATTGGACAGAGACCATTGTCTGAAATAGTATAGGCTCTCCTGCTTGAGCAGGGGGCTGGACTAGAAGACCTCCAAGGTCCCTTCTAGCTCTATTCTGATTCCGATTCTATTAACAGCAAAGTCTTCTTCCCCCTGTCCTCCAGGTTTCATTGCTCCTGAATATTACATTTGAATATCTGACTTGCTTATTACCCATGTGCCAGCAGGAACGCTGGAATACATTGTGTTTGAGAGAACATATAAAGTGATGTAGTTCTCTGCTTCTCAGAATAAAAATGCATAGTATCCAATACTAGCCCCTCTTCTTCTACAGTAGCACAGTAGTTGTAGAAATATAGCAAGCTGATGACAAATGCAACCGGGCCATTGTTATAGCCACCCAGGTTATGCCACTTCTATGCCATTTCCATGTCCCGACTACTTTTTATTGTGCTCTTGGTGATTTGTCTTGCTGTTTTGAATCCTGGTTCTTAAGATTGAGAATGCACCCAGAAACTGCACAAGTAACACTCCCATCCTACCCCTTACACATGAATATATTTCCAAACCTAATCAGCAGTTGTGCAGATGAGAAGAATCTGTAACCTTGGACGCAAGCTATACTTCTAGCCTTGAAGCTCTTTTCATCTTGTTTAAGCTCTTCATGCTAATTTATTGGTTCAAGGGAATAATTAGTGCGCTAGCAAATGTATTACAATTACAAAAATTGATCACCTGGTAGACATTTTGAGGAGGAAGTTTGTGAAAGCAGTCTCAAGTGTGATGTGCTTTGGAGAAGGTACTTTATTCTTCATGGGGTTGGAGCTCATGAATTTTGATAAAATTTCACTCTACCACTACCACCATCCGCCATCACATACCATGAATATATAAATATAACTCGAGTTTCTCTAATGTTTTGGTTTTCTCAAAGATAGGTAAGACCTGTCAGGCCAAGTCCAAGAACAATGTGGAGCAATACAGTCAGAATTCAGCTCTTGGTTTGTTTTAACATAGCGGACAGAATCTTGCCAGACTAAATCCTTATTATTCCCAGCCTAACACATATAGCTTGGGAGATTCTAGGGAGTGGTTTCTTTACTCTTTTCCTCTGTCACCTATGTGCTGCCTCTTGTCTTGCTCCTCTTTCTGATATGTGGTCCCTCCTTCCTGGAAAACTGCTGTTTCATTGTACATCACTCCATGGGCATCATCGCTCACAGACCCCCAGTGGTGCACACTGTTCTCTGATAGCAAGTGTGTAAAAAAAGGATTAATGAAAAGTACCTTGTCATTGTCAGAAGTAACACTGAGTAGGAGGAAGCCCCACATCATTATCAATGCCTGAAAGGAAGGAGGCCCCAGAGGGGGGAGTTAAAAAACATTTTACTTTGTTTTTTAGTTTAGTTAGGGAGGAGGAAATATATAAGTCAAACACTTAGCTCTACATCTAAGAGAATTGCAGACAATCTGGTGACATTCTTGTGTACTGATGGGTCAACAATTAAAAAAACCTCTTGGCCGAAGCTTTGGAGCCATTTTATTTATTTTATTTTTATTTATTTTATTTAACTTATATGCCGCCCTATCTCCAATGGTCTCAGGGCAGCTCACAACAATAAAATCCACAATAACCAGTACAAAGTTAAAATACCTAATTAAACCAGATAAAAGTTAAAAACCCATATAAAACCCCATCAGTCCAGGCTGGAGGACTTGAATAACCAAGTTTTTTAATTCGCGGCGGAAAGTGCGAAGGTCAGGGGCCAGCCAGAGCCCCAAGGGGAGTTGATTCCAGAGGGTGGGCATGCCCACAGAGAAGGCTCTACCCCTGGGGGCCGCTGGCCGGCATTGTCTAGCCGACAGCACCCTGAGCAGCCCTCCCTATGGGCGCAAACCGGGTGATAGGAAGTTGTTGCTGGCTGCAGGTGGTCCACCAAATATCCTGGGCATAAGCCATGTAGGGCTTTATAGGTCATCACCAGCACCTTGAATCTCACCCGGAGGGCAACCGGCAACCAATGCAAGTCATGCAGGAGAGGTGTTACATGCGGCCACATTCTGCACCAGCTGAAGCCTCCGAGTGGTCCTCAAGGGCAGCCCCATGTAGAGAGCATTACAGTAGTCAATATGGGAGGTGACTAGCACATGAGTAACTGTGCGTAGGGCATCTCGGTCCAAGAAGGGGCGCAACTGGCACACCAGACGGATCTGGGCGTATGCCCCCCTGGTCACGGTCGTTATATGATTTTCTAAACTCAACTGTGAGTCCAGGAGGACACCCAAGTTGCGTGCCCTGTCTACAGGGAGTTAAACTTCACCCCCTATAGCTAGCGATGGAACTTCTCCTTTGGACCGAGATGCCAGTACCCACAGCCACTCAGTCTTGGCAGGGTTGAGCTGAAGCCTGTTCCATTTTGGTTGACCTCCTCAAATATGGACTTGTTTTCTTCATTTTTTTCTAGATATGTATCAACCCTTCCAGATAGTCCAGACAGAAAATCAAAACCATGAATTCTGTTACCACTTTCATCGTAAAGTTAAAGTAACAGAACCTTGCAAGTCTAAAAGCAACTTTTCCCTTCCTTTGCCTTTACTTTCCAGATAACTAGGGACAGTCCTTCATGAGATGCTTTCTCTACTCACATCAGTGGTGGGTTTCAAAAATTTTTACTACCAGTTCTGTGGGTGTGGCTTGGTGGGCATGGCATGGCATGGCTGTGGGGGTGTCTTGGTGTGCATGGCAGGGAAGGATACTGTAAAATCTCCATTCCCACCCTACTCCAGGGGAAAGATACCGTAAAATCTCCATTTCCTCCCCAATCCAGGTAAACGTTACTGCAAAATCCCCATTTCCTCCTGATCAGCTGGGATTTGGGAGGCAGAGAATAGATGGGGGCAGGGCCAGTCAGAATTTTTACTACCGGTTCTCCAAACTACTCAAAATTTCTGCTACTGGTTCTCCAGAACTTTCTGAAACCCACCTCTGACTCACATCCCTTCTTTGGACTCAGATTTTTCTTATCAAATCATCTTCTAGGCTAGGATTAGGATTAGGATTTATTGGATTTATATACCGCCCTACTCCCGAAGGACTCAGGGCGGTGTACAGCCAACAATAAAAATACATACGTACAAAATTTAAAAACCAACTAAAAACAGATTAAATGAATTTGGCCCGGACAGAATTAAAACACCCCAATATAATTTAAAAATTTTTTTAAAATTTAACACTAAAAACGGGGAGTGGTTAGGCCAGGCCCGCCTGGCGAAATAGAAAAGTCTTAAGAGCGCGGCGGAAGGTGGGCAGATCCGGGATCGTCCGTATCTCTGGGGGGAGCTCATTCCAGATAGTAGGTGCCCCCACAGAGAAAGCTCTCCCCCTGGGGGCTGCCAGCCGACATTGTTTGGCTGACGGCACCCGGAGGAGACCCGGGTGCCGTCAGCTACGGTTCTTCCTCCTGTCTCCCAAAATTATTCTCAGATCCCATTACAGTACAGTATTTGTGAATGATCACTGAAGCATTCTGTATTTAAAAGAGCAACTCTGAATTGAACGGGCATGAAGAGATATCTGTTTGTAAAGATACCCCTTCATGCTCGTTCAAGGATTTCCAAACATTACAGAGATCTCTGATCCAGGATTTGTTTGTAGGATGTAGCAGATGGCATTGAGGAGCAGGGAGCATTGAAACAGCTAACTGTGAAGACTCTATTGTAGCTTAACAACTGCAAGATCAATAGACAAATTAGGAAATACTTTCTCTGGTGTCTTTGCTTCTCCTCCACTTTGGGCTCAGAGCAGATGGCACTGATATTTCAAAGAAGCAAGAACCTAAGCTATTCTAAAATCAAATTATAAATTACACAAACCATTTGATGCAAACTCTGGCAAATTTTTCATACCCCAGCTGGATCTCTTCCCCACTGGAACATGAACTCATATTAAAAGGGTACAACATCACTAAATGCAAATATCACTTTTTAATTTTAACACCAGGTGCTGGTGTGGGTGTATAACTGCATGATTCTGTGGGAGGTTCTTTAATAAGTTTTGATCACCGCTAATTGAAAAGAATCTCCCCCCCCAACCGCCCCCCCCTACAATCTGTAGTTGAATCTAGGTTGTTGTTTTTTTAATCATTTGTACTCGTGCTGGAACAAACTTAGGGTACCTGATAGTAAGCAAAGATCCTAAATACAATTTCTTCTACCACTGAGCTTGCTTTCACTGTGACTATGACTATTCAAAGCTGCTTTTTAAGTTTTTTTTATTTATATACCATGTTATTATAATTATTATCTCTTTTATTCATTAAACATGAAACTCAGTCAACTGAACATTTAAAAATGTATCACAAATATTATTGGCTGGCACTAATGGTTGATATGGGTTGCTGCCAGCATCCTAGGTATCAACCAAGTATCTTCTTAAAATGTACGATGTTCCGAATAGTGCAATTTTTTGCAGTTCAGCTAGTGTTGCTGTAGGAAGTTGCAATTTCTTGATGTATTTTATAAAATTTTGGACATGGTACTCCGATGACAATGGGTATCACTATCATGTTGTTGTTGTTGTTATTACTGAAGGTGGCAAAGATACAGTACTCCTTCCTCCTACTCTTTTCCCCACAACAACAACCCTATGAGATGAGTTGGGTTGAGAGAGTGTGACTGGCCCAAGATCACACAGCTGGTTTTCCTGCTTACGGGAGGTCTAGAATTCACAGTTTTCTGGTTTCTAGCCTAGTGCCTTAACCACATGACCAAAGTTTATTTGTGCATGAAGTTTTCAAACTAGTACCACCGGACCACTACTAGTTGCAGGAATTTATAACTATTTTTTGGTATTTTTTAAACGATTATGTGCCATCAAGTTGTTGCCAACCCTTGAGGATCATTGTCAAATTGATCTTTCCCCAACCTGGCCCATCAAGTCTTCCAATCGTGTACACACCACCACTGTAATCAAGTCTAGCCTCTTTGCTAGCAGTCTGCGTCTTCTATTTTCATCCAACTTTTTCAACATTAGAGAGCAAGGTATTTGTATAATGACTCCAAAATGTTTAAGTGGGTCATTTAACACTAAATTGGTTTGTTCTGCATTCAGTTTGTTTCTTGTATTCTCCCACGCCAATGTTCAGAAGTGTCAGTGCTCTTTCCATTCTGCTTCCTCAAAGTCCAGCTTTCCTTCTCACTGTGTGACAGAATGTTACAGAGAAACCCTTGAATTAGATTATTTATTTAGGAGTGAATTTATGTGGTCACTCAGCTCAAAAAATATGACTCTGGGAATCATACAGAAAGATTAAAAGAAAAAAAATTTAAAAGCCAAAGCAATTCTGGGTTACATTAACAGAGAGACTGAATCAAGATCATGTGACATGTTAGTACCGCTTTATAATGCCTTAGTAAAACCACACTTGGAATATTGTATCCAGTTTTGGTCACCATGATATAAAAAAGATGATGAAGCTGTAGAAAGAGTGCAGAGAAGAGCAACAAAGATGATTAGGGGACTGGAGGCTAAAACATATGAAGAACGGTTGCAGGAATTGGGTATGTCTATTCCAATGAAAAGAAGAACTAAGAGTACCATGATAGTAGTCTTCCAATATTTGAGGAGCTGCCACAAAGAAAACGGGGTCAAGCTCTTCTCCAAAGCACCTGAAGACAGGACAAGAAGCAATGAAGGGAAACCAATCAAGGAGAGAAGCAACCTATAACTAAGCAGAAATTTCCTGACAATAAGAACAATTAACCAGTGAAACAACATGCCTTTAGAAGTTGTGGGAAGTTTTTAAGAAGAGATGGACAACCATTCATCTGAAATGGTATAGAGTTTATTACTTGAGCAGGGGATTGGACTAGAAGACCATCAAAGTCCCTTACAACTCTGTTACTCTATTATTCTCTTAAAAAGACAATCATTTAATAGAAAATAACAAAGCTCATTAAATATTCTAAGCAATAAAATAGTGAATAGAAGTGAAAACATCATAAACTCACCCACTGAGAAGTCAGCTTAGCTTGACCCCGAAATTCTTTCTAAGTAGAGACACATCGCAGCCTCTGATTGTCTTCTCCAAGGGCTTCATTGCTATTCTACCAAGGGCTAGACTGTGGCATATTTCTTGGCTGCCAGTTCCTTTATAGTTGATAATTGATAGGAAAGGCAAAAGCTACCACCAATATCTTTATTATCAATTCTAGGGCTATGGTTATTTTAGTTCCTTTTTTTTTCCTGTGCTCCTTGACTTTCCCTGCATTTTCAGCTATCAAATTAGTGTCATCAGCATAGTACATGTTATTGATGGTTCTTTTTCCAATTTTAAAAGTATGCTTATCTTCTTCCAACCCAGACTCCCCATAAATATTCGGTATACAGTATAGAATGAATAAATAAGGGGAGAGTACATAGCCTTGCTTCCCTTCTTCGCCATCCTAGGACCAGAACGCATGTTCCACCCAGACTATAGATTTTTGCATAGATTTCGCATAAAAACAATGAGATGCTCCGGGATTTCTATTTCTTTAAGGACATTCCACAGTTTGCTTGGTCAAGACAATTGAAGGCCTTTCTTTAATCAATGAAGCATGTATTGATTTCTTGGGCTTTCTCAATTATTTAGTATGCATGAGCAATGCTGTCTCTTTTTTTCTTGGCCTTTCATAAAGCCAACTTGAACATCTGGCATTTTCTTTTCTGTGCCTTGCTCTAATTTGTGTGGGATGATCTTAAGCATTATTTTTCTAGCGTGTGAAATTAAAGATATTGTGCTATACATTTTGATATTAGTATGTAGACTGACCTCTTCAATCTGGTACCCATTGTGTCATTCTCCAGATGTGCTGTCATAGTTAGTTAAAACTTTTACTGGTTTTACTTTGTTGCTTGAAATATTTCTGTGGATATTTCACCAACTCCTGTAGTCTTCCAACTTGTAATTATTGGAGTACTAATCTAACTTCATCTTCTCTTACTATAGGTTCCTGTGCATAGGGAACATCTTCAAAAATATCTTGTATGCTAACACCTCCATTATACAGAATTTTTATTTATTATTTATTTATTTAATATCCCACCTTGGTTATTTTTATGAATAATTTAAGGTGGCAAATTTACCTGATACTCTTTCCTCCTCCTATTTTCTCCACAACAATCCTGGGCTGGGCTGAGACAGAGTTACTGTCCAAAGTCACCGAGCAGGCTTCCGTGCCTAAGGTAGGATTAGAACTCACCAGCCGATGGAATGCAGGAGCAGCACAACGGAAAACTCACAGTCTTCTAGTTTCTAGGTCAGCATCTTAACCACTAGACCCAACTGTCTCTAGTTTAGGCTCAAGCATAGTATAGTGCAGTATAATTAAGTCTAATCTAGGTTTGAGTATAATTTCATTATGCTCCTTTCTTGTTCATTTGACTTTCTTTCAATCTCAGTCTCATTATTTCAATTTCAATCTCACTATTTGTCCATTGGCATCCTTCGGCATACCAATTCAAGGTTTCAGCCTCCTTCTAAGTATAAAAGATCTTTTGATAGATATTCCTTGGTTTGCCATGTCTGTTTCCATTTTTGATGACTTTATAGATGTCTTTGTAATGAAAAAAAAAACATAAAAAGCATAGAGTATATATCAGTACAACAGTAAACAGTTACAGTTCTATGTTTATCTAAAGCAAATATTATGCAAGCGTGTATATATATTTCTAATACATTTATATAACTTATATAACCTACTGTATTGTATATAAATGTATCTCATATTCCATTATATTTGTACCTACAAAGTATACATCAGTAGGCAATCTGCTCATAGGTGGCAAGTATAATCAAGTCTTCAATCCACTGAGTGAATGGGGCCATACCTTTATCTTTCCAATGCTGCCATATCAGACTTTTAACCATAGTAAGGGCACAGTGAACCAATTTACATTGTCAGTTGTCAAATTCTGTGTACTAGGTATATAATTCAAAACAATATTCTCCTCCAAAATTTTAGCTTTTGACACACAGTCACATTTGTATGTGTCGCTGCTTTCTCCCAAAATGTAGTGACTACTGTATAAGACATTCTGTTTTAAAGAAGTTTTGTCTTTATTATGGTATATCTCCAACAAAATACTGTCTTAGTCCTTTCCTATACAATCATAATGAAACCCAATAAATTCTAAATGATTTTTGTTGTTGTTGTTGTTGCTGCTGCTGTATAAGTCATACTTTAAGGTCTATTGACACTCTCCCAATAGAGATCAAGACATTCTCCCATTATATAGGCAATATGGGTACAAACAGCTTATAACCAGTTTATAACAAGTAAGGTCTGGGGGAAGCCAGATTCACTTTACAGTCTCATGATTCACTTAACAACTGCAATGATTCATTTAACAACTATGGCAAAAAAAACCCACCTCAGAAAAAGGGCAAAACTCACATAACAACTGTCTCACTTAGCAATGGAAATTTTGCGCTCAATAGTCAGGGACTACCATATTTTTTTCTTACCATATACATATACTTATACATATACATACTGTATACATATACATAAACATATGCATATACATATACATATACATATACATATACATATACATATACATATACATATACATTCATTCCTCGGAAAGAAATAAAACATACATACATGCATACATACATATATATATACATATGCATATATATTACGCTTTATTCCTTTTTGAGGTTTTTTTCTTTTTCCACTATTACTTTAAAAGCATAAACAAACAAATAAATTAATGATGTCATTGTAATGCTGCTTCCCTGAAATTCTTTGTTCTGTCCTGTCCTGAGATCTTGACCTTCTCTTTTTGACAATCCTCTCCACCATTTGTTCTAACATCAATTCTGTTTCTTCATCTTTAGTACTACTCTTTTTTTAAATTTGTTAACAATTTATTTGATTTCATGCTACAAATTCTTCCAGTTCCTTGGCAATGTGATTCACAACTTCAAAGCGATTTACTAATGTTCTCTTTGAAAATAGTGGATATATGCTTAATATCATATTGTGGTTGGCTTTGGGTTTTTTTTTTATTTTGTTTTTTGCATTAGCTTGACTTAGAAGTTGCACATGAGCAATCTGCCTCTGGTCACATCTTTGCTCTTTTATAACTGAACTCCTTGATCTCCTTGTACTAATAATATAGTCAGTTTGATTTCTGTGCACTTCATGTGGTGATGCTTATGTTTAAAAGCATTATTTTGATTATTTTGTATCAGCAACAAAGAAATCACTGGATTGGCAGAAACCATTGTTGTGTTCCAGCTTTAGTTCTAGTTCCCTAAACCATACAGCGCAATGTCATTTTCGTCATTATTTCCAACTTTGGCATTCCAGACTCCAACCACAAGCAAAGACATCTTGCTTGCATCTTTCCTGCTGCCTTGAAAGAGGTGGTGGTGAGGCCCCTCCTCAAGAAGCCTTCCCTGGACTCGGCTGTATTAGCAAATTATCATCCAGTCTCCAACCTTCGCTTTGTTGCGAAGGTTGTTGAGAGTGTGGTGGTGCAACAACTGCCCCAGTACCTGGATGAAGCTGTCTATCTGGATCCATACCAGTCGGGCTTCAGGCCAGGATACAGCACAGAAACGGCATTGGTTGCTTTGGTTGATGATCTCTGGAAGGCTCGGGACAGAGGTTGTTCCTCTGTCCTGATCCTATTAGATCTCTCAGCAGCTTTTGATACCATCGACCATGGTATCATGCTGCACTGGTTGGAGGGGTTAGGAATAGGGGGCACTGTGTTGCGGTGGTTCTCCTCCTTCCTCTCCGGCTGTTTGCAGTTTGTGTTGGCAGGGGGGCAGAGGTCGACCTTGTTTGTGGGGTGCTGCAAGGGTCAGTCCTCTTGCCCCTTCTGTTCAACATTTATCTGAAGCCGCTGGACAAGATTATCCATGATTTGGGGGTAAGGGTTCATCAGTACGCTGATGATATGCAGCTGTACCTCTCCACCCCGGACTACCCCAATGATGCTCTTAACATGATGTCCCATTGCCTGGAGGCCATAAGGATCTGGATGGGGAGAAACAAGCTCAGACTCAACCTCTCCAAGACCGAGTGGCTGTGGCGTCTGGTTCCCGGTATAATCAGCTGGTGCCATTGCTGACTATTGGGGATGAGACCTTGCCCCCCACAGAGAGGGCTCACAATCTGGGTGTCCTCCTGGATTCACGGCTGTCTTTAGAAGATCATATGACGGCTGTGGCCAGGGGGGGGCTTTTATCAGGTTCGCCTGATCCGCCAGGTGCGTCCCTTTCTGAACCGGAACCCCTGCACACGGTCACTCATGCCCTCGTCACCTCCCGTCTGGACTACTGTAATGCTCTCTACATGGGGCTCCCCTTGAAGAGCACCTGGAGGCTCCAACTGGTCCAGAATGCAGCTGCATCGGTGATTATGGGTGCAACTCATTGCACCCATGTAACATCACTCCTGCGTGAGCTGCACTGGCTCCCAGTGGTCTTCCAGATGCAATTCAAGGTGTTGGTTACCACCTATAAAGCGCTCCATGGCTTAGGACCTGGGTATCTACGAGACCGCCTTCTGCCACCAATAGTCTCCCACCGTCCAGTTCACTTTCACAGAGAGGGACTCCTCAGGGTGCCAACAGTCAAATTATGCTGACTTGCAATCCCCAGCGGGAGGGCCTTCTCTTTGAGGGCTCCTGCCCTTTGGAATGAATTGGCCCCAGAGATACGTAACATCCCTGACCTTGGTACTTTCCGCCGTGCCCTCAAGACCCTGATGTTCCAACAGGCAGGGCTGATCATTTAAACAATTTTTAATTGGATATTTTAATTCTGGGTTTTTAATTCAATTTGGGCCAAATTGTTTAATAGTTTTAAATTCTAATTTTATGATATTTATGTGTTTGTGTTTTTACCTGGCTGTACACCACCCTGAGTCCTATGGGAGAAGGGCAGTATAGAAATATAATAAATAAATAAATAAATAATAAAAATAAAAATAAATCTTTGATTCATTTCCGATTGAACTTGACCTAAAATTCATTAACCTCCTCCTCTTCTACATTTCTGGTTGGAGCATAAACTTGGACAAATATAAAGGGCTTTCCACAAAGTCTAATTGATACCATTCATTAATCATTGACTGCACTGTATCCAAGTCTTATCTTTGCTATATCATTCCTAATTAGCAAAGTAATATTGTTCCTTTTTTGTTTTTCATATTCAGAATAGTAAACTATCATTTTCTGACTGAAAGTGTCTCATTCCATTCCATTTCAATTCACTGATGTCAACCTGTAATTGATTTATTTTCTCTTTTACTGTGTTAAGCTTGCTCATGATCATACTTCTTCTGTGCGATTTTCCCACTGTAATTTTGTCTTTGCAGCTGGATTTTCTCTTTCTCTATGGCAACATCAATTACTAGATGTCCTGAAGGTTTTAATGTAGCCACATCATAAGTACCAGTAGTACCCTAAAAGATTCTCAGCTCTGTCTCTTCCTTATCTATCCATATGGTTTTCTTGGTAAAATGCAGTTGTCCATCATTGCCTTGTCTCCTACAGTATGAAAGGATATTTTTGCTGTTGTCACTGAAGTGGTCCCTGATCTTCGATATTCTCCTATATCACTGCTGCCCAATGTAAGTTCCTTCTCGCTTTTACTGGGCAGCTGAAATAACTTTCACCTCATGAGTAATCCTGAGATTATGTATCTTTGGTGTACCACTTTAGCATTCATTGCTCATCCTTTGTACCTTCCAGCCACAAAGAAGTTTCACAGCAGGATTTAAGGGGATATATTGTTATGAAGCTACATCACCTGGCCTTGTTGGAGCCTTCTATAACCTGGGGTCTTGAAAAGCACTGTGACTTTCAACTTCTATCAGCCCATCCAGCATAATCGGGGTTGTAGTCCAACACATCTCGAGAAGAGCATTGCCATCTAAGATACTTGCGTGGAAATGCTTGAGGAATCAGCCATCGCTGTTCCAGTGTCTACAGGGCTGAAGTAGCAGCTCATAAGCTTTGGGAGAGTACATTGGTGCTTTTTGACTATTTAGTTTAATGCATGCAAGGCTGCTCTTGGAATGCTCTTAACAGAACAAAAGCCAGAATGCATGCATACACACACACACACACACACACACACACACACACACACACACACACACAAACTAAATGGTTCCTTCCTGTGGGAGTATGTGCTAAACCTATAGTCTGACATGCCCAGGAGGTTGCTCCATTTTATCCTACTGCACTGAGTAGCCAGGCCTCTCTGGGAAGTAGCTCTATTACTATGCTGACTGCACAACTAATTGGTGCGTGTTTTATTTGTTCCTTTAATTACAGTGGGTTACCGCTGACAGAAATGGCAGAGATTACAGACCTAGCCAAAGAGAAAATGGAGAGTAGGAAGAAGGTGGGGGGAGAGGGAAAAAGTATCAGTCTTTGTTTTTGCATTTTCCAAGAATAGAAGACCTCTCCCCCAAATTGGCTGAGACAGCCCTCCATCATTTGTCTACTGCCTGTTGGCTCCAGATTCACCACACAGTCTTTCTAGTGAGGCACCTCACAGAGCAGGGAGCTATTTGCCCTCTCTGCCGTCTTCATTGCATCCCTGCCTGGGGTTAATTAAAGGGCCATGAAATCTGACTTCTCCTTTGCCAATTTTTTTTTTCTGGGAGAAGCTAATGGAATCACTCTAGTGTGTCATTTGCAGCAGCGAGGGAAGTGCTGAGGGAGGAGGGGAGAGGTGGTATTAAAGAGAGACTGCAGCTGCCTGGCAGGCCTGCGTAAAAGCCCTGCCATGCCTCAAAAACTAGGTGGATGGCAAGTTGAAGTTGCCCCAGCCAAGAGTTACAAGCAGGAGGGAAACAACAAGGTCATTGTGCCTGATCACTGAAACTCAATGATTCAGGAAGAATCGCCAGAATATGGAGCAATGTTATGCCCGTACAGTAGTTGCTAGGTGTCAGGTGCAAGTAACCAGATCCACACATAATTGTTGAAGTTGACTGCTTTATTGCATTCTGTCTGTAATACAGGAATCTCCCGAGATTGCTTGCCGTGGGAACAAACAGATAAGATCCGTGGAGGCGCAGTGGTTGGACTGCAGTATTGCAGGCTAATTCTACTGACTGCCAACTGCTAACAGTTCAAGTTTCACCAGCACAGACTCAGCCTTCCATCCTTCCGGGGTCGGTAAAATGAGGAGCCAGACCACTGGGGGGCAATAGACTGATTCTGTAAACTACTTAGCGAGAGCTGTAAAGCACTGTGAAGCAGTAGATAAGTCCAAGTGCTAAGTTCCATAGAACTTGGGGAGGGGGTCGGTCCTAGGTCTGTTGCGCGTACAGTGACCCAAGGCCCCGTTTGATCCCTCCTGTTTGCCTTTTTTAAAAATAATCTGTTAGTTTTTCAACACTAGGACATGGGACATGGGATGCAATCACTTTTCTTGCTCCAGGCTTGCTCCATGTTTATTGAGGAACATGGTTTCTTTTAGAGAGCTGATGTCTTTGATCTTCTCTCAGTCTTTTCCCACTCTTGATGTTCTCACAATGTTTCATGTTTCAAGCTCCCTAATACTCGGTTGTTGGACATAACGGTCCTCAAGGCCATCCGCAAGTGGTGTGCTTGAAGAGGCTCTGAACAGAGGGACCGCTTGGTCTGCCGAATAAGAGTTGAGGAGTTCAACTGCCTTTTTCTTGTGCAGTTCTTTCTATGCATTTCCCTCTAAGCGTATAAATCCCATGGGCGAGCCAATGGGTTATATAGAAGATTATTTTTAAAAAGTCACAGACCTAAGCTGTTTTTCAATGAATAAACCCAGTTTTTTTTTAGTAGAATTATTCTCTGTAGGCCCCTAAGGAGCAGATTTTTTTTTATGTTCCTCCATTTTTGTTGGAGTGCCTGCATTTATTCACAATTTTCTACCATATTTGAAATAACTATGGGTTTTATCTATATTTGATCTCTTTTGGGTGGTGAATATTTCTCTCCAGTTCTGTGACTGCAGGTCTAAGATTTAACATGTAAACAGGCAATTGGCACGCTTTTCCAATGAGATGGAAAACTCATGAGGTTATCACACTATAGCTGAACCTGGCAAGCTTGCAGAATTGACCTTCCATAATGCTGTCCCCGCTTCCTGAAACTGAGATTTGCATTCTGAACACTGTAAAGGAACTGAATGGTGTTTATTTGCACTGCCATGAATGTGTCACCTGTACAACTGGAAAGAGCTTTCTGCTATGTAAAGCAGCAAAGAGAGTGAAGAGCAAAACTGCCAGAAATTGGAACAAGCAGAATAATTAATCCATATATTTAGCACCTTGTCTGGAGACAAAGTAAGGCTGAAAATAAACCAGGAAGAACCCAAGATCACACCAAGATGGATTAAAATAAAACTCAATCCAGGGGTGAAATCTAAAATTTGTTACTACTGGTTCTGTGGGCGTGACTTGGTGGGGGTGTGTGTTAATGTGACTGGGTGGGCGTGACCAACTTTTTTTTTTTTTACTTTTAAAAGCATTTTTTCTACAGCCTCTTCCGCTGAAAAGGTTGCAGAAAAAATGCTTTCAGGAGCCTCTGACGATCAGGCAACTCAGCTGGGATCACCAGAGGCTTTTAAAGGCATTTTTTTTTTCTACAACCTCTTCAGCCTCTGATGATCCCAGCTGAGCCACACAATCATCAGAGGCTTTTTTTTTTTTTACTTTTAAAAGCATTTTTTCGTCAGAAGAGGTTGTAGAAAAAAATGATTTTAAAAGTTAAAAAAACCAGCCTCTGATGATCGCGCGGCTCAGCTAGGCATGAGGGTGGGGTGCAGGGATTTTTGCTACCGGTTCTCCAAACCACCCACCGCCATCGCTACCAGATCAGACGATCCAGTCCGAACCGGGAGCATTTCACCCCTGACTCAATCCCACTATTTCCAGTGGAGATTCCATGGGGAAATTTTGATGCTTGGCTCCTTGTAAAAAGCTAAGGATGAGAGGGGATCAAGCTGTTATAAAGAAGGATATTGGTGAATAAGGAGATTCTCTGGGAGTTTATTATTCTGTATTGTTTTAATTCTAGCTCTTTGGAACTTTTGTGAACATTGTGTCTCCAACAGGAAAATAGTAATTTTCTGCTACCTGCTAGCTAAAACATAACCAATATTTTTTTTAACATAAATTATATACCTTTGGGGTTTTTTTCCCCATTCTAACCAGTGGAGCTTTCAAGAAGACGACTCAAAGCAGGCATCTAGGGATGTAAACTGTATAGGATAATTCCCCAATGCAGCAGGATTATTTTATTACGTTTTGAAGCAAGTGAAGTAATTCGTGTTATTTCCTAAATAGTTCATTCTCATTAATATTATCACGCTGAGAAACTTATAATAACACCGCAGATGATAACTTACTTTCCAACCAAGCCACAGTCACTGATAGTGCTCACTTGCTTCCCTTGTTTTATATTACCCCAAATTCTCAGTATGTCTCTCTTTGTCTTTATGGACCTTGTTTTTTCTTAGAGTCTCTCAGCCAGAAAGTTTCTTTGTTTTCTTCTGAGACCTTGATCTGTTGTCCCTGTGTTTGGCTCTACTAATCAGGTGATTACCACACTAGCAATTTACAGAATCATCCAACCATACCTGATAAGATACGAGACCTGTCCACAACAGTGATACATTGCTACAACAATGGCTGGATTATGCTATAGATTACTAGTTCGGATAGCCTTTGTGTCTCTATTAATGTTACTTTATCCGTTCCCTACTTCTTGTCCTCGCATTTTCTTCTCCTGAGTTACTTTAGTTCCAACATTTGCTTTAAAAAGCAAGAAAGGAACTAAAATATGGTAAGGAAATATTTCCCTTGGACTGGCCAGAATCCATGTATTATTTCCACATGTAGTTCTTCTATTGCTCTAAGATTCTACAACCAAATCTTTCAAGGCCTTTCCTCCTTTAAGCAAGATTAGAAAGACATTGTCTCTTCCCTTCTTCTTCTAAGTAAGTGTACATAGACCCACCCACATATATACACTCACACACAAAAATACCTTTTACACTATTCCCAGTGGTGAAATCCAATTTTTTTTTTACTACCGGTTCTGTGGACATGGCTTGGTGGGCGTGGTGTGGCTTGGTGGGTGTGGCAGGGGAAGGATATTGCAAAAACTCCATTCCCACCCCACTCTTGGGTCAGCCAGAGGTGGTATTTGCTGGTTCTCTGAACTACTCAAAATTCCCGCTACCGGTTCTCCAGAACCTGTCAGAACCTGCTGGATTTCACCCCTGTCTATTCCTTTTTGGCATAGGCAACATTATGCAAAGCCCAGGAAATAAATAAGATAGAAGGCAAAGGAAACTAAAGGCATCAGTTAAGGAAAGAAAATAACTAAATTTAATTTACAGCAATTCCATATTTTTATATCTTTTTCTTCTGAAAAAATATATTCTCACTTTCACTAAGTCCATACAAATGACCTATATTGTCTTTTGTTCTTTAAAGTGAATTCTCATTATCTCTATTGGAACATAACTTTCTCAATCTTCCTTTCAATCCATTCCCTTTTTCTTTATAAATTTGTTTTGCAATGTCATCTTTATTCTTTCCCTCAGAATGACCAAATAACTTCCAAATGCTTATTTTATACTGGTTGCTCACTTTTGTATTCAATACATGTTCATTCAACACCAATTCCTTCTTCTCTTATTAAGTAACCTACTCGCACAACATTCAACTTTTTTGATTCTCCTGATATATTCAGCATCAAGTTCTATATAATACAAATACAAATATGAATTTTGTTCATATATGCAGCCAGTTTTGCTTCCTTTAGCAAATATTCATTCCCCTCAACATACTATATGCTACTTATATCACAACATTTACACATTTTAAAATTTCTCCACTATTTTTTCTACCTTTAGGGAACCTTCACCCAAAGTACAGAATTTCACCTACTTGCTCTAAGGTTTTGTTATTTATATGTAGACTAACTCAGAATCGTCCTCTCATCCTTTTCCTGTCAAACACAATTGCTTTAGACTTTGATTCATTAATTTTTCAGATCCATACTGCTTATTATATCATGCAATCTCTCTAATGCTCGTTGCAAATCATTCTAATTCTTAGACAAGACTGTGGCATCATCTCCAGGCATAGACATTCATGTCTCCAATCTATTCATCTCTGACATCACCACAAACATCCCTTTTATGTTTGTCTATCAATACATTAATTATACATTAAAGAGACATCCCACAGCCTTGCCATAATCCTAACTCAATACTGAATCATGTGCTGAGAGTTAGGATTTGGTGTTCTTACCATTGTGATTTGGTTATGTTTCCCATTGAATATGTATCATCACACTTACTTCCAAATTGGTGCAGTGAAAACAAGTGTATGCTATTTTACAAGTTAGTCTAGAGATTTAGTCTAGAGATCCTGCCTTGCATTGAATAGTGTGAACATACTAGGCTTTAGGTACACTTGTGGCATACATGAAGTAAGAAAACACTTTTATTCTGGGTTGTTCATTTCTATTATTTCACGTTATTGGGGACTCTCTTACTTATTTTGTTGAATGGAGCTCTGTACTTACTGTATGCCCCAGATTCTTTTCTCTGAAGAAAAGAGCCCTCCCGAGCTCCATTTTCACTGGCAGAGGGTTGCAGGAAGCCAGTGCAGCAGAAAACGGAGCTCGGGAGACTGTTTTTGCTGGCAGAGTGCTTGGGCCACCACAGTCACCCCCACGTTGTGATGTCAAGCTGGCCACGCCCAGTCTGGCCCCCCAAAGTCAAACACAAACCTTGATGCAGCCCTCAATGAAATTGACATCCCTGCCATAGATTTTATGAAAAATAGAGAGAAATGCTTAGGAATTGAACAATCCCTTTTTTTTTAATCAGTCTATGATGGCTAAAACCCAAAACATTCCATTATTGGTTAACTTCTTATTAATTTGTTTGTTTGTTTTGATTTGGGGTTTGGGTGGAGTCTTTTGCTGCAGAAAGGAATGTGGAACAGGAAAGGAATGCGGCTATAGCATTTTCCCGCCTTCTTTTTTCAACAGTTGGGAGGATTGTGAAAATGATTGTTATGATACTAGTGCGTGTTGGTGAGTCCACTAACCAGGAAAAGATGGAAAAACATTCTTGCACAAAATAATATTTGTAAAAAAAAAAAAAAACTAAATGCTTTTACTAGAGGGTTAACGGTTCTTAGTACATATGCGCACATTACTTTTGCTATTGTCATGCAGTTAAAATTGCCCATGGCCAGTTTTTGGAGTACTAAAAGCTGATTTTCTAGAAACAGTAATTGAGTGTGAGCATGCATAAAAGACAATGGTGGCTGTATGATGTTTAATTTATAGAGTGAACAATTTATTTATTTTATCAAATTTATTTGCTGTCCATCTTGTGGTTCAAGGTGCTTCTGATGTATGATTTAGTTTTTGTCTTTAGGCTACAGCTCAGTTCTGTGAAACCTGGGTTTAGTTTTAAACATGTTTTAGGATTTTGGCCATAATCAAAATTGTGAATGTGGGGCAGTTTCTAAACATTAAAAAAAAAAAAGATAAATGAAAGCAAGGAGTTTCTTCCTCCCTCCCCCCCCCCGCCTCCCATATTTTCTAAATTATTATATACCAAGGATGATTAAGAAATGAACTCTAGTTTTTACATTGTACTATTGTGCAATAAAATGAACACAGCAATTTGGCATATGCTCTTTATTTGAAAATGTTATGCAAATTCTGGCTAATTACATGCCAGAAAAGTTGTAAATTAGCTGGAGACTTAACTTTCATTACATATTTGCATATTCTAATTTCTTTAAATGTATACTCATTTCAAAAATCTCATTACCTAACACCAAGGATGAGCTCTAAAAACAGAAGGAATCGCTTAACACCAGCCCCACCTCAAGTCCCTGAAGTTAATAAAAGAGATCTATAGTTTTGACTAGGCGTCAATTCTGTTTCTCCTCCTGGACAAGGGTCAATCCGGGCCCTTAGTCTGGCTTGTGGCATCTGTTCCTAGAGACACTCTTTTCCATTCTCCAATTTGTATTCCATCCCTCCTCCTCCTCTTTGCCATTAATTTGCAGCCAATCCATTTCACCTTGTTTATTTTCAGAGCAACTCCAATAATCTGCTAAATAGGTTTTCCCCAGCCAAACAAAACCTTCCAATCTTCCCCCTCTGATCTTGCAATTACCCAGCAGTTGTGCCCAGGGCTGGCTGCTATGGCTTTCTTCAGTAATGGGGTGCTGAATGGGCTTTGATTATCTGCTTGAGCTGTGTGGCATAGCAAAAGAAACAACATGGACATCCTACTCAGTCAAGCTAACAGCTTTCTAAGCACAAGAATCCTAATTGGGGCCATTAAGTTAAGCAAGAAAAGAAAAAGAAGCCCAGACATTTCTTACAACATAGAGGCTGTTCCAAAGGAGGAAGAAAAAAAATCTTGAGGGTCTCCTAATCTCTTCAATAATATAGATTTGTGCTGGTTTATTTCAGAGAAAAGGGGCTATAAAGAAACATATTTTATTCCTTTTGAAGGAATATAAACTTAATGATGCAATCATAAGCAGGTTTAGACCAGTATGTGTTTAGGATGCAGCCATAAAAATTCAGAGAGACTGCTTTTTTTAAAATCTGGAACTAGACCAAGTATAGGGCACTTGGTGCTTTCCAGGTCTTCCATTACAATGATAGTAAATCTCAGCCAGCATGTCTGAAGATTATGGGGTATTACTTATCCATAATTTAGCAGAATAACGATTATGCAACTTTGGCCCAAAGTACAGTTAGAGAAAACTAGAAATGCAAAGCAAAAGTTCTAAGTACACATATATACTGGACTTGCATTGCTTGTTATCTGTTCCAATATCATAAAACAAAGCCAGCTCAGATATTTTTCCATTCCAGATATGGAATTGTAGTTCACCACTTGTATCATGCCTGAAAGAAGAGTGCCCTCTCCTCCGTCTCCCCCTCTTCCTCCCCCGCCATCTCTCTCTCCCTCCCTCCCTCCCTCCTCCCTCCTATGTGTGTGTCTATATGTTATAGAGAAATTGCACAGAGACAATGAAGCAACTATACTATATATACAATATAGGGAGTCAGAATAATCCAGCTGCATTAAACTTTGACACACATCTTTTCACAGCAATCAATAAAATATAACCCTTCTCTTTTGGCAACAGATAAAATAATTTAAACAAAGAATAGTATACTGTGTTGTAAGATATTCCCGAAATATTTTTAGAGATCCTTAATTTCTGCTGGCAGGTAATAATAACAAAATAAGCATATGTAATGATTAGAAAAAGTGGATTAAAAATTTAGTTTAAAACTGGTTTTCTCTGGAAGAGCTTTACTGAATAGAAAATGGAGCTTGAGGTTTTCTACTTAAACATTCATAGTGCAGCAAATTATCCCCAGGACTTCATAGTTTCCAGATTTCTAAGATTCTAATTCCTTGAATTCTCAATAGTGTTTAACTTCACAATATTGCTAGAAATTGGGGCTGTGCGGCACTTTAGATACTAAAGGAAAAAAGTGCTTTCATCATATATGTGGGCAACTCCAAACATGTTTTCCTCATAACTGTGCTGCAGCTGCAGAGGACTGCCATACTAATTTTATACCAATACATTTTCCAATATGTATTCAAGGTGAACAGTGGTGTGTGTGTGTGTGTGTGTAGCATGTGTATCAGTAGTGGGTTTCTCCCGGTTCGGTAGCAAAACTGTCGAGAGGCTCCACCCACTGACCCTGACATCATCGAAGCACTTCGCTTGTATGTATGGCCCCATTGCGAACCAGTAGTAAAGGTAAGTAGAACCCACCCCTGATGTGTATATGTGTGTTATGTATGTGTACACTTTTGAGAGCAGGCAACAGAATTTCATTTTTAATGCCTGCCAGTGTGCCCACAGTAAAAAGTGTCAATAAAGGTTATCTATCTATATAGTTGTTTTAAGGACTTGTTGGCAGCTGCTCTGTGAGTGCCTCCATATGTCCTTTCAGATCAGAAGCATTGCATTGCCGGACTAGGAAACTGCTCTAGTGGCTTTGTAAAAACTGGAGCACAAATATATGTTCCAAGTGCCCTTTTGTTTTTACTAAGTGGGAAATCATTGCCTGCTGTTCATACATTTGAAATCTTTGCAGGAAAATATATTTGGCTACTTCAATGTGAGCCATGTGACACTGCATTTCATGAAGTCATGTTCTTACAAAGGCATTGATATCCTTCAGTCTAAGGAGCCTACACCGGTGTCTAGGTTTGTACAAACCCTTTGAAAAAGATGCTGTGCAACTCAGGGAAGCACACAACAATCAATAAAGTAGCCACTTCTTTTTTTCAGGCTTGTGAGGCTGTTTAAATTGCTCCAGGGTATCTCCTGAAAAAAGACACAGCTGCTTTATTGATTCAGAGAAATGTGCTTTATGTACATTCTCTTGCACTTCTAAGCTCCTCTTTCAAAGAATTTACACAGATGTTTCAATTACCATTATTCATCCTTTTTATCATTATTCACAGATAGGAAAATCTTTCCTACTGGTATGCATAGGTGAAAAAGTTTTCATTTCTCTAGCTCAAGGTTTCTCAAACTTGGCAACTTTTAGACATGTGGACTTCAACTCCCAGAATTCCCCAGTCAGCAATGCTGGATATGGAATTCTGGGAGTTGAAGTCCACATGTCTTATAGTTGCCAAGGTTGAGAAACCCCGAGCTAGCTGGATCTTCGGCATAGGCTCAGAGTCTACAAAGTGAAACTCTTCATGAGAACCCAAGATCCTTTCTTTGCCTCATCATTCAAAGAAAATATTGTTGGTCTGCAGAATATTTTGGCTTAGATTCCTTTCCTTTCTTATTCTCACGTATGTTTCTCTTCCTCCCATGTTTGGCTTTATGTATCTTCCTTCAGCATTAAAAATCTAAAAATGATATACAGTGGTATCTCGGTACTCATTGTAAATTGGTTCAAAGAGTACCAAAAATGATGAGTATTAAACAATTTTCCCCCAAAAGGAATAATATAGTGAGCCACAAGGCAGCTGACACTGATAAGTTCTAGCTTGTGTGTTGAGTACCAAACAAACAATGAGTACCAGGGCAAAACTTTCATATAAAAATGCATTAGAGTACCAAATTCATTGAGTTTCAAAGCAGTTGACAACCAAGATACCAATATAATTTCTTTTTAACTGGAGTTTCTTTTGCTCCAAGAATGTTGTGAGCTCTCCAATAGTCATTGTAATGGAAATTATCAGCACCTGCCCCAGACCCCAGGCACACTGTCACATCATGCTTGTACAATATTCCAGACAACTGGAAATACTTTTTCAGGAATTTTCTGTGTCCCAATTGAAAGCAGCAAGTACAAGCAGGCAGGAAATCTTGTCGTAGCCTCGGGTTTAGGGAGCTCCATCTCCTTAGAGAATGGTTTGAATTTCTGTGTATCAGAGACAGTCCAAGATCTTTTAATACAGACTTCAGTTTTCTGCAACTTAAGAAGAAGGTTGGTTTTGTTGATTCTTTTTATTATTTTTTGAGAGTTGTATATGGATTTTATTGTGATGTTTTATGGTTGTGCTGCCTTTATGGATTGTTCCCCCCCCCCCCCTGAGTACTGTTGAGGCATTGGATTGGAAATATTTTTTAAAAAATCAGCTCTCTCGACATAGTTTGGGGGAAAGAGGATGAATTTATTTATTTTTCAGTCCAGTACAATACTTGCTTGCAGAAAAAAAAGAATAGTAAAGCAGTTTTTCAGTTTTGTTTTACAAACAAGATATGGCGTGAACATTAGTACTACCTTTAGATCTACCATTTTGGTACTTAATCAAATGACATCAAGCCAAATGCAGCTTTTGTTGACCTAGCAAATAAACCTTTGCTATCTTTATCTGTTTATTGTAGTAACTTAATGCTTTTCAAAATATATTTCAGTGATATCTTTGATCCCTTCCAGTCACCTTATCCTTTGTCTACTCCATCTTTTGCTTCTCTGAACTTTTCCAAGTGTAGTATTTTTTTTTTCTGGTCCATCTTCCATTTGCATCATACGCCCAACGTATGTTTCTGCTTGTCTGATCATCATGTCCAGCTTTTATTTGGTCCAGAATTGAATGATTGATTCCTTTTGAAATTCATATCCTAAACAATCTGATAAAGAGTGAGAAAAAGACACTTTTTATACAAAATAGACACTTCCGGTTATGAATTTTAACATCCTCATCCAGTCCATACATTCTTGTGATTTTAAGTTTCTGTGATTTCATCCTCATCATCTTAATCTAGATTTGTACTGCACTCTGCCTTCCCTTCTGGAGCTTAAGGGCAGCATACAGTATATAGACACAACTTCTTGTTTTTTGTTCTGCAGTCACCCATTAATGGTAAAAATATACAAGTAGTCCGCAATTTACCACCATTCATTTAGTGACCATCCAAAGTTATAACCCTGAGAAAAGTGACTTATCACAATATTTCACACTTACAACATCCCGATGGTCACAATTCAGGCACCTGACAACTGGCTTGTATTTATGACAGTTGCAATATCCTAGGGTCATGTGATCATCTTTTGCAAACTTCTGAGAGAGGCCAGATGCATTTGACAATCATATTACTAAGTTAACAACTGCAGTGATCATTTAACACCTGTGGCAAGATTGATTGTAAAATGAGACAAAACTCACTTTACAACTTGTCTTACTTAGCAACATAAATTTTGGGCAGAATTGTGGTCATAGGTCTACAACTACCTGTACTAGTGCACTATCACCTTTTACAACTTGCTGAATAATTTATTAATGTTCTTCCATCATTGTGTCTGTATTAGATGTATAGATTTGTGCAACACTGACTGTGAGGCTTCGTAGGTTTTTCGCACCCATAAAAAGCACTTCCATGGGTGCTTTGATCTTTACATCTACCTGTACCAGAGCTGGGTTTCAGCAGGTTCTGATATGTTCTGGAGAACTGGTAGTGGAAATTTTGAGTATTTTGGAGAACTGGTAGTAAAAATTCTGACTGGCCCCACCCCCATCTATTTTCTGCCTTCCAAGTCCCAGCTGATTGGGAAGGGAATGGAGATTTTACAGTATCTTTCCCCTGTCATGCCATGCCCACCAAGCCACGCCCACAGAACCAGTAGTAAAAAAATTTGAAACCCACCACTGACATGTACGTCTATTCCCTATAATCCCCTCACTAGCATGACTTTGTATTATTACTAAGATCTTAATATTTCCAAGATTTTGTTTCTTTCCCATCCCATGAAATCAGACTATGAAATGAAACCCTTAGTCCTGTTCTATACAGAGTACAATTTCAGAGGCATTGAATCCCTAGTCTTGAACTTACATTCTGAAAAAGAAGCCTATTCTCAGAATTATGTGTGCGATTGGAATGAACAGGCAAGTCATAAATTTGTGAATCAATTGCAGCTTTTACAGGTGTCTGTACATATGTGCAGCATATGTATGGCTCCCCACCCACCAATTGTAATCATATATAGTGATTAAGGTTAGAAAAGTTGCTTACCTCAAGCTTGGAGGCACCTTTATAAACTTGAGGGAATGGGATGACACATTATGTTTTGACATTCAAAAAATGCCTTTTTAGATTATGAACGGGAAAGGAATTCATGAATTGAGTGAAAATGATGGCTACTGGTGCAAAATGATTCCTTTTCACCTGTGGAGAAATTTTATCTCTTGCTTATATAGTCAATGGACTAATTCAACAGTATTGGCCCTCCACCATGGCCATATCTGTTCTAGATACATTAAGAATCATGAATCATTGAACATAACCATAAAAGCAAACAAATGGAACTTCAAACAAATCAACCTAGAGTTCTCACAAGAAAACAAAAGACCAAGTTTGAATTATCCTACTTCGGACACATTAGGGGCAGGAGTGGGTTTCAATTTATTTTGCTACCAGTTCGCTTGTGTATGCGCACGCATGAGTGTGCGTGCACATGCGCAGAAGCATCCGGGCAGGTGGGTGGAGCCTCCTGCTGCTGCAGCTGCCGCTACTGGTTTGCCCGAACCAGTAGCAACCCACCACTGATTAGGGGAAGACTTGGTTCTCTGGAGAAGGCTCTAATGCTGGGAATACAAAAGGGAAGTGAAACAGAAAACAGCAGCAAGGTGGCTGGACTCAGTTACATAGGTGATGACTGCACCATTGGAAGACCAGGTGAGGGACAGATCATAGTGGGGGGGGAGGTATCTATCTAGGTGGACACTTAGAGTTATCATTGACTTGATGGTATATAATCCATCAATCAATACATCTCTTCCTTTCTATGCAAGAAACTAAAAAAAAAAGTTATACTACTTTACAGATTAAATCTGTACATATAAATACATGTTTGCATATTTCCATTAAAATGTAAAAACAAAAGCTAACCAGGGTGAAGAAGGAATTTATTGGGATGTCATTTCAGAGGCTATTTGGTGGGAAAGTTTTTGGAAGCTGATAAAAGCTGTGTTAGTTGATGAATTTTCAACTAGGAGGAGAGTGCAGTTGGACAGAAAGTAACATGGACATTGCTGTGTGAATGGTTACGGAATAAAAACAATTTTCTTTGGTGCATCTGTGTGTCTCTTAAGAAAAATCTGGAAAAATTAACAGAGATAATATATCACAAATCTTTCCTGTAAGCAACTTTCCCTCCTTTTTGCTTTTTTTAATGGTATTCTGAGTTCTCTGTTTTTTGTCAATTCCAGTTTGTAGCCTTTTATACACAAATTGCTTCTTTGTCTGAGAAGCAGAATTACATTTTTTGCAACTGCCCACTTACATTAAATGTATTCCTATCAGTGAAACTCTATCGGTAATAGAAGTAACTGGAATGCCAGCCAAAGCATTGGCTACCTTTAGTTGGAGAAGACCAAGACATTTCACCTGCACAAGTCACCTAATTACGGTTGCTTCTTTTTTCGTATGGTAGTGGCTTGCAACAGTCCACAACCCTTTGCTGTGTGCACATTATAATGTTCCCATAACAGAAGTTCACAGCTACTTAGATAGTCCCTGGCAAGCAAACTGTCAGATTTATAAGAACCCAAGTTCATATCCTTCTAGGCATGTAGGACTCCAGGGCTTAAATTAGAAGCCTTGTGGGTTTGAATTGAATCAGTCTAGTAAGTTACTTGGGTCTCTAGCCTCTATGTCGAGTATGCAAAATCCACTCTTGTGATTGATTGGCAGCGGTATGAAATTTGTGGATTGATCACGTCTGATACCTCTGCCCTTGCCTGTTCAATCTGCCTGTTACACTATAGATTTGATTGTTTTGTTCCAAGCCAGTATAAAGACATATGAACCACTCTGGCACCCCCAAAATCAATCGAGCCTTTCAAGTGTTCCTGTCAAGTCTTTGGGGGAAAAAAGGGAGGGGAGTTATTTTTAACATTCAATAAAAAATACTTAAAACAGCCGGTTGGTAGAACAACAGCACCCCCTTTCTTGCGGTTAATCCTCAAATTTCCCTAAACAAACAAACAAAACTGATAATGACATACGTTGGGGACAGAAGGGATAATATCTAATATAGTGCTATTTCCAGCACTATAGGGAAGGCACCGAAATCATCAGTTTATGTATTATGTATAAAGTATTGTAGGGTTTTTTTGCAAGGAAAACCTGTATGCTTAATAAACAAAATCTCTTGTTTTGCATATCATTTCCAAGTTTTTTTTTTAAGATATATAAGATTTATTCTAAGTGAAATTAAGCCATCTGATATTTAATCTTTCCACATGTCCAATGCTTTCTTTGGGAAGGTATGAGGTTTGCTGAGAGCGTGAAGTAATGCAGCAGGAATTTCCTGACAGTGAGAATAATTAATCAGTGAAACGGCTTGCCTTCAGAAGCTGCAGGTGCTCCATCACTGGAAGTTTTTAAGAAGACATTGGATAGCCATTTGTCTGAAATGCTAGGTGTAGGGTCTTCTGCTTGAGCAGGGAGTTGGAATAGAAGATCTCCAAGGTCTCTCCCAACTCTATTATTCTGCCATTCTGAATGTGTATCCCATTTGTCCTTGGTCAAGCTTTCCAAGAGCCGTCCTTGGAGTTCTCCTTGGGATCAGTCAGTAGCCCTAGAATAATAAGAATAGCACTAAAACTTATATACTGCTTCACAGTGCTTTACAATCCTCTCTAAGCAGTTTACAGAGTCCAACAACTTGGCTCCTCATTTACTGACCTCAGAAGAATGGAAGACTGAGTCAACCTTGAGTCGGTCAGAATCAAACTTCTGGCAGTTGGCAGAATTAGCCTGCAGTACAGCATTCTAACCACTGAGCCACCATGACAAGGGCTTGGGTATCAGACATGATCAATCTACAATAGAGGATGGTAGATTTTAAGTTGGAAAAAGTGCTGTCTTAAGTGTGGACTTGTGTTCAAGACACATGTAGCCTATCCCTGGCCTTAGATTGGTCAATGCTCAAATATTTTATTTTTTAAAAAAACAAAAACAAAATTTAGACAATCTGTTGTTGCCTTTTGTTCAATAGACAAATCTGTCTGATGAGTCATTTCTTAACTTTATAAGTGAATTGTCCCAACGAGTATTCACATTTATGGAATCAAAAATTCAGAAATTTCTGGGTCCATTCCAGATCCTTTCAGACAATGGGATGAGAATCACTCAAGCATCCTTTGTAGATTATCCTTGAGAATACCATATGGCTTAAGAGTCCGGCCATTTATAAATAAATGAAGAGGATTCTGATTTTCTTTTCTTTTTTGAACACTGTGAGATTCCTTTGCACAAAACTGTCATACCTGTGGAATAAAGTATACACTTCAAACGTTTTACCATCTTGAAGTTGGCATTCTTTCCTTTGTTGTCATTTCCAAAAAGCCTGTGAGGACAATGGAAGCAATAAAATAGAAAGGCATATCTCACTGCAAATTGCCCTCTATGGGGTCTTGAAAAAGCTTAAACCCTTTTAATATTGTGTTTTCTGCATGGGTATGCCCATGTTCATGTGCTGTTTGTGGGTTGAAGTGGCTGTTGCGCACTCCCTCTTTCTGAATTAGTTCCACATGGGGGGAAAAAAGGAATTTAATCCCCCGGGACCCAAATTGTTATTGTTTTATGACAAACAGAATACCAGGAACTAAAGCAGAGGAAGATTCAAGGATTTATTTATTTGCTTGGTTTTTTTATTCAAATGAATACAAATAACGCAGTTCAAAGTATATTTGAAAGCTGTTGGAAAATATGAATGTACCTTTGAAGTAAAAAAAAAAAAAGAATACCATTTGTTACACAGAAAATGAAGCTGTGCACTTCAGCTTCCAATTTTACATAGCAAATAAAATGGGCTTTCTTCTTTCCTTCTTCTTCAGCCCCCTACCCATCGCCCTTTACACTCTATCTTAAAAGCCTAGTACAGTCTTTAAAATGCTAAGAAGCCAGCTGGGAATAAAAGACGCAAAGCAGCTTAGAGAAATCCTAGATGGACTCTAAGCTCTTGTTGATATGGTTACTAAATGGCTCAGGTAGGCGCAAATATGGCAAAGGGATCAGAACTGTGTCATTGTTGATAACATGGCACAGAATGCTAGGTGTGGAGGAGAGCGGGTGTGCCAGCTTGGAAAATATGAATTTAGTTCCCTGATGTGTGTAATAATAATCCTGTACAATCCTTATGCCTCTATATTTATGCCTCAGTTCCCTTTACCCATAAAATATATACGGTGATAGCACTTCTCTCTTAGAAGGGGAATAAATCTTCACACGAGAGTCACGCAATTACTAGGCCTGCATTTGGCCATGGGTTTTTTTTATTATTATTTGCTTGCTTGCTTGTTTCAGAAGGTGTCAGGACTTAACTTTGCTGACGGTAAATAAGAGCCGTGAATCTAGCGAGAGGAAAAGATCCTAGAGGCAACAACATAGGCACTGTAGTAAATGTAGTAAATCTAGGATCTTTCCCTGTTGCTGTCCATCTATCCCAGACAAATTCATGGATCTTCACGATTAGGCAAACCGTTCCCCTCCCTCCCCCCCACCCCCCAAAAAAAGCATTGGAAATAAGTTGAAGTAATCTTTCTTCTTTATTTTCTCCCACTCTCAAGTTTTTATTCTTCCACAAGAGTCAGGAGGCAACTAATAAAAATGTGTTCATTGGTAACCTTTGGGAATAAAAAAATAAATTTGGGGGAAATCGACATGACACATCTCTGGGCATCAGGCTTCATTTGAGGGTCATCGCACTTCGGAATTAAATTTTTATACTGAAATTAGGTTATGAAACCAAAGCAAGCAACAACAGACCACACAGAAATTCATGTTCTTGGCAGTGTGTTTAATAATCAGGTTTTATTTCTTTACTCTGTACATATCCATAGAGTGATTGAATTTAAACACCTTCCGAGAATGAATAGGAAGAGTTAGCTAGTTACATTAATTACTAAATGCAGTACCATATTTGATATTAATTTGAGTAGCGGAGTCAACTAAAAAATAATAGAAGATGCCCGTCCCACTATTGCATTGTCCATTTTCTGATCCTAAAGCATGTGCTAAAAATAGATGACCATATTCTAAAGTAGTTATTGTTCCATCTCAGCAGCTGCAGTGGCCAGAAAGAAACTTTTTTCTTTTTTCCTGGATAGGAAAAGCATATTAATATAGCATTTAATAAGATGCTATAGTTTTGCGCAATGGCGAACGGATTACATTTTAATTATTTTTATTTTTAAAATATGTAAATCATAATTATGCCCGATTCATAATTTATTACTTTGACTAGTGCGTATCAATACCAATGAGAAACAATCAAAACCAAATTAAAATATACTTTAAATCCAATATTACAAAGCACAGTCACGCACGTAACCAAGGCTAGGCATAACAAGCGCTTCTTCTCGCTGTGCAAAGGCGTTCAATTACTATCCTGGTCCAATGGGAGAAAAGCCAACTTTTTACCTCAGAGCACAGGAGAAAAGCCAGTTTTATAGACACTGACTAATAGTGACAAAATAAAAGCAATGAGAGCAGAGAAGATTTGGTAAACATTTTTATACTTCCATGCCCCTAAAGAAATGTGTATTCAGAAATATCAAGTATTCCTCTCTTGGGGATGCAAGTCATTATCAACCTACAGATTCTGCAACAGAATTGGTGGCCTAATTCTGGGATTGCCTTTTATTCACTGATTTTAATTGCATTTTTGTTCCTCCTTCGTTGAGAAGATTATTTAGCCTTATTACCCGGCTAAGTGGCAGTACAAAGCTGACTTTGTCTGATCTCAAAAAGTTATGTGTAGTCAGTCCTTGTTGCTCTTGCGTGAAGGATCATCAGCAAATATGAGGATTGTCGGTTAGATTTAGAAATGAAAAGCTAGCCTGGGAAAAATGAGGTTGGAAGCCATGTTTGAACTGTTGCCAGGCAAAGATATGTCCACGTGGTCCAGGAGTGAAATTCAAAATTTTTCCCTACCGGTACTGTGGGTGTGGTTTGGTAGGCGTGGCAGGGGAAGGATACTGCAAAATCCCCATTCCCTCCCCACTCCTGGGGGAAGAATATTGCAAAATCTCCATTCCCACCCCACTCTGGGGCCAGCCAGAGGTGGTATTTGCCAGTTCTCCAAACTACTCAAAATTTCCGCTACCGGTTCTCCAGACCCTATCAGAACCTACTGGATTTCACCCCTGACATGGTCCCTAGGAAATGTATTCAGTGGGAAGTGGCCTTCACCTTTACTTTTTGAATCACAGCACAAAAGGTACAGAAGTACTCTTGGCCTGTGTTAAATTCCACACAGATGAGGAAGGTCAAGGAAGCAAGAACTATAAGACATCTTTAATAATAGTATGTGGGTAAATATAGGTAGTCTTCAACTTATAACCTCAAGTGGAACCAGAATATCCAAGACTACCTGTATTTACCCTGAAGAAACTACAGAGTAACACATGTCTACACAAGCTATCTAGGCCACTTCAGATTGCAGATAACCAAAGCAAACATCCATTGAGCCTTTATCCAACTCTTCTTTTCCCCCGTATTTGTTTCTTCCTAATTACTGACTTCCTTGAAAACTGGTGAGGCTAAGGTAATGAGAAACGTCTGGTGCTAAAATTCTACTTGGCTTAATGATTGCTAATGTGAACTTAGATGTTAAAGGCCTAAACTATGTGCACTGGGGGCAGTTAACAGCTATTCCTATAAAAGTACAGTGCAACACTTTAGTTCTGTGATTACTGTGTAGAAAATCTGCTTCATTTAATGAAAAGAGAAGTCCAACATAATGCACTGTGCCTTTGCTAAGATTTGATACAGAATGATTCCATATTTTTAAACCAAAGTTGAAGATAAATATTTTGCCATGAAAATTAAATACCACTCTTCTGGCAACCCTGGCAAGATAAACAGCAGTAAATTAAACTAGACTATTTTCATTAAGTAAGTAACAAGGGGGAAAACATTCTTGTGCGCTTTCCCAACAAGGTTGGTCACTTAATAATTTGACTTTAATCGACTTTTTTATTTAGAACACCACTCAAGCTTTGGAAATATAAATAGTGCTATGTTTCCATTTACATCTATCTAAGTAAAAAAATCTCTGCATTTTACTTAAACTTGTATAGATCTGAAAAACTGGCTTTATTTGTTGAAAACTGTGGGTCAGCTCTTCCATCTTTGTCTCTAACTTTTAAGAGTAATCTGATAGCAGCCCTAGCCAAGACTAATTAAGTCAATTTGCAATTCCCTTTTAGAAACTGATGGTAAATCTAAACCGCTGATACTATCTGCACAATCTTGTCTGATTCTCTGTGATTCTATGGACCAGTTCTCTGCACATTTTCCAGTATGGTATGGCTCCTTTCAGTTGTTTTATGCTCTGGCTGGTGTTGGCTTTGATAGGGTCTAGCAATTGTAGTTTTTGGTGGCCTCATTTCCTTTTACCACTGATCGTTCCAAGCATAATGTTTTCCAGTGAGTTTGATGTGTAATATGACCATAATAGGTAAGGTAGAATTTTGTGATTTTTGCCTTTTTGTGATATGTCTGGTTTTATATGCTTCACTACTTGTTTGCTTGTCACCTTTGCTGTCCAAGGAATGCACAGGAGCCTTCTCCAACACTGCAGCTCTAACAAGACAATTTTTCTCCTGTCTATTCTTTCATGGTCCACCTTTTGCAATTGTAGGTAGCTATGTGAAAAATGATAGTAGGACTAATCTGCATTTGGTTGCCAGACAGAAGTCCTCGCTTTTTCATACTTGATTTATGCTCAATATTGCTGTTCAACCCAGTGCAATTTGATACTTAATTTATGGACTGCATTCACTGCTATGCTTAATCTGTGATCCTAGGAATCAGCTACAGATGTGCAATTATCTACCTATTTACCAATCTACCTACCTACCTACCTATGTATGCCACCTACATAGACAATCTTTGGCAATATATAAAGATTTACCCTACCCTCTTTCCCTGCCTTTTGTAGAGTTGAGGTACTTGAAGAGGAACTCTGGAACTCTCTCGAGAATCCAGAAGCTAACTTTCTACTTCTTTACATTTTCTATCACTCCAATAAAGTTACTCCCTATCTTTGGATTTTGGTCTTTTTCTTTTAAACTTAAGTGGATAGCTTTGCTTTTTGTTTCACAAGCACTACAATACTTAACTGTGTGTTTAGTTCTTATTGCTGTTTATTTACTCAATTTCTAGGGGTACCCACTCACCAATCTCCCTCAGAGGCTTTCAGAAGATTAAAACAAGTAGAAACAAATAACAGAAAAACTGAATGACTTGCCCCACAGCAAAACTACATGTTACCTTGCCTGTTATCTCAACATGGTTTGAGTCCAATTCTGAATGGACCTAGAAGACAAATCCATAATCTTCACCTGAATATATTTTCCCATTATTAGTGACAATACATGGACATATCTAGAGAGTGAAACTGTCGGGCCATTAATACAAAATAGAGATGATTTTTTTTGTTTTTTTTTTAAAAAAATCTTTTTTTCAGAAGTTTGTAAAGTAAAGCTCATCCCATTATAATCTACTTTGTTCCTTCTGGTTCTCCTATGATTTTTGCCTTGAATCATCTGTGAGAAAGTACATGACATCCCTCTCTCTGGGAGAACTTCTCTGTGTGTGTTTTTAAATGTTAATAGCAGACACAGCCCCTTCCCCAGTTCAGACTGGAACTGCCACCCAGGAGGACAGCAAAACCCTTTCTCCCATACTGTTTTTACAATTAAAATAACCCTATCCCAAAAGCTGTTATTTCTCCCTCAAGGCAAAACATTCAGGTGTCCTACTGGTTCCTGTATATTTTACCCCGTAGAGCAAAGAACAGCTTCAGGGGTGGGATAATTTTCATCAAGAAAATAGAGGGAAAGCAATAACCTCCATTTCTCACAGCTGATACCAATCTTTGGGCATGTTTATGTATGTATGTGTGCTACTACCTACAAGGCTACATACAGACACATGCACACGACTTTAAAGCTAGCAAAAATCTTATTTACAAATGGTGAACAACATGTATGGTGACATTTTGTTCAAATCTGGCCATGTTAGGTGATTTGTTCATTGAAAGTCCTATAATGCCTCCTTTTAATCCTGAAAAACTTTTGGTATGTATATGATGGTGGAGTTTAGTTATAGCAATTGATTTGCATTTTATTGTTTTACAATACATTCATTTATTTTTATGGCTATCAAATGCAGGTAGTCCTTGCTTAATTATTTTAATTGGGTCTAGCAACTCTGTTGCTAAGTGATACAACCATTAAGCAAAAAAAAAATCGCATTACTGTGCTGGACTTACGACATCACTTCTGCTGTGGTCATTAAATGGGTCACTTGTGGTGATTAAACATGTCATCACATGACCAGGGCTTGCAATTTTATTGCCAGCTTCTCCATTGACTCTGCAGGTCAAAAGCCAGCTTTAAAGCACCCAAATGGCAATGATGCGACTGTGAGATATTGCCACAATCATAAATGTCCAGCAGCTTTGAAGTGCTGAAATTTCAGTCAGATCACCACTACAATAGTCACACAAGGGTCATTTTTTTCAGCCCATTGTAACTTCAAACATCACTAAGCAAGGACTATCTGTAAGTCACAACTCCGGATGGCTCACAACAATAATAAACCCACACACACACCCATTACAACCAGAACCTGCCTCAACCAACACTCTCCATTACATCAAATAATACTAATACTTCCATGTTGGGAGCACCAAAGGGCTTCCATGGTGAAAAGATTTGCCAGTGACATCACCATTGCTCAGGAGATACCCAGTTGGGGGCTCCCTTTGCAGCTCTGTGAAGTTTCCCACTGAAATGGTACCAATTTTATCTACTTACGATCACCCGCTTTCGAATCGCTGCATTGGTGGAGCTGAAGCATGTGACAGGAGCTCACCCTGCCCTGCGGCAGCAACAGGTCTCAAAAGCAAGGCTACTGATCGTCAGTCCATCATTCTAACCTCATGAGCCATTGCACTCCTACAACAAGTATAACCCCAGGACTCCAACTTCACCCTATCCCCATGCTTGGGGGAAGAGCCAACTTTTTATCACCTTCCTGATGGCAAAAAGGATGAGGGTCTCCTGGATTCCAGGGGGAAGGGTGTTCCAGTGGGCAAGAGATTCTATTGAAAAGGTGTGCTTCCTACACCCAACTTAATGATATTTGAGGGAAAGGACCTGCAATGCACTCTTCAACCTATCCAACCTGCTGTGACAAACAAATACCCACAGGGAGAAGCAGTCCCACAAATAATCAGGCCCTGTGCCATGTACTTCTTTAAAGGTGATGCTTTACATATATTAAACTGAATATAGCTCTGAAATCAAGTAGCGGTGTCCTTGGGACAACAGCGTATTTACAATGAATGTATAACTCTTTGAAAGTGATATATGTTTTTAAACAGGCTGATCCAGGGATACATAATCTCAATTTGTAGATTTCTCATTGTAGTAAAACATATGTCAGAATTAAGGATATTTACGCATAACAAAGGACAGACATTTTCAGAATTAGCATATATCTTTTCATTCAGAGACCGACATGTTAGATGGACAGGCTGCTTGTCTGATCTAATATTGAGGGTCCAATGTATCTTCTGCTTGATGGAAGAATGCACAGGTTTTGACACACTTTCCTTTGTGATTTCAGATGACGTTTCCCCCTATTTCAAGACAGAGCCAGTGCGCACTCAAGTCCATCTAGAGGGAAATCGTTTGGTGCTCACCTGTATGGCAGAAGGGAGTTGGCCCCTGGAATTCAAATGGCTGCATGACAACAGAGAGTTAACCAAGTTCTCACTGGAATACAGGTATGTCAGAGATTGTCAGGATTTTCTGCATGAACATTCCTATAGCTGCTTGTCATTTACTCCCTTGGGACCTGTATTATCTGCAACTTCAGATTTGCTCACAGGGTCATTCTGGGTTTTTAATCTTACATAGCATCTAACAAGATTGGTGGAAAAGCAATCCCATGCTGTTTCTTCCATACAAAGATCATGTTCAGAATAATGCAAAATAGATAAGGGTTTTTGTCATCGTCTAGAATGCTAACAGTGACAAAAGCAGACAATTAAATGAGTGGGTTGGACTTGTATGAATTGTGAAAGCCAAAATGAGTAGAATTTCTTCAGGCAAGCTATATTGAGCCCTTATTCAGCAAGATTAATTTTGCCTATCTCACAAGCTAAAAAGAATTTCCTGTTCTGTGTACAAACTGTTAATCAAGAATCACTCAGTCTACATAGTTCTCCTTATATCCCTTGAAGCAATCAAGGAAAGTAATTTTGACACCAAGTTTATTAAGCCACTTTATTTACTTATGAAAGCTGGCTCCTTATCTCTAGATACTGCTTTCTTAATACTGATTTGAAAACAAGAGTCCTAGAGGGGGGAAAACACCCTTGAAGAAGATGGATATAAAGCACTTGGATTTTCCACATGCAGCTTAATCTCTTAAATGGATACAGTTTCAGTTTCTCAGGTGCACATGGACTTTAATGTCCAGTCTGTTTTGTTACTGGTGGAGCAGACATAATTAATATTTCATAATCAGATAACTTACTTTCAAAAGAGAATTTGCATTCCTTCTCTTATTCCTGTGTGCTACCGTGTCACCAAGGATCTTTTGCACAAAGAACAAAAGATGGCTTTAACGAAATTGGTTTGCAGCGGGTATCCTCCATTAATAGTTTAAGGCTGAAACAAATTGCACACAAGATCAGCACACCAGAAATTCTGACTGGTTATGCGCTATCAAATTTCTATCTATTCTTATCATATAGATTTTCTTCATATAAATTTCTCCATAAAAAGGTTTTCTGTCCCAATCAGTGATCCTTCAAATCTTCCTAGAATGCATTTATTTCTGTTGGTCATTCTCTTTCTTTTCACCTTTTGCAAGAGAGGTCTTCGCACCATATATCAAAATATGATGATTTTAATCTGGCTATTTGTAGATTGAGTGAAGACTCTGAATAGATTTGTTCTCTGTTTCATTTGTTCATTTTCTTAGCTATCCATGATCATCTCAGAAGTCTTCTCCAACAACAGAGTTCAAAAGGATCAATTCATTTTTCTGTGTTCTTCCAACATGCAGTGGTGGGTTGCCACTGGTTCGCCCCAGATCAGGCGAATCGATAGTTGTGGGAGGCTCCGCCCACCTGCCTGGCCATCTCTGTGCATGCGCAGAAGTGTCATACACACCCGTGTGAATGTGCATGTACCCACAAGCGAACCGGTAGTGATGGAATTTGAATCCCACTACTGATCTAATGTGTCCTTCCATAGAGTATCATAGAAAAAAACATTGTATGATTCAGATCTTTGTAGAGACAAGTACATCTTTGCACATCAGAATCTTTCCCAAGCCCAAATTTTCGTCTATGATGCTATTCTTAACTACTGGTTCCTTCATAGTTGAGAGTCAATCCTGAAAAACAGAAGCTATTCACCACTTTGGTATTGTTAGTGTCAGTTCTAAGGCTAGTTGCTGTATCTTTTGTCACTAGTTTGGCTTCTTTATATTTAGACTTAGTCTCCTTCTTCCAGTGTACTCCTGGACTTTCGCTACAAGAGAACTTGCAAATTTTCATCTTCAGACATCAGAGCCCTATCATCATTATAGTGGAAGTTTCTTCCTCCAGTTCTAAACCATGATCATTTTCTTCCAATCCAGGTTCCTTAATATATAAGATGTATTAAATGTTAGAGCAATCACAATATGTTTTATTAATTAATATTTATTTTCAGGGAAAGTGCTACTGTACTTACAGACATTCAAAATTCGTGCATTCATGAGTAGGATAAGTGTTTAGAAGCAAATAGGAACCAGTTTCAACATTTAATGTAATTAATTTATGTAACAAATTGCCTATCAGTCATGACTTTTACTACACCCTGTGTCAGTGATGGCTAACCTTTTTGCCATCGCGTGCCAAGAGGGGGGGGGGGCGGAAGACGTTCGCGCACGCACATGCCCACACCCATAATTCTATGCGCCCTGCCCTGTGCAGGCGTGTGCAACCCCCCCCTCCCCCGCTCCTGGCTCGTGATGGCCCAGTAAGCCGTTTTTCTTTCTCACCTGGCTTCAGATCCTCTCTATGCATCTGGGGAGGGCAAAAACAGCCCCACCCCCTCGGAGACCCTCTGGAAGCCTGAAATGGCCCATTTCCCAACTCCCGGTTGGACAGGAAGCCTCTCTAGGAGTCTCTGGAGGCTGGGGACAGCAAAAAATATCACTTCCTGTCCAACCGGGAGTTGGGAAATGGGCTGTTTCAGGCCTCCAGAGGACCTCCAAGGGGGTGGGGAGGCTGTTTTTGCCCTCCCCAGTTGCATAGAGAGGATCTGGACCCAGGTGAGAAAGAAAAATGGGCTTTCCCCACCCACCCCCAGGCCTTCCGGAGGCAGGAAACAGCCTATTTCCCTATTTCTGGTTTACGTTTTATGTTTTATTTGATTTGTATACCGCCCTACTCCCGAAGGACTCAGGGCGGTGAACAGCCACGCAATAAAATACACAATTACAAAATTTAAAAAGCAGAATAAAATTAAATTCAATAATTTGGCCGGACAGATTAAGACAACCGCATTGTTTAAACCAATTTAAAATTTACATGTTAAAAGAAATAAAAGGGAGAAAATTAGGCCAGGCCTGCCTGGTGAAATAAAAAGGTCTTAAGAGCACGGTGGAAGGTGCACAGATCCGGGATCGTCCGTATCTCTGGGGGGAGCTCATTCCAGATGGTAGGTGCCCCCACAGAGAAGGCTCTCTCCCTGGGGGCCGCCAGTCGACATTGTTTGGCCGACAGCACCCGGAGGAGCCCCTCTCTATGAGAGCGTGTCAGCCAGTGGGAGGCTATTGGTGGTAGTAGGCAGTCCCGTAGATAACCAGGTCCTAAGCCAGATTTTTGGCCCAGAAGGCACAAAAATCAGCTGCCCAGTGTGCACATGTGTGCCAGAGTTGAGCTGGTGCACCCACTGATATGGCTATGTGTGCCACCTGTCGCACGCATGCCATAGGTTCGCCATCATGGCCCTATATATTCTACTTATATGTTGAATACATAAGGTAAGAGTATACACTCTTTCCCTACTCCTTTGCCAACCTAGAGTCAGTCTGTTTCACCATATTCAGCCTATTGGTTTTCTCTATTATCCCAACATGCATCAGTAATAATGTATTTTGTTCCTCAGAGTTATTTTTTATCTGTTTTACTGTAGATAATCTTAAACCTTATTCTGCTAGTATGTGAGATTTCGGATATTATACAATAGTCTGCACATTCTGTCAAGCCTCCCGTCTTTGGTATTGTTACAAAGACTGACAGCTTCCAATTTGTAGGCCACTGTGTTGGCTTTGTTCTGCAGCTTTAGCTTGATTTTGAGTTTGCACATGAACAGTTTGTGATCTGTTCCGCAACTCAGCCCCTGGCAATGTCTTCGCTGCTGCAAATGAGCTTTTCCACCTTCTTCTACCGATATTATTTGTCTGACTTCTGTTTTATTCTATCTGGTGATGTTTGTGCATATTGATGTAATTTAGTTGTCGGAAGCCTATCTTACAAATAAGGAAATAATTGGATTGGTAGAAAGTGATGTCATTTTTTTTTTAACCTCGTTTCGGTTTCCTAGGCTATACAGTGAAACAACATATTATGATTGTATGTTCTATCGACTTCAAATTGAACTTGATCATCAACTTCCTCTTCTGCATCAGTGGTTAGGGCATAAACTTGGATAATGGATATATTAAAGGCTTGTGTGAAAAGTTTAATTGATATTATCCGGTCATTGACTTGATTGTGCCCAAGGACTATTCTTGCTGTCTTCTTCCTAACTAGGAACACATTGCTGTCCCTTCTTTGTTTTTCATGTCCTGTGTAGAATGATCTGTTCAAAAGGTTCCGATTCCATTCCATTTCAATTTGCTGATGTCAAAAATGTCAATGTGTAATCAGTTCATTTCGTTTTTCTTGTGTTTACTTTTTCCATGCTCGTGTCTCTTATGTTCCATGTGCCCACAGTAATTCTGTCTTTGCAGCTTTGGATTTTATTTTCCTGCAGGGCAGCATCAGCTACTAGACATACCAAAAGCTTTTATCTAGCCATGTTAGAAACACTGTTAGCATTCTGAAAGGTCTTCAGCAATTCCTCAATAGTATGTTGAGTGACGTCCAGCCTTAGGCTCCCTTCATCTAGCGTTATATCATCAATCAGTTTATATTGATTATTGGTGTGATTTTTCTGAATAAATGCAAAAGTAGTTTATTGTTGTCTTCTCCTGGACAGTATGAAATGATATCTTTGCATCTGCCTCCAGTATCTTTCTGTATCGCTTCTGTCTAATATGCTGTCCGCTTGCTTTAGCTGGGTAGCTGGGATGGCTTTGTTTGAATTGTAAGCCCTTGGCATAACTCCTAGCATTCCTCATTCATCCCCCCCCCCAGAAACATCTGCTCCCACCCACCCACCCATCATGATAAGACAGCATAGCATTGGATGAAAAAAAAACCCTCCTTATTAA